>CM033643.1:30400863-31000863 GCA_019512145.1 Engystomops pustulosus | reverse complement strand
GCAGCAGTCAAGGTCCCTAAGAGCACAGTGGTCTACATAATCCTTAAATGGAAGACGTTTGGGACGACAACAACTTTTCCTCCACCTGGCCATCCAGCCAAACTAAGCAATCTAAGGGTGGGGGCGAGAGGCAGAGAGCAGCTCAGCTCCTCAGCATCAGACAGAAAAACAATGGGGCACTTTTACTTACCTGGTCCTGCGCGTTCCCCGATCCTGAGTGTCCGACGCGCATGCACTGTGCCGCCATTCACTTACAATGTGCGCCCGATATCCTGCATGTGTCGCTTCCCCGCTCAGGTCCTCCGGAGTTCACCATCTTCTTCTCGGTGCATGTAAGTGCTTGGGCTTGTGACACAATTTTAAAGTTAAATCCCGCACTCTGGCCGAATCAGTTCGATCGTCCAACCGTCCGCCCCCCGATTTCTGTCGCATGAAAGTCGGCGCCGATGTGCCAAAATGTGACCACGTGCGACACAATCCCCTGTCCCAGCAGCGCAATCCCCGAAAACGTCGGAAAACCCGCACACTATACATGCATGACACTGCATCTCCACACACTATACATGCATAACGCTGTACCTCTACACACATTGTACATGTGCTTAGTACAGCTATCTATGCATTGCATCACATCTCTACACACTCTACATGCATTGTCTCCATACACCATATTTACACTGCACCTCTACACAGAGTATACATATTTCATGCTCCTCAATATACTGTCCATGCAAACACCACATCTATACACACTATACATGCATTAGGCCTCATGCACATGACAGTGTACATCTCCCGGGTGGTGGGGTGGAGAAGGGAAGGGGTGAGCGCTGCTCTTCCATCTCTATAGGAAGCTGTCCTAAGTGATTAAACATGAAAAACTGAAATATAAGATGGTCATAACTACTCAGACCCTTTCCTGTTACACTAATATTTAATTCACATGCTGTCCATTTCCTTCTGATCCTCCTTGAGATGGTTCTACTCCTTCATTGGAGCCCAGCTGTGTTTAATTGCATTGATTGGACTTGATTAAGAAATGCACACACCTGTCTATATAGGACCTCATAGCTCACAGTGCATGTCAGAGCACATGAGAATCTTAAGGTCTAAGCAACTGCCCAAGGAGCTCAGAGAAATAATTGTGGTAAGGCACAGATTTGGCCTTTCTGCAGCAGTCAAGGTTCCTAAGAGCACAGTGGTCTACATAATCCTTAAATGGAAGACGTTTGGGACGACAACAACTTTTCCTCCACCTGGCCATCTAGCCAAACTAAGCAATCTAAGGGTGGGGGCTAGAGGCAGAGAGCAGCTCAGCTCCTCAGCATCAGACAGAAAAACAATGGGGCACTTTTACTTACCTGGTCCTGCGCGTTCCCCGATCCTGAGTGTCCGACGCGCATGCACTGTGCCGCCATTCACTTACAATGTGCGCCCGATATCCTGCATGTGTCGCTTCCCCGCTCAGGTCCGCCGGAGTTCACCATCTTCTTCTCGGTGCATGTAAGTGCTTGGGCTTGTGACACAATTTTAAAGTTAAATCCCGCACTCTGGCCGAATCAGTTCGATCGTCCAACCGTCTGCCCCCCGATTTCTGTCGCATGAAAGTTGGCGCCGATGTGCCAAAATGTGACCACGTGCGACACAATCCCCTGTCCCAGCAGCGCAATCCCCGAAAACGTCGGAAAACCCGAAGGAAATGCAGCCGTGAGACCCTTAGTAAATAAGCCCCAATACGTCTGTCGACACTAAAGTCAGAAGATCCAGGGTTAGGATATAAATGGCAAATAAGAGGAACCATTTGAAAGACAGTTTGATTTTCAATTAAGTCATGTGGTGCTGAGCGTACTAAAAGGGAGTTACTTATTTCAATGATATAGTTTTCACTATAATGCGAAGAGTAAAACATAAGTAAATGTTTTATAACATTTTATACATTGTGTAGATTATTATAGTAAACTTTGTAGTATACAGTACTTTCTTAAAGAAATCTGTTCTTGTATCTTTATCTTTTCTTCCTAATTTAAGCAGTTATCTGTAAATCACCTTTCTGTCCTGTATCTACTGACAGTTGAGGAGCCTGATGAAGTGTCTAACGATTTCACTCTTTACAGACAGTCCCTGGATAGTCTAATCTCCTCATACAGTTGACTCATCAAGGGAAATATGCGCTAGCTATGAAAAGACTTAATATTTAGCCTCCTTATCTGTCTGAGATGGAGGGATGAGAATATTTTCAGATACACTGCTCACTACAGGAGAAAGAAGCATAGAAGTGTTTTTGCATGCAGCTTTTAGGGCACAGCTCTTTATATAACAATCAATATAAGCATCTAAAGCAAACAATTGTCACACATCCAATGATTGGATAGGACATTATATAAAACTGTGGTAAGAGTATCTCTTGAGGTATATTTTTTGTTATGTTCATAGGGAAATTCTTAAATTTATTTTTTATTGTGGTAAAGTGACCACCAATGTGGATGCTTGCATTTCCCAGTGGACTGTTACAAAAATGTCCTTCCCTCTTCTCTACTCTTGTTTCTCTACATCACAGTCCGTAGGCCAAATAAAATCTTACTTGGGACAGTATGTAAGTTATCAGAAATGTAGCATTTGCCAAACATTTACCAATAATAATTATAATAATAAAAATGATCCACCATATTTTACATTAAAGAGAACCTGTCACCCGGGAAAAACACCTCCAACAAATTAGCTCCCCCTCATCCTGTCCCCAGCCCCTTTATATTTATTGAATTTTTATTAAAATTTGTGTTTTTATACTTAGTTTTAAACGATCCGACCTCTTATCAAATAAGTGGTCGGATCGTCGTGCAAATTCCCTAGCAGTCGGCCGTATTCATGAGGGGGCCGGCCAACACACCCCCTCCAGGCCCCTGTCAGTCAGGGACCTGTAAGAATTGCCGGCAGCAGCGCATGTATTGCGCAATCGCTGCCGTCTCTATGCGATGCGGCGCACAGACAGCCGCCGCAGAGGGGCTTATTCACAGCGCTGGTTGAATGTTCGGCCGGCGCTGCGAACAAGCCCCTCTGCGGCCGTTGTCAGCGCGCCCCATCGCATAGAACCGGCAGCGATTCTTACAGGTCCCTGACTGACAGGGGCGTGGAGGGGGTGTGTCGGCCACCCCCCTCATGAATACGGCCGACTGCTAGGGAACTTGTACGACAATCCGACCTCTTATTTGATAAGAGGTCGGATCGTTTAAAACTAAGTATAAAAACACAAATTTTAATAAAAATTCAATAAATATAAAGGGGCTGGATGAGTGGGAGCTAATTTGGTGGGGGAGGTTTCGGGGGTGACAGGTCATCTTTAACTGCATAATCCATAGTTCATTTTTGTATGGTCTAGTTCAATCCCTTGCCCTCTCTTTAAATTGTGTCTGGGCCTACATTTTGTATGCTGTACTTTGATAGGCTGAGACATCTCCCTGCCATTGCATGGATCAGCCAAAAATAAGTGGGAGTGTCCCAGACTACCTGAGCACAATGATGATGAGATTTACAAGTCATAAGCTAGGCAACCACAGCAAATTCATAGAGAAGCTGTTGTCCATTTTAAAGAAATGAAGAGGGGGTCCTGGATTAGAAGAACATGGCCAGAAAATGCTAACTACTGTATGCCTTTAAGGAAATCCATCACCAGGTTTGATCATATGAAGCTGCAGACGGTGTTAGTGGTATTGTTCCTGGAGAGATATATAACCATACCTTTGTGTATGGAGTTAGTAGTGACAGGACTGTAAAAAGGGAAGTTATAATAAAGCTATGCAGCTCTTGTAAGGGCTCTGGACAGATCTTTCAGCCTGAAGAGCTTTCTGCTCCATGTTGATTCACAGCCACGTTACTCTGTTACGAGTAGGAACAGGATTTTGGTTGGATACTTGCAGCAGTCACTCAGCAGAGGGGAGGAGCTGTGGAACAGTTCATTGCAAAATGCAGAGAGCTCTTCAGGCTCAATGACCCGCCCAGAGCGCTTGTAGAGCTGTAGACCTGGACTAAAAGTTCACTTTTCACAGGCCAGCTGCTATACAGTCCACTTCTCTCCCGGGCCTATATCTCTGTTTACACAGTTTATCATGATCAAGAGGACGTACTTTAATTAGCTTTTCATGAGCATGAGAAAACAGGGAAGCTTTTAAGAAATATTTTTGTAGTATAGTACAATTAATAAATACACAGTTACAATACTCTTTACATGTCCACATATCTTCACCATCTGAGTAGTTTTCATGATATATTTGTACATCAGCTTACGTACATTTATAAAAGACATCTTGGTAGCTGGCATATAAAAGAGCAGTAAGTAAGGGTTAGACTTGTTTTTCTGTTTCAAAAGTCTACCCAACTTTTTCATATCAACCTTCAAAAGTAGAGATTGTGATTGACAAGTTGAACTACCTAGTATGGATTGTGTGAGCTCCTACACATATCCAGGGTTGTGACTGCAATAACTATGATATTTTGTACAATGCACATTTTTGGATATGGTATAACTTTTATTGGGCACTTTGTATTGGATATTAGTAGAGTCATGTGCCTTATTGTGCTGGATATAACAGGACTCCAGAGAACGATGAGTAATTGAGATTATCTGCATAGATGCCTCCCATATCCTCCTCATATATCTGCAGCCAAACTTCATCACCAACATCTAAGGCCAGAAGGATGGTTCCGGAGGCCTGGTCCACATTATTGGTCTGAAACTGGTCAAAGGTGATCATCATGGGCTTGTTATTCTTGTATAATCCAATCTTGACATCCTTCATGTAGACGGTGAGGTGATAGGTGAATAAATAAAGGCCCTTGATGTGACAGGTGAACTTTCCTGTGGTGTCATCGTAGTGGCGCATGTCATTGTAAAACACTTTATTGAAGCGTATTGGCACGTTTGTAGTGGAAACCTTTGTTGTCAGACCCATGCTAAAAGCTGAGCGATGTAGGAAAGGATCCTCTCCTTTTTGACCTTGGGGACCTGGAAAGCCTCGTGGACCCTCAGGTCCTGGGAGTCCTTGTTCACCAATTTCTCCCTTCTGCCCCTTTGCACCTATGGATATTGATAGAATATATAATATTATACATCAACCATTTATGAATAGAAGTCCTTTAAGCCCCTTAAACTGCCCAGTACTTGACGGTGCTGATGTTGTAGTCTCTAGCGGTGCCTTTTCTAGCCCCAATGTTAACGTCAAGGGTATGGGGACTCAAAATATGGGGTATGGGGGCTACAAAAATAAAGCTCTCCACTGCTTTTGATATGTTTACAGAATTCCTCCTAATGTGTGATTCATGCGTGATCACAGAATATTTTGGCAGTGAAGAAATGATGTTATATTGTAGATTATATCAGTAAGTGACTCCACAACAGCTTTAAATGTAGTCACTGTCTGGAATTATGGGATCCATTATTATTCCAATTCCTAACCTTGTGGAGGAGTCTCAGATCCTACCAAAATTTACTGTTGAATGTTTGACACATGTATAAAGAGAGCAGATGTCAACAATTTGACACATATTTGGGATAATCACCTAGATCCAGATCAGAAAATAAATACACACAAATAGTGATGATCGGACCCGAAACTGCAATGTTTGGGGTCCATGCTGATTTCAGTCAAAAGTTCTGGTTGGGGTTCGACTCATCCCCCGCCATTTAACAATGGAGGTGTTAGCTCTTTAAATGTTGCTGGCAGCAGTTACGGGCAGACTTAATAATGTGCCTCCTAAATGCCGGTGACATGTGCGCTCTACCATTTCTGGTGACCTCATGAGTGTCGTCATCCTTCAAAATGTTGCCGGCGGTTTTGCCAATGGCATTTAAAGCGTTAATACCTACAATTGGTACCAGTTAGTGTTAAATGGTGGGAGTTCAGATTTTGGTAGCTGAACCTTACTCGGTCTACTCATCCTTACTCATAAACATATTAATAATACAGTAACTTAATTTAACATAGTCAAGAATGATTAAGTGGAATCCATCTCCATAATTTACCTTCCAGAACTAACTGATATGTTAACTAGGGTTATGCCGACACATGTCACCCATAACTATGTTTCTATTGTCCAGGGCCTCCATTCATGACTTGAATGACTGAACCCCCCCCCCCCCCACCACCACAGTAAAAATTGATCAATTTCCATCAACCAGGCCCGACCTGGTGTAGTTTTGTGTAAAAAACTGCGAACAGCTAGAATTCAGCAGCCTAAAGAAGCCTGGATGTTCGCTGCCCCGTGTGTAGGCTCGGGGCCAGGCCCTTTCCCGTCCCCTCTACACCCACATTGGATTAATCACAATTTCTTGGAGTGCGCAAAAAATTGCAATTATTTTAGTGATTTTACACCAGAAAACCGCCGTAGAAGCACTGATAAATCTCCTCCTATGTTACTTAGTGACTAATTTGGAGGGCAAAACTATCTGTCTCAAAAGCAGATATCACATACAGTGCCATATACAGACATACAGCATGTATACACACATATATACCATACACCATATACACACCACAGATACACACATATATACATCACATATATGTTATGTACATATTAAGCTGTACAATGTGAAGCATAATATATATACTTAAGTGTCAGGTCAGATGATGGGGCTCCCTGACACTATGGGCCCCATAGCATCTGCTGTGGCTGCTACCACTGTAGTTACGCCCTTGCATATAAACCAAACATTTATCACTAACATGAAGTAAAACATGTCACAAAAACATTCTCAAAATTACTTTGGGAAGTTAAAGTGTTGAAAAGTTAAAACCATACAAAGTGACAAATGCCAGATTACAAAAAAGTGGGGTTAAAGCTTAAGTCACAACGTGTCTGCGTCATTACGGGGTTAAATGTGGGTGGATTCTACACAAAATATCTTAGCTTTATGTATTGGTTCTTTCATCTTGACTGTGGATTTTCTGACATAGAATCACGAAAAGATCAAGATGAAAAAAACTTTCAATGCAAGTTTTTTTCCATGCCGGTCATCTCATGCCACTTAGCTAAGGTAAAGAAGACACTTCAGCAAATGACTAACCTGTTTCTCCTCTGTCTCCTTTGTGTCCATCACTCCCGTCTTTGCCGTCTCTTCCCGGCAGTCCATTGTGTCCTGGATATCCTGGTGCTCCTCCCATCCAATTAGCGCAAGGATTTTTCTGGGGTTGTGTTGGGTCATCATCAGCCAAAACGCACATTGGCAGCAGCACAAGCAGAGCGTATATAGTACTAAGCACCAACATTGTGCTCACTGAGGGCACACTTATGTCCGTAGTAACAAGATTTAAAAGCAAGTTTGTCAACTATGCAATAAAATTCCTGGTAAAATCAGGAGGAGATTTTCCATTAAATACAAATCAAGTGCTAGCAAATGTCTTACCCAGAGGAAAGTTACAGTAGTCTGTGCCCTATGCAGCTGCCTTATGGTGATGACCCAATCTTACATAACATATGCTACTGTCAATTAAAACTCATTCCAGTATCACTGCAGACACAGATCATGTAAAGGTCAGGAATTGGATCACAAATTCCTTGCACCGAGTGGGAGAACTAACCAAGATACTTACTTCTAAGGAAAATGCAGAAGATAATACGACTACATTATCATTTCCATATTTCGTAACTCGTTAAGTAATTGTAGGAACCATGCTTCCATACATTGGATTCACTTATACGGCCTATACTACATTAAACATACTACGGAGGAGCGGTCCTGCCGGATGTATTGAGAAGCTCCAGATGACCAATTCTTTGCCAGGTTCTGTCTAGTTTAGAATTAGGCTAATGTTCTGCATTGGTGTGGGTTTATTTGTGCATATGTGTATATATTTAATGTGCTTCTTTGTGTATTAAATACATATATTTTTTACACCATAACTTGGGCATCTGTAAGAACCTCCAGGTTTCAGTAGGCCCCTAGGGGACACAGCCTCAGTGGGCCCCTTTGCAGTAAACTCATGTGGCGGCATTAAAAATTCAGAAACTAAAACAGTCTCCTGTTCCCTAAAATATTCCCTAGTTAGTCATCCCAAACAGCCCCCTCATGGTTATTTTATATAAAGCTCCCCCATCACCCCCATGGTTTCCTTATGTACAGCCTTATGTGGGCCCCCCTGCAGCCCTGGGCCCCAGCACTTGCCCGATTATGCCCAGTGCTGGCGCCGGCCCTGGCTCTCTCTATTAAACAATGCATGATTGCAGGAAATGATGGAAAGATTACCAGGGAATTTTGGTGAGGACAGGGAGTGGATGTCGTGTCTACTCAGGTCCAGATTTGAAGAGACAATGAGCTGTCAGCCAAAAGAAGGGGGCGGGGTTCACTGGCAGACTGGGGAAAGCTTCTTGGAGACGACTCCTCTACATAAGTTGACTCATGTCTACTCATTTGCATATCAGAAAACCAGCTGCATTAAGGTCCATTGCCTCAGTGGCAGATTATTTTAGGTAAAATGGGGAACACTTAACCCTTTTCGAGCAGGTATTAATGATATGTGGGGTAAAATTCTTTTAACATCTTTTATGCTACATACTGTTATTAACAGAAAGTCTTCCAGTTAATAAATCACCCAGCAGTATTTTTCCAGCGATCTGTCATTTAAGAGAAAGTTTTGTTGTTTCAAATGGAGATTAATGATTCATCCAAGATTCGCTTTGTAGAATTTTTCAAAAGATCCCATTTGGATCCTAATATATTAACTCCAAAACCATGTTGGTCCGATTGTCCTGGAAATTGTACATAACCCCCTCTACACCACTATTTTTTTAATAAAAAACTCCTTATTTGTTTTATTATTATTTTTTTTACAAATGTTTTTATCTTTTCTTCCTCCCCCCACCTCCCTCACAAAGCTTTGTGAGGATTGATAGAAGTTTCTCGCTGCCATTGTAGAAGATTTGTCCAAAGGGAATAATTCACAGATTCTGATACGACATGGTACTGGAAAAATGGCAGATTAGTACTAAAGCTTTAAACCAACGAATATACTGTCTCTGCTCCCAGTGATAATGTAACAGACTGTCCTGCTCTGTTACCATAGTATGATGTGTAACTGCCATCACTGCACATCACCACACTGAGATGGGTCTCACCACAACATTGGCCATAATGGATGCACTGCCACCAACCAACTACAGCCAAACACAGAGGTGATCACATGACCTGCCCAGGCAGATGCAGGACATTTGATATGGACATGTGACCAGCAGCAATCTTCCGTGCTTTGTCGTTTCCACAGAAAAATAACCAGTAGCATTTTAATTCTTAAAGGACATCTACCACCAGGATAAAGGATTGTAAACCAAGCACACTGACACACTTGTGTGTGCCTCCTCTGGCAGGATCTGCTCTTGTTTTAGCTTCTTAGTACCCTGTTTTTATGAAAAAAGTGTTTTAACAAGTATGCAAATTAACCTGAGGGGCTCAGGACTGCATAAGTGTTAATGGAGCCTGGAGCCCCTTAGACTCATTTGCATAATTTTTAAAACCTGTATTTCTTAAAAACAAGTCCATAAGAAGCTACAAGAAAAGCAGATGCTGCCAGAGGGGGCACACACCAATTTGTCAGTGTGCTTGGTTTACAATCCTTCATCCTGGTGGTAGATGTCCTTTAATTACAGTGTATGTCAACAGCATTTTTCTGAGCAAAATTTTAAATAACAAATACTTACATATTAGCTATATTTTAATGCCCTATTTGAATATGAATTATTCTTACTCCTAGAATACCCCTTATACTTTGCAGGCTGCGGCACTCACTGGCACCTCGCTGTATGGTCGTGTGGTCTACCACTTTGTGGTTAAGGTGATGTTGGTCTAGGATAATTCTGCTGTATAATAATAGCTCTTACATTTGACTTGCGGCAATGGTGACTTCTCACACCTTAACCTTTCAAGACCAAGTTTGTTAGATTTTTTTTGCACTAAACAAAAGCCTCAAGCCATATTCTGTCAGTCATATTTTTTTATATTTCAGAAATTTTTAGTTGTTTTTAAATTTTGTAAAATATTTAATCTTATATATCAAATAAATATATCATCTTCCATAGTACACAGCATGAATCCGCAGATCAGATAAGAAATTTCGGAGGGAGGGGAGGAGACAGCAGAATGGAGGGACTAGTGATCTCTCATCTCTAATTCCGTCCATGTACTTCCCACATGTGGTCAGCAGCTACTGGGACAGATCTGTGCAAGTGTTTAAATGTACATCAGTGCTTAAATGTGTCCGCTAATATGTATATTCTCTGATTTTCCATTAGATCACATGATGCATAACCAGTCCAGTTGACACTTTAAGTAGTTGCTATGTGCAATTGAAGTTTTTGAGGCAGTTATCAACCTGTTCTGCTAATTTGCACTCATTGGGAGAGATTTATTATGCCTTCTCTGCCAGTTTTCTAGCATAGGAAGCATGTAAATCTCACCATCCTCGCCAGATCTGAGCCTTTCCTGTCCCATATGGCACTTTGGACGTCCCATATAGCAAGATATGTGGGACAGGAGTGTGAATGGCCCTGTCGGACTGCAGCATTCACTATAGTCTTCTGCCAGAAAACCTGAAATCTCTGCCAGGTCAGACTCGATCTAAACAGGTCCGTCCTGGCGGAGAGTCGGGCACATTTACTAAGAATGTGGGAAACTTCACTAAACGTACATTGTTCATATATTATGCTTGGTGCAATTCATTATCAATGTGCGCCAGAAATCATGAATCTGCGGCTTCCCTACACTGCCCATCAGAGTTCAGCAACTTTTTTGTGGTGCAAAAAACATACATAGGGCGTGCAACAGACTTTGCATGTTAAATCGGGCGCACGGTCTGACTGAGCGCCGGAACGGCCCCTAATTTGTGTCGCATGTAGGCTACAAAGAGGTTGTGTACAACACAAAAGAACATGCTAAGTCCGTTACAAAACAGGTGCAAGGGCCTTAGTAAATGTGAGCCATTGGCGCAGATTTATGAAACTGTCTAAGAGTAAGAACATTCTTAGTTGCCCATGGCAACCAATTATTTATACTATAACATAGTATAAATTAATGATAACTACTCTTGTAGGAAACCTACCACCACGGATCTACCTATTAAGGTGCTAGATCCGGTGGTAAATGCATCGAACTTATGTAAGGATAGCCCTTTTTAGGGATAATCGTTTAGTCCCCTGTATCTTTTCTAATCTTTAATCAGGGAATATGCAAATTTTCTATAGGCTCAATACTGGCGAATAGTAAAATTGGCGGTTAAAAGTGAACATAATTTGGCAATTTCCCCTTCTCAATCTACAGCTCATAGTGAATGATAGCAAGATTTGACTTTTGTTAAAAAGTTGCAGCAGCAGAGAAGATTTCTGTTCTTCTATACTGAATGGTGAAGCACATGTCCAAGCAACCAAGTGTATTCCTGCCTTATAGAAACACAGGACTACGGCTTCTGTAATTGTGGTTAAATTGGGTCACTTCCTCCACGCGGTTCTATATCAATATCATTTACTGGTTTCACCAAGACTCCCTGTGTGGGGGCTGTGACCAGCACTCCCCTTGATAAAGCGCCATAGCGAAACGCGTGTCGGGGTAATCTGTGTGTGGTCCCCCCCTTGGTATGGTATTTCCAATCCTTGTATTTTTGTCCTTACAGGTGTTTTTAATTACACTTTGGGTGAAATTATTGTTCAGTCTGTTATATTTAACGGACTAAGGCTATATTCACACACATGCATGTGTGGTTGACGTATATATGGCGTATATACGTCCCCCATAGCCGGCAATGGGTGCAGCGTGCTGTACGGGTGAGGTACAGTGCAGCACACGTGCGGCATCGTACCGCTCCGTAGCCGGGAGAAAGATAGGGCATGTATACTATATTACTATGGAGAGGGGCAGTGGGGAGCGGCGCTCACCCGCTCCTCCTTTCCCCGGTCCCAACGTGTGCCCGCCATGCTACGGTACGGCGGGCACACGTCTGTGTGAATGTAGCCTTACCATTATGCATTGTTATCATGATTGTGTAACCTACCATATTGGCCATTACTGGGGACGCATGCATTTTCAATCCATTGTGGTCTATTCATTATTATCTTTTGCATGTGTGATTTTATTGTGTCTCAATAAAGAATTATATGATTAAGATACTTTCTGACTGATATAATTTTGTGCTGTTTAAACTTTTTGTGATATTTGATCATACTGATGGTATTTACTGTGCCTTTACCAATCGGTTATGTAATTTTTGTATACAGGCGGTCCCCTACTTAAGAACACTCGACTTACATACGACCCCTAGTTACGGACCTCTGGATATTGGTAATTTCTTGTACTTTAGTCCTAGGCTACAATAAACAGCTGAAACAGTTATCACAGGTGTCTGTAATGGAGCTTTAGTGTTAATATTGATTCTTATGACAACCCAACATTTTTTAAATCCAATTTAAAACCACACACACAGACATTTCTCTGTTTTACAATTTTGGCAGCCACCCTACCCAGACACTGTTCTCTTACAATCTATTGATGACCTATTACTGTGAACAATGTAGAGGGGAGTCCTTATTGGCCCTGTCAGTTATTGCCACCCTTGGATGAAAGACTGCTCTCCATTAAATTTCTGAAAACAGAAGCTGTGAGAGTGCATTTCACACACTTAGGGTACATTCACACAGATGTATCCCCTCCTGGCCGTAGGCTAGCGGACATACGGCGGCACGCTGGAAAAGAGGAGGGATGCGCGCTGCTCACTCCTCCCATCTTCATAGAGAAGAGCGCCGCACGGCTGCACACATGGGGTAAGATAGGGCATGCTCTATCTTTTCTCTGTGTACGGTGCAAAATGGTGCCATATAAGTAGCCGGGCCGCCATTGCCGTCTATGAGGACGTACATTTGCGTCCGGATATATGTCCCCAGACAGTCGTGTGATTGAGGCTTAAAACTAATTCTCACCATAGAACCAGCATTGGGCATCCCCACATACAAACGGCCTTTCACATTGCTTTGCCATGTGCGGGAGCTGCTTTGCGTGAAGCATGGCAATCCTATGTGCCCTATAGCATACTACTCGGTAAGCCTGGATAGAATTGCTGGGACACTGCCTGCATGTTTCAGGGCAGTGGCAGCAGTACAAGAATTGTTGCTCTTTGTTACTGGGCAATTTTCCAGTTTTGTATTTCTGTTTTTACTTCCCTAAAGCCATATTTTTTTTATTTTTCCATTTTAGTAACATAGGAGGGCTTGTTATCTGTGTTTTCTAGTGGCATCATTTTCTATTTTGTTCATTGCACAGGGAGGCTGTAAAAAATTCCAAATGTGCTAGAATTGCCAAAAAATTGTTCCATATTCCCACTAACTTTGTGTGTTGTTTTTGTCTTTTCCTGTGCAGTCTAAATAACACCTCACCTTACGTTAAGCTGTGGATAGGGCCTAACTTGCTTCATGGGACAACCCCTTTAAGAACAGGGTATGACACCCATCAATATGCTTTGCAATGCATCTTATACCAGGCAGTGGCTACAGCTGCAATTACTAAGTTCTCCAGTACTTAGAGACCTCCTAGGGCAGTGATCAGTCTCTCTAACAGCTCCTGACATGGAGAGGGTGCTATTCACAACTACCACATTGCCTATGCGTTGGCATGGGTGTTGCAGATGCTTTGGTGTGTCCTCAATAATTCAATAAATTGAAACAAGAGGAGGGAAATGATGAAGGAAATGCCAGCTCCCCCAATATACCACTTCAAGACCCTGGATAAAAGACTATGGACCACATCTATCATGCAGTATGTTACAGTTTTATGGCGCAGACTGCTCATAAATACGTGTGCAAACTGGTTGCACATATATTTATGAAGTGTTTGCGCTAGTATTGTGTCGCGGCTGCACTATGCACACCACGACACAATCCTGTGCGCGCCCACAACGGCCAACACATTTATGTTGGCAAGTTCGACAGAAATGGGGCGCACGCCCATTGAACTGAGAGTACCAGAAAAAATATGGTGCACACAGTTCCTGCACCTTGACCGAGATCTGGTCTTCACAAATACTTTGTCTGCTGAATGACAGTAAGGCAAATTATTTTATGTCTGTTTCCAATTTCTCTGTGTACTAAACAAAAAAATGGTGCGGTTGGCTGCTCTACTCGCTGACTCTTTAAAACTTCACTAGCTAGCAGTCATGTGTTAAGATAAGATAAGCCGTGCGCCTGCCAGCAATATTTTAATAGCAAATATACATTATGTAAAGTATGTATTGAGAGTTGATCAGTTACCTGTAAAATGTATTATGTAGTAACCAATCAGAAGTGTTAATTGAATAGCCAATCAAAAGCCATTGTTTGAATGTATGTATGTTAACCAATCATGCTAATTATTTAAGCAGTAACACCTGGTGTACCCTGCTAGGGGGCTAGACCCACCCACAATTGGGAACTTTGCTACATCTGTCCGTTGAGCTCCGTTATTCCTCTGTCGCAACGTCATTCGCCTACGGCACGTGACAGACGTGATCTTTGTTTTAAAAGTTATAGAGCTTGACCTTTCCACTGTAAGGATTGATTGACATCCAAATCCTCCTCCTTGTTAAATTGACATCATTTGTTGAAGTGCAAAACCTTCTTTCAAGGGTTAAAAGTGTTCGTAGTGATATACAAAGTCACTTTAAATTAGCATTGTCACATGTAGTGAGTGTAGTGTTATGTACCTCCCAGTTCCTGCCCCGACCTCCCTCCTAGCCCACTAATGTCTCAGTAAGTGATGTCTTCGTCATTGCAGCCTCAAATACTTTATATTTTTGTGGAGGACGCTTCTGTCTCTTTAACCTGGTGACAGGTTTGATTATTTGGCTCTGTACCATGATAGTTGGTGATGAGGTGAAGCAAGAAGAAGCAAAGCTCAGAGCAGATCACTCAGGCACAGAGGACACACCGGTGAGTGCACACTCAGTGTTATGCCTGTACACATGTCACTCAATGCTTATGGACCTGTTCATAATAATAATCCTACTGTTGTTTTTTACTACTACTGTTTTTTTGTTGTATTTTCACTTTTGAGGAATCTCGCTTTAATGCTTTGATGTGTTTACATGTAGCAAATTTTTTTTTTTATGGGACTTAAAAAAATTAGAGCATATGATGAAACTTTTCATCAAAATGTTGTACAAATCTTGCATTGATGAAGCAATTTCACTCTGGTTCTTAATATAATTTCTTCAGCTGAAAGTAGGAGAAATGATAATAAATCTTTAGTTATATAGAGCCATCATATTTCGCTGCCCTGTATAGAAATTTAAACCAAACACAGAGAAGAATCACTATAAGGTTCTATCTATCTCATATCTATCTCATATCTATCTTCTATTATCTAGTCATATCTATCTGTCGTCTAACTATCTTTCATCTCCTATCTACCATACTTACCTATCTATCTACTGTATCTATTTATCTATCTATCCATCTATAAATCACATATCTGTCTCTCATATCTACCCTATTTATCTATCTATCTATCTATTTATCTATCTATCTATCTATCTATCTATCTATCTATCTATCTATCTATCTAGAGAAATTCCACAGCAACACAGCATGGAGCCAATTCTGGGAGGGTGCTAAGCCAAATGGTTTCTGGTCCAAACCATAAATATCTAGGTCCACAGAAGAGGCAGCGCTCCAAAACAAAAGTGATAAAGATGGTGACGTTTTTTCCATGGCTGAATGCATGGAGTGCTGTCTCTTCTGTGGTCTTGTGTATGTATTTATCTATGTATTCTTCTACTTTCTACCTATTCTACCTATTGGCAAAAACAGACAATAATTGTGATCAGTGTCCCCTCAAATCCTATATTCTCACACTTTCAGAATGGTTGCTGAGAATAATGCATAGGTTGACACTTCTGCAGAGATCAATTTTTTGCAAAAAGTCTTCTCACATTGGACTGTGGTCTTGTGAATGTATTTATCTATGTATTCTTCTACCTTCTACCTTTTCTTCTATCTCTTAACTATTTTATCTATGTTTTGCCATTTTTATTGAGTTGGAATCATTCAAAGGTCAACCCAAGTTATAAAGTCATCCTCTCTTCACAGTAGAGAAGATGATCTGATGATTATTAGGGTCCTCACCGCTGGAACCCCACCAATAATGAGAATGGGGGTCCAGTTCCATCTAGTGAACTGTCGATTTGACTACTGGAGATATTGCTGGGTTCTCTAGGGCATTACTATGTGTTAAATATGCCATCATGCCATTTCATTTATTTGGGGTAAAGATGAGCAAATCATTGAAGATCATTCACTAAGGCTTTTCTGAATATTTCAATCAAATCAGTCCAAAGTGATGTCGCTCCAATTGTTCCCTGTACTGTAATCCTCTAAAATACAATTTCTTTATACAATGGTCCTTTCTTATTTTGTTCATATTCTACATATTTTTTTCATTAAAATTAGGGTTACACATCAAAAGCGAATCAAAAAAAGAAAACTGATCTGATTTGATCAGAAGATACGGTCGATATGTACTGAATCTACATTTGATCCTCTCTATTTTGGGGCAACAAGACCCTATTCCTGGATGAATGGGAGTCTCAACATTAATTTCCACGGGATACAACTCTATGAGCCCATTGCACAATGTGCGCAGACCTGGCGTAGATGAGCCCTGCCGCCGCAGTGCATCTATACTGCCCAGCCGGATTTATCAGATCCGACGGCTGCAGGGGGCAGTGGCACCATCATTCACACTCCAGCCGGACACAGGCGAAGAATCAGGCTCCAGCCAAGGAGCTCCTCTGCGCGGAACTACAAAAGGGGGGGATTACCTGCCTTCTATTTTTTAACTAGTCTCCAGTCTTTAGGAATTATATAGCTGTTATGGACACATGGTAAGAAAGTACCCTAACTTTTCCATTCAATTCTTGGATTCTTCAATGTGGGTTTTTTGCCCAAAGTACTGTTTTTAATATGCAGAAGTGCAATTGGACCTGGAGTGCTGCATTACAGCCTATTCCGAGACTATATAGATGTTAGATTTATTAAAAGAGATTTTATATTTCTCATGAACTTTCCGGTTAGGTCTTCATTGGTGACCTCCCGATTACAGTAAACTCAATTATTTTTTAAAGAAAGCAGTAAAACTAACTGAGAAATTTTTACTGAAAGTGAGCACACAAGGGCAGAAGTATCCTGAAGTATCCTTGTCCTGGTGCTTTTTTTTTTTTAACTCCACCTGGTTTTGTCTCTATTTTGCATATTAATTCTTTAATTTTTTTTGCCACTTTGATGACTTCACTATAAACTAGTTTCAATTTTATACTGCTTTCTGGCTGGAGTGTTCCCCCGACCCCCCAAAAAAGCAAGTTTTCTGTTCAGATGCAAAATAGGAGCAAAAAAACATCAAAAGTCTGAACAGTCTCAAAAAAGTAGGGACAAAAAATAAACTGCTCCCCCACAATATCTCCAGAAAATTACTTATAATATAAATTATGGTATCAATTTTCTTCTCCTTTTTGCGATAAGTTTGCACTTTGTTATATTTTTATGCCTATTTAGCACCTGAACTCTGCAGACTACTTTTTCCCTGTTAGTGCTCCATTTATCCTTCAAACAGATGGTTTTTTCTAAGGGCAAATTGACAAATGTGTTCCCGCCGTACCGTAGCCAGCGGGCACACGGTGGCACACGGAGAGGAGGAGGGGGTAAGCGCTGATCGCCCCCGCCCTCTCCATTGAGATATATGGCACACGGCACCGTATTATGTGTCCTGTCTTTTAACGGGCACGGAACAGTATGGTGCACTAAGTGCCGGACTTTTGATTGCACCCAAAAAACTTGCAAATTACAGACAAATTTAATAACTGCACAAAATACGGCAAAAACAGACAATAATTGGGATCAGTTATTCTCACACTTTCAGAATGGTTGCTGAGAATAATGCATAGGTTGTCACTTCTGCAGAGATCAATTTTCTGCAAAAAGTCTTCTCACCTTGGACTTTGTATATAAGATGACGGCTGGTTTAAGCAGCAACATTTGTTATTAGCTTAAGTAAAAAATCCAATGTTTATTTAGTCTTATTACATGCAGGGAAAACACAACCACACAACGTTTTAGCCTACGCGTTTCAGAATTGCTTCCTTACTTGTGGCCATGAGACTGGACAAGGTTTAGATAAAGAGGGATTTGTCATTGTTCAACAGATTAACTTTAATGCATGCGATTACCCAGCACTAATTCTAGTGCAAATATTTTTTATTTCATTTATGGTAAAGATTGTTTTTTATGGACCCTGGACTTCCAAAAGATGCACCAAATGTAATAATAAACTTCTACAGGACAGGTTATTGTAAGATGGGACAAAAACACCAGTTAATAAATTCTCCCATATGATCTTTAAATAGGACCTCACACATTTGATGTTGGATATACCATAATGTAGGAATTGTTACACAGATTCAGGGGTACTTCAAATCATATTTCTAGAAGTTGCTCATTTATCAGTCCCGGTATCTGACCGTTATAATTCTCTCCACTGTCAGAGAGGAGGTGCTGGATGACCATTTGTCCACTGCAGAGTAGGAGGGGGCATATCTTCTCTGACACTGCGCAATCAGCTGTAGACAGCATCATAGTGTGATATCTCTATGCCCATCAAAAAGCAGTGTTCACATTGCATTTACATTATGTTAACTCTCCATTAAAATGACTTTCACATTTACTTAAACATAGGGGCAGATTTATCAAGCTGTCTGAAAGTCAGAATATTTATAGTTGCCCATGACAACCAATCACAGCTCATCACATTTTACCAGTGCTCATGAATATTTTAAAGGGGAGCTGTGATTGGTTGCCACGCGCAACTAGAAATATTCTGACTTTCAGACAGCTTGATAAATCTGCACCATAATGTTAATCTTATGTTGCCTTAATGTTAACTTAGTGTTACTACAATGTTAACATACTGTAAACACAACATGTGAATGCAGCCAGAGAGATCACACTGGCTGCTGTATACTCCTGTTAATGTGGGCACACAGTGTGCTCCCTCTGGGTACATTAACACGTTGATTTCACATTGCATTAACATTTCATTTACTTTTATTTACTTTCTGTTTAAGCCAATGTTGACATTGCATTTATATGAACAAAGCCTCAAGATTAATTAAACTGTATCAGAGAAGGTTATCATAACAATAATGTTAATAAGGAGGGCTCAACTCAGGTGAGTATATACTTAGTGCTCATTGAATAAAATACCAGGATATCACTGGTATAAAATAGCGGATTTGCAAATAATATAGTTATTCAACACTTCAAATGGATATAAGGCAAAATCTATTTCTTAGAAAACCCCCTTTATTTTGGTACAAATGACTTATACAATCATAAAAAACATACATTTTATATATTACACACCAATGCATGCTGATTAAAAACTCAATAATAATGCATTCAATATAACTAAATGTAAACCAAGTTGCAATTGTCCATATTGGACATATTGCAACTTGTAAAATTACCTTTAAAAGATATCCTGTAAAATTACCATATACTGCAATAAAGTGGTATTGCAGTACATGACATGAGCAATCAGACCCCCTATGGTTCAAGTACCCCAGGGGGGACATAAAAAAATTGTGAAAAAGAAAAATTAAAACAAAATGTAAAAATGTACATGTGTGTATATAAAAAAAAATTACATACTCACCTTGGATGCTCCCTGATGCCCCATGCAGCTACTCTTCTTTCTCCTCCTCACATATAACAGGGCAGGCAGAAACCCGTCCATGCACTCTGCCCACGGCCCACCCTATAATGTCAGCGGTAGTGACACGACGCATCATGGTGTGTGCCATGGGCAAAGCGAATGGATGCATCTCTGTGCACTGCAGGGCATTTCATTATTTGGGGAGTGGCAAAGCATTTAATTATTTGGGGGGCTGCAGGACATTTCATTACTAGGTAAAGTGTTGACAAATGCATTTCCCACCCTAGGCTTATACTTGAGTAAATAAGTTTTCCTTGTTATTTGTGGTAAAATTAGGGGCCTTGGCTTATACTCGAATGTTACCGTAAAAGTTAACATGTTAGGTATCTCCATGTCCTAAAATGCCTCAGCGGTGAACCCTGTAACAGAAAATAGCTTATCCTGAAAAAAATGACAAATATCATTGGCCTCAGTATATGGCAAAACAAAGACTTACACTTTTTTAATTTATTAAAACATAATAAAACCTATACAAAATTGATATTCTCATGATCATAACAACCTAAAGAAAAAATTGCATAGGATATTAAATACTGGCACTAGGATGTGCAATAGGTTATGCAGAAAACAGATGAGATCTCCTTGCCTTAGGTTCCTGGTTGCAACTTCTATCTACAGCCCCACATAGCTTTTCCTCTATCATTACAGTAACACTCAGCACAACATAATAACAAACCTGTCAAAATGCCAACTACCTATAAAACAGAGCGTGACACATATAGGACATCACAAAACCACACAACAATAATTTATTATAAAGCTACTTATCTCTAGGTGCAGAGGTGCTGTAGATTACACCCCCCTGCATTATGCCCTACCTAATTTTTAGGAAAGTTGCGACCTCATTGTAAACATTTAGCTATTTTTGTAAAAAAATAGGAATGGTAACAGGCTGGTTTATGTAATCTGAAAATACTTGTTCTTGTTTTGTCCTTGTTCAGACTGTTCAGCAATAAATGCTGTATGTCAACGTTTTAGGCAAAGGAGTTACTTGAGATTTGTTAAGCAGTGGGATGACATTTAGGCTCTGGTGCTTAAGATTCACTTCTCTTTTCCTGGTATTATGAAATATTGTCTTAAACGTATATTCCTATATCTAACGTCTAATGCACAACCTGCTGCTACTCCATTATATTAAACATGACCTATTCCCTTTAGGAGAATATACACACATGACATTGTGTTTGTGTATCACTTTTCACCTAAATTAGATTCAGCATAAAAGGAAAAGGAAATAATAAAAAAGTTGAACTTCCTAAAATGTAAGGAATTAGAATACTCTTCTAAAACACGTGTAACGTTTCCAACCATATTGCACTTTTTTGTAGACATTTCCTTGTGAGTTATTTGCTTGTTTTCTTGATGTTATTGTGGCGGGCACAATGTCATCATGACCTAGCACCTGCCAATCTCTGTGGCACAGCTGGTATTGTATTCTGCATGTGCCCAATTCCATACAGAAAATTCATGGCAACTCTGAGCCAAGTGCAGGGGCTTTCAGAATGATTTTGTAAGTTGGAATATTACTGAGTGATATTGCAGAGCAGTTCAATGACCGCTAATCACAACTTGATGTGTTATGTGCTATGTATAGCTGCAGAGCAGTGGACGGCATGTGCACTATTCTTCATACTCATGTTTCATGTGCCCATCCCTTGGAGAGAACGAGCACAATCAGCACGATCAAAGGCAAATGAGTTTAATAATGTTCCTCGAATAATTTGTACAATGCTGATGGCTATCATAGAGATTGTACTGAAAAGATTATTCTTACCGCCTCCAAGCTGCTAAACAGAACGCAGGACGTGACGCTGAAACCACACAGGTGATGTGGGTTTGTGTATTTCATATTATTCTCACCGCTTAAATGTGCCAGAAACTTGGTATAAATTTAGCATTTTAACCTTTATTTAGGCAATTATAATTTTTAATATGCTGATCATCGTATAACTTGGTTTTTTTGCATTTGTATGCATTTTTACCCTCTGCAGGATAATTCTCAGTTGAGCTGGTTGGTGGAGAATAGCTGCTAGGATGACTCCTATTTACTGAATCAAAGTTTTAGACCAGGGCAAGTGTTAATTTAAGTCCTGACAATTAATGTTTAAAAATATTGTCCGCAAATAAAAAAATTGTATGTATGGCTGGGGTGGCTATAAAAACAATTAACTGCTTATACTCACCTTCTCCGATGCTCCCATTCACCCACAGCCAGTCTTTATATACAAAGGCCAATGGTGCCCCCGACCAAAGCTGGGCGCCTTCTACTGCCGGAATGCCCTGCTGTAAAAGGTGCGCAGTCTGGGTCGGTGACCTTTGTATACAGAGACAGGCATCACTGTGGGTGAACAGGAGCATCGGAGAACGTGAATATAGGTGGTTTATTTTTATACAGGCTGTTTAAAATGTATGTAAAATGTAACTGATCCAAATGTAACCATTTGGATCAGAAGGCAGTCTCAGACACTAAAATGGTTAATGCCCCATCAACCTGGAATGGGTGGTCTGTTAGGCTCGATGCACATCACCATATCAGGGCCAATGATACAGCCGCACAATTCGCAGTCACATCACGTTCCCCTATAGAGGTCTATATCACCCGGTCACAGAGAGGTGAGAAAACGGTGTCTCACTGCATCATGACCGAGCCTGGCAGCTGTGCCGCAAAGTATAGAACGGCGCTATTGTTGCCGTTTTTATGATGCCGCTGCTCAGCTTTCAATGGAGAGGTGAGGAGTGCTGGATGAGCATACATTTGGGCTCCATGATGCCTGTGTCTTCCAAAACTGCAGTGAAAGGTCCCATGCACATGACTGTGTGTGCATGTGGCACACAAACAACAGGCCATTTGCTATTGTTTGTGGTCATTATGACATCAGCAGTTGACCACTGCTCAACCTGTTGATGTCCATTGGTCATTGGGTTTTTGGACTTTTTAGTGCAAACTGCCTGCACTAACTTTTGTTGCGCAGCTGCACTAGACTCATGCGTCGGACCGTGTGCCAAATTTAACATGCAAAGTCCGACAGAAGTGTGTTGCACGCCCGATGTTATAGGTACACCAAAAAAAAGTGATGCACTCTATCAGAGCAGTACAAAGGGCGCCAGATGCATGAAAAACGTGTGCCACAAATCCTAAATCTGTCCCCCTCTGCACTACACACAAGCAAACTGCATTTAGTGCAGTTTGCACTGTTGTTAGTAAATGTGCCCCATTGTTCTTTAGCATAATGTAACCAAGCACAATAGAACGGTATGGGAGCTGTGTGCGCCGAGCTCACAGCCCCTTCACACTGTCATGTGCATGAGGCTTTAGGTACTGGTCCTGGAGATCAGTATAACCTTAGTTGATAGCAGCAGAACTGTGAAAAATGCATATATATTCCATGATTACAGCTGAACTTGGAGCACTAGCCATATACCAGATATATACCAGATGATTGCAGGTGAAAAAACACAGATCCGTCCAGTGAACTATCATTCACTGCTATGAGAAGGTGACCATAGAGTATAACAGGTAAGCGGCAGGTGTTGTACTCTCACCAACCAAATTGTATAAGGGCCTGGAAAAACACTTCAAGAACAATATTTGTTATACACTGTATTCAGTGGCCAAGCCTTTTCCCCAATCTTTGCTTATTAGAGGTTCTCGGACACTCTAAGTCACTCTCCTTTAATTTAGAAACCTGTTCTCCCTTTCACTAAAATGAGGAAATATGTGCTGCTATCAGATCATGTGCCACCTCGGTTTTTTCATTAATTCTGATGATAACCATGTAACATACAGACAAGGGCTTGATCATAATTGAGACACAATGAGATATGAAGGCAGTGCAAATCCGAGGACTGTATAAATCGCTGCATGTCACATAAAGAAGTTTGTGGTCTTTATGACAAATACATTGCACACATATGCTCATATTTTCTTAGAATTCCTTTCTTAAGAAAGGGAAATCTTATACCACAAAATGCTGAGAATATTGTGCAGTAGTGTGCTAATATAGATCGTCTGAAAGGAAATGATGACCACTGATATATGTATTTTAATTACTCATTCATTAGTGTTTATACATTTTTCATATAAAAGGAAAACTACCACCTCCAATCTCACTCATAAGTAACAGCATCATTGTGTAGGACAAGTTATACATTTTCCAGATGAACTGGAAAATATCTTCTATATCCCTAATCTGATGTTACAGAAAATTTCTTTTATGTCTTAATGTAAATTAACTTTACTGTGCACCAGGTTAGGGTTGTGTCTGCTGGTGCACAGGGTTTCCTTTTACAACTTATTTCCAAAAGATATTGGGGCTTATTTACTATGGGTCTGCGGATCGCACTTTCGTCGGATTTTTAACGTTTTCAGGATTTGCGCGCTGTGACAGGTATTTATCTGGGGATTGTGTTGCACGCGATCAAATTGTGGAGCAGCTGCGCTGGCTTTTATGCAACAGAAATCTGGGGGCATGCCGTTGGATGATCCGATACTCAGTGCGGGATTTAAGATTCGTGGCAGATGTGCATTCCGTTCGGAAAATGCTCTTTCTGGGATTGCGCAGGATGGGTAAGTAAATGTGCCCCATTGTCAATTATTGTTCAAAAGGGGTCTCAAAATGAGAAAACCGCTGTACCATCAGACATGGCTTTGGTGGAGCTATTTTGCATCAAAACTGAATTTTCTATAAAATAATAGATCAGTGAGAAACATGTACATCTATAAAGTTTATAAAGGCAGATAAAAAGGTGAAAGGTCCAAGCTAACCACTATCCCCTGACCCTGCCTAACTGCCAGTTCTGCGCTTTCCTCCCAGAAGACAACTGGTCTACTGTCCCTACTCTGTGTAAGTGCCCAGAACAGTCAAAGTCAAAAGCAAAGGTGGCGGGGAGATACGGAATTGGCAAAGAGTAGTCCAAAAACAAAACAAGATGTCAAATACAAAAACAGAGAAGTTATAATCTCATTGATACAAAACACTAGTATAACCAGAAACTGGGAGATGAAGGTGGAAGTGTTTCAGTTTCCAGACACCTCCACAACAACTGACTGGCTCATCCATCCATCACTCAACCTACATCTGAAACAAACACTAGCTCGTAGATGATATCACTCAGCTTTCCACAAAACACACACCCAGCTCTGCCAAGAAAACTATCTCTCCAAGGCAAGCTGTCAATCAGAGCTCCAGCAGAACAGTCCTGGTTGTGGTTCACGAGCCCAGAACCAAGTCAGAGAGTTCTGACTAAAGTGGCCTATAAAATGCTAATTTTACTTGTGGGTGAGTTGGGAGGCCTTTAAACCAAAAACATTTATTCATTCATTTATTTATAAATCATCAATTTAATGGGTTACTTCTAGAGTAACATCAAGAAGGAAATATGGGGAAGATGGACACACACAACTACAAAACGGTAACTACAATCATGGAAGCTTGGAAGAGCAGGAGCATTCAGTTGGAATGTAGAGTATATGTATATATATATGTATATGTATATAGAGTATATGTTGCGCTGTAGAGCTATTATAGATAGGTTCACCTCTGAGCTTGGTGTTTCTGGGTTATGTCACAAATGTTTTTTTTTTTATTAAAAAAATGATACCAAGTAATTCGGGCTTAAGGATGACAGCAGTTGCCCAAATGGATCTGGCTTTTCTTACAGCTGATTGGCTGGGGTGGCAGGTGACTTTGATATTTTGATATTGATATTTGTAGGTCTCCTACATAACCACTTAAGAGGAAACTTTCTTGGTGATTTGGGATATTTAACCACCTATAGGTCTTTATGAGCCACATTGGACTCATCTTTGGTGCTCCTGTTACATATATGTTGCATAGGGCAGGTGCATGTGCAATGAAGCCCCGGTGTATTACTCTGGCTTAACTAAAGCAACATACATGTACAGGGAGCATCAAAGAGGGGTCAGATGTGACTTATACGGACATATGGATGGTTAAGTATCCCAGATCACTCTAAAATGCTAATGATGTAACGAGTTTGTTCAGAATGCTACTGTATTCACTGACCTTTTCATTCTCTTTGTAGATATTAAAGAACAGCCCATTTCATCTTCTTAGTACCTGTTGCCATGGTTCGCATCTTCAGAATATTTGCTCTCGTTATTTCTATGACCGTCTGCATTTCCTGCTTTCTGTACATTGGTCTTTTAAGAAATTCTAAATATTTTGGCAATTCTCCGAAGGATCAGTTTAAGTTAACCAGCTTGACATCACCTACTAATAACTCCGAGAACACCACAGATGCACCCAAGAAGTTACAGATAAAAGACTTACCAAAAGACAGAATGAAATCTAAATACCGTAGAACCAAATTGTGGGAGAGGCAGATGACTTCCAAAGACCTTGCCTTAAGACTACAGAAAGTGAAGAAGAATTACATTGCAATGAACAAATATAAAGTCGACTTCCAGGGCAGAAAGAACCAGCAACACAGCCCACATGAAATTCTGTGTCATCTTAAATACAGGGTGAACATGACAACACTGAAGGAATCTGACCTACCTAACAATACCACTTACGAGAGTCAGTATCTACCAAACCAGGATATTCATGAGGTAGTGGGTAAACTAAGACGGTGTGCTGTAGTATCTTCAGCTGGATCTATGAGGGGTTCAAGGCTTGGACAGGAGATAGGTAAGTGAAACTGCCATGACTGGGATCAGATGTAGGGGTAGTGTGCTGTGGGTTTAATTACTGCATGAGAAAACTTCATACAGTTTATCACAAATTACACACTTTATGTAATATATGTAAATACCAAAATGGAGACAATTCACTGTAAAATGGGTTCGTTTTGCCACACTCTGTGATACCCCCTTTCAAAAAAAAAGAATGATGTCCATGATGTAATGTTGGCCCTTTTCTTTCCAGAGGCATTTTTATATTCTGAAGCTACTTTTCAGAAATCTTCCTCAACAGCAGTGAAGTGGGTGGTCTTACCTCTGGTCTTTGCTCTGGGCTGAGTCCATTACCAACTGCCCATAATTTCACTGGTGTCTTGTGTTCTCTTAAGAAGGAGGACAGCTGGAAATCCAATGAGATTCCAACAAGATAATCCACTGAGCTCAGCACAGTACAGTCATGGTCAAAAGTTTTCAGAATGATACAAATGTTAATTTTACAAGTCTACTGTATCAGGTTTTATAATGGCAATTTGCATATACTACAGAATGTTATAAAGAGTGACCAACTTAACAGCAATTAATTGCAAAGTCAATATTTGCCTAGGAAATGAACTTTTCCCCCAAAACACATTTCAACTTCAATGCAGGCCTGCCTTAAAAGGAGCAGCTAACATCGTTTCAGTGATTGCTCCAGTAACACAGGTGTGGGTGTTGATGAGGACAGGGCTGGAGATCAATCTGTCATGATTAAGTAAGAATCACACCACTGGACACTTTAAAAGAAGGCTGGTGCTTGGCATCATGTTTCTCTTCTGTTGACCATGGTTATCTCTAAAGAAACACGTGCAGTCATCATTGCACTACACAAAACTGGCCTAACAGGGAAGAGTATCGCAGCTAGTAAGATTGTACCTCAGTCAACAATCTATCGCATCATCAAGGAATTCAAGGAGAGAGGTTCCATTGTTGCCAAAAAGGCTCCAGGGTGCCCAAGAATGACCCGCAAGCGCCAGGACCGGCACTTACAAGTATTTCAGCTTCGGGATCAGGCTACCAGCAGTGCAGAGTTAGCTCAGGAATGAGCAACATCTTACAAACACACATAAAAACCAGAGGCCAACAGATCATGTGAAAATATAAGATTTGTGTCATTCTCAAAACTTTTGGCCATGCCTGTATGTACAGGATCTACTGTATGTAGTTACTAACCTGGCAGCTATAGTCACATGTAGGAGCAACTTCATAACATAAGTAGTAGCAGAAATAACCTGTGCTGTATGAGCGCTAAGGGTTTACAGCTTCACTGCTGGGAAGTGCAGGAGCTGGAGGGAAGAGTCTATTGTAAAGCTTGTTAGACATAAGACAGTCTTGTGAGCTGCACAGAGCAGCATCACATGAATTCTCCCCCAGCTACTGCAATTAAAGACTAAACTGGGGAGGATTGCAAATAAACTGATAGACGTAGGTAAAGATAGTAATAGGGAAAGTTGTCATACATCACAAGATCTATTGTACATATAAATGGCAAAGAAAAGTTCACATTCAGGAAAACTCTAAGCATAAAATTATACATTACTCAACTGTTCCGGACACAGGGACCTTTATCTAAGACTGTTAGTGCAGTATAATGCAGTATACTGATCACAAATTATTAAAAACTACCTTTTTGCATTAACAGACTCCCATGATGCTGTTCTTAGGTTCAATGCTGCACCTACAGAAGATTTTGAGTCTGATGTGGGATCAAAAACTACATTCCGTCTCATAAATTCCCAGGTAAATCTAATGTTTATTGTGAAGATTTTTTTGCCTTCAGTATAAGATCAGTGATATTACAACACCCACCACCATCACAGATAGCGGCAGTGGCTGATAAACAGAGAATGGAACAGGAAGCAGACAGCTCCACTCTCTGTGTAGTGGCTGAGCCGAGTCACTGCAGCTTATGCAGTAATCTTATGCTCTGGTTTTTGCTAAAATTGGATAACACTATCTTTAAAGGAAATCTATTATCATAATCCATCATGATAAATCGGGGACACTTACTCATAGATCCAGGCACTGTGACTGTGGTAATATTCTTATATTTGTTATCCATGGCCTCCTTCCTTCTAAAATTCTAACCCTTCTAATATTATGCTAATGAACCTTAAATGCTCTGGGGGCCATTTTCAGAGGCCCTCTATGCTCTGTCTGTTAGGCTACCCTCACACGGCAGTTTATTATGGGTGTGCACTAGCTGTTGTTTCTATGGCTAGCACTTGTCCCCACTCTTCTCTTTGGTCTCATGTCCATATCTCCCCCTGTATGAAGCAACGTACTGTGCCAAAAAATTCAGAGGCGGGCAATGGAGTAATATTCTATTCCAGATAGCTCATAAATGGTGCTCTCACACCGATGATTATCAGGCTGCAAACATTGGGCATGGTATCGTTGTTTGCGGCACAACGCCTACCCACTGTTGTGTGAGGTTAGCTAATCACTATGTAGGAGCACTTCCCCTCCCAATGTCTGCTGCTGCCCTTAGATTACATTAGGAACAGGGAAGGGGTAAGTGCCAGGGTTTAGGAGGAGGTAACACAGTATAACAACCTGTGAAGCTACAGCACAGAAGGTATTACTCCTAGGAGCCCTTCAGGCTCATAAGCATAATTTTCAAAGAAGGAAAGAAGCCATGGATAACAAATCTGAGAAGATTACCACAGTCACAGTACTTGGATCTATGAGTAAGTGTCTCTGGCTGATCATGATGGATTTTAATGTAAGAATTAACTTTAAGGCACAGTGTAATTTTTCAGACTGATACAAAACCCAGAGACTAAAAATACTCATCCCATATTCACAATGTCACTGTCAAAATTTGATCAGTATTTTAAATCAGTATTTAAATTCCAATAGCAGAAGTAAAATCTACACAGAGGAAAAGGTACAATGAAAAGATCTGCATCTTCCTCGCTTTGGATCCAATGTTACATTTGTTTTACAAATGTTGATGCAAAATACTAACTGTGTGAAAGTGGCCTTACACACAGCACCAGTATACATGTATACATTGTCTTGGTCACCACATTTCTATGTCAGGCCCTTTTTTTATGTTTACAACCTGTACTTCCCCAGTACAGAGATGCATGGCTTGTCCTGTGGCCGCAGCGTCACAATGGGGGGCATTTATTAATTTGGGCGCAAGGTGGAGTTGGAAGCGTGCAATAATTTTCAGTCATAGGCAAGTTTGTGGCGCAAGGGGTTAATGATTTGGTGCATGAACAATAAGGTGTAGAACTGTCTCCCCATTCATGAAGGTGAAATAGAAATCCCTAGACTTGCTGTTATCTGCTTTAATTGTGCCCAAAACGAGTCGGAAAAATAGAAGTGCCAGAAAAGAGTCAGGTTTACAATCAGAGCCACAATTTTGAGCCCAAAAACAGAACAAGTCGTGAGTGTTGGAAAAGCACCAATATTGTGGCGCCGCCTGATTTCCATTTGGAACTCGATAAGGGCAGCACGGTGGCTGAGTGACACTTCTGCCTTGCAGCGCTGGGGTCCTAGGTTCAATTCCCACTCAGGTCGACATCTGCAAAGAGTTTGTATGTTCTCTCCGTGTTTGTGTGGGTTTCCTCCGGGTCCTCCGGTTTCCTCCCACACTCCAAAACATACTGGTAGGTTGTTTAGATTGTGAGCCCCATGGGTACAGGGACTGATTTGGCAAGCTCAGTGTAGCACTGCCTAATCTGTGTGCACTATATAAATAAAGGATTATTATAATAGTCACTACTTATGACTTCTAGGTAAAGGTTATGGGTCGCCTGAGCAATCTACAATGTAGATATATATTGATCCATTGAGCCAGCTGGTTTTACATTATGTTTACACTGAGTTGAGATAAAATCTAGATTAATGTTTTATAAATTCAATGTAAACGCAGCGTGTTAACACATTTACATACACAGCTACCTAGATAACCAGATGCATGTGTATTACATGTGGTGCAACCCTCCTACTGCCACAATTTGTCGACTAGCTCAAACTTTTATAAAATTCAAGTAATGCTTAAAGGGGTTTTCCCATTTCAGCAAATGAATGTTATTGTTTGTATAATGAAAAGTAATACAATTTTCCAATATACATTCTGTATCACATCATAAAAGTTTTCTAGATCTGTTCTTGCTGTAACTATAAAAGAGGCGTGGTTTCGCTTATCCCATTTTTGCATATTTTCCCAGAATCCCCTAGTGGAGCATCCATGGCTATAAGACTCCACGTTCCTACACAGCGGTCAAATTCTCTGTAAGGAGAACTCTTACTTTCCGACCCTAGTCACAAGCCTCTCACCCAGCCAAACCAGTTCCCTGCACTGTGCTGAAGAGACCCAACCAGGTCGAAACAGCGCTGTTTACAATTGGGAGTCTGTTTCTTCTGGAATAGATAAACTGGTTTGGTTTTAATCCCACATCATGTCATTAGGCTTCCTGATGGTCAAGCTTGATGTCAAGGGAGTTACCTTACAAGGTAGATAAGGGGGCGTGGTTTTCCTTATCTCGTCCTTTACATATTTTGAGGGAGCTTCATTGTTTATTTCCAGTGCATAGAAATCTATCCATGGGGTGGGTTATAATGTGCACGGCTCATTATAACCCACGGGCCGGCTCTGATTACTCACTGATACTACACAATGCAAATTCTACAAGCAAATATATACATTCAAATATATACAAGTCGGCATAAACACTGAGGTGATATCATGGAAATACCTGATAAGTTATACCGGGACAAAGCAGTGTGGGAGACATTGCTGTTATCTGTCTGACCTCTGTAATGATTAATCTTGATACTAGTGTCAGAGACTTGCTACTGTTTTACTCACATGTTCCCGACCTGGACAAAGAATCGTCTCAGTTGGTCATCGAGATGCATGGAAAGAAAATGAAAAACAGCACATTACACATAGAGGGTTAATGACGGCTTTATATTACCATGATGAAGATTCGGTGGGCAAGTGGTTTAGCACTATTGTCTTGTACACATAAATGACAAATTGATGCTTTGATGTTGAATGCAGCACATGATTACAACCAAGGTGGACATACAGTTGGTGGTGATAAATTATACCATCCAGGTCCATCTGCAAAGAGTTTGTATGTTCTTTCCATGTTTGCGTGGGTTTCCACCGGGTCCTCCAGTTTCCTCCCACACTCCAAAACATACTGGTAGGTTGATTAAATTGTGAGCCCCATTGGGGACAGGGACTGATCTGGGAGATTGACCGTAGTAATGATTAACCCAACATCATGCCCCCCGCCCCCCCTTCAAAATCAACACACAACACAACTTTTGAGGAAAAGTGGGGGTCGGCCACAGCTTTATTATTTATAATAACTAATAATCGACCTGTGGGGAACCCAGACCCTTTCCCTAAACATGCCCCCTACGCGGGGGCATGTCCTAGTTGGTCCGTCAGGTGATTTAACTACCAGCCGAGATGGTCAAGATTACACCACAGGCCAAGCTGTGACTACCAACAACAACATAGAATGAACAACACAAATAACAAACCGGCAAGAAGAATGACATATATTAACAAAAAACAATACTATACAATAATAACTTTGGGAGGGTGGGGTGGGATCTCTTGAGCGCGGAGCAGTCCACAGAGGCTGGACTAGCACCGCGCTCAGGAATAAATATCCTGGACCACTGCCCCTAAGTGGCCAGTGGAACTAGCTGGCCACAATCTGACCAGAAACCGGAGGGGGGGGGCAGGAGGAACCGTGCCCTTAACGGTAAAGAGCACATTCAGTCCTGAAGCCCCCGGCTTAGGCAGCCCGCGGGCTGAGCAAACTCTGTGCAGAGCTGCGTAATCTGTGTGTGCTATATAAATTAAGGAATTATTATTATTATACAGTTTGTGGTAATAAAGTATACTGCTGTGCCTATAAGCTGTGTCCTGGCACCTGTGATTTATCATGACAGGCTTGTTGACTATATGCTGTAAGTTCTGCAACCAAAGGAGACATTTTATCTGATATTAAAGGGAACTTGTCAGCAGAAATTGAACCGATGAGCCCCTAACAGTTTGTTGTCAAGTAGATTAACACCTTCCAGATCATGGGGGGAGATTTATCAGAGATGTCTAAGGTAAAACTGTTCATATTTGGGTGATGTAGGAGTTCTACTCTAGGTTCTACGAGTAGCAAGCTATTATGGGCAGTTTTGTACCTACACATATAACTACAGCCCATATACTGTACATATGAAAGGCTTAGAGAGATCAAAGTTAAAACAAATACAACAAATGAACTGAGACTTAAAGCTGCACTGCAGACATGACACAATTATAATGTAATAAATACCTTATGTTCTTGTTGCAGGTTATTACACAGGGTGAATTCAACTTTTCGACAAACCCTATCTATAAAGATGTGATCTTAATACTGTGGGATCCAGCCCCTTATACTGCAGATACATATCAGGTAAGGCTAAACAAGCCGAATGAAGACATATGTACATATTTTTTTTAATTGACTGACATTTGCATTGCATTTAGAGACCCATTTCAAACACTGTTTTGCATTGTTTACATGATGGGACATAGAAGCTTTGGCCACCCCACTTAGGGTGCTTGCTATAGTCGTGTCTAAGCAGATTCCTTGTTAGCGTGTTATTCTAAACTGTCTCCTGGTATCTAGACTTTTGGCTTGGGTTCTGACTATTCCCTGACTTTGCAATTTTGTGCTACGTTTGTCCTTTGGTTCTGACCCGACTCTTCTTATTTGTTTGTATTGTCTTTTCCTGTCTTTGAATTTTCTGCACAGGGAGGATTTATCTCTTAATTGTCCTTTGTCATTAGGGCTTGCAAGGCAATCGACTGGGAAGTGAGCTAAGCATTAGGGTCCAATATCTTTGTCTCCCTTTCTTGTCCTATCCCAGAGCATGTATTATAGCTAGTCTTAATAAATTCCCCCCTTTGTGTTTGTTGGTAGAGAAGTAATGAGTATGTAATTTTGTCCAAATAGTGATGCAATGTTTTATGTAGTTTTTCATAGAACTGCTGGGAAATCATAATCTCAGCCAATTCACACAAATGAGACAAACATAGAATTGAACTTTGCATCATACACTATATCATGTACATAAGGCATTAAGGCCATAGCTGAGCGACTATTGGTTTCTGCAGTTCTAACCTTAACCTCAAATGCTATTATGCAGCATACTGTAAGCCCTTGCCTCTACAGACAGTTTTGGTCTTAATAACTGGATCACAAATTCTGACATGTGTCTCTTTATGTGGTAATGACTTTGTAATGCTTTAACTTATCCAGCATTCTTTTGTGACACATTAAGGCACATTGGCCTTTGTTTTGGCTTTAGACACCTGTTTTTTGGGGATGGTAGAACCGCCTCGCCTCTAGGTGTACAGGATGCCCCCTTCTCTACATCCACTACACCTAGAGGAGAGGTGATTCTACCATCACCATAGACAGGGGGCATCCTCTACACCTAGAGGAGAGGTGATTCTACCATCACCATAGACAGGGGGCATCCTCTACACCTAGAGGAGTGGAGGATTTACAATCACCATAGATAGGGGGCATCCTCTACACCTAGAGGAGTGGTGGTTCTACTATCACCATAGACAGGGGACATCCTCTACACCTAGAGGAGGGGAGGGTCTACCATCACCATAGACAGGGAACATCCTCTACATCTAAAGGAGAGGAGGCTCTACCATCACCATATACAGGGGCATCCTCTACACCTAGAGGAGTGGAGGATCTACCATCACCATTGACAGGGGGCATCCTCTACATCTAAAGGAGAGGAGGTTCTACCATCACCATAGACAGGGGGCATCCTCTACACCTAGAGGAGAGGATGTGATTCTACATCACCATAGACAGGGGCGATCCTCTACACCTAGAGGAGAGATGGTTACCATCACCTAGACAGGGGGCATCCTCTACACCTAGAGGCAATGCGGTTTACCATCACCATATACAGGGGACATCATCTGACCTAGAGGAGAGTGGTTCTATCCTCACCATAAAAAGGGGCATCCTCTAAACTAGAGGAGAGGAGGATCTACCACAACCATGGACAGGGGCATCTCTACACCAGAGGAGGGCGATTCTACCATCACCATAGCAGGGGGCATCCTCTACACCTAGAGGAGAGGCGGTTCTACATCACCATAGACAGGGGCACCTTACACCGAGAGGAAAGGAGGTTTACCATCACCATAGACAGGGGCATCTTCAAACCTAGAGGAGAGAGGTTCTACCATCACCATAGACAGGGAGGATCCTCTACACCTAAGAGGCAATGCGGGTTATATCATCCCATAGACAGGGGAATCCTCTACATCTAGAGAAGAGGCGGTTTACATCACCATAGAAAGGGGGCATCTTCTACACCTAGAGGAGAAGTGGTTTACCATCACCATAGACAGGGCATCTCTAATAGCGGAGGGGAGGGTCTCTCCTACATGACAGGTGCTCCTCTACACCTAGAGGAGAGGAGGTTCTACCACACCATAGACAGGTGGCATCCTCTACACCTAGAGGAGAGGTGGTTCTACCATCACCTAGAAAGGTTGCCTCTCCACCTAGAGGAGAGGTGGTTCTACCATCACCAGTAGGAGGGGCATCCTCTACACCTAGAGGAGAGTGGTTCTACATCACCAGAGACAGGGTATCTCAGTTCCTCGACACCTAGAGAGAGCGGTTCTACATCACCATAGACAGGGGGCATCCTCTACACTGAGGATGAGGTGGTCTTCCATCAACCATAGAACAGGGGCATCACTACACCTAGAGGAAGAGGGTTATACCATCACCATAGACAGGAGACAGCCTCTACAGGAATCCTACAGTAGAGCCTGGATGCCTTCTCTGGAGAGCAAAAATATTACGGTTACGGGAAAAAAACATTTGTTTGAATTCTTAAGGGTTGGACTTGAAGACATCGTCTTTTGCTAGAGGATATTGAATAATTCATAGTCATGATATTCCATATTTATTTTTTAGTGATGGTCAGAAGATGCACCAATCTGCACGTTTTTTTACTGGTGGGAAGGTGTGGTATTGTTAGGGGAACCGTCGTCTTTGGTAAGGTCAAGGGTCTTTCCCACAAACTATAACCGTTGTGGACCAGATGTAGTTGCCACAGATGATACTTACTCTCCTTGCTGTAGCCAGTTTTGCCCTATATGTGGTGGTTTTTTATAGGGCACAAACAAGCTCGAATATTTAAATTTTTGTGAAAATTCCATATGGGGCTTACTGGTACAGTAAACACGTATGTTTGGAGTTTGCAAAATCCCTTGTTGAATGGTGATGATATTTTTGGGTGGAGGCAAAGAACTATTTGCAATTGATATTTAACTTTTTTTTGTTTTATGCTCCATATGGCCATATACTTGTCAACTTTTGAAGTCATAAAAATTAAAGAGGTGAAGTGATATATATTATAGATTCTTCACTAGTCTTTAATAATGGTATTTATTTAAAAATATAGACATAAAATAAAAGGTTATACACATATATCAGGGCTATTCATATAAAATATATTACGGTAGCTGCAGGGCCCCCAGAGACTAGCTGACTTATCATACATACAGAACTGTATTCTGAATTAACCAAAAATATACTAGTACAAATAAAATACACTCACCGGCCACTTTATTAGGTACACCATGCTAGTACGTTGGACCCCTTTTGCTTCAGAACTGCCTCAATTCTTCGTGCATAGATTCAACAAGGTGCTGGAAGATTCCTCAGAGATTTTGGTCCATATTGACTGATGGCATCACAAAGTTGCGCAGATGTGGGGCTGCACATCCATGATGCGAATTCTCTGTTCCACCAACATCCCAAAGATGCTCTATTGGATTGAGGATCTGGTGACTGTGGAGGCCATTTGAGTACAGTGGACCTCATTGTCATGTCAAGAAACCAGTCTGAAATTCCGCTTTATGACATGGGCATTATCCTGTGAAGTAGCCATCAATGTGGGTACATGTGTGGTCATAAAGGGATGGCATGGTCAGAACAATACTAGGTAGGTGTGGCGTTGCACGATGCTCAATTGCACCAAGGGGCCAAAGAGTGCCAGAAGAAAATATTCCCCACACCATGACACCACACACCAGCCTGACCGTGATACAAGGTGGATGGATCCATGCTTTCATTTGTTAACGCCAAATTCTGGACCCTACATCCGAATGTCGCAGCAGAAATCGAACTCATCGACCAGGCAACGTTTTCCATCTTCTACGTGTCCAATTTCGATGAGCTTGTGCAAATTGTACCTCCGTTTCCTGTCTTACCTGAAAGAGTGGCACCCTGGTGTGGTCTTCTGCTGCTGGTAGCCCTCTGCTCAAAGTCGAGTACTGTGCGTTCAGAGATGACTCTTCTGCTACCTTGGTGTAGCGGTGGCGATTGAGTCACTGTTGCCTTTCTATCACTCGAACCACTGCCCATTCTCCTCTGACCTTGCGACTCAAAGGCATTTCCGCCCACAGAACGCCGTCTCATGGATGTTTTTTCTTTTTTCGGACCATTCTCTGTAAACCCTAGTAGATGGTTGTGCGTGAAAATCCCATAGATCAGCAGTTCTGAAATACTCAGACGAGCCCTTCTGGCACCAACAACCATGCCACGTTCAAAGGCACTCAAATCCACCTTTCTTCCCCATACTGATCTCGGTGTTTAAATCAGGAGATTGTCTTGACCCATGTTACATGACAAATGCACTGAGTTGCCGCCATGTGATTGGCTGATTAGAAATTAAGTGTTAACGAGCAGTTGGACAGGTGTACCTAATAAAGTGGCCGTAATCTTTGGTAAGTAATCTTTGAATTCCTTGCAATCTTTCTGATGCCCATTAATATGAGAACATCCAAGCTCATAATAATTCTTGTCAAGAAAAGGTGCATAGTATATAGCTATAGATTTATTACAAGAGACGTAATGTATCCTATTGGTCGTAGTCTAAGATGTGATTGTACGTCAAAAGTGAACTTTCTATTTATCTCCCCTTATCAGGGGACTCACCCCCTCTTGAGATTTGTAAATGGTAGTCGCTGCAGGTGTTTGTATAGCTGGGCATCGATTATGTTCAAATATGTGCTGACCAGTCTCTGTTAGGCCCCATGTACACAACCATATGGGGGCAGTTGATACAATAGGACAATTCACGCCATTATCAAAGCCCCCATAGAGGTCTACGAAAACTGGTCAGTATACAGTGTCTAATTGTACTGTGACCAAGCCGGCATCCAAATTGCAGAATGTAGGACATGTCCTATATTTTGCTGAAATACGGCAGCAGTAGCTCAGTTTTCTATGGAGAGGGGAGGGGGAAGAGCGCTAAACTCTTCTCCCTTCTCCATCTGGCCATGTGCTATGCCAGGTTATGGCCAAGGTGAGCACACATCCGTGTACATGAAGCCTGAGGCCATGTATACAATGTGGCTAATTCATGCTTGGAGTACATACATGTGCAAATGTTAAGTTACTCGCTGCTGGGAGCAGTGGTTCCAAAATCTTATTAAAAAAAATTGTGTTGGGCCCATATTCTTCATACATGGCGAGGACCATGCCCACCATAATCTGCATCAGAGACCCCCTCAACTAACAGTGCAACACATTTTACCTTCTCTTGGGCCTCTGTTCATAAAATGTAATTCGAAACCATATTTAGGTGTCATGCATCAAATTATTTAGGACCCATATCAGGGACTACCTTGATGGGGTGCCATCAAAAATAGGTCATAAGGTGTTTCTTTACCATATGAGGAGGCACGTACTATAAACAATATAAACTAGACAGTGCACAATACTTGTCTCTTTTGGGAGAACAAAGGATTAGGTGTTGAGGTCACCCATGTCATTTGTCAGAGGATAGTAGCGCGGCCTATTGTACTGGCATTTTTGACTATTTTTCTCTTGGGTTGAATTTCTTGCAACATTTCCCCCTAATCTTATCATGTTTTCAATTTAAAATTGTTATCTTTTACTTTAGTACATAGATATCTTATTTACTTAATATCCTAAGTCAACAGCATAGGTTAATGATTGGAGAGGAAAGTCTCATTTTCCACTTCCAAGTTCTCGCTTCCACAAACAGCTGCAATGCCATTCAATATCTATAAATATAGTAACTGAGCTTTGATCTGCCATAAATAATATCCATATCATACCATGTCTTTATGATCTCACATTCCTCCCCAGTGGTTTACAAAGCCTGAATATAAATTCTTTGAACCCTATAGAGAATATCGAAGGGAAAACCCTGAACAGCCATTTTATATTCTGAAACCACAAACTCTTTGGCAGCTGTGGAATATAATTCAAGAAAACTCACCGGAATTCATCCATCCAAATCCTCCATCTTCAGGGTCCATTGGTGAGTATGTAGATAGAATTGTGCTTTATTACACCTGTACAGGACATATGATTTACCTTTGTCTTCCATTTTATTCTTAATGCTAAAGTTTTTTAGATGACAAGCTAGTACACACATCAACAGAAGTAACAATGCACAAAGAACCAAAATATGTGAGCGTCAGTAATCATAAGGCAAAAGAACAAATCACAAGTTACAGCGTTAAAGGAAGCAATATTTGCAATATGAAATAACCAAAAAGAGAAATGACTAACAAACTCAAAAGACCTAAATGACCACAGATCAACAACTAGGCACACACACAAAAATAAAAAAGGGGCATAAAAGAAGGGGAGGGAAGAAGAGGGAGGATGGGAGTGTACAGAGTCCGGTTTTAAGGACATGAAGGATGGGGTGGGGGGGGGTACCGAGGCTGAACAAGACATTGTCCAAAATTAAACCGATGAGAGAATTCACTGTAGCCAAAAGGCAAAGTCAGCACTGTCCTTATTTTGGTAGTATAATACGCCAAAATCCTACCATAATAATCTGCCTGGATTACGTTGACCTCAGAAACACACTGGGGCAGATTTACTTACCCAGTCCTGATGCGATCCAGCGGCACGTTTTCTGTCGAGGATTCGGGTCTTCCGGCGATTCACTAAGGTAGTGTGCCCGATGTCCAACAGGTGTCACTGCTGCGCTGAAGTCCGCCGGAGTCCACCGGAGTTCACTATCCTATTCCTGGTGCAGGTAAGCGTGTGTCACTGCAGGGACACTTTTTTAAAAAAAATTCTGAGGTTTTTAAGAATCCGTCGGGTTTTCCGGCAACGATGCGCCACAATCTGATCGCGTGCGCCAAAATCCCGGGACAATTAAGGGAAAAACGTCGTAAATCGGAAAAATATGGGAACCGAGAATCGGACCCTTAGTAAATGACCCCCATTTTGTCACTGTAGGGGCAACAAGAGATCTGGAATCCCTAGATAAAACTGACCTCGCCGCTGGCATGAAATGTCAACGGAGAGAGACCTTTCTTGATTTGTGAGAATGTACCTCGAACAATAGAGTGCAGAGCAATTAGAGGGAGGGCTCAGATGGAGACATGAAAGATCTTTCACAAGAAGGATCCTACCTGATATGTCCTAAAAACTTTTTTTTCCAATTTTGTATATATTTGCCAAAAAAGACTTATATGAAATATATAAATCTTCTTACAGAAGTGTGCTAATTAATAATTAATATTATGAAATGTTCACTTTAAAGGGTTTAGTTTTAGTATAGACACTGGAGAATACTCTATTTTCATATCTACAGCACTTGGAAGATAGAGGCATGTTTGACTCCCTACAAGGGGGTTTGCTGTTACTAGGGTCCCAAACAAAGGTCTTTCTAAACTGTACTGTGTTATGAGGGCATCAATGTCTCCCACTCCCAGCCTTTCCTTTCTCTGGGGCTCCAAGCCATAAGTTGGGTTACTATGGTTAAATCAGACTTTGGGTCCTTACTAAAGAAATGTGCAACGAAATCTGCACTGCAATGCACAATCTTTGGACACGTGTCCACTAATATCTTAGCAGCTCATAGTCAGACATTTGTTTCGCCATAAGTATATGTTCAGCCAAGCATTCGTATGTCCTAAATAAAAATCAGCTGACATTTTTGGGTTATTTTCTGTCACATGTTCTGCATGAATCTGGCACCCCCTGCACTGATCCGACAGAGTGCAGTACTTTTTTTTGGTGCATCTTTAACAGGGTGTGCAACACATTTCTGTCGGACTTTTCATGTTAAATCTGCCGCACAGTTCGGCTGAGCAGCGGAATGCCCCCCTCAGTGCAGACATTTGTTAAGAATATGTACATATGTATTTGTTGCCCAGGTTCAGCTCCAAATGAAGATGGTCCATGCACTTCTGTAGACTGTCCTGTTTTCCTGTAGCTCCTTCTCCATTCTGCCTCTAACTGATAGGCAGAACACATTTCAATCGGCAACATCTTCTGAACCGTAGCACCTAGAAAAACAGTTCTTGTGCCATACTGAAGAGAATCTACCTTATTTTTTATCTGTCACAGAACCAGAGATATCCACTGTTAAAGCTACAGTTGGGAATGGATAGCTATACATAAAAATGTTTTAATGCAAGTTTAAAGCATAACCATAATTTGAGTTTGGTTAAACAGCTCTGAGAAGTGAGGATGAACCCATTTACTTTCAACTTGATGTTTGATTATAGTGTTCACAGCATACTACAACCAGGAAGAGATTAGGAAGGGTTAAGACTCACAGCTGTGTAACAAACAGGAGAAAAGATAGAGACCTGTCTTTAATCCTGTAGACAGATTTGCTATAGCATTGTAACATTGTAACTAAGGGTCACTTAGCAGGCTCTTAGTTTCTTTACAAACTAAGGAGAATTTCTTTAGAAAATATATTAGAAAACAATTAATCAACATTAAACAGGAATATTAAACAACATAATCAAAATTAATCCCCAAACAATATAAAAAGCGATCAATGTGTATATTTTTGGTTCTGTGACACCTAGAAACACAATCCTGATGCAAAATTTAAAGGGAGATTCTCTTTAATAAGACACCAGAACTTTGTTTCTAGGTGCCATGTACAGAAGTGACTCGCTACATCTATACATATACTATCTGCATGGCGTATGTGCAATAAGTACGTATATATAACCATATGGCAGTCATTAAAGGGTTAGTGTATATTGTAATTATTACTTCTGTTTGCCCATTTGCCCTTATATACTATAAAATGTTGAAAAGAATTATAATTTATTAAGAAGACATGTCTTTACAACCTCGTTACAATGAATATCCTTTCTCTCTCTACCCAGGGACCCTGCTGATGATGAACATTTGTGATGAAGTGAATGTGTATGAATTTCTACCATCTTGGCGTCAAACAGATCGCTGTTACTATTTCAGACATTATTTTGACTCTGCTTGTACTTATGGGGCATACCATCCACTTCTATATGAAAAAAATTTAATTAAAAAACTCAACCAGGGAACTGAGGAGAATATAACAAATAATGGAAAAGTGACCTTACCTGGACTTAGGGATTTGCCGTGCTCACCAGAAACTGGATGACGTAACACTGGTCATTAAAAACTCAATTAAAACCATTTGAACACGTAAGACTATGGGTCGTGCAGACCACCTAAACCCAGGAACTTTACAAAGACATTCTTGTAAAATGTTATGTGAATGCACTTCATTTTATTAACAGTATTTCACCGTGCTAACATATTCCGCACAGCCGGCATTAATCATGTTAGGGATTTCGACATACAGGGGCACATTTACTTACCCGACCGAGTCGCGTTCCCTGATCCGGACTCCCCAACGATGATGCACAGCTGCCGCGATCCACGTAGATCCTGCGCCCGATTTCCTGCATATGTCGCTTCCCCAATCAGGTCCGCCAGAGTTCACCATCTTCTTCCCGGTGTATGTGAGTGCAATAGATGTGACACAAATTTAAATGTTAAATCCCGTGCTTTGTCCAAACCCATTGGATCGTCTGACGGCCGCCCCCCCTATTTGTGTTCCGTGAAAGCCAGTGTAATTGCGACACAATCCTATTGCGTGCGACACAATCCCCGGGGCGATCCCGAACAGCTTCGAAAGAGATCCACGTTAGTTAAAAAATAGTTCACATTTATTGAAAAGCTTAAAAATAGTTGTACATACAACCTGGAAGCATGGAGATAACATAGGGTAGTGAGGGGGCCAGTGATCGCCTATGCGTTTTGGAAATAGCTTTCATTATTCATGGCAATGGAAGAAAAGCTATTTTCGAAACGCGTAGGCGATCACTGGTCCCCTCACTACCCTATGTTATCTCCATGCTTTCAAGTTGTATGTCAGATGAGCTGACTTTTTTTCTCTACTTTTTGGATACACAATGGTGTGGTTACATAAATCTCCCGGCCATTACCTAACACTTTCTGCAGCTATGAATAATCAAAACTGCTGGACTCTCTTTAATAGAGGCAGTAAATACATACATAAATGATGTTGCCATAAAATGTACATTAATGTTCTTGCTATATATTGTGCACTGCATTAATGTTGCAGGAAATTACAGAAAAATAATGCAGCACATTATGAGGGGGGCTGCTGGGTTTTATATATATATGAGAGAGAGCTGGGGGGTATAATATGAGGGGGGATTCCTGGGGGTATCATATCAGGGCTAGCTGTTGGGGGGGGCATCATATAAAAAGTAGCTGCTGGAAGGCATGAAATGAGGGGGGACTTCTGAGGGGGGCATAACATGAAGGGCAGCTGATGGGGGGGAATAATGTGAGTGGGAGCAGGGGAGGGGATACAACGTGAGAGGAAGATGCGGAGCTATAATGTGCGGGGACGGAGAAAAGCATAGGCCAAAGGCATGGCTTAGGGCGAAAAAAAATTCTGGTGCATTCCTCTTTAAGAGGTATGCGTCAGAATAATAAAGATCCAAAAAACCAAAACTCTTTGCCTGTAACATATAAATGGCTTCCCCAAATAAAGAATATAGTAAATACTGGATTATTTATTTTTTTAAATAGTGCTCAAATTGCATCGTTCACGTTATGGCGATAGAAAACTAAATTTGACTAATAGAGAATCTTATTTTATTGATAAGGGCAGCAGCACAGATCTGAAGAACTTGAGTGCTGAGGGAGCAGGGGGGAGGGGAGCGACAATGCAATATAATCATTTTAAAAGTTGATTTTAGAAGGAGGCCAAGCATAACAAATATAAGAAGATTACCACAGTCACGGTGCTTGGATCTATGAGTAAGTGTACCTGGTTCATCATTTTCATGGTAGATTTCCTTTAAAAAAAGGACTAAACTGAAAAGTTATCAGAACTTGATCAAAAAATGTAGATGTAAAAATGTATTGGTAAATCTGCCCCAGTGTGCTCCTACAAAGTCTAATCCTGTCAGCACTAACTGGACACTTACCACTTAGGAGCACAGCCCCTAGCCAAGAGAAATAACACTCAATAGTCCATTTACACGTATATATGGCCGTAGTCGCAGGGTGTATTTGCTGTGTGTTGACCTCAATGAACACAGCCACGTCAAGCACCAGATGAAGACAGACGCTATCTGCCGTGGTTTTCAGCCCCGAGTTGGGTTTTAACCTTTGCAAAGTTTACATCTGAATTCTCAGAAATTTTACCTGTCATGTGGAAACAATTTGCTGTATCTCATCCACCATAATAACAAAAGTTGTTTAGGGTCAATGGTCATCAAATTTCAGTGGCTAACCTGCAGCGTTTCAGTCCAATTTGTCCCAACAGATTGGCACAATTTTAAATCTTAAGAAGTGTTATTTAATGTTATGTAAAATAACGATGTGATTACTGCTGTAACTAGTAAGGTCCCATGCACAAGACTGTTTTGGGGGTCTTGAGCTAGCCTCAAAAATGGCAGCTAATTTATGCCCCTCCCCTCCCCATTGAGGTCAAAGCTACTCATTTCCTATGGATATGGGCTGGTTGAGTGATGCTCACCCACCGATGTCCATCGGGCTGCAAAAAGGGCATCACTTTCCCCAGTTTGCTGCCCGTTTTGCACTCACAGTCATATGCATGTAGCCTTAGGCCCTGTGCACATGACCATGTGATACAGGCTCTAAATTTGCAGCCCTATCGCGCCCCCATAGAGTCTATGGCACCCAGTTACGGTGAACACTCAGTTTCACACCACATCGTGACTGAACCGGGTGGCTTTCAATGGAGAGGGGAGGGGTGAGGAACCCTCACTCGCCCTCCTTTCTTCACCTAGAAAACCTGTTGCACCTCGCCCCGAGGGACCATACGGCCGCGTGAAAGGGGCCTTACAATGATAACATCCACGTGTCCATGGATGAAGTGAGAATACACCTACCTGTATAATAAGGTGTTTTTATTTTTGTCCCTGTGGTTATAATATAAGAGTTCATGTAAAGAAGTAAGTCATGGGGTCACATTGCTTGGCAATACCAAGGCACCTTCTCTCTTGAGCAAGTTTTCTTCTTACAAGGCCTATGAATTAACAGACTGTAAGCTCTTGTGAGCAGGGCCCTGATCCCTATTGTTCCATATGACTGTTTGTATTCTGTAATGTCTTATTTCATTTGTATAATTTGTAAAGCGCTACGGAATATGATGGCGCTATATAAATAAAGATTATTATAATTAAATTGTGTAACAGAAACACACAGCTGCTACACACTCCTGTGCGCTACACCACAAACGGCATCTGTCTTTCCGTCTCGGTGACTACCTCCTACTGTTTCCTGTTGATGTGCTGAATCTCCTTTAATCTCTTATAGGTGCAATACTGTAACAACCTTTCACCACTTCCCCCTCACTTCTTGTGGCTGGAGGTTTTAGTGTTGCACTTCTTAATTCTTTAGAATCGTCCCTTTTGCACTCTGTATCTTGCCACATGCTAACAGTTAGAGAAACAGTTTTCTTACCAGTGGGAAGTTTATTTTGACTTTGGCTCAAAATACCCATGGGAGATTTTGGGGGGGTTACACCTCATCACCTTATTTACCTCTTATTTCTCTCTTCTTCTGCAAGTGTACAAAACTTTTCCCAATGCTTCGAACTAATACATTTCAGTTTCTATCACCTACAACATTTTCTGGGGGGGGGGCATTTATCTTTTTTCCCCCTTCCTTGAGCTCTTTTTGCACCTTTTGTGAGTCTATTTTTTGCGAATCTAGTTTGGGCTTTTTTTTAAAAGCAGATTTCTTTGAAACTTTTTAGGCACAAATTTTAAAAAAGGTGCACATTTTTCGAGAACTCATGCCATTGCTTTTACTACACATGGTCGGGACTGGCATGTTTTTTGCGTAATTATATGCATCTTTTTAGGAGCCAATCAATGTTAGATAAGGCACAAACATCTAGAAGCAGGAGAAATACAAAGACAAATTTGGTGCAAACCAGGATACCGGCTATACAGTGAACTCTGGAAAACTGCTGGAAAAAGCTGCAAAAATTGTGCAAAAAGACACTAAAAACAAGAAGTCTTGGATATGAAATTTCAGCGTTTACATAAAGTCTGTAAGTTCTTCTCTTGTTTTTGTGGCTTAGATATGAGTATTATGAACACTTGCAGCCCATGTCCTGCATAAGTCTCTGTGTGGTGACTCTTGAAGCACTGACTCCAGCAGCAGTCCTCTCCTTGTGAATCTACAAATACATTTTTAATGGCCTTTTTAACAATCCCGTCAAGGCTGTTGTTATCCCGGCTGCTTGTGCACCTTTTTCTACCACACTTTATCCTTCCACTCAACGTTCCATTAATGTACTCCGTGAACAGCCAGGTTCTTTAGCAATGAGCTTTTGTGGCTTACCCTCCTATGGAGTGTCTCAGTGACTGCCTTCTGGACATCTGTCAAGTCAGCAGTTTTCTCCATGATTGGGTCGTCTACTGAACCAGACAAAGGGACCTTTTGAAACACATAGGAAGACTTTGCAGATGTTTTGGATTCATTATTCTAAATTTCTGAGATAATTACTTTTGGGTTTACTTTTGCTGTAAGCAACATTAACATAAATAAACCCATTAATTTAATTAGTAAAATTCAAAAAGTCTTCTAAAACTTTCAAACTTTCAAATGTGAGTGATGGTGATCTATATAAAACACTGCAGATGTATAATCAACATGAAATACATTCATTACAGACTCTCATCCCTTTTGTGGTCAGTGGGGGATGGGAATGAATGACATGGGAACTGAATTTCTAAAAATAATTTAAAAAATAATCTTTTAGCTTCAGTCACTGTATGCAAAGGAAATGTACTAATACTGCAGTCTATGGGCTGCACAGGCAGCAAAACACTCAGCAGCAACAACTGTCCATATATATCAGCCCCTTATGTACAATAATTAGCATTATCTTGCCGTTCTGGTAGTTAAATAGGCAATCAAGGATTAAGCCACTGTGAATTTTCCTCATCTGCATGGTATCATGTAAATGAAGAAATTGTTAATGTGTCTGTCTTGATGTGTGAGCCCGGCCTATTGCCACTTACACCATGTTCAGGGTTGGCTCCAGGTTTCAGTAGGTCCTTGGGAGAGACTTAGTATCCCCCTTTGTAGTGAATTCAGATGGCAGCATTCAAAATCAGAAACTAAAACAGTCCACTGTCCTAAAATATTCTCTAGTTCATCATACCAACAGCCCCCTCACAGTTGCTTTATATACTGTACAGCCCTAATGGTTATTTTATATAAGCCCCTCTCACACATTATGGATTCATTAGGGCTCCCCTGGGGGAGTCCTTCACTAAACTGCAGTCTTCAGCTCTTCTTATATCTCCCCGCTGGCCCTTGGAATGGACGAAGCCTGTTCTCCTGGACCAAACCACCCATAATAATAATAATAATAATTCCTTTATTTATATAGCGCACACAGATTACGCAGCGCTGCACAGAGTTTGTTATATCAATCCCTGTCTCCATGGGACTCACAATCTAATCAACCTACCAGTATGTTTTGGAGTGTGGGAGGAAACTGGAGGACCCAGAGGAAACCCATGCAAACACGGAGAGAACATAAAGACTCCTTACAGATGTTGACTCTGGGGACCCAGGTCCCCAGCGCTGCAAGGCTGTAATGACATAGTGCTTGTGCTAGGCCGCAATACAAGCCAGCCAATCTGGTTTCATGGTTTCCAGATGCCCCCACACTGCGGTTAGGCCCTGGAAGTTGAACGTTACACATGACCAGGCAATGGCTGAGTTCAGGGCATAGAATAAACACCCAATACACCACGCCTGACCATCCCCTAACTAAATAACGACACAGACACATGAGTAGTTGGAAAGGTGAATGGTCACATTTATTTCAAATTCTTGTTAAACAATCTGTAAAAACATTGTTAACCCCTTAACGCTCTGCGCCGTAGCTCTACGGCGCAGAGGTATAAGAAGTGTATGAAGAGGGCTCACGGGCTGAGTCCTCTTCATACAAAGGTAGGGGTTTTTGCATTTTGCACAAAACCCCCACCGCTAATAACCGCGGTTGGTGCTTGCACCGATCGCGGCTATTAACCCTCTCAACGCCGCCGGCAAAGTCGCCGGCGGCATTTAAAAGACGTCATCGGGGGGCGGCGATCGGTTACCATGGTAGCCTCGGGTCTTCTTTTGACACGAGGCTACATGGCTTATGCAGGTTCGTTACAATGAGCCAGTGGCTCATTGTAATGTATGACCTGCAAAAATGCCATATATTGCAATACTGTAGTATTGCAGTATATGGTAGGAGCGATCTGACCATCTAGGGTTAATGTACCCTAGATGGTCTAAAAAATAGTGAAAAAAAAAGAAAAAAAAAAGAAAAAAAAAGTTTAAAAAATAAAAAAAATTTATAAAATATTAAAAGTTCAAATCACCCCCCTTTCCCTAGAACGGATATAAAACATAATAAACAGTAAAAATCACAAACATATTAGGTATCGCCGCATCCCAAAATGCCCGATCTATCAAAATATAAAAACGGTTACGGGCGGCAGTGACCGCCGAGGCGGGAAATGGCGCCCAAATGTCCGAAATGCGACTTTTACACCTTTTTACATAACATAAAAAATGAAATAAAAAATTATCAAAATGTCGCACAGACCTCAAAATGGTAGCAATGAAAACATCGCCTCATTTCGTAAAAAATGACCCCTCACACATCTCCGTGTGCCAAAGTATGAAAAAGTAATTAGCGTCAGAAGATGGCAAAATTATTTTTTTTCTTTTTTGTACACATTCGTTTAATTTTTGAAAATGTATTAAAACACAATAAAGCCTATATAAATTTGGTATCACCGTGATCGCACCAAACCAAAGAATAAAGTAGGCATGTTATTTGGAGCGAAGAGTGAAAGTCGTAAAAACTGAGCCCACAAAAACATGGCGTTTTTTTTTTTAATTTTTCCACATTTGGAATTTTTTTTGCAGCTTCGCAGTACACGGCATGGAATAATAACTAACATCATGGGAAAGTAAGGGAAAGTGAGGGCTTATTTTGTTACGCACAAAATAAGCCCTCACACAGGTCTGTACACGTAAAAATGAAAAAGTTATGGATTTTTGAAGTTGGAGAGCGAGAAATGAGCCGAAAAACCCTGCGTCCTTAAGGGGTTAAAGAATACAATAGATAATAAATACAATAACACTTGTAAAAGTAACAGCTGAGCTCTTGGCAACACCCCGAATTGGTACCATATTAAAATAAAAACAAATATCAGCAGTGTCTCACAAAACCATAAATTACGCGCACAGCGTGCGAGGACCACAGCCCCAGCTCCACTAGCCGCCAACCTCCTAGCTAAAATGGTAAAAGAGGATGTGGCCCTAGACCAACCAAATGGAGACAATGCAAGCCACCATTCCTCCTGCATACCATCCCAGGGGAAAATTACCATAATTTCCCCCACAACTCCACCTTCCTTACTTATTGTGGCTATATTTTACCAGCCACCAATTTGTAAATCACCACTGGCTGTTGCCAAGAACCCGCCATCTTACAACCAACCCTAACTGCCTAATCTACCCGCCTTGACAAAGCTATTTTAAGACTAATTGTATCCCTACTCCCCTAAATACACAAGAGTGCCCCTAACAAAAACAACTATGGGGAGGGTGGGCGGATCAATTTTTTCTGGCCAGAATGAGGCTCTCCCTCCCTGCCAGCCTTTATAAACCCTCTCACTCCACCCCCTGCATTTAAAGACCCCTATCACAGCTAATGTTATTCTCCATCTCCAGTGAAATCCAACCACCTGTATTCTGTGCCCCTCCCAGCCCAGTCCGTCATGCCCGCTCTCCGCCCACTTGGCATAAGCTCCGTGCTCTCAGTATGAGGGCTGACACGTCGATAGGCCTTCTGGCTGATTAGCAAAATCCAGTCATATCTCCTGGAATAAGTGTCTCTGGTTTATCATGCTTGATTTTTATTGCAGGCTTTCTTTTTTTCCCATTCATGCTACATGAGCGAACCTAATCCATTTCATAACAATAACCATAACTTTTTTTCATGACAAATGCGTAGTAAGGGCTGAAAAGGTCTGCAACACAAGTAATACATTTGGGACTTGCCATATAAATACCTTCTGTTGTGTAATTTACATAGGGATTTTTTTTGGTTATAGGGGTCGTCCAGAGGTTGAAAAACATGGCCACTTTTTTTCTAAAAACAGCGCCACACCTGACCATGGCTTGTGTTGGTATTCCAACTCAGCCGTATAGAGATGAATAAAGTCTAGCTACAATACTGCCACAAACCATGGTCAGCTGTGGTGCTGTTTTTGGAAGAAAGTAGCCATGATTTAGACCCCTGGACACGCTTTTTAAGGGGGATTTCCTTGCACCACATATTAATGACAGATCCACTGGTTATTTTGGTTTCCTTTGTCATTTCACAGTAATAAGTCATGCATGTTTTCTCTCTCATTTCTAAATCACACATCTTTATTTCTCTAATAACGCTCCTTTCGGTGAACATAATTATACACATCTGTCTTTGCACCTGTTGATATTTTTTTTAAGGCCTGACAAAAATTACATTGAGAATGTAATAATTAAAGTGTTGGTTTTTTTTTGCAAGATAGTGGATAAGTGTCAAAATACTGGAGTTCTGTCTACTGGGAAATTCACTGGAGGAAATTTATCATTAGGCGGCTCCTTAGACAGTGCTGTGTCTATTTTTGGAGCTCCTCTGCCCACCAGATTCATTAAAGTGGCTTGGGCCATTTAATAAAGGTTCTTATGCACTAATTGGTGTCAGGTATTTTTTTCACAGTCACAAAATGCATAAATAGCCCTAGTCATAGTCTATCCAAAGCATAAGGCCCCTTCCACACTAGCGTTTTTCACGCGTGAGTTCTGCGCGTGCTTTTGACGCGCAGAACTTGCATTGCACTCTGTCCCATTGTTTCCAATGGGTCTTTCCTCATTTGCATTGTTTTTCACACGCGTGCTTGTGTTCGCTTTGACGCGCGTCAAAATCGCAGCATGCTCTACTTTTGCGTTTCACACGCATTTTTCCCGCCCCATTCAAGTCTATGGAGACGCATTAAAAATGCATTGCACTCGCAAGCATTGCAAGTGCAATAGTAAGGGCTGAAAAGGTCTGCAACACAAGTAATACATTTGGGACTTGCCATATAAATACCTTCTGTTGTGTAATTTAAATAGGGATTTTTTTTGGTGATAGGGGTCGTCCAGAGGTTGAAAAACATGGCCACTTTTTTCTAAAAACAGCGCCACACGTGACCATGGCTTGTGTCTGTATTGCAACTCAGCCGTATAGAGATGAATAAAGTCTAGCTACAATACTGGCACAAACCATGGTCAGCTGTGGTGCTGTTTTTGGAAGAAAAATGATTAGACCCCTGGGCATGCTTTTTAAGGGGGATTTCTTTGCACCACATATTAATGACAGATCCACTGGTTATTTTGGTTTTCTTTGTCATTTCAGAGTAATAAGTTAGTCATGCGTGTTTTCTCTCTCATTTCTAAATCACATATCTTTATTTCTCTAATAACGCTCCTTTCGGTGAACATTATTATACACATCTGTCTTTGCACCTGTTGATATTTTTTTTAAGGCCTGACAAAAATTACATTGAGAATGTAATAATTAAAGTGTTGGGTTTTTTTGCAAGATAGTGGATAAGTGTCAAAATACTGGAGTTCTGTCTACTGGGAAATTCACTGGGGGAGATTTATCATTAGGCGGCTCCTTTAGACAGTTCTGTGTCTATTTTTGGAGCTCCTCTGCCCACCAGATTCATTAAAGTGGCTTGGGCCCTTTAATAAAGGTTCTTATGCACTAATTGCTGTCAGGTATTTTTTTTCACAGTCACAAAATGCATAAATAGCCCTAGGCATAGTCTATCCAAAGCATAAGGCATAGTCCTGTGCGACTTTTTAGCAGTAAAAGGTCCCAAAAAACCTCAGTGCAACTTTTTTGAGATGCCACAAAAGCCACACAAAACCAAAGATAAATAACCCCCTATGTCTGTCTTTGGAGAGCTACTTTTAACATGGAGCAGATGCATCTTAGGGGTCATTTATCTTATCTCTGTTTTGGCTGGATTTTGCCTGTAGTTTTTCCATCTGTTTCTTTGGTAATTTATCAATCTCACTTTTTACTTGTGTTAAATGGGGCTTTTTTTCAGATCTCTTGTTGAGACATTGGTTACAAATGTCTCAAAAATGTCACACAAATGTCACTCAAATGTAACTAAGAATATTCTGACTTTTAGACAGCTTGATAAATTTGACCCATTGGGGCAAATGTACTATCATATGATTATATGATGTTTCTGACTATCCCGACTCGTCCGTCTTATTTTGGCCTATATTTTCCACATCATCCCCCACATTTATGTTGAGTTTGACGGCTTTTAAAGCGCAATGTTTGGCGCAGAATAGACCAGGAAAAAAATGGTCAAAAGAAAACCAGGCGCAGCCCATGTAGGATTTTGGTGCACATCTCATTTGTGTTATGGCACCCGACTGATTAGATCCGACTGCGCATTAATTACTTAGTCATGCGCTACTTTAATACATCGGGCTATGCTTTCCGTCGTCTGATCCCAGATGCCGACTGTCGAGGTTGCAACAGAATTAATAAATACCCCCCATTATGTACTTTTTTGTGAAAATTTTTGCACACCTTCTGAAATGTTGCCCAATCATGGGTGCAACTTTTACCAAGCAGTTTACTACGCCTGGTGGGGACTGGAGTGATAATTCGGTGATAAATCATGCGGCAACATCTCTCAGCAGGCGCAGTTCATAAATGAAAAACCAGTGGACCACAAGCTTCAGAAAAGTCGCAAACAAATGCATAAATGCAAAAAAAAAATGCAAAAAGGAAAGTAAAAAATGCAAATGAAAAGATACATCTGCCTATGATTTTTGTTTGTGACAATTGCATAAAAAATCCCAAAAAACTGAAAATATACTGGAAAATTGTATAACTTCATTACACAAAAATATCAATTATTTGTTATTTAATATAAGTTGTACATTTCCAGGCCTGGGAGCCTTTACAAGATCCCTATGATGGCACCTGCAATCTCATGGTGAGGCAAATGATAGGGATCAGAGGGAGTCCAAAGCGCTATTGACCATGGCATTTTAGAGGTTAAAAGGGTTGTCCACTGTCAGAAAATAATTGATATTGTTTGTGTAATGAAAAGTTACACAATTTCCAAATGTACTTTCTTTATCAAATCCTCATGGTTCTCTAGATCTCTGCTTGCTGTACTTTCTTTATCAAATCCTCATGGTTCTCTAGATCTCTGCTTGCTGGGCTGTTATAGAAAACTTCCATGTTTACTTCCAGTGGATAGAAATCTGTCCATGGTCATGTGATGTCACACAGGTTTCCAGTGGATAGAAATCTGTCCATGGTCATGTGATGTCACACAGGTTGCACAATCCGATATTATCACATACAGTAATCAGAGATGTGTGATACTACCGGCTCGTGCACCTGTGTGACATCACATGAGCATGGACAGATTTCTATCCACTGGAAGTAAACATTGAAGCTTTCTACAAAAGGACAGCAAGCAGAGATCTAGAAAACTGGGAGGAATTGATACAGAAAGTATATTGAGGGCCACCTACCTGCTCCTCTGGTTTGAAGAATTTTTGGGACTGCCACATACAGGCACTCAATCTATTCCATTTTACTGGAGGGCCACCTACCTGCTCCTCTGGTTTGAAACATTTTTGGGACTGCCACATACAGGCACTCAATCTATTCCATTTTACTGGAGGGCCACCTACCTGCTCCTCTGGTTTGAAAAATGTTTGGGACTGCCACATACAGGCACTATCCAAATTAAATTGTCTCCATAGCAGCCTCCACACGTTGTCTCCATTGCTACCTCCAAAAGTCGTCCATATAGCTGCCTCCATACATCGTCCCTTTATCAAACGAGGTGTGTCAGGCAGAAATTTGGGTTGTTTTCATGGATTCCACATCAAAGTTGTTAACTTTGTCGCCACCCTGCTGTGTTATCCACAAAATATACTGGCAAACTTTTACCATTTAGGGATATTATTTCAGCGCTTCTTGCGCATCTGTTTACATTCCCCTCACCCGGCATATCCTAAACTTATAAGAACGCTACTACACTTGATCTTATACAAAAGGTTCTTAGAAGTGCTGTTTGGGGAGTAGCCTAGAAACAGGGGCTTGGATTGGCGAAAGCTCGCCTGGCTGCAGAGCGCCAGCTCCATCACAAGATCCAACTAACATAGTTGCAGCACCTTTAATCTACTACTAGTTCACTGCCTCCATAATAATAATAATAATCTTTATTTATATAGCGCCATCATATTCCGTAGCGCTTTACAAATCATAGGAAACAAATACAAATGTAATGTAACAGAGCACAACATTTGTATGGAACAACAGGAGTGAGGTCCCTGCTCGCCAGAGCTTACGGTTTATGAAGATGATGGGGTAACACGAGGTAAAAGAATATTTAATGGTCAAGCCATTCTTCTTAGGGAATAGAAAAAAATATAATAAATGGAATTGCTGTCGCTTGAAACACTCAGCCGTCATCTTATATACCAGGTCCAGGGTGAATGGGACTGCAGAGAAGTCTGGTGCCTGTTGGTTGCTGGATAACAGATGGGAGGACGACACAGGACGGGTTAGTAGAAGAGTTAAAACTTCATGCAGTTAATGAGTGTTATAGGCTTGCCTAAAGAAATGGGTTTTAAGACCACGTTTGAAACTTTGGAGGTTAGGTATTAGTCTGATAGTCCGGGGCAGAGCATTCCATAGAATTGGTGCAGCTCTAGAGAAGTCTTGGAGACGCGAGTGGGAGGTCCGCACTAGGGTAGAGGTTAATCTAAGATCACTGGCGGATCTAAGAGCACGGGTTGGGCGATAGACTGAGATAAGAGAGGAGAGGTAGGGGGGTGCAGCATTATACAGAGCTTTATGGATGAGGGTTATTATTATTTTAAACTGTATTCGAAAGGAGACTGGCAGCCAGTGCAGCGACTGGCATGAACTGTAAGCATACATGGTCCCCTTATCAAACGAGCTGTGTCAGGCAGAATTTTGGGTTGTTTTCATGGCTTCCATGTTAACTTTGTCGCCACCCTGCTGTGTAATCCACAAAATATACTGGCAAACTTTTATCATGTACCGATATTATTTGAGCGCTTCTTGCTCACCTCCTTTGGTTCCTCTCTGCCACCCATTGGTTTGAAGCCTGAGTCCATTTAGGGTATGTCGCCATGACACTCTCTAGCCTGCTGCCGCTGCCTCTGCATGCCGTCCCCTATAGTGTCAGGGTCAATTATTGGATGTTTTAGATGCTATCTAGCTTCATTCTGTCACTCTGTCATGGCCATGCTGTTGCCCATAATTTTGGCATAATGTTGCGATTATGCAGCCTCAGAGGCATCCATGCATGCTGCCCCTGCTGTTTCCTGTCCATTTCCGTGGTGTTTCCATCCTTTTCTGAGGTTCCCAGGTGTTTGGCCAAGCTTCCCTGTGCAGAGCCTTGGTCCCCTTGAAAAATGCTCGAGTCTCCCATTGACTTCAATGGGGCTCGTTATTCGAGACGAGCACTCGAGCATCGGGAAAAGTTTGTCTCGAATAACGAGTACCCGAGCATTTTAGTGCTCGCTCATCTCTAGTTATTATCACATACAGTAATCAGAGATGTGTGATATTAACGGGTCGTGCACCTGTGTAACATCACATGACCATGGACAGATTTTTATCCACTGGAAGTAAACACTGAAGCTTTCTACAAAAGGACAGCAAGCAGAGATCTAGAAAACCGTGAGGAATTGATACAGAAAGTATATTCTAAAATTATAGAACTTTTCATTACACAAACAATATCAATTATTTGCTGAAAGTGGACAATCCCTTTATACTTCTAGGATTAGAGTTATCACTGATCCCAGAAATGATTTAGAACACAAATACTACTTTATCATAATGGAACCATACAGTTATGAGAATATGAGGATGACATAAAGCAATTCTTCGTCCTGAAGCTAAAATATGGTACTGGCTGATTGGTATATATCAGGTTAAAATTACAGATAATAAAAAAAATGTTAAAATTAAAAATAAATAAAAAAATAAGGCGAAAAAAAAAATTACAGATAATCCACCACATCATTATCAAACACTAGATGGCAGTGCTGCTCCTCTATCGTTTCTATTGCATCCTGTATAACTGATGACAAGTCACAGACATTCACTTAAAATTATTGGAAAAGTCAAATACAATACACAATATTTCCAACTTGCTCATTCCCATAATTGTACTCAGTCGTACTATTTCTTCAATTAAGTCATATTACACAGTATTTTACCAACACTTCATTCTAATAGGCTCCTTCCCTTATGAAGTTTCCCTCATTACAGCAAACTTACCCATTTTGCTGACTAAATGGAAATAAAATTGCATGTACGCAGACTAGAACTTGCTCTAACTTTTACCGAAATATAAAACTAAAAAGTAATAATGCTGCTGCCATCACATTAAAGGGAAACTACAACTTGCGTGATAGCAATTTAAATATAAATATACTTGCCTGTCACTATCTTATCCAAGATTCTGGCATGTATCTTCATTAGTATTGACACACCGGGATACCTGCAAAGAAATGACTTTAAAAATATGTAAATTGGTCTTGGGTACTTTGTCTACGTCACACCGCCTGTTTGGGGGTGAATGATTTGTTGAGGTCCCTTTCCCAAATGTTTGGGTAGTTGGGTAAAGAGTCCACTTGTCTACAACAGCGAATAGACCAAGGAAATTGTACCAGAGGGTACGGAGGTGGAGAGGTAAAGATCTTCGAAAGTAGAGTTTACTGATAATTGTTCTAATGATCCCAAAGAGGCGGCATAATTGCGTATCTCAATGTATAGGAGCCATCTGGACGTTGGGATATACAATAGGACTGTCACTTTGGTCTCAGGATGAATATCTACGTCCGAGGTGACATCATGTATCCTATGTGGGTATCCATTCTTTCACCACTACCCCGCCGTCTGGATCGGGCAAAACGGACAACAGGAATCGACTGGCAGCTATAAGCTTTATCACTCCCTGGACAAGATGAGCGGCTACACAGCCACACTTTCTCACTTCTATATGCTAATTAGATATACTTCACGAGGTTAGCGCCTCTTGTCTCTCTCCTTACCCTCCTTATATCCTACCGGACCCATCGCCTCCGGAGTGCATGAGGGGGTAATCCTACACCGGACTCCTTTAATCATGTATCCTAGGCAGAGGAGTGTTAGGAGTGTGTGGTAGTGTGAGGAGACCAGGAATACCGGGGTTGCCCAGCAGTGCCGTAAGGGAGCCTGGTACTTTAATGAACCCTAATGTGCAGGCAAACTTGTGCCACGATAATAAGAGAAGGGCCAGGAGTAGGGCGAAGTCTATATAAAGAGGTGGTTTAGCCACAAAAACGCCCTTAGTGCATGAGCAGAATGCCACCCGGAGCTTTGAGTAGAAATGGAAGAGACCAAGAGGAGATCAGGAGGGATTTCCGGCGCTCAAAGGGATCTTCTGGGAAACAACGTAATATCCAACTGGTGATACAACATAATATCCAACTTGTCAAAGTAACACATTTCGGCTCAGGACGTGAGCCTTCGTCAGACATAAGGGCACATAGTGGGTGTTACAGTGATTTCCTAAGTCTATGCAAATGAGTAAATGGGACAGCGAACTTACCCATTGTAGAGTCTAGTGAAGGTTCAAAGGAAAGTTTGAAGTCTCCACCCAAGAAAGGGAGAAGTTTGGGTGCGCTTTTTATATATAAAAAGGACACCCTACGACACTTTAACAGTGATTATCTCCAGTTCCCTGGAGGATAAATTTTAACACTGCAACTCAGAACATGTACAAACAGTTATGTATGTAACACAAAAAACACACACATTCCTGAACGAAGTTTGTATTTTGCGCCATCCTCCATTATTTATACCTATATTATGGTGTTCATACTGAAATTCTTATGAACCGAGGGAGATTCCGGTATTGCGTGACTAAACGTGACTTTTGTTATCTCATTAGCTTGGTTTATGGATATATAGTTATTTATTTGGGTTACCATTGTGTAAGGTAGCATGCAATAATATTGCGTATCTGTGTGACTCTCAGTGCAATTTTTTTCAAAAAATGTTTGGTGCCCCTGTGGATTTAACATTCCCTTTGCTGCATATTCTAGTGAATATACACATGTGGGGTATGTATGATCTGCTCACATCTCACTGTTTTTAGGAAAGCATATTTTCTTTATATAAGTTTTTTGGGATTTGTACATATTTTAGTGGAAATTTTGATGTAATTTTTGCATGTTATTACTTTTTTCTGCAAAGTTGCATGAAGGTGTAATGTGTATGAATTAAAATGTTATTTTTGTAAACATGATAGACTGATTTCTGCGGAAAAAATAGATTTTGACAGAAAAAGAGCTGTTTACTTTTTGTGTTATATATTTTTAAACATATTTGTGGATTGCAATCAAATATTGCTTAATTTTTGCGTTCTTGATAGCGACAATTCTTGTTGATGTTGTGAATTGTGTTGTATATAAATCTGTTCACTTTGTGTTATAATAATAGTAATAATAAGAAATAATTCCTTTATTTATATATTGTGCACACAGATTACGCAGTGCTGTACAGAGTTTGCCAAATTGGTCCCTATTATTATTTTTAAATTCCTATTTGTGCGTAAACCTCCACTTTGACGTGAGTTTTATATAAAAATGTATGTTTTCATGGAATTTTCAATGTATTTTCTTTTTAATAATTTGTAATAAGTTGTATGATGGTGGTACAGGCTGTCAACTGTTAATAAATACAAATGCAATCACCAGGATGTCTGCTTTCAAAAAGATTTTAGGGGGCCTTTACTTTTTAATCTGTTTTATTGCTATATTTTGCAGGTTGTGACTGTCTTAAAGTTCATAGCTGAAACGCAGATATTTGGTTATTTCAGTTTTGGTGATTTTATTATGATGTATTCATATAACATATGACTATGAGGTATCTATGAACTCTACACATGTTCATATATTACATTTAGGAGATGTGAAGCTAAATATTTTCAGCACATTTTTGCCATCTAAGTCAAATTTTATGCATTTTTTTAAATTAAATGTTATTCCTTGAAGGCGCCTATCTCTATAAACCGTTTAACGCAATTTAAGAAATTGGGCAATATTCAGAAAATATATGGTTGTTGTTGATTTCTTTTTGCTGTATTTTCAGTTTTATTTGTAAACCTTAAAATTGTAAACATTGAATTTTAACAATACTATATCACAAAAAAGCAAAACAAAACTCTAAATATTGTGCATCTATGAGAACAGAAGTGAGATACAGGAAGTTAAATAACTGGATCTGCAGCTAAATTTTCACCGCTCCCTAGGGTGCCCGTGCGAAGGCTCTCAAGGATTTAAAGGGCCAGCGCGCTGCTGATTGGCGCTGGCACATCCAGGTTTTCCATTAACGATGGCTGTTCCCATCATTCCCTGTCGGATCTTTGAGTTATATGGTGAGAAGAGAAAGCTTCCAGTTCCCAGCGTTTGTTCCTTGTTCCTCGTCCCCGTTCCTACCATGCCTTGATGTCCTGTTGCTGATCCCGGACTTGAACCTTGACTATGTATCTCTGCACCCAGACCTGATTACCAGCCTGAACCTGACTACGAGACTGTCTCCTGTATTGATGCCTCAACCTTGGCTACCACCATGGGCTAGTGGCACCTATGGAATGACCTAGGGGCACCATAGCAAGACCATCCTGCTTTGTGGGGGGCTCTGGTGAAGACCAGGTGCCACTTAGATTGCGGTCCCAGGTGTCAGCTAGTACCATCTTCCACGGTGAGCCAGGGGGCCACTGACCCCGAGCCCTGACACTGTGTTTCTGGTGCTTTAGCACATAGAACCACCAGCCTGATTTCATTTAAAAGATCAGGTTCTCTTATTTAACATATTACCTTAAGCAAAGTTCTAGGTACTATAGAACATCAGATATTGGCATCTAAAGTGACACTCATCTTACAGCATCTACAAGTGACTCATTTCAGCTCATTTGAATATAACTTTCTTATATTAAAAAGTATTCCAAAGGTTTATCCACCAAAACATAAAATACAAATGTAGGATTACATAGAATTTAATAGAATAGAATTAATTTGATATCTTGATTAATCCTTGGAAACTGTGAGAAGTAAATACCTTGATGAAACAGAAACAAATAATGATCTCAAAAAACTGTGTGTAACCAGTCAGTCTCATAAGATATGTAGAAGATAACTGTTACTTTCATATTAAAATTAGATTTACCGCAAGGGCTTCTGCTTATTACATATTTATAATTAAAAAAGTGATTCTTAACTTACTCATCAGATATTTCCTGTATGTTTAGATGGGACAAGGAAGTAGAGGCAAGTAATGACCATTAAGCAATAGAAGATGAGTTTTGGGGCTAAGTAATTTTTTTAAAATTTTATATAAAAAACTCTTACGCAAAGCAAGGTTAGACTAGACAATCTTGTCCGCCATGTTGAATGATACTTCTATCGGATTATGAGATTGTGTAGTCTAGCTTTAGTTTACTTTACCACAGAACATTTTTGGCACAGCTGTCAACTTAGGGCATGCCCACTTTTAGGGCCACCATTGGGGGCTGTAGGGGGGATTGTGGGACTCCAGTCAAGAGAACGACCAGAAAATGGGACCCTCTGTGCACATAGTTTGCCAATAAAGAGCCACAAAATTCCTCATGGCAGCCATATCAAAATAATATGAAGTTAACCTCTTTTTGATACATATCTAAAAAGTCTCTCTTAAACACATAGTAAATCAGGGGGAAGGCACGTTGGACATCTTTTTGGTGAATGTAAATGAGAATTATTGTACATTTTTCTTAGTAAATATTTGTCATATAGCCATGCCAGCCAAAAATGTTTAATGTATGTGTTAAAATTTTTTAAAAACTCAGTACTTGCAGTAAAAAAGCAACCAATTGATGATATACCACTTCTCCATTTCTAAACCAACTAGTTTTATTTTCTGCCTCCCGAATGACTACGCACAATGAATTTGCTACTAATGTCCATTCTCATGAATCCTTGCAGCTTTAGTAACTCCAGAAGGCTGTGGAGAGGAAGGAGGACACATAGAGATGCTGGAAGGAGATAGAGGAGAGAGATGTTGCTGCTGCCTCAAGAACATGTTCATTCCCATCAAATAGTTTATTTTTTAATCCAGTTTTAAAATGAGCAGTCAATGGCTAAAGGTTGTTCTAAAATGTTTAAAGTCTACAGGACTGGGGTCAGGGTTGGCACCAGCACAAGGCGTACTCGGCCAAGTGCCGGTGCCCAGAGTAGCTGGGGGGGGGGGACCTTACGGCTTAGCTCCAGTCTCCAGCTGCTTTGGCCCAGAACTGCTGGGGCACCCCTGCGGCTAAACTTCAGTCCCCAGCAGCTTGGCAGCGCCGGGTGACGGGGGGCTGTATATAAATTAACCATGATAGGGCTTTTTGGGAATATTTTAATAACTTTCTGAATATTTAGTTCCCTTCAAAGGTGCCCCCTGAGTTCTTTTGCCCAGGGGCCTACTGAAACCTGGAGCAGGCCTTGACTGTGGTCATGTTATGTGGCCTCATAAAACATACTGGGTGACCTTAGACACATATAAATTAAACAGCTCCTTAGAGCGTGCCAAAAAATCTAGTTTTTGTCGGACTTTCAATGTGTCAAGTGACTAGGAAATGTGAGGAAGGCCACATCTGTGCTGTGAACTTTTGTTGATCACGTAACTCATGTTTCCTCTAAGCGCCCAAGATCCAATCATATGGATCTAATATTTACATAATTATCATAATTATGTACACACTATTTACTGCCATTCGATCAAGGTTATATTACCCTTTAAAAGTTACACAGAACCTCAGTTTAGATCTGTTTACTCTTTAACAACCCTGCCCCTTGCCATAGCTACAGCTGCCTGTAGGATAGGTTCTCAGGAGGCATGGCAGGACACAGCTGGTAATACTGATGACATCAGATCTACACCATAGGGGTCGTATGCCCTTATAACTGCCTGTAGTGTGAAGTGCCAGGAATTAATAACAAGTTTATCTTCTAATAAAAATTAATTAACACCCAAACCCATGACAATCAGGCTCCAGGAAAGAATTGGCACTAATTGTCAGTGACCTGTCACCATGTATTAGCATCTTCTCACTCTGCTGGGTGTTGTTTTTCTGATAATTCCTTAACTGCAGGAAACACAGTTGTCCATACATTTCTCTAAGGAACTTTATTTTAATTGTAATTCACTTTACCCTGGATATTAGCGATGTCATGTTTAGGATTCTTGACTCATATAGCGTTCTAATTAGAGAATTGTGTGTACATGCAACTACATGTCTCCCCTAAGATTCCTTATCTAACACGTGTTGATGCAGCTAGGATGGTATACCAAACATAATATCTCCTGTAGATGCTTTGGTGTGATAGAGGAAATGTACATAATCATGTTACATATAGGTGAATGGCTCTTTACAAATAAGATGCTTGAAAATATAGAGACAGAAGATATTAAGTCAATATTAATAGAAAAGATTACAAGAGGAAAATAAAGAACATGTAAAGGGGGTTATGTTTCTTGAAGAAATAAGCCATATTTTTGGTTTCCTGTTACATCTCTATTAAAAAGTATAGTTATCTCTATAAAAGAATAGTTCAAGTTACTATGAAACTTTGCATTATCAGAGGAAATTGTCCCTATTGGACATATTGGAGGACAATTACTGTCGGGTTTCAGCTATTTTTGTGGGGTTCCCACAGCCTGTTCTTATTTGCGCCCCATTTTTGGTGGCCAGAGATGGAAAAACTTTGATTTTACACCTACTCCAACTGTACTCTGGCATGGTTTGCAAAGTGGGGGTACTGCACCACAAAAAATATGTCTCTTTGTCATTTCTATGGCGTTCAGAAGTGGGGCCAAGTAGACCAAAAGAAAAACGGTCAAGCAGGTGCTGGTCGAGGCAGCCCCAGTGATCGGCTTTCAACCAGATTTCAACCGGATTTATTTGGGAGCAATTTGAAAATACTGATATCAAGAAAACTCTGGCTACAAATGATAAAATGCCTGATGTCCAAATTAAAAAAAAGGAACAGCAGGGAAAGACCCACAACCACAACACATTATAAAATTCCTTCCAATAGGACTGTAGTCTTACACATTTATTTCAGAATGATAGAGCCCTAGATGGCCAGGTTGCAGTTTCTCCAGATGAAAAAATCCTGTGCATGGGAATAGCCGGAACAGCAAATGGACTTAAGAGTTTCCTGGTGAAAGTCAGTTTGGCCCTATCCACAGGCTATTATTTAGCACACAGCTTGAAAAGGGCTGAGGGGTTTCAGTACATGATGGACTTCCCACATTTAGATTCCTGCTGCCTTACATTCTTGCATCAAATCCCGACTGAACAAGCCATTGGACCAAGACAGACACTGATGGAACGGCTAAACTTGCCATTGAAACAGCTCCTCAGCAGCCTCCCCATCAAATTCCCTTAATGCTGCTCACATTTGTGGCACTATAGACAGAAAATGGTCAGAGTGTCAAAAATATTAACTGCTAAGCATCACAAAATAAAATATGTACGTCATTATCGACAACTGGTTGGAAACCAAACCGGCGGAGGGAGCGACACTTTTTATAAATGTCCCCATTAAGTAAAATATGTCTCCATTTTAAGGAAACCTACCATGAGGAATCTACCATTAGAAGTAGATCTGATGGTAGATTCCTCCTGCCTCTGCCCTTTTCTGTAATTTAATAATGCTGGAACATAACTTGTTAAAAATTTTATTTTAGTAATATGTAAATTTTTCCTTGAGCAGTCTTAGACTTATGGGATTTTGATTTTATCTAAGTAAAATACTATCAAATTTGAGGAGGCTAAAAAAAGATTATGGTCATCAATGAAAAGGGTTTTCCACTTACATGAAACTTTAACAGGGTAAATATAAAACCCTCATAGGGAAACCTATTGTGATGGATATCATATTTCTCTCCAGACGCAATCTTGTTCACTCAGACGCCATCTTGTTCACTGTCGTCCCTCTCATGATAGAGAGAGTCTAGATGTCTAGAGATAGTTTTGTGCTGTTTTCCTTCTTTGCTCTGCAACTCCTGTCTGAAGGTCATGTTGTGACTACTGAGGAGCCTTCGCAGTACATTTGTGGCTGGGATGATGATAAGATTCTGTTTCCAGGAGAACGGCGCTCTTTTGAAGACACGAAACCTAGAGCAATGCAACATTATTTTGGGAAGGTAGCCTAAGGGGAGTTGCTCAAAGTATATTCAAGCTAACCTATAACATCTCAGTATCCTATGACCTTTTCACGCCCAATTCGCACCTTGAATAAAGTGGGATTTGAGTGCAGCTTTTGACCTATATGTGTCTTTCTGTTATAATCTGTCATCCCGCTGCCGGCACCTATCTTATCCTCCCTTGTAACTATTAATTTGGAGATCACCTTACAACTGAAGAAGGGTTGTTGGACCCCTTGATAAAATCTCTGACACTATATTATACTTACCCCACTTAAACTCTGGGTAGCATGACTGGAGACTGAGGGAGTCATTGTAGTTCGGAGTGGGCAACCCCTTAAAGGTCATCAATATCTTAGAAAACAGCTTTAACTATTATTCTTTTTAGGCTGCATTCAGTTGGCCGTTGTGGGATGTATATACGGCCGACGCATATATATCGGATATATGTCCCTCATAGGCTGGCAATGGGCGCACTGCACACGTGTGGCACCGTACTGTTCCATAGCCGGGGAAAAAAAGGACATGTCCTGTCTTTCCCCAGAATACGGCGCGGTGCACCATGTTTCACTATGGAGTGGCTCTCACCCCCTCCTACTCTCACCAGCGCAGACATATGGTACAGTATGGCGGGCACACATTTATCTGAATTTAGCCTTACAGCAAGTATAGATACAGAATTTTTCTTTTCCAATTTGCACACAGCGCATGTTCTGTCGCTCTACAGAGAGATCAATACTGAACAGTTATTGTCAAGGTTGTAGTCTGTTATCTCTCTGCTAGTAATTACAGTCGATAGCAGAAGATTCCTATATGTTATAACTCGCAATGAAGGGTTTAATATTAGAAGGTGCACGGAGATGTGTTACAGAATTTATCGATATCACTCTTACAAGTTCTTTTCTTTAGCAAGGAAATCAATGAATTCCCTCACTGTAGGCTTTGCTATTATGTGATGAGATAGAGTGGAGATGTTAGAAGGCAGAAAACCTTGGATGAGATTGGTGACGATCGTTGCTGTTGCCACATTTGGAGCTACAGTACTTTGTTGTGTTAGAGAGTGAAATGAACTAAAATCAAAGAAATTGTATATTAATTAAAGTAATTCTGAAATCCCTCTTGGATCGTTATCCTGTCAGGCAATTATCTGAGACAATCAATCGAACCAAATCTTTGAGGGATTCACGACTACCCACTGGCAGGACAGGTACATTACTGTATGCAAATTGCAGATGTAACAAAACTAAATTGATTCCTACTCCTGGAAGGGATGGGGTCAAAACAATTACAGTGAAATTCCGTTTCTTCCCAAACAATGACAGTTTTATTTCTGACGCAAGTTTGTTTTGAAAGAAAAATCAATTGACGTTAAGTGGTTTCTATAAAACAAGTTTATATTGAAGTAAGAGGCTTTAGTTATTCCCATATTAGCGCCAATAGATTATTAAGACCACTGTTAGAAGGTGAATACTTGATGCTTAGTGTTCAGTGTGAAAAAAAGATCAAGTTTAAATCCCACTCTTTGAAAAAAGATGAAAAAAGCTATATTTTTGCTCATTAATGTACACTCAGAAATGTAGATATTTTTCCTAATTAAACAAGAAAAACTGAAATATTAAACAGATAAGTATTCAGCCCCTTTGCTCAGTATTGAGTAGAAGCTGCGTTTGAGCTGGATTTGGGGATCCTCTGCCTCTTCCTTGCAGATCCTCTCCAGTTCCCTCAGGTTGGATGATGAACGTTGGTGGAAGCCATTTTCTAGTCTCTCCAGAGATGCTCAATTGGGTTTAGGTCCGAGCTCTGACTGGGCCAGTCAGGAATGGTCACAGAGTTTATCTGAAGCCTCTGCTCTGTTATTTTTGCTCTGTGCTTGGGGTCATTGTCCTGTTGTAAGGTGAAGCTTTGTCCCAGCCTGAGGTCCAGGGCATCTGGAAGAGATTTTCATCTAGGATATCTCTGTACTTGGCCACATTCATTTTTCCTTCAATTACACCCAGTGGTCCTGTCCCTGCCCCCATATCATGATGCTTCCACCACCATGTGGCACAGCAGGGATTGTATTTGGTAGATGATGCTCATTGCCTGGTTTTCTCCACACATGCCGCTTAGAATTATCACAAAAAAGTTCAATCTTTATCTCATCAGCCCAGAAAATCTCATTTCTCATAGTCTGATTGTCCCTCATGTGTTTTTTGCACTTCTGTCCGGACACTGGATTGGTGAAGGCTGCAGTGATAGGTGACTTTGTAGAACTTTCTCCAATCTCTCTCCTGCATCTCTGGAGCTCAGCCACAATGATCTTGGGCTTTTTCTTTACCTCTCTCACCAAGGCTCTTCTCCAATGGTTGCTTAGTTTTGCCAAGGACGAGTTGTAGTCATGCCAAACTTCTTCCATTTAAGGATTATGTAGGCGACTGTGCTCTTAGGAACCTTGCCAGATGTGTGCTTTGCCACAATTGTGTCTCTGAGCTCCATGGGCAGATTTACATGTGTTCTGACATGCACTGTGGGCTGTAAGGTCTTATATAGACAGGTGTGTGCATTTCCTAATCAAGTCCAATCAGTTTAATTAAACACAGCTGGACATCGTGTCACAGCAAAGGGTCTGAGTACTTATGACCATGTGATTTCAGTTTTAGTTTTTCTTGTTTAATAAATTAGCAAAAATATCTACATTTCTAGTTTTTTCTGTCAAAATAGGGGCAGAGTGTACATTAATGAGCCAAAAAAGAACTTTTTGATCTTACCAATTGGCTTCAATGAAACTAAAAATGAAACAATTAAAGGGGTCTGATTACTTTCTGTACCCACTGTAAGTAGTATACCACTTCCCATAACTGTAACTGAGGTCTTCTTTGAGGGTAAAATCCATATTAGGCCTCATTCATATAAAACTTTCCACAGGAAGGTGTAGTCTATGCTCAGCTTTTCAGTGCCATCCCCTTTCCCCTCTCCTTTTTTAGCTTCTCTGGTTCTTGTGTGTCTAAAGCAGGGTAGATATGAAAACTCAACTTTCATTTAAAGGCGTATTCCCATCTGGGCATTCACATTTAATTAAATTAATTTGCCACATGTAAATATTTCTTCAATTGGATGTTATTAAAGAAATGTTCCTGTGTTTCACCAACACCCTCTTTACGCCCCATACTTCTGATTGGGTCTTAAGGCTGCAATAGTATATTGTGTTACTGCTTATAGATGCCCTCAGGCTTGGCAACAGCACAGCAACAACAGGGGCCCCACCCACACACTTCATCTCTGACTGTCTGCACACTACGTATGTGGCCGGGACATCCCCCAGCCCAACTATCTCATCTGTGGCCCGGCCCATCTTGCCTGTGTTCAGCTCGCCCATCTGTGTTCAGCTCATCTGTGCCCCACCTGTTTGCCTGTCTTGTCTGAGTTCTGCTCAGCTCGTTTTTGTCGCAATATCTTGCCGGCACGCACACCTGGTCTGTGGGTCGCCTGCCCGGTCTGTTGCCTGCTGCTCTGTCTATGTGGCTGCCAAAGATGCAAGTACCCTACTTAAGAACACTCGACTTACATACGACCCCTAGTTACAAACGGACCTCTGGATATTGGTAATTTATTGTACTTTAGTCCTAGGCTACAATAAACAGCTGTAACAGTTATCACAGGAGTCTGTAATGAAGCTTTATTGTTAATCCTGATTCTTATAACAACCAAATATTTTTAAATTCCAATTGTCACAGAGACCAAAAAAGTTCTGACTGGGATTACAATGATAAAATATACAGTTCCGACTTACATACAAACTCAACTTAAGAACAAACCTACAGACCCTATCTTGTATGTAACCCGGGGACTGCCTGTACTTTTATATGTATTTTAAGATGCATGTATGCATATATATATATATATATATATATATATATATATATATATATATATACATAGTTGTATATGCTGTATGTGTGTTTATCTGTTTGTATGAATATGCATTATGTGTATATATGGTGAGTATATATTGTATGTCTAAGCATATGATGTGTATATGAATAAATAAATGTTCTCTTATGAGTGTGTTAATGTATGTATATGTTTAAGGGCTCATTCACACAAACGTAGTGGGGACCGATAAGCGACCGCACCACTTACGGCCACATATCGGTCCCCATTGATGTCTATGCGCCCGGTCACTGTGCGCTGAGCACATGTTGTCTCACTGCACTGTCCAGGATGGTGCATGGCGAAATATAAGAAATGTCCTATATTTCACCAGCCGCTCACTTCCCTATGGAGAGGGGTGGCGTGAGCAGAGCTCAACCATCCTCCTCTCCAGCGCACGGCTATATCCCAGATGAATGCACTATATGCAATTTGACTCACTAATGTGCAGATTGCTCCAGTTAAGGACAATCAAAAATTCAAGTCATATTAATCATATACTAATAAGTTATTGGCCCTGTTCCTTCACGTAAATCAGCAGCTCCCATCAGGTGGTTGTTGTGCCCTTAATCTTGAAACAATCACATTAATATTTTTCTTTACCTTCTAGTTGGGTTTCATGGAGTCAAAAAGGAATTCCAATTGAAGCTCCTGGAGAACTACATGAAAGAGTAGTAAATAACATGTCTGGTGAATGATGAAGCCCACTGTGAATTATGTAGGACACAATACAAATATTTGTTTCCAAAGGAAATTTTGATGAAATATGATTGCTTTTTCGAGCATAGAAGGAAAGCCTCTGGTGAGACTGTAGCCCAGATTGAACACACATCATGCCGAGAGACTATTGTTACTAGATTGGTTAAAGTAACACATTTCTTATTATACGAGGTTGCTGAATGAAACGGTAACAATGAAAGACCCTTCTTGAGTGTCCCAATTTTCTGTAATCATGACATTAAATGGGGAACACAGAGAAGTCTCCTCCGCAACGCTTCCATCTTAGCATATTGTGTTCTTTAATAAAATGGTCCTAAGCTACAGTAATATTCCTTCATATCGCTGTTTGTAATTTCAGTGACCCCCTCACATGGGGTGGATTCCACCAAGCAATTCCAAGAATAAGTAGAGTTTCGCTACTGGCATTTTTTTTTACCTCTGCTTGATAGGTACATGATTGTAGCCATATAATACAGAATTTAATACAAGTAATGTCCATGCAAATATATACATAAAAAACTTAACCCTAAACCCTAATACTATATAAAGAGAAACAATTGTGAAATAGTGATACAATAAAATAACTTGATCCTGGTCCAGCTCTTCGATAAATCAGACAGGCACTGACAGTAGTGGGGGGTGGAGCCCATAACCCACCATGACCAGAGCTTGGAAGACGGCCCGAAGGGGTTGAAAATGGAGGGAGGTCCGGACAAAATTACCTTATTTGGAGGATCTATTTCCTCCTCTTTTCTTCTGGAACAGGACCTGCCTTTCAGTGAGTTGAGTGTGATCGGATTCATCAGACAACTGCGGAGGAAAGTTGTTGGAGGGGAAGAAAATTGGAATTGGTGGTAGGATCTGCTCTTATCACCCTCATCTCAAATGTTGGTGGTGGGGCCATGGTACCAATGCTGTTAGTATCCGGTACAAATTTGAGCTGGCGCAGCAAGGGTGTATATATATAAACTTAGCACCGGAACTCACATAGGCTTCTTCACGCTCAAGAAGCATCTGAAGGAAAATAGTAAGAGCTGTATAGGAAGAACTGCCGCAGAGCGTCCCTGCCACCTGTATAGGAGTTAGGCATATTTGGGGAATCTACCATCTGGATTTATTAAGTAAGAAGATTTCAGACTGTACCCCCTGACTGTTCGTGGACCCACCTTGTTCTTTGTGGTTGGGAGATGGGGGGGGGGGTCAAGGGATCATAATTGTCCAGGAGCAATCTCCCTTCCAGGACCTTATGCTTTTATTCATTAACACTGTCATAAGTAGATTGAAAACCGGAGCAGAACTATTAATAGATGTATTTTGGTAAATTACCTAATATCCTAACCCCCCAAACTTACACACACATTACAAATACATGAGGTAAAGTGGCCAACCCTGTTTATTTAGTTGTCTGTCAAACTGATCTTTAAAACCCTTGGTCATGCAAATCTGGTGTCACTTACCCTGCAATAAAGCAACAGAAAAAGTGCATTATGACAATAAGAAGGTTCTACCGCCTCACTGGACACATATTAGTATTATTTGAAGCAATTTTTAAGGCTGAAAATATTTGATCACCTATCTTAAAAATAGGTTCTCAGTATCATCCCAGTCACCTCGACAGATCAGCTGCTTTTATAAACCAAACAATGAAACAGGAAGCAGACAGCTCCGTTCTTTGTGTAGTGGCAGAACGGAATCCCTGCAGCTGCAGTAAACATGTCATTGGTGCTGTTTGCTTCCTATTTTATTCTCTGTGTGTCAACTGGTTAGGCTAGATTGGCTGATTTGATCTGATATTGATGCATATGTTATCTGTATTTTTGTGCAGGAATTGCTCACTGAGTGACGGTATTATTTATGCACTGAACAATATTTTTAGCAGGTAACAGTAGAGATTGTTACTAGCATGTGGTTCATCAAAACTGGTATCAAAATCAAATTGTATCTCATTGTTTTCTCCACCTACAAAAATGTTGAATCTTAAAGGGCTATTCCCATTTCAACAAATTAATATGTTTGTATTATAAAAAGTTATACAATTTTCCAATATATTTTCTGTATCAATTCCTCACAGTGTTCTAGATCTCTGCTTGCTGTCCTTCTATAGAAAGCTTCTATGTTACTTCCAGTGGACAGAAATCTGACCATGGTCACACAGGTGCACAGCTTGTTACATCACAGACAATAATCAGAGCTGTGTGATATAACGAGCCATGCACCTGTGTGACCATGGTCAGATTTCTATCCCCTGGAAGGAAACATAGAAGCTTTTTATAGAATGACAGCAAGCAGAGATCTAGAAAACTATGAGAAATAAATACAGAAAGTATATTGATAAATCATATAACTTTTTATAATACAAACAATAACCTTAATTTGCTGAAAAGGGAACACCCCTTTAAACACTAAATAACAAACTTCTCTGTGATAGTAAGAAAACATTGAGTAATGTATCAGATGTTTCCTATGTGTTATCTGTAGGGTTAGGGACCCTTCACATTGCACTGTTAGGAGCATATACTACAGTACACATCCATGGGTGTGATGGGGAGGACGTGCAAGGTTACAAGATTTCACACCAATATTCCAGATAGTGCTCATAAGGTCAACAATGACATAATTTGGCTTTTAGCACTAGGAAATGTGAGTGACATGGGATCCAGCTGCCTCTCACTGTCAGGAATAAAGTCCTATTGGAACCCATAAAAATCATCAGACTGAAGCATTTTAACACAAACTTGTGTCTGTGGACAATGGCAGCGAAGGGAACAGAAAATGATTTTTCCTCTTGCACCAGATAGGTCTCTGGGGAGGTTATGTGTTTGGGGGCTGAGAAGATTGGATCTAAGTGCTGATAACATTTCTCTTTAGTACCTTACCAGCATCGCACATGCTTTCATTAGTTCAGCCTTAAGGGGGACTAATGGCAAGGTCACCGAACATGAAAAATGCACTTTTGTATCGTTATACACAGGGCATCTTAAAGTGATGTGAGCCAAAGTATTGACTAAGAGTCTACTGTGTTTCTCAGGGCCCACTCCAGGTATCAGTACCAGAGCCTCAGTGGGCCCCTTTGCAGTAAACTCATGTGGCGGCATTAGGAATACAGAAACTAAAACAGTTTCCTGTTCCTTAAAATTTTCCCTAGTAATCATCCCAATAGCCCCCACATGTTGATTTTTTATACAACCCCCTCATTATTTAATTACTTACAGTCACACATGGCTATATTATATACTGAGATTGAGCCGTGTGGGCCCCCCTTCAGCCCTGGGCCCCGGTAGTTGCCCCAGTATGCCTGATGCTGGTGCCGGCCCTAATCATTTGTAGCCAAAGAGTCATAGACTCCTGAAAGTTGGGAAAATAATAAAACATGATATATTACAATTTTCTTACCTCTGTGTACCGATGGGCTTTCCACAGAGTCCTGAAACAGCCACATTTGCTGGATCTGACCCATTCAGAATCTCCAGCAGTTATAACACTGAGCGATTCCCTCGTTATCCCTCTACTTTATCCATTAACATCTTTATAGCCAGCGTCCTTTATCACCATAGTATCAGATGGAATTACTCTTCTTACTCTGCATTGGTTATGGGGATTTCTGAGATTACAGGATGTGGTAGCATCATGGGGTTGTGATACAAATAGGAGAGAAGTCAGCTGAAATTGCTCTGAATCAGCAGTATTTTTCAGCACAGTTGGCATGGGACTATAGTTCTCAGCTGGGTCTATGAATTTAATGTTGGGGCACGCACATGTCAAGGAGTCGGGAGCAACCATTGATCAATTCTTGCTAGATGTTGTGTCAGCAGTTGCTAATAGGTGGAACCATGGTGCTTGTTAATGATATCCACCTAGACACTATGATATTATTGTCGGCCTTTACATAGTGTTGTTGAGTTACATGGAGTTTGAGCTAATCATCACTGATTACAAGGGCTGGGTCTGCATATCAGAATATTACACATACACTAACCAGACTTGTCCTTCACAACAGCCAGATACTGTACACACTTATAACCATAGATGATCCAGGTTCCAGGTTTCCATACCTGAACTCAAGCATGGCTCCCTCTCTCACTTTAGCTTCCCAGAATGACTCAACCTCTCGTCTATGTTCTCTACTATTAGGCTCCTCTCTTTTCTTAAGTTCTTGTTTCTCTTTTTTCAAATTTCATTTACTGCCAACCTTAACTGAACATTCATTGATCAAAAAGCCAGACCCAAAAAATTCCATTTGGGGGTCAGGGTTTTCTTAATCCTATCACTCTGGTACAGCTCCTGGGATTGTATGAGCAAAATCAGAATCACTCGTGTGTATGCTCAGTGGCAGATTCCAGCATCCGCTATTCGGCAGTCACTTAGAATGGTAGAAGCCCTATTGTGTCATGCCGGTGGCTTTTCTCTTCCAATGTCCCTTAAAAGTCTCCTGCGGACTCCACTTGGGCGATGCAGTGCTGCACAGGGTGTCATCATATCGGATATACAGTGCATGTAATTCAAGTCCAACGGGTGTTGTTTACACAAAAAACTTTTTGGCCAAAAATAGGGGTCTTGGATTGGTTGAGAGGGTGGTCTGTTATTAGATAGTCAGCTTCAATGGATTATAATTGGGTAAAAATTGGTTATGGAAAAAAATCTTATGGGGTGTTTTGAATACTGTGCTCCTTGACTTTCTTTTAAGTCAGATTACACAGAGCTGCACAGAGCTTACCAAATCAGCCCTTGTCCCCATTGGGGCTCACAATCTAATCAACCTACCAGTATCTTTTGGAGTGTGGGAGGAGAACATACAAACTCTTTGGAGATGTTGACCCTGGGACTTGAACCCAGGTCCCCAGTTCTGCAAGGCTATAATGCTAACCATGCTGCCCTTTAAACAATGATGATCAGATATTTCCTTTGGGGACCATGGTTTATATCACAACCCCCACTATGGAATCCAGTATTGGTGCAGTTAACACACGGTGTCTCATCCTATTGTGAGCAAGCCACATAAGATAGTACATGTCCCAAATTTGGGCGGTTGTGTAGAGTGGCCACTTGTCTTTCAATGGAGATGGGAGAGGTGAGTATTACTTCTAGTTGTGTGCTACACCTGGGTTCCGCCCTGGGGAACATATGGCCATCTGAATTTTGAGTTCCCTGTTTTAGGGATCTATAAGCATCTCATGATCCGGACCCCCCTCACTGATTTGCACTTGTGACATGTGCGCACTCTATGACATTTACTGGTTTTTGAAACTTAATTTAAACTTTAACTCTATGAGGTTTGTATTATTTTTATGCTGTATATATGTATATTTCAATCTTCATCATGAGCCATGCCTGCCTCGTGTGTATGTCATGTAGGCATCAGGAAGCTCCTCTTATCAGACACAGCGCACATCTCCCTTGCTGCACTTTAATAGGATGTAACTTAACGTCTCTCAGAAGTTCTGACATGATGAAAAATGAGGCCACGCCATATGGCTCATCTATTTCCTACCCTCAATTTTACAAAGGTAGATATTGAATTTCTATTATGAGACAGTCTTCTAATTAACTATGCAACTTGTCTCATGCGAATGAGTCAGTGGCAATTTGCGAAAACTTTAATTATTTTGCCTTTCAATGAAACAAGCGGAGATTGGGGAGAATATGGAAAAGCTATTATTATTTTAATTGTTTTGAGACAAGATATAAATATGTTGTGGTGTTTTCTCATTTCTTCCGCTGGAACATTGTGAACTTACAAAACATCATTTTCTATCTTTCTTTTTGTTTTAACTTGCCCTATTGGTGTGTTTGAGCTTTTAGGCATTTATTATCAGTTATATAAGATTATGATGCTACGTTCTTCGTGTTCAGTACAGTGAAGTTCGGTGACTTCAAATTTCTTCTAGCTTCCATTGTCATCTTAATCGTCATTTATTATGGTGACAAAAGTAAATGGTTTGTACCTGTGAGTGATCATGTAAGGAGATGAGAAATTAGGGAATTGTATTTGATGAGCCTGAAAACTGTAAAGTGTTTGCTGTAAATGTAAATTGTAAAGTGTTTAAAGATTTTGTGAATTTACTACATAGTAAGTCCCTTATATTCAAGTGCACGTGAACTTTTCTGTGAAAATTGCCAGATATGTTCCAGATCATCTAAGTGTCCTGTACTAAGTGTGACAGCTCAAATGTCGAGTCAAAAATTGTCACTAATGTTTGTACTTCCACACCAGGCCCTTACAGGGTAACCCAGTTGCCGACGGCACCAGCGGGTACGTGGCATTAGGATTCAGGACTTCATTACTGTATATGTGTCGATAATCAGTGCTTGGCGTGACGTGCAAACAGTAATGATCATCACCCCCTTTATCCACTGAAAACCAGCAGGAAACAATACATCACAGGCAGGGGCGGAATATGACAGCCGGGGCCGTATGAATATTATAGCCCCTACAAGTCTCAAATCACTTCCTACATGTGCTACTAGAATCAGGCTTCTTGGGAATGGAGGATGTGTCCCTACTGTCTGATTTCAATCTGTGGGTTCAGGACCTTTGGAGGACCTTCAAAGGTCCTGAAATGAATTTTGTATGCATGTGTATTGAGATCAGGAACAGATGTATTAGGATTTCATGGGTGAAGGTCCTTCTTAGTATAAAATTCGGTGGCACTGGCCCCCTAGAAGGCCTGGGCCCCAAACTGCCTATGTTATAATCCACTACTGATCACAGGAAGTCCCTGCTGTAGACGGGTCACATGACATGGCTCCTGCTGGCAATAGGGAAACTTTTCTGGGGCAAGTGCAATATTGATGGCCATTTTAAGATCTTGTACTTACTCTGGTAACGTTTCTTATTAGTGGCTAATCCCTTTAGCAAAAAATGTTCAACCTTTTTTGATGATGAAACAAAGAACTAACTGAAATCTGCATTGTATTTTTTATTAGTTTTGTTTTAATGGAAATTCTGGCTATTCTCGATTATCTTTTATCCTGATCTGTCACAATCAAGTTCCCAATTGGTTATAATTTCCTTTTGTTCAAAACACAGAATATTCCTAAAGACATCTCCTCAGCCAATCACTGGCCTCTTTGATGACCTACATAAGCCATTAATTATTTCAGGAGGTGTCTTTAGGAATCCCATGTGTTTTGAGCACCAGGAAGCTCTAACCAGTTCAGGACATAAAAAAAATTGGAAAGATATGGGCTGTTTTTTTAATTTTTAATGATGAAGTTACAGGGACTGGGGCAGCAGCTAAACCACAGTGTTGGTAGATTGCAATAAGTATGACTTTTTTTCTATTTTAGGTCCCTATGTTTAGGTTTTTCTACATATTTTAATTTCTTTAGACAAATTTGATTTAATATATTTTATGTTCCTATATTCTGCCCCAGGATTAGATTTAGACTTGACCACCTTCAAATACAGTATAATATAGTCACAATTGATGTGTTTGCAGACACGTATACAGATTGCTGTTTGGCTTTTTCAGACAGGCACCAGAGGACATTTTATTGAGTACATTGAATACCTATTTTCACAGTATGACAACATCAATATTACAACAAATATTGGACATGGCAGCACAGACTTCATTAATGTAAATGTAATCACAATAGTTAATGCGTTTTCAGCAAACCTTTATTTCACACATGCTGACATCAATATTGTGCTGCGCACTGGCTGTTTTTATTCACTTGTATTGTAGAAGAATCATTTATTGCATCAGCATAGTCCATTCATGCACATACAATTCATATATAAAAAAGATTCTGCGCACAATGCTGCAGTATGAAACAAAAAGACAAAAGAAAGTTAGGCCCGATTCACAGGATGATTCAATTCAAAATGCCAAAAACTTCCTTTTACACAGTCAAAAATAAGGAGGTCGAAGCTTAGATTACAGTACCTAACTGTTTACTGCCTGTCAGTGAATGGTGTTATACTGTGCTGAGACATCTTGGGATTGACAACCAGAAACTCCAAATAAAAGGGGGAGAAGCTAAACTGCATAATGGCTGTAAGATGGTTGATGCTGGATAGTCAAGAAAACTATTTGAAATCTTGCTATCAATACTAGAAGGGAAGATTGCCAATGGTCACAAAAACTCCTTGAATAAATTAAACAGCGGTTTTATAACATCTGTTCTGTTTGAGTATCAGCACCATCCTCTTCCGCTAAAGTAGGCAGAAGATGTGCTCCAGACTGTGATTTTGTACTTACCGTATATACTCGAGTATAATCAGACCCGAGTATAAGCCGAGGCCCCTAATTTTACCACCAAAAACTGGGAAAACCTATTGACTCGAGTATAAGCCGAGGGTGGAAAATGCATTGGTCTCAGCCTTCCAGTATATAGCCAGCCAGCCCCCAGTAGTACATAGCCAGCCAGCCAACTGTAACATACAGCCAGCCTCCTTAGTATACAACCAACCAGCCCACCCCCTTATGTATACAGCCTGCCAGCCCCCCTGAAGTATGCAGCCTGCCAGCCCCCTTGAAGTATACAGCCGGCAAGCCCCGTTCGCCAAGCACATAAAAAAAAACAAAAAAAAACTTCCACACTCACCTACAGGCGGCTCCCTGATGCTCCGTTCCCCGCGGCCGGTCTCCGGTCTTCTCTGTGTTGTATCAGCCGGCAGATATGCGTCCAGGCGATCTGCCGGCTGGCACACAATACCACGTGGCGGTGTTCCGGCTGATGACGTCATCAGCGGCGACACCGTCGCGTGATATTGTGCGCCAGCCGGCAGATCGCGTGGACGCGTATATGCCGGCTGATACAACACAGAGAAGAGAGAAGACCAAAGACCGGCCGCGGGGATGACAGAAGAGGAGCCGCCGAACATCGGGAGCCACGCGGACCATTGGACCTCCGGAGGGTGAGTATGGAAGTTTTTGTTTTTTTATTGACTCGTGTATAAGCCGAGGGGAGGTTTTTCAGCACATTTTTTGTGCTGAAAAACTTGGCTTATACACGAGTATATACGGTAGTTATCATTCTGTCCTATACCAGTCTGTACACCGCCTTACCTCACTCCTGGCTGTTGACTTTGTTCTGGGCTGCAGACAGTTAAAGGGGTTATCCACATTCAGCAAATATTTGATATGGTTTGTGTAAGGAAAAGTTATACCATTTTTTAATATACTTTCTGTATCAATTCCTCAGAGTTTTCTAGATTTCTGCTTGTTGTCATTCTATAGGAAGCTTTTATGTTTACTTCCAGTCTGTAGAAATCTGTCCATGGTCATGTGATGGACACACAGGTGCACAGCTCGTTATATAACACAGCTCTGATTACTCTCTTTGATACTGACAAGCCGTGCACCTGTGTGACCATGGTCAGATTTCTATCCATTGGAAGCAAACATAGAAGCTTTCTATTGCAGGGTAGCAAGCAGAGATCTAGAAAACAGTGAGGAATTGATACAGAAAGTATATTGGAAAGTTGTATAACTTTTCCTTACACAAACCGTATCAATTATTTGCTGAAAGTGGGCAACCCCTTTAAGCTAGCTTGGATGGACAAATGCCTCTTCCACTCCACAAGCATCCCCTGCTAGTCTGGTTTGTCTGGATGTCAGGGATCAATCCAGTCACCTTTTGGATTATGACTCTGATGTCTCCTAAGAGGATTGTCTGCCAACTTCCCATACAATCCAGTATTTTCTGGACTTCTGTATTATGGATACTGTGACCCATTGCCTGTCTTCTGACTATCTGTTTGTCTTGTGATTCTGTACTGCATTGTCCTCTTGGCTGTGACCCGTATTTGTACAACAATTGTTCCGTGTATGTTTGTACTGTTTTTTTTCCTCTGTGTTTTCACTTTGGTACAGTCATCTTAAGCAGGGACAGATTTGTTTTAAGAGTCTGTTTGAAAATTAGACATTTTGTATCCTCTCATCTCTTGAGAACCTCACCATTTAGAGAGATTCCTGTAACCTTCATCCTTATCAAACAATCCAACAAGAGCCAACTGCAATTACATTTTATGACATAAAATTAGAATTTCCTCATAAATGCATATTTTTATCCAGAATGAATATGACAACCTAACTTCCTGTTAATCGGTAGGCATCTGTTATTTCATGTTTGATTGTTTATTTTCTTTACGTTATTAATGACGTACATTTATTGTAACTACATTTACAGCATCCTTTTAACATAAAGGATTTTACATAAATACTTTATACGTTGTGACCTGTATTTGCAATGTAAACCAAAACTATAAAAAAAAAAAAAAATACAAATAAAGTTATTAAAAACATATGTTCCGATAATCATAATTTCTATTTTTCCGACAGATATGTTTGTAATAATTATGTTATTATGTATTTACCTGGACAAAAACGCATTTCTGCTTTTAGCTTTTGGTGACATTAGATGTGTTCTTTGTTCTTCAATACATTGACCTCGTTTTGTTCTCATTTCAATGAATTATAAGAAGAACTGAGATTGCAGAAGAGAAGACAGGACATTCATTCTGACATTAATGTTTTTTTTTTTCATTTGATGGTTTATGTTGTTTGGATTCATAAAACGCTGCTGTAAGTGGACAGGGAAGTTGATGCCAGAATAACCTTGTCCACGTTCATACTATACATTAGCATCACATTTTTTTTTTTTTTTTTTACCCAAAATGTTGATACAAAAACCACTTAGGACGGCTTGTCCCCCGGGTTATCAACGACAGGGGACACAACCTTGTGCAACCGTAACTCCTCTAACCCCCACACCCCCCCACCCCACACCCCAACACGAGAGGAAAAAAAAAAAAAAAAAAAGCTTATTCCACTTTGGACCAAGTTTTTTCCCATTTGGTTCTCCGACCTTCGACCTTGGACCGTATTTTCTCGTATTGAGCCACTTTTAATGTTAAATTGTACCAAAGAGTTTTGGAGGGAGGTTCCTTGGCTCCCCACTTGCGGGCTACACAGACTAGTGCTAGATTCATCACCTTCGCAATTAAGTTTCTTTCGGCGCTGTCGACCCCCTCGTGGTCAATTACCCCTAGCATAGCAGTCCTGACTGATGGAACACATTGCCAGCCCAAGTTAGCAGATGTATGTTCAAAGACTTCTAGCCAAAATGCCCTCATCTCTGGGCATTCCCAAGCTACATGAAGGAAACCAGCATCCAGCCCATTACACTTATAGCAGCCTGAATCTTCACGGACTTTCATTCGGTGTAGTGACCTTGGAGTGTAGGGCGGCGGAAGCCAGAGCAGGTCTACCATGTCAATTTGCTAAAGCCTTGGAGAGATAGGGAGACCTGCGTTGGGAGCACCCCGCAGCCGGTATGGCAAAGTCCTTACACGAATCTCAAGAACACAATGGCAAGAGCACTATACACGATAGTCTGCAATAACCAGTAATGTGACAACTGCCCCAGGCACTGACGTGGCTTAGCCGTCCATCACTCACGCACTGCAGCAAACAATTACAGATACACACCCAGCTTTCCAAGGATCAGAACTGGAGCTGTCAATCACAGGCACTCTGGGTGTGATTTTCCAGCTAAAGCCTGAAACCTGACCCACCAGTACAATTGCGAGTTCTGACAATCTATTGCCATTACACTAGGACACTTAAATGATGCATACCGCATGCTTGTAATTGGACAACTTGAAGCATGTGATGAGTCACATGCTATGACATCACACACAGGTCCTACAGCCCCTCTCACAAGCCTTTGGTCATCTCTAGCTGTACTATACAGTTTCCCATGGCAACCAGAAAGCATGGAAAATGAGATTACCCTGGAGGGCAGGTAAAACTCTGCTAGCTGCTAAACACCTGCAGACAGCTAATTATAGTAAATCATAGAATGATTCTTAGTTGTGGCTTAGTGCAAAGTTTCTAGACTTTACAGTTGCACTTTAAGTCTTTGTGGAGCTTTATAGAGTTTACTGGACTTCCGTATCTTAGATTTTTTTTACCCTTGACCTGTCCACTGTACTGCTTTGTTCTCTTAGTGTGTTGGGACTGCTAAAAAGTCCCGAAGACCATTCGATCTCTCCATTAATCTGGCTAAACAGAATTACTCAGTTCAAAGCAATGCAACACCATTCAAACCCAGATTCTGACTTGGGACTTTGGCATTCCCATAAAAGTCTCATGATTAATACAGTCCCCAGTGGGTGCTTTGAGTTTTATTGCATTTGAGACGTTTTGGGATTTTTTTTTGAAACGAAAATTTTTTTTAAAAAAAACAAATAACCAAACAGAAGTAGACTAAGAACATTTGGGCCAAAGCCGCTTTGATTGAATTCTGCGTGGATGATCACATTGGAGTTATTTATCATTGGTTTTCGGTTATCATTTTCGTTTTTATGATTTGGTGTAAAAAACTCCCAAAAAGTTGCATTTGAGATTTTTTGGACTTTTCATCTGCTAAAAAGTCTTAAGGGCCATTTTAAACTTAATTTGGTGTAAACATAGACGCTACTGCTAGTGCAACGCTGTGCAAAGCCAAAGTCATTACTTGCAACTTTTGCAAAATCCCAAAAAACTCTCACAGTTACTTCAGTCTCCTGCTGGTATATGTGCTGGGACTTTTTATGCATTTTGAGACATCTTGAATAAAAAAATCCCAGGCAGAAGGGCCACTTTATGAATCTGACTGGGCGGCAAGCTTTAAAAAATAGACATACATTTATGGCCAAAAGTTTTGAAATGATACTGCATCCAGGTTTATAATGGCAATTTGCATATACTCCAGAATGTATGAAGATGATCAACGTAACAGCAATTAATTGCAAAGTCAATATTTGCCTAGACATTGAACTTTTCCCTCAAACACACTTCAACTTCATTGCAGGCCTGCCTTAACAAGAGCAGCTAACATAGTTTCAGTAATTGCTCCAGTACCAGAGTGTGGTGTGTTATGAGGGCTGAAGATCAATCTGTCATGATTAAGTAAGAATCACACCACGGACACTTAAAAGGAGGCTGGTGCTTGGAATCATTGTTTCTCTTCTGTTAACCATGTTTAATCTCTAAAGAACCTGTGCATTCATCATTGCACTGCACAAAACTAGGCATAATAGGGAAGAGTATCGCAGCTAGAAGATGGCACCTTAGTCAACAATCTATCGCATCATCAAGAATTCAAGGAGAGGTTCCATTGTTGCCAAAAAGGCTCCAGAACGCCCAAGAAGGACCAGCAAGCACCAGGACGTCTCTTAAAAGTGTTTCAGCTTTTGATCAGAGCTGCTCAGGAATGGCAGCAGGCAGGTTGAGGGCACTGTACGTACTGTGAGGCTGCGGAGACTCTGTGAGCAAGGCCTGGTGTCAAGGAGGGCACAAAGAAGCCACTTCTCTCCAAAAAAAAACATCAGGGACAGACTGATATTCTGAAAAAAGGTAAAGGGAGTGGACCTGCTGAGGACTGGGGTAAAGTGATTCTCTCTGATGAATCCCCTTTCCGTTTGTTTGGAACATCTGGAAACAGCTTGTTCGGAAAGAAGACAAGGTGAGCGTAACCACCAGTCTTGTCTCATGCCGACTGTAAAGCATCCTGCAACCATTCATGTGTGGGCGTTTCTCAGCCAAGGGAATCGGCTCTCTCACAGTCTTTGCCTAAAAACACATCCATGAATAAAGAATGGTACCAGAATATCCTCCGAGAGCAACTTCTCCCAACCGTCCAAGAAACAGTTTGGCTGATCAACAATGCCTTTTCCAGCAATGGAGCACCTTGCCATAAAGCAAGGTGATACTAAATGACTCAGGGAACAAAACATAGCCATGGCCTGGAAACTCCCAGATCTTAATCCCATTGAGAATTTATGGTCAATCATCAAAACGGGTGGACAAACAAAACCAACAAATTGTGACAAAATGCAAGCATTGATTGTGCAGGAAGGACGCTTTATCAGGATTGGTCCAGAAGTAGATTGAGAGCTGCCAGGAGAATTGCAGAGGTCCTGAAGAAGAAGGGTCACACTGCAATACTGACTTGCTCATTAACTCATTCTTACTGTCAATATATCTTTTGTTCAGGATCAGTGGATCCTCTGGACCACCCGCGGGAGATTTAACTAGCCAACACCGGAACTCGGAGCCTAGCGGCACCTGGTATTCACCAGAGCCCGCCGCAAAGCGGGTTGACCTTGCTGCGCGATACCACTAGGTCGTTCCCAGTGTGACTAGCCCACGGTGGACCGAGGGGTCGAGGTACCTTAGGGAGTGACAATCTCTAGACAGGTTCAGGCACAGGGTCAGGCAGCGGCAGAGATGCAACGTCAGGTCCAAGTCCGGGGTCACAAAGGAGTTCCAGGCAGAAGGGACGGGAACACCATCCCCAGGAACACAGGCAACACAAGAACACAGGACACAGACTTGGGAGCGGACACACAGGAACGCAGAACGCAGGGAAACACAGGAACGCGGAATACACAGGAACGCAGGAATACTCGCTTGGAAGCTTTCTCTAAGGCTATGAGCACAAAGATACGGCAAGGGTCACAGGAAGGGGAAGAAACTTATAGCAGGCCAGCGGCCCATATGCGCGCTGGCCCCTTTAAATCAAGAGTACGGCCGCGCGCGCGCCCTAGGAGACGGGGACGCGCGCGCCGAGCTGCTAGCCAGGAGGACATTCGCGGGAGCCAGGGAAGGTGAGCGGGACCCGGGACCCGGGGCGCAGCAGGAACACGGGTGCGCCCGCGATCCGAAACAGCGATCGCGGGAGCACCCGTGACAGTACCACCCCCCCTTCGCGGCCTCCCTCTTCTTCTTGGGCCAATAAACCTCTGGAGAGAGTCCGATCCAAAATGTTCTCTTCGGGCTCCCAGGATCTCTCCTCAGGCCCGAACCCCCTCCAGTCTACAAGAAAGAACCCCTTACCCCCCTCACGAACTTCATGTCCAGAACTTCCTTAACTCATAACGTCTGGGGAATCCGCCTCAGAGCAGAGGAGGGATTGTTGGGAGAAAACGGTTCAGATGACAGGTTTCAGAGGGTAACATGAAGGAGTTCGGAATCGCATAGAAGGAGGAAGAGCGGGTTTGTAGGCCACTGATTGATCTCTGATTACCGTCGAAGGACCAGGAACCGGGGGCCGAGCCTTGTACTAGGTATCTTGAGTCGACGTATCTGGAAGATAACCATACTTTTCACCAGGAGACAAACAGAGGAGCCCGACCCTCTTATCAGCCTGGGTCTTGATCGGTCTGTAGCTCGACATAGAGACTGCGGGTCTGTCCAAATAGAGTTCGGTCCAACATCAGATCCTCGACCCGTACAGTTACAAAAGAGGGGGAGTAACAGCTGAATAGGAGGGCGAGGAATACGTCCATAGACCACGAAGAATAGAACAAGCCATAACCAGAGTCCAGGGAATTATATGAGACTCAGCCCTGGTAGGCAGTCCACCCATTTCCTGACGGTCTGAGACGAAGTGACGGAGGATGCAGCCCAAAGTCCGGGTCACACCTCCTCCACTTGACCATTAGACTGAGGTGTAGGGGCAGAGAAAAGTCAAGTTGACCCTGACGTTGGTTCACACAAGGCACGCCAGAATTTTGACACAAAACTGGAACATCCACATCGGACACAGTGACACGTGCATGATCAATAACTGCATCGGAATAATGTCTGACAAGAAAGGGGGCAAGCTGTGGAAGTAAGACGTGAAGCACCTTGAGAGGAACAAATGTACATCTTTCGAAAACCGGTCCGTCACCTACCCAGATGACGTACACAGCCCGAGTACAGGCATATCAGTGATAAAACCATTGGCCACGTGGGACCCGCGGCACTGGGTATGCGGTAAACGTAATAACCAATCCACTGGGCTTGAGACGAGAGCAGCCTTTGTTTCGGGCAGCAGAGTGCAAGATCCCACAAACTCTCGCCACAGTCTTTGACCAAGTCCAGCACCATAGTAGCGGAGAATGAGGGCCACGTGCGTTGCACCCCCGGGTGCCCGCACACGTGAAGAATGTCCCCATACAAAATCCCTCTCGAGAGCAGGTCGAACATTGTCTTGCGCAGGTTTAGCTGCCGAAGATCAACAGGACTGCAACAACAAGACTGGTCCTGAGCATTAGTATAGCCGAGGACTGGTTTCCTCCTGTCACTCATCAGAGCTACGGGATATAGCCCACCTTGGCGTTTTTGTTCAGCAGGACTAAAATGATAATTGAATAACGGGAAAAGAAACAATTACCAGCCGGGCTTGCCTGGGTATTCAGGCGCTGGGCTACTGGAAGGTATAACAAGTTTTTGTGTCTAGTGTGACACACTACGAGGTGAAGACACCCTCCAGAGATACGTGCCTTCCTCCAGAGCAAGTTTTAAATGGCCAAGAGTCGCTCAGTCACCATCGAATATTCTGCTCAGCTGGGGAAATGATTTATTGTGAAAAGAAGCCGCAAGTGGAAGTTATCGCCACCTCTGGCCTATTTTTTGTTTGCTTGGGGGGGGGGGTTGTTTTTTTGGTGAGCACCGCTCCAGCTCCCACGGATAGGACGCATCCACCTCAAGAAAGAAAGGTTTGTCGTATCAGGCCTAAGAGTACTGAGCTGAAGGCAAAAAGCGACTTTAACTTTGGAGTAATGCCTCTCAGTGTAGGAGACCAGGAACGGTGGATTGGCACCCTTCTAGTGAGGCCACTATGGGAGACACACATGTGGAAAATGGGGAATAAACTGTCGAGTAATAATTTGCAAACCCCAGACCTCTTGTATGGCTCACAAGAGAGACGCCCCCCATACCGATCCACACCCCAAAAAACCTATGGATGCCCGTAGGCCACTGAAATGCACGACATTTTGCGGATCCATCTGGAGGCCTTTGTCGGAAATTTACTAAACCAAGTAAATGGAATACTGGCTGGTGAAACTGGCATTTCTCCAGTTTGGCGTAGAGATTGTGTGGCACGAAGTTCGATCCGAACTTGCGCGTACGTGTCTCCTGTGTTGGATTCAAGTCCGGAAGAGTCCACCAGGATGTCATCCAAGTAGACCACACGACACATGTTAGAGGAGTCCTTAAAATGTCATTAACAAATTCTTGAAGACAGCAGGGGCATTACACAAGTCCAAAGGCACTTACCAAATATTCAAAATGCCATCCGGGTATTAAACGCCGTCTTCCACTCACTGTCCCTTTGCTGATCCGGATGAATTGGTAACACCCACCCCCAGATCCAGTTTTGGAACACTTGGCGCCGCTCAGGCTACATATTCTGTGATCAACGGGAAAAAGGGTATCGGTTTTTAACACGTGATCTTATTAAGCCAAGATAGTCTATACAGGGAACGTAAGGAGCCCGTCTTCTTGGTGACAACAGAAGAATCCTGCACCAGCCGGAGAGGATGCCTTGCGTATGAAACCCTCTTAAAGATTCTCCTTGAATGTATTCAGACATAGCAGCCATCTCAGGAACCAGAAAGCGGATAGACCTACCTCTGGGAAGAGTACAACCCGGAATGAGATCCACCGGGCAATCAGAGGAACGATTGGAGGTAGTGTCTCAGCTTGTCTCTTGGAAAACCATCTGCGAAGTCCATATATGGAATCGGGAGTCTCTGCAGGGATTTGTGAGACAACGTAGAAGTCCTACAGGCATGGCAAAGACCCGCATCATGGAGGAATAATCCGTACCCAACGGAATCTCTCCAGAAGACCAGTCCAGAACAGGGGCATGAAAGCTGCAGCCAGGGGAGACCCCATTAAGCAGATGTGCTTGGGGCAGCACCAAAAAGAAAAGTCTCATTCTCTTGATGTAAAGGGCACCAACTTAGCAGAAGCAGGGGCTCCCGTGCGAAACCATATAGGGCACGGATAGACTCTGACCATTGACCGCGGCATGCGACCAATGCTTCTTCGAGACGAACCACCCCGGAATGAGGCTGAGATACCAAGCTGCAATCCTCCACAAAGTTTCGCTAGAGCCTGATCCAGGAAGCAGAAAACCGGATCTGGGTACCGGTGCCAGCGCTAGGAGCACGGGAAGAAGTCAGACGTGGAGCAGCTGCACTTACACCTGGGAACGGCTTCTCCCAATAGCCTAGGTCTGGCGTTTCCCGGACTTGAGGACGGACCGGAACAGGAACTGATAAGTGCTCTGGGCTGGCAACAGTACAGACAGATGTTCTCCTGTGCGGCGTCTTGAACGCTCCTGTAGTCGCAGAGACGAGTCTGGCCACCTGCATGTTCCTCAGCAGACAAATTCAGGTCGAAGGCTGGAGAGGTCTTTGAAAGGCAGGAGCCAGGCGAGAAACAACCTTCTTACACCCCCGGGCTAGAGGGTGCTCGGTGCGGAGTCCTCGGCGCGTTCCTTGAACCGAACATCAATCCGAGTGGCCAGAGTGATAAGACCACTCAGAGTTGACGCAGGTCCCCACACCAGAGCGTCCTAACCTGCGCAGAGAGTCCCTTCGTAAAGGTAGCGATGAGGGCTGCATCGTTCCAGCAAGTTTCAAGGCCAGGGTGCGGAACTGACCTCATACTCTCCCACAGAGCGAGCTGCCTTGGCGCAGGTTCAGTAAGCAGTCTCGGGCAGAAGAGGCCCGTGCATGTTCCCTTCAAATACGGGCCCGGAAACTCTCCATAAAGCCGTAGAGTATTCGTGACTGGGTCTCCTCTATCCCAAAGGAGGGTAGCCCAGGCCAGAGCTTTCCCGGAGAGAGACGACGAAGACGCCACTTTACCGCTCCGAGACAAATTGGCGAAGGCATGAGCTCTTTTGCAGAGAGCACTGAGTTAAAGCCCCGCAATCTTGGGTCTCCGTCAAACTTCTGGCAAAGACAGCCGAAGTCGGGTCAGCGGTCAGGATGACAGACCGGAACGGAGGGGTCCTGGAGTCGGGCACAGGCATCCTGTTGCGTTGCTGGGTGGCTAGCCGCTTTTTCAGCATGTGGTGACTTGATCCAGCTGTTCACCGCTGATCGGCAATCCTCCGGGATTTGCTGGACACACAATGGCGGGCAAGTTGGACGAGTAGGAAGCGGAACCTCGGCGGGTCCATTGCCCCGGATCTATGTCAGGATCAGTTTATCCGCTGGAACCACACCGCGGGAGATGTAACAGCCAAACAACCCGTAACCGAGTCCTAGTCTGCACCTGGTATTCACCAGAAGCCCGCCGCAAAGCGGTTGGACTGCCTGGCGGCAGGATACCACTAGTCGTTCCCAGGTGTGACTATCCCAGGGGGGGACGGTGGCAGCCGAGGTCGAGGTACCTCTAGCGGATGACAATCTCGTAGACAGGTCCAGGCACAGGGTCAGGCAGGCTGCGAGATGCAACGTCAGGTCCAAGTCCGTGTCGGCAACAGGAGGTCCAGGCAGAAGGGACGTGAACACAGCACCGAACACAGCAAACACAGAGATAACAACTAACCACAGGACTTGGGAGCGGAGACACGTAACCGCAGGAACGGCAGGGAAACACAGGAACGCATGAATACACAGGAACGCAGGAATACTCGCTTGAAGCTTTCTCTAAAGGCTATGAGTCACAAAATATCCGGCAATGTCCCAGGAAGGGAAAAACTATAGCAGGCACAGCGCCCATTAATTGGCGCTGCTGCCCTTTAAATCAAGAGTGACTGCGCGCGCGCGCCCTAGGAGACTGGGACCGCGCGCCGAGCTGCGGGAGCAGGGAGTACGATCGCGGAGCCAGGGAAGGTGGCGGGACCCGGCCAGGGGGCAGCAGCCAGGACACGGTGCGCCCGCGATCCGAGACAAGCGATCGCGGAGCACCCGTGACATTTTGTTACTCATATAATGATGCATGTATTTCTGTCTTGTGATAAAAATCATCTGCCAAACCAGCAGGACAACAGATCATGTAAAATATAATATTTGTGGTCATCTCAAAACTATGGCTAGTGAACTGTAGAACTGTCCAATGAGACCAAACCTAATGATAATGACCCCCATTGTTATTCACTATTCCTGTGGCATACATTCTTCTGAAATAATTTTACAGTCCACCCTGTGTGGTGGGACTATACTCTCTAAGGGTTCATTCAAGGGGCGTTTTGTGACATAGTATGCTATCCGTGTCTTTTTTTCCAGATACATACTAACACCATCCTATTTCTATTGGTCCGTTTACATGTCAATCTTTTTTCACAATGTGCAACCAAGGACCACAGACCTCCATAGAAGTTCCATGGTTGAAAAAAACATGGATGGGCACGGACAGGTGGACTTGTGGTATGACATTGCCCAGGGATCTGGGATTTTTTTCATGGTTGTATTGTTAAAAAAATTCAATAAAAATGATCTGATTTAGAAAACAAATAATCACATCCTAGTCAGAAATCAGATTTCATCACGATATCAGCTGTAGGTATGATTGATCTGTGAAAAAAATCTGTCTGGCAGATGATGCCGAAACGTCCGTGAAAAAGTGATTAATCATTTTGCTATTTTCATGGCCATGAGGCAGCACATCCATCGCAGGTAGCCTTATAGTTATAATTGTAGAATCTTTGGTTCAATTTAATCATAATTTATATTGCCATGACTGTTGTGGGAGGCATTATTGGCAATGGCAGGTTCACTGCTACTGCCTGTGCAAAACATACCTACCTTGTGCATCAGGGGGCTTTTTAGTCAAAAGTGCACATGATGACAAGTAAACAGATGAAAAAGTTCTTATTTGGTACATTACACAGTTTAATTTGTGCCCAACGTACCATAGCAGGCCTTTTGGTGGTGCCTTGGGTTTGTGCTCTGAAGTCCTTCCTAGGTCAGTTCCTTCTGACAGATAAGGAGGCTAAGCAAATACAATCCACTACAAAAGCAGCCTATTTTCTATTGATGATTCGCCTTCTGAGATAGAATTAGACTATAAATGTATGTCTTTGTCATGAGGCATAGAGAGCAAATGAAGTCAGTGTGAGCGGCGTGGAAATTCAGCATGGGAGAGGAAAGTGCCGTGGGTAGTGTACAAATTAGCAGCCCGAGCCGCTGAACCTGAAATCTACGGAGGGGACAGTGCCGGGGATCTTGAGAAGAGGCTGGCGAAGGTGGATTATTTGTAGCCTTATTTGTTTTGATTTTTTTAGTGGTGATTTCCTTTATTATTAGGACTTTGCCTACTGACCATTCTATTTGCTATACGATTCTGTACCTTTGCCGCCATCTTGGTTTTGACCCGATTTGTTTGGCTCCGCTTGTCTGTCTTCATCTGTTCTTGTCCCTCAGTATCGTTTATCTCATAGTGTGACCCCACTTTCCTGTCTGTCTTGTGTCGGTTTTTGTGCCACAGTGTGAACACTGACCTATATCTGTATTCCGGTTACCTGTCCGCTTCACCATCCAGCAGCTGCCAGACGAAGTAGGTTTTCCTGTCATCTTGTAGTGTAACTCAGGGACCATCAGTTAGGTTCCTGATAGTGGGTTCGCACTTTCCAGGGCGGTTTATCTGCTTTAGGTAGGGCCTTAGCCCACAGGGACGTCGCAGGGTGAGTTCGCCACCACCTACCTAGTCTGACAGCTAGCACCAAGCCTGGTTGTGGTTGCACGGTTGCTGGACAGGTACTGACAGAGATCTTCTGGAATACCACAAGCATGTGACTCATTACATGCTTTGGATCGGCCAATTACAAACATGGCTTAGAGGTTAGCATTACAGCCTTTCACCTATGGAGACCTGGGTTTAAGTCCCAGGGTAAACATCTGCAAACAGTTTGTATGTTCTCTCAGTTTGCTTGGGTTTCTTCCGGGTCCTCCACTTTCCTCCCACACTCCAAAACATACTGGCTCTGTGTGCGCTATAAAAATAAAGGAATTATTATTAACATTATCTCCTCTTTTGGCTTCAGTGCGGTGAGCTGATGTCACAAACAGGAAGTGCCCAACCACATCAGGAATAGCTGAATCTGAATCTAATGTTAAATATACCAGATATATCTCAGACTATGAAGAAGCCAGAAACATTATACAATTGTTAAAAAAACTCTTTCCAGCTGTACTAACACTATTTTTGTCAGTAACTTTACAGTTACACTTTAAAGCAAGCACTGGGAAGTTGACATACAATCTTCTTATGAGATATTAGAGTCCTGGTCCCAGAGGAGATCCATACAAATCAGAATAGCAGGGGAGGAATATGCTTAACTGTCTACAGCTCAGAATAAAGTCAATAGGGGACAGATGTGTGTGGTAGAAAGCCAGGAATAAAGTAAGGCAGTGTTCAGACTAGGGCAGGAGAGAATGCAAACTAAGCACAAAATCATAGTCAGCAACACAACTTCTGCCATTCTTTGGGCAGATGATGGAGCTGAAGCCTGAAAAGGCACAGATGATAAAAACCATCTGATTTCTTAACCTGCAGAACAAAGTTATGCCTTTTGGATTGCAACAATAAAAAAAAGACTGAAAACATTTTATGTATTGAGGATAAAAAGTGGCAGATGATAGACCTATTGGGTCAGGCAGTTGGGTCTATTGCCACCCTTTAAAATATCTGAGATTTTACTGGAAGAAAAAAAACACTGGTGCTTCTAGATTGTTCTACCAGTTATAATTTTTTATACCTTTTTATAACCTAAAAGCAATTATAGTAGTACATTAACAGACTGGGCTCACTGTCTGCTCTTTAAGATGATCCGATATCATATATAATGTAACTGCTGACTGGGATCAAACAAAAAACTTATTGCCAGTAGATTTATAAGCCTGATTATGACGTCCAAACTTATACTCTTGTTCAGCATTTCAGAGAAGGCATTATCATTCATCAAGATTGTTTAAGTAATAACAAAAACATGGCTCAAATTCTGTTAAAAACTAAAATGAGAATCACATGAGAGAAATAAAGGTAAACGTAACACTTTTATCATATGTCTGTACAGTTAGCTGTTTTTTACCCTCTTAGGGTAAAAAATCCTTCCATGGTCACAACCCCTTCAAATCAACAACAATACTTGGCATGTTGCATTTTTAAAACCGACAGCTTAAAGGGGTTGTCCACTTTTAGCAAATAATTTATATTGTTTGTGTAATGAAATGTTATACATTTTTCCAATATATATATATATATATTGTGACACAGTCAGGGGTTTGTTGCTGGATGGGAGGTATTATCCTCTCAGCTTGTGTTGCTCAGAGTAATGCAGCAAGCTGAAATCAAGCACCGGACCAAACTTCAAGCACCGGTCCAAACCGGGTTTTCAGGGTGTTCCAGCTAACAAAGCTGAGCTGGAAGTGTGCACAAGAGAGTGGAGTGAGCTCTAGTCTCAGAGGGAGAAGCTTGTTCCAAGAGCAAACACGTGTCTTGTCTAGGAGGACAGGTTGGCTGTTTTGGACTTTAAATGGACTAAGTGCTATGCAGCAGCTTCTGCAAGGTGTGAACATACACCAACAATTTGGACTATTTGTGAAGACCCTGCTACTGGGTGAGAAGGCCAAGCCTGGTCTGTATGTTTATGTTTTAAACAAGCATGAAGACAATGCTGGATTTTTGTTCCATTTGTTTTGTGGTGTGAATAAACACTGAACTGAACTGAGAACTGTCTCTTTCCCTCTGTCTGCGACCGCTACCTAGCTTATACCTGAGCAATACCCCACTATATATATATATATATATATATATATATATATAATGCTGTATGAGTATGTGTGTATATGCTGTATGTGTGTATATGGTATGTATATATGTATGTATATGCTGTATGGGTGAATATGCTCTGTGTATATGCTGTATGTGTACATGGGGTGTATATACTGTATATATGTGTGTATAAAAGCTGTTTCTATGAATATGCTGTATGTGTAGATATGTGTATATGCTGTATATGGGTGTATATACTGTATGCATGTGTATATACTTTATGCTTAAATATATGATGTATATATACTATATGTGTGTGTATACTGTATGTGTATGATATGTATATACTGTATGAGTATATGCATTATGGGGCACATTAACTAACAACAGTGCAAACTGTACTAAATGCAGTTTTTCTGTGTTTAGTGCAGGATTCGCCAGATTCAGGATTTCTGGTGCCCGTTCTTCATGAATCTGGCGCCTCCTGCACTGCCCCGACAGATTGCACAACTTCACGGTCCGACTGAGCAATGGAGAGTCCCCTAATTTTCACACATATATGACACAGACACTTTATAAAGAGGACTTGTCACCCTAAAAAACGCACTAGGAACTGCTTACTAAAGTAAGTGCTACCTCAGATGTAGCAGTTTTAAACTGCTAGCTATATCTGAACCTTCTGATAAAGCTAGCAAACACTGCCGCACCATAAAATCGGAATGACGGAGCAAGCTCACAGTGGTCCGCAAGGAGTTGGTGACTGTCGCATAACACCTGGCAGTCAATTCCAGCCTACAGCGTCGTAGGGCCGGTCCAGGGAAGAAGCAGCGCCTCGGACCCCCCCATCATGAATAACACTGCTACATCTGCGGTAGTGCTAGGAGTAGCTTACTTTAGTAAATAGCTCCTGGTGCACTTTTTTAGGGTGACAGGTCCTCTTTAAATACCTGTGCAAGCAGTTTGCGCCTAAAAGATCTTGCAAAGTCCGACAGAAAACCGGAGCACGACCCTTAATAAATGTGCCACTATGTGTATAAGCTGTTTGTGTGAATGTATAAATGTACATATGAGTGCATAAATCTGCTCGTATGAGTGTGCACAAGTATTCTTTCGGTTGGGGGGCTCTTGTGTATAGCGGATAGCTCATTGCTTTCCCTTCGAAATTGACATGACATGACAAGGGCGGCATGGTGGCTGGGTGGGTAGCGCTTCTGCCTTGCTGCGCTGGGTTCCTAGGATTGAATCCCACCCAGGTCAACATCTGCAAAGAGTTTGTATGTTCTCTCTGTGTTACATGGGTTTCCTCTGGGTACTTTGGTGTCCTCCCACACTCCAAACATACTGTTAGATTGTGAGCCCCATGGGAACAGGGACCAATTTGACAAGCTCTGTGCAGCGCTGCGTAATCTGTGTGTGCTATATAAATAAAGTATTATTATTATGACATGCTTCCTGCATGCACGGAACTTCAATGTCACAATTTGTAGCAGACAAATGGAGATATTCCTAGTGTCATGTAAACATTGCTGTAGTTCAGAAAACTCCACAACCCGGTATAAACTGCTGTCTGTAACTTTAATCAGCTTTGCTCTCCATCTGTCCTGCAAGCTGCTACTACTTGGGGTCACATTGCCCTGTGTATCCGACATTGTGCCTGCTGCTACTAATGGAAGAGCACGGCTCTTATAGCTCTGATCCATTCTATCACCCTGGCCGTTCACATGAATCCCATCCTATTCATACACTATTGACATGTATGCCCTGCCTCTATCCTCCCATAACCTTTGAAATCTCTCTTAAATGCTTTTTTGGGTCTCTGCCAGTGCTGACCTCTTTCTAGGTTACAGAGAGATCTGCAGTTATAAGACCTAAATCCTGTAACCCTCCAAACATTTATATCCATCTTTTATCCTGGGCTGTTGTTAGAGACTATATTACACCACGACTATTGGATGTCGCTCGGTCACCTTTTTCGCGTCGTACAAAATCGGACATTTCTAAAAACAAATAGTCTTCTGTGATGCCGAAATGCAAATTCGGAACGTAAAAGGGAAAACATAGCGTGAAGCAAATGAGTTATACGAAGGGGAAGGCAATTTGTTCTCATCTGTTCTCATATTAGCGCCTTTTGTCTAATCTGGAGTTTACAAGTGATAAGTCACTGATTGATCGTGTGTTGTTTTAGCTGGGAGAATATTTTTATTCCAGCCGTGTACAGCATAGCCTCGCGTCCTTGAATAAATAGATGTGGTTGTTTATTTGCTCCGTGCAGCAGATTTTACAGATTTTACATTAAATTCTGCCTTGTAGCCCATAATGTATGTATATAGAGGTCAATTAAGTGTAAGGACTACATGTTTTTAACCTTGAAAGGGATGAATGAAAAGAGCATTAGCTCAATTTGCTTTATCAATTATCTTTCTTTCTTTTAAAAATGTAGAGAGGAAATTTTCAACAATAAAGATATTTCAGCTATTATTTAAGGTCAAGTTCCAACTTTTATTAAAGCACAATTCTAGCCCAATATGGAACTTGTTTTTCCTTTATTCACCACTAGAGGGGACTCTTTACATGGAGAGGATGTATTGGCTGTATCATTCCATATGCAGGCAGAGCCCCCTAGTGGTCATTGCATTTAACTTTATGATCGTATAGAAAGAAGCAGGGAATTTGGATTCCTATGTCCAGCTCCTTACAAAAATACACTTCAAAAGTTTGTTTGATAATACAGATTGTATTATTCTTTATGTATGCAACTGAGTCTAGGGTCCTGATTCTTAATCTGTTATAGCCTTGCACAGTCGGCATTTCATTTAACTACTCCTTGTCTACTGCACAAACTATTATAAAGCTAATTTGTACTTCCTCATCAGGTCCTATGGCAGCAGGGGGGCTTTGTATGCCCCGATTTTAACACTATCTGCATCTCAAAGATACAGGGAGACATTCAGTCTGTGTATTGGTTCTCTATTGGGGGTGTCTGTATGTCTACCCCTATCCTTCTTCCACTTTTATGCTGTCACCAGCAGTTTCTTAGGTCCTCCCACCACAACCTTTAGTTTCAGCACCAGACAGGGAGGATCAAGACTGCCATAGGCCCAGTGCGGCTCTATGAATATTATAGTCCCTACAAGTCCAGAATTCACTTCCTATATATGTTACTAGAATAAGCTTCCTTGGGAATGCAGGAAGTTTATGAAAATGTTTGGTGGTTTGGGTGGCCATGGACCCCTTAGAAGGCTTTGTTCCTGTGCTACCACCCAAATCGCCTGTATTATTATCCACTAGTGGCATCAAATATATTGACTACTAGTTGTAGTTCCTGGCGTTGCCGGGATAGTAAATAACTGCTCTTAGCTACAACAAAATTTTATGAGTTAACAAAAAATATTTTATATGTAGCTATAGACTCTTCAGTGACTGTTGCCGCGAGTCACTTTCAGTGACTGTTAGACGCCGGCACTCTCATTCTAGTGACTCTCTGTTGCCGGCAGCCTCATTCCAGTGACTGTTGCTGCCATTCTCTTTCACTGACTGTTCGTCGCTGGCAGTCTCATTTTAGTGAATTTCTGTCGCCGGCAGTCTCATTTCAGTGACCTGCCTGTTGCCGGCACTCTTATTACAGTGACTGCCTGTTGCCGGCACTCTCATTCCAGTGACTGTCTGTCGCTGACAGTCTCTTTCAGTGACTGTCAGTCGCCAGCAGAACTGCTCTAGTGTCCCATGGCAACCAATCAGAGTGCAAAGTGTCCTTTTTGCACAGCAATTTATACAATTACAGCTGATGTTTCATTGGTTTCCATGGACAACTGTGACAGTTTTATCTCAGACATTTCTGATAATTCTCCCATTATCTCTATATCCCTATCCATCTTACCTCACGCATATCTGTCTTATATATATTGCTTATAGTAACTAATCACAGCTCTAAGCTCATATTAATGACCTTTGGCAGAACAGCAACCAATCACGGCTCAGCTTCCAACTGCCACAACAGCAGCAGCAGCAGACAATGGCTCCTGTATATGGTGGGTAATAAGTGGATTTTGGAAAGTGCGGGGTGAACATTGGAGCTCAAAAACCTGGTCTATTACGTTCCCTGCATCACAGACAACAACTGTGCAAAATTTGGTGATTGCAAATGCGACGGTGTAGATTCCTTTAGCGGACAAACATACATGCATACACACACACACATACACTCCAGTGATAGGTGATGGGGAACCTTTTAGACACTGAGTGCCCAAACTACAACAAAAACCCACATATTTTTTTCACAAAGTGTCAATGCGAAAATTTAAGCAATAACTTATTATTCCCTGCTCTGTCACAGGTTTAAATTGTATTGGCACCTGAGGACACCAATGCAGTAGAAAGAAGTTTGGAATTATCATTGTAGCTTCCTTCCAGGGTCCTGGGTCTGCAAGAGGCTTTGAGTCCTGTCTGGCAAACTCTGTGCTAGGGTGATGGCGTGGGTGCCCATAGAGAGGTCTCTGAGTGCCACCTCTGGTACCTGTGCCATAGGTTCACCACCAATGCTCTATACTGTTAGGGGGGCAGTGCTGGGATCTCTGCCCAGAACCACCCATTTGACAGTAGAGAGATAACTTTACATATTGGGTGTCAAAACTAAGAGTTAGAGTTGGTGGTAGTGGGAAAGGTCTTCTTTGAGTAACCCTGGAGGTCAGTCACTATAAGGGTATCTGTACATGTTGCATATTAACTGTCAATTTGCCACGTGGCAGAAATACCTTTCTTGTGCAGACATGTCTCATGACATGTCTCTTATTGCTGCGGAAATCAGTCTTTGCAAAGCAAATAATCTAAATCTAAATAAAGCTAAAATTTTGCACATGTTACAGAAATGAGCCGATACAGGTTAGTATAAAGCAGTGAAAGGGATCCATATTAAAGTTAGTCCAGGAATAAAAATGGGGATGGTGTCAAAATATTCAGGTCGAGAGATTCCACTGTATACACAAGGAATAGTTTCATAAATTAGAACAAGGCAGATGCACTACACATGCTGGGGGGTTGCACATTGTCAGACTAGCTGTAAAATATTCCTTCTCACCACTTTAACTTTTTTCACCAACTTAGGGTGCAAGATTACTACAGCGCAACCCTTTTTATTGTCAGAATCCTTGATAGTCTCAGGCAGCAGCCTGGTCGTGATGACCAGGGTCAGTGAAAAGGTTGATTTTCAGATTTCCGCTGAAGGGTGGATCCTTGATATTGTGGTTTGGGATTTGCTTCCACCTCCATGTGCCAGTGTTGTCCTGACTGTAGCATAAGTCCCATCCAGGTCAACATCTGCAAAGAGTTTGTATGTTCTCTCTGTATTTGCATGGGTTTCCTCCGGGTACTCCGGTTTCCTCCCACACTCCAAAACATACTGTTAGGTTGATTAGATTGTGATCCCCATTGGGGACAGATTTGACAAGCTCTATGGAGCGCTGCGTAATCTGTGTGCACTATATAAATAAAGGAATTATTATTATCATAGCATGAGTCTGAGCACTGGTCCCTCTGATCAGTGCAAGGGAAGGAGTAGAGAGGACACAGTGTACCACAGTGTACACTGAGACCTCAGCCATTCTTTGAATATGCTCTTGATAGTTTTAACCCGAAAAATCCCTTTTAACATAGATGTCATGACAACATCACTTTATTATATCCACAGTCGACCTAGTAACACGCATTAGCTATCAATATGTACTAGGTTTTAACCATAAGCTATACTAGCTATTAAAAACTTACAATGAAGACTTGTGATGGTTTTTATGTGAATGGCTAAGGCTTCCTTCATATAAGAGGAACATCTGCAATATAGGTCCTGCTACTTAACATTAAAAAGATGCTTTCTAGTTCCCACTGAGATGAAGTAAAATGTGCCATAAGCACCTACCTCCTTGTACTACTGCAATGACCCTTGGCCCTCTTTTGTTGGATAGTAGTTTGTATGGAGCAGCCCCTTCCACCTGACCAGATTGATTCATTAGAAGTGCATCACCTTCTATTTTACAAGTTAATGAGTTACATTTTTTAGAAGCTCTTTAGCACTTGAGTGAGTGTCCATTACCAAAAGAGGCTGAGCGTAATTCAATGCAATGCAGAGAACGTAAGAATGAGAGCTAAATGCTAATGTCTCTTGAGAGGTGGTCCGCACTGAATATGCTCTTACCTTGCCTATTGTTCCATCTCAGAGATCGCAATATCGCCGTTCTATAGTGGATTTGTACTTACAGTCAACTGAGCATGAAATGTTATTTTGTAGCACAGCTTTTGCTTTGCTGCTTACTGGTGTTGGATAACACTTGCGGAATGGCCTCCTGTGTAGCTGAATCAATGAAAGGAATCAAACATGGAAAAGTCCAAAAAAAAATTCAGAATTTACAGCAGAGATTGGTAGACCATCATGTTCCCCAGAGTTGCCATTTATGTAATTAAAATGCAAAAATGTGTGACTTACATGTCTAACTGTAGTTATTCTCATTTTCTGTCTCTTCCTTTTGAGGCCAGACTACCCTGACCCTTTCTTCCAGGAGTCATTGACCTGGAGGACAAGAATCTACTTGTGATAGGTTGCATGTGATAGGTTGGAGCAGGACTTGTTGCTGGAGGATTGTGATCGGCCCTCAAGAGATCTATATCTTGATGTACTTCTTGGTAGTACCAAGGAATACTTTAAAGTAATAATCAGTGTCTCAAGCATGTAAGGATTATCTGTACTCATTGGACTCACATCAAGGTATGTATAAAAGTTAATTTTTTATATTTGTTAAAGGGAACCTGTCAGCAGAAATTGACTTAATAAACCACCACCAGTATGTTGTCAAGCATCTGAATACCTTCTAGATTAGGTTTCTTTCATGGCCTGGTGTGGGGGCATCATTCAGATCACCAATCAGCTTTGAGTGAGAAGTCAAGCTCTCTTCCTCAGATACTGGTAGTAGTTTAATAGGCCAATTGCTGATAACAGGTTCCCTTTAACAGACAGCCGTCAAACAGGTTGATTGGGTCCATAAGGTAGTTGGTTTAGGGTCCCAAATTGACCTGACTTGTCCTCTTAAATGTTTTTTTTTTTTTACAAGAACTCTGTCCCCATACTATTTAATTGTCTTACATTTGTTTCTCTGTTTTTCTTAAGTTTTTCTCCTCAGTCCCCAAGTCTTTCATTCTTGTCATCTATTGCAATTCATCTCTAGCACTTGTGACCCAAAATCATGTAGCCTGATGGCTTATGACATCACATTATCCACAAATACAAGTACAGTAGCTCACAGCAATGCCGACCCTGTGTTCCCAGCCTTGACCTCAATTCAAGATAAACCAGGGTAACTAATGACCTATAAGCCTAAACAAAACTTGACACTCTTTGAAAAAAAACGGATAGGAGGTTAAAGGAGTTGTATAAATCCCTGCCTATTGATCCTTATTTTTCTAAACTGTGGTTTATGTCAGCATAACATTCATAAACTTCATCAAAAAGAAAAATGTAATCTGAGCCTAAGAGTTTCTCCCTTATCGTGAACTCTTTGATATAAAGTTCAATCAAGAGGTGATTCTCCGTTCAGTCTTCCAAAACCACAAATCAGGGAAAAAGTTAAATATTATCTATATTAAGTGTTAATGAGCACCACAAAGCATATAAGAAATCAGATCAAGTCGATAGGAATTATTGCCATTTCCCTGCCAAAGTCTAAGCCTACAGCTCAAGCGAGGAAGACTTAATTTGTTGTGTGAAATCCTCTACAAAGAACTCAATATTTAGAAAGTTAAGAAAGTGAGAAAAAAGTAAACTCGTATAATTTATTCTATCCAGCTGCTACTTATGTAACTCCAGGGATGGGAAGTGACTAAAGCGTGTCTAATGAATTAACTTTTGAAAAAGAACTACAAAAACTTGTGAATCCTCTTTATTGACTATTTACCTGTGAAAAGCTTAAAGGGAGTTTGTCAGCGGTTTTGACCACACACAAACAGCTGAATGCACCATTATGGTAAGTGCCCTCTCAAACACTTATCAAAATGTCCAAAGTATATGAGGCTGTACAACCTTTGTAATCTCTCGAGTATGGCGGCAGGCATTACCACGGCTAGGAGTTGTAGACTTCCTCTGAACTCTTTCACCAACTTCTACTGTGCTAAAAGCCCCTAAAAGTGATACCCCAGATCCATCTTCTGCCATGTTCCTTCTTTTGCGCCCCAAGCAGCCCAATTCTCACCACCATCAGAGTCTTTGAGCTCCACATAGTCCAGTCCGGAGATCCAAGGCGGCCACTAAAACCTCCTCTTAAGGTTTAATCTCTTGAGCGTGGAGCAGTCCAAAAGAGGCCGGACTAGCTTCGCGCTCAAGGCTAAATAGCCCTGGGTTAGCGCCATTCAGTGGCCAGCAAAATTGCTGGCCACGTGACCCCAGACAGCGGGACAGAGGGGGGGGGCGAGGGGGAGAGAAAATAAGGGGAGCAGGACGGGCCAAGCCTTGAAAACACGGCCAGTCCTGCAGCCCTTAAGCATAAGCAGCCTGCGGGCTGCAAATTTTGGTCCGTGTTTGAGGAATCCGCACGAGCCTCCTCAGCAGAAACAGCGCTACTAAACCTACGCCAAGGAGACTCATCTGTGGGTGAATAGGCTGTCAAGTGCCGTACCTTGGCGTCGGAGCTCTCCTGGAACGACGTGGCCTTATCTGCAACCTTTAAATAAGGACTGTCTTCACAGCATTGCGGCACAAGTGAGCTCTAGTACGGCTTCCACGTGTGCCTCGGCTGGCTCCGGTCTTCCAAAAGCCGCTCCAGCCTCCAGTTGAACCTTTGCAGGTCGACAGAGCCTGACTCATGCCCTTTGGAACGTTCTAGACGTTTTCAAGAAAGTGGCAGTACTGCGCCAGTCCCAAGCACCTCATAGGGACTTGTCCAGTCCGTCCCCAACGTCCGGGAAAGCACCGAGGACTTCTGGGAGAAGCGTCCTTGTGAATAAAGCCTCTCCATGCCTGACTGTTCCAGTGGTCCTCAGTGTCGGTAACCGCCCTCCCGCTCTGGTATCCCGGCATCACATTCCGGTGGTTCCCCTCAAGTCAACCCTGATCATTTCATCAGTAAGCGGACAGCTTCTTTTCGATCCGATCCGGTACCACATGGAACCTATCTGTCTTCAAGTTGGAGTCCTACACCAAGAAAAAACGGTCTTCTATGTCCTGCCTCGCTCTACATCAGCTCTTCTTCCGGGTCTTCCTTGGCTTTAGCTCCATGCTCCAGTCCTCAAATGGAAGACTAGCAAGATCCTGTGTTGGGACCCTGAATGCCAATCTCGCGATGCATGGTGGCACTACTTCCGGTCCTGACCTCTTCTGTGTCTTCTAAGTCTCTGGAGGGTCTGCCAGATTGTTACTGGGACTTTGGTGATGTTTTCTCTAAGAAACAAGCAGAGACTTTACCACCGCATCGTCCCTATGATTGCCCTGTGGATCTCCTTTCGGGTGCCACTCTTCCCATAGGTCGTATCTATCCGCTTTCTGTTCCTGAGACGGCTGCCAAGTCCGAATACATCAAGGAGAACCTGCATCCCTCTTGGGCTGAACAAGATCACGGTTAAAAAACGCTACTCCCTGCCGTTGATTACGGAACTCTTTGATCACCCACGCGGTTCCTGGGTGTTCTCCAAGCTGGATCTCCATGGTGCTTACAATCTCATCTGGATCCACAATGGTGACGAGTGGAAGACAGCGTTTAATACCCGTGATGGGCATTTTGAATATTTAGTAATGCCCCTTGGACTGTGTAATGCCCCTATTATCTTTCACCAATTTGTTAATGATATTTTCTGGGACCTACTTTATATGTGTGTCATCTTGATGACATCTTGGTGTTCTCTTCGGACCTTCAATCCCGCCAGACACACGTATGTCAAGTTCTTTGTTGACTTCGTGCCTATCATCTCTATGCCAAGCTGGAAAAATGCCACTTTCACCAGCACAGCTTTCCATTCCTCGGTTATATAATTTCCGACAGAGGCCTCCAGATGCACCCCGCAAAACTGTCTGCAGTTCTTCAATGGCCACACCCAGAAGGCCTCTGAGCCATACAGAGGTTCCTGGGTTTTGCGAACTATTACCGACTGTTTATTCCGCATTTCTCCAATCTTGTGTCTCCCATTGTGGCTTCTTTTCCAAGACCTTTTCTCCAGCTGAGAGAAATTATTCGATTGGAGACATAGAGCTGTTGGCAATCAAACTTGCTCTGGAAGAATGGTGGTATCTTCTGGAAGGAGCTCTCCATTAGTGTGTATACTGACCACAAGAACTTACTGTACCTCCAGACAGCCTAGCGCCTGAATCCTAGGCAAGGTCATTTGTTCTTCTCCCACTTCAACCTGCTGATTCTTTTTTGTCCAGCTGACAAGAATGTCAAGGCTGATGCCCTGTCCCGTGCTTCAGATATTGTTGGAGAAGAACCGGCTCCTCGGCACACAATTTCTCCTGACCAGCTTGTTGTTGCAGCTCCGGTGGATCTTTGGCAGCTACCTCCTGGCAAGACATATGTTAGACCTGCTCTCCGGAAGAGGATTCTGTCTTGGCAACATTCTTCTTATGTGGCTGAGCACCCTGGGGTGCAAAACACCATGACCCTCATCTCCCGCTACTACTGGTGGCCAGACTTGGTCAAAGACGTTCAGGAGTTTGTGGGATCCTGCTCCTCCTGTGTCCGCAACAAAGCCTCTCGTCTCAAATCGGGTGGACTGTGTCCGCAACAAAGCCTCTCGTCTCAAATCGGGTGGACTGTTACTTCCAGACGCCCGTGGTCCCACGTGGCAATGGATTTTGTCAATGATTTGCCTATCTCTTCGGGCAATACTGTCATCTGGGTGGTGACAGACCGGTTTCCCAATGATGACAGTACTGCTCAAGGTAGATATTAAGATCCTGACTAAGGTTCTGATTCACAGGGTCAGTTCTGTTAAATGGTCAATTGTTGGAAAAACTGATTCATGCTAGGGAAGTCCACAGTCTGCAATCTGTGCTGTATCTTCAAGCTGGACACTATTATGTGAGGTTGTAGGTGAAGGTTTTTGAACTTATCTATAGTTGACATTGATGTTCCCTGGGAAATTTATTACATTCTATATAGCTCCCTCATGATCTTGGTCATGGTCAATGGGTTTCCCTCCAGACAATTACTACTAATGTAAAGCTAGGGATACCCCCTCTCCCCTATTTTCTATCTACACTATAGCGATGGAGCTGCTGTCAGAGAAGCTGCAGAATTTCCACGGTGTTCATGGCTTGGCACTGGGAGGGGTGGTGTTAACTGTCAGTCTGTAAGCTGATGACTCTCTGCTTTACCTGAAAGACTCAGGGCACTCATGCAAACTTGAATATCATAGCAGAATGCAACATGCAAATTTTAGCCACATACAGGCAGTAGTAATGCACACTCAGTTTGGACTTACAAATAAAAGTTAGGCCCTATCCACAAATCACAAAAAACTATCCCATGGATAGGGCCTAACTTTTGTTCGTGAGAAAACCCCTTTAAGGATTTCTTGTTATTTCTGTGACTTTCTGGTGGCTCTTGGAACCAGCCATGTTCCCACAAAAATGAGGCGAGATGGAAGGCAATGAGTCTTGGTCTCCTGTAGCTACATAGAACTCCTTGAGATCCTTTCTAGTGTCCCTTTGGGTCACAACCACAATCTATGCTACTGTCCTTGGCTATATTGTACATCCATGTAGTTGCGACCCACAATCTATGCTACTGTCCTTGGCTATATTGTACATCCATGTAGTTGGAATATGGCAGACACCAAGCTTTACCACATATGAATATTCTACTGTATCACTCCATATTATAGGTAATGTCCATGCTGGACCACCAGTAGGCCTTCCTGAGGCTTATGTGAGTAATTGTAACTATTGATTCCAAACATAAATTCCTTAAACATAGCCAATACAAATGTCTTCGCTCAATGTATCTACAATTTATAACGATAATATTGTACAAAGTCATAGGAAGGTTGAGATGCCGTACACTGAATATCTGCATAAAGCACAGTGAGTGTCCTGTGCCATGCGCCACTAATATAGTGGATTGCGACCCAACTTGTTCAGGGGTCCACCCAGGGATTCTCATGTTCACCTGTGGACCAGGTTGAATCTGTGTCTTTTCAATAATGTATGACGTATATATGAGTATATATGAGTATATACTTTAAACTTTCTTTTATTTATTTTTATCAGTTCCCAGTATGTATTTTTACTGTTTTTCTGTAGACTTATTCCTTGGACATCACCAGGTTTGGCTTATATCATAAACCAACTTTGGGCTTTTATGGGTCATCACAATGATTCTGCTAAGGCACTGTGAATGAGAAGAAAAGTATTGAGTTCTACACACCAATTTGCATTTGGGTAAAATCAAGTCAGGTTTAGATTTAACATGAGACTTAAAGGGAACCTGTCATCAGAAATTGTCCTAATAAACCACTACCAGTATGCTTTCAAGCAGCTGACATACATTCTAGATCATGTTTTTTTCATGGCCCAGGTCGGTGGCATCATCCAGAATATCAACTTTGAACTTAGATTTAAGTTGAATGTATAAACTCAGGGAGGTGGAGCGTTTAACACGGAGGTCAAGCTCTCCCTGCCTCTGAACACCTCCTCCTGTATAATTGTTATCATGCATCCGACTTCAGGCTATCTGATCAATGATATCCCTGGATACAGGACTGTCAATTACAGTGAATGGGGCATTCTTTGGTAGCGAAAGTGTGACATCAGTGTTAAACTCTCCGCCTCCTTGACTTCATAAAGTCAATTTACATCTCACATCTAAGCTAATTTTCAGTTTGATGCCACCACACTAGACCATGAAAGAAACATCATCTAGAAGCTGCTCAGCTGCTTGACAACATACTGGTAGTGGTTTATTAGGCCAATTTCTCATGACAGGTTCCCTTTAAGTTGTAGATGCCTCTTTAGATCCACATTTTTTGTCTTCAGAAATTCACTAAATTCCTAAGAAACATTTTTTTTATCATGTACTAATTTTACTTCATGTCATAATTTCTATGCGATTGATGTAGTGTATAGAAGAGAAAGTTCTTGTAGATGACTCTAGTGGAGACATCAAATTATCTTCTTCCTATGTGATGTTCGTATAATGAAGCTGTCTCAACATGGATCACTTTCAATATCATGTACTCACTTCACACTTAAACTTCCACTTCTTTTGCTTATTAATTTCCAACACACAGAGAGATTTAAAGAAAACTTATGATGTTGTCACCGCAAGCTGCAAGATTACATACAAAAGTGCCCCAAGAGACAGAGATAAAAGTCTGCAGATAGTTTACGGCTTGTTAAAAAAACCCATAAAGAATACAAACCTACAAAACTATAATCTATACTCAATCTTAAAGGAAAAAGTTTTCTGCTTTACTTGAAAGTTTTCTAAGCAAGAAGAAGTACTTTTGTAGCTCACGTTCTAACCCTTGAGGGAAACCTACCATCAGAAATCTACCTATTAAGATACAATACAACTTTGTTGATCTCCTGTGGGGAAGCTTAAGCGACTGTGCTTGGCATAAGTGGAACAATGGGTTAGGTCTCTTCTGTCAAACCAACAGAATAATATAGCTCCCACAAGCCTGAAATTCACTTCCTACATATAGGGACTTACCCAGCCCATTCGCGTTCCAGCGACGCGTTCTCTGCGGTGGATTCTGGTCCGGCCGGCTGCTGCGCTGAAGAGCATCGGAACGCACTAGAGTACACTGAGCCGGGCTGAGTGAAGGTAAGAGCGTGCCGAGCGACATTTTTTTAAATGCGGCGGTTTTTCCGAATCCGTCGGGTGTTCATTCGGCCACGCCCCTCGATCTCTGTCGCATGCATGACGGCGCCGATGCGCCACAATCTGATCGCGTGCGCCAAAAACCCGGGGCAATTCAGGGAAAATCGGCGCAAATCGGAAATATTCGGGTAACACATTGGGAAAACGCGAATCGGGCCCTTAGTAAATGACCCCCATAGTGCTACAATCAAGCTTCTTGGGGATTGGAGGATGTGTTTCAAGTAATGCAGAAAACATTTTCCTTTAAAGATTGAGTATAGAATATAGTTTTGTAGGCTTATGTATATCTGGTGGTAGGTAGCTAGTAATCTGCTAAACTCTAATCTATATTTACCTACTCTTAACCCCTTAAGGACGCAGCGTCTCTTTATATGGTTATAACTTTTGAACTCTGTTACTTATCAAAGCGATTCTGAGATTGTTTTTTCCCCCACATGTTGTACTTCATTTTAGTGGTAAATTTTGGCTGATAGGTTTTCCGTTTATTTACCAAAAAAAAGGAAAAAAATGATGAATTTTTTGAAAAATTTGCCATTTTCGAAATTCTAAATAACAAGGATTCAAGCAGATAGATTTACCACCTAAATAAGTTTCTGAATAACATTTCCCATATGTCTACTTTACATTTTCATCATTTTTGAAATGTCTGGATGATTTATTTTGATGTCACGCGGGTTACAAATAGATTATCAATTTTCCGAATTTACTATTTTGCGGATAAATACAGTTTTGAATGAAATTGTATATATTTAGCATTAAAACACCCTATATAACCAACCCATTTTCAAATCTGCGTTCATTGTATGGGTTCGATAATTATTTAATTTTATTCTACAGATGGTTACGGACGCAGTGATACTATATACGTGGGGTTTGTGTTATGATTTAGACTTTTTTAAGCGTTATATGTCTCTTTATATGTTTTGGGGCTTATGGGCATTTTAATTGATTTATTAACTTATTTTTTATTGAATAACATTTTTTTTTACTTTGTTACTATTTCCACCATGGGTCATGAACAAGCAATCATCTGATCATGATAATACTCTGCAATACTCATGTATTGCAGGGTATTAGCAGTGCAATGGCAGTGCCTTCAGCAATAGCCATAGCACCTATCAGCGCCCCCCAAAAGGGACGTGGGGGGGGGGGGGCGATCGTGGGGGAAAGACCCCGTAAAGGCATGTTTAAATGCCGCGGTCCCTCCAGCGTCAGTGGCGTGCATATGACTTGGAGTAACTAGACATGCAGGTAGGAGGGACAACAGAGGCTACTGAGGCCTGGAGTAGCCTTTGCTGAAAATTAGCACATCAGTTAGGTAAAGTGTAGATAAGGTTAGAAAGTATTATAGGATTAGGGAAAGACTTTAGAACATAGAATATTATTAGGAACCTACCTACACACGTAGGTGTGTGAAGGCCTGAAAGCATAGGGATGGGACCCATACATTTCATGTATTTTAAACATGAGAAAACTAGTTGATCTTTATTACATTCAAACAGGTTGTGAGGGACCACGCTTCTCCCCACTAGGGGTGTTAAGTGGGTTGACCCCCTTAGAACCTAGCTGTAGAGATAAGATAATGGGACCTTTATGATTGATGGAACTTACAGCTTTGACCTTTGACAAAACAGCAGTACACATTTTAATGACATTCGCTCTGCTGACAACTCCATAGATATGAGGAACCAGTTCCATTATATCTGTAGATATCAATAGGTCAGCACGATACGCAGCCTTTTTATGACTGTTTAGTCCTCTATGTGCTGCTGCTGATATGCAGATTCCAAGTGCACAGAGAGATGATAAATAGAGATATTCACAGAACTAATTTATTTCGGCTCTGTATAACATCAAGTAAAGAAGAAACATCAGTACAGAGACAGTCTTCGCCCTTTGATGTCTATTTAGACTATTTAAGCCAATATGCCGCGTTCTGAATATGATTTGATGTAGTCAGCATTGCAAACTTTAAACAGGGAAGAACAAATAAACAGTACACTGTGATGTGACATGTCTTGCCAGAAGAAATCCGCCTTTTTTCCTTTAAAAAGCAGAATGATCAATACAGGCACAAACCATGATACTGGAGCCTTTCTGCAGAGCGCAGAGAACTTACAGTTTAATAGAATATTTTTGTTTTAGGGTGTACAAAAGGTAGATTATAGATTATCTAAATTCTGTTAGGATCTTTTTAATGAGAAATTATTAGAGGATCCTATTAGTAGCATTTAGGGCACTAAACCGCCCATGGTTTAGGATCACTGATTTTGTGTCAAAAAATTTAGTTCACCAAATCTGATAATCCCAGTACCTGTACAGACATGCAGTAGCTGCAGTTGTCAATCCCTACTGCAAGAGGGGTAATTTGAACTTTGTTTTCTTTTACTTTCTGTCACACATGGAGGTGAGGGAGAGTCTCTTGAGGCTGAAGTCAGTGGACTCCCTGGACCACCGTGGGGAATGATGGTACTGGCCACAGCCCAGGAGCGAGAGCCCGACGGAAAGCGGGATGGTCTTGCTGCGGCAGGTAGCCACCAGGTCTCTCCACGTGTGCGACTCGGCCCGCAGTGGCACACAGGGAAGGCAGGACATCGGGTAGGCAGGACCTCGGGTAGGCAGGAACTCGGGCAGGCAGGACCTCGGGTAGGCAGGAGTACAGGACTGCCACAGGAGTACAGGACTGCCACAGGAACACAGGAAAGCTACAGAGACACAGGAAAGCCACAGAAACACAAGAACGCCACAGAAACACAGGAATGCCACAGGAGCACAGGACCACAGGAAAAATGGAGGCTTCTGCATTACTTGAAGATCCGGCAGGGGATTCTGGGAGCCGCCGGATTATGGAGCAGAGCCGGGAATGCCAGCGCCAATTAGGAGGACACTGGGCCTTTAAATTCAGAAGAGTCGTCGCGCACGCACCCTAACAGCGGGAGCGTGCGGCCAAGACGAGACAGGCAGGTGGCCTGGCCAAAGACCACAGCCTGGAATCCGGAGAGGTAAGTACAGGCCCGAGGGAGCGGGGACAGGGGCAGCAGGCACAGGTGCACCCGCGATCCGTACCAAGGATCGCGGGTGTTACCGTGACAGTACTCCCCCCCCCTTTAGGACCCCTCTTCTCTTTTTATTCAGCTTCCTCTTCTTCTTCCCTCCTGCTATCCTCCCAATCTTACTTAGGAGGAGACACCAGAGGCGGATAGCAGAACGTGGAAGAAAGGACTAACCATGTTGGTGCATGGAACAAGCCGAGGACATCTTGAGGCAGCTCTAGAACATCTTTTGGCGAGGCTGGAGTGGCCCTGGTGACACCAGCAAGGCTGGAGGTCGTCTACTTGGAAACCAGGCTGGGGCAGTCTTGAAGCCGCTGGAGCAAGCACTGGGAAGCTGCGGGGCTGGGTGACCCATGTCTCGCTCCAGAGCCTGACGGAAAGCGTGAGTGGTCTTGTGCTGCGTGCGGTGCCACCAGGCCTCTCCCGTGTGCGACTCGCCAGCAGTGGGCCCACAGGTGCAGTGCCAGGGGAAACAGGGGGCAATGGACCTCGGGTAGGCATTTAACTCGGCAGCTTCAGGCAGACCACCCTCGGGTAGGCAGAGTAACAGGACTCCACAGAGTGCACAGGATCCACAACACAGGAGTACAGGAAACTGCTCTCAGACAGACACAGGAAAGACCACAGAAACACAGGAACGCCACAGGAACAAGGATCGCCACTGGAGCACGATGACCACAGGGTAAAATGGAGGCGTCTGCAGTACTGTAAATCCGCAGAGGATTCTGTAGTGCAGGCGGCCTCGGGGATTATTGGAGAGCGTAGCAGCCAGAAGCAGCGCCAATTAGGGACACTGGGCCGATTTAATTCAAAGAGTCGTCTCCGAGCGCACCCTAACAGCGGGAGCGTGCGGACCAAACCGGACAAGGCAGGTGGCCTGGCCAAAAGACCCAGGCCTGGATCCAGGAAGGTAGTACAGGCCCGAAGGAGCGTGGTAGCAGGAGGCAGGCATGGCACAGGTGACACCCGCGATCCGTAACCAAGGATCGCGTGTTTTACCAGGTGCAGTACTGTCTCCCCCCCCTTTCGCAGCAACCCTCTCTCATTTTTATTCAGCTTCTCTTCTCTTCCTTCTCCTGATCCATCCAATTCTTCTTTTAGGATGAGACACACATACCGGTCGAGAGAAACAGTGAAGTAGAGAACTAACCAGTGTGGTGCGAGACAAGCCAGGACATCTTGAGCGCGTCTAATAACATCTATTTGGCCCAGAGGTCTGGAGTGGCCCTTGGGACACCGCAGGCTGGAGCGTCTCTTGGGAAACCGCAGGCTGGGGCAAGTCTTGAAGCCGCTGGAGCAGCACTGGGAAGCTGCGGAGGCTGGGGTGACCCTGTCTTCGCCAGAGCCTGACGGAAAGCGGGATGGTCTTGCTGCGGCGGCTGAGCCACCAGGTCGCTCCACGTGTGCGAATAGCCCACTGTGTGGCAGCCATGGACACGTGAAGGCAGGCCTTGGGTTTAGGTCAGGACCTCTGGTTGCGAGACCGCAGACGGCCACGCGGGATCAGAACCACCACACGTTAGTATCCAGACCAGCCACCGGAAACACAGGACCGCACACAGGAACAGACACCACAGTAGCAGAGGAAAACCACAGAACGCACAGGGTCGCTCAGCCCATACGAGAACAAGGTCGTGTGGCCTGGCCGTAAGACCACAGCCTGTGAACCCCGAGAGGTATACAGCCCAGGGACGGGGTTTAAAGCCTCCGCGCCTAGAGGTACTTGTAAAATCCAAGTTGGTCTGATTCGCTAGCTTACCATTTACTAGCCATACTACGTAGTAGTAGTAATGTGGCGGATTTTTTGCATAAGGACTATTGAGTCGAATAGTGGCAGGTTATTAAAAAATTAAATAATTTAACAATATCAATTCATCATTTAATCAAAGAAACTATTCAATTAAAGAATTTTAATCAATTAATTGATTTGATTAAGTGTTTCAGTTAATTCAATTAAAGTGATTTTATTCAATTTATTCAATTAATTTTATTCCGTTAAAAAATTTCACTGTGGTTTATATACATTAGACTCTTGCCATGGGAATAAGTTACGACGCATAGGCAAACCTATAAATGAAGCAAGGGTATGCAAATTGCATTCCCATAAAATTGCTAAACTGAGAAATGCTTTGGGAAATAACCCCCAGATCTGAGTACCAGGGGGGTATGTGTATTAATGTGTACGTTCCTCTTAATAAGGCATCCACTGACTGTAGGATTCAGCTAATACCTAACCAAAATGATGTCCCAAGATCACGTGATACTTAATCAAAGGCCATCGAATGGATCTTCATACAAGGGGCACTACTTGTTCAGTCCCTCGTGTCACAGTCATTTTCACAGCTTTTTGTCGGAAGACAGAAAATAGGTCACAGCAAATTATTTCTAGATAGCATATTCATCTATCAGGTAGAACTAAGAGTCAGGTCATTATTGTCATAGGCTGACACATTTCAAGCCTGTCCTTTTATTTTATTCTGATCTACTCCACAGGCGGATGTCAAACCCAACAAAGATATTTGATTCTGATCTCTTTACCTATGCAGTAATGTACTTTGATAATTAGAAACATGGCTGGAAATGGGATTTTCCTGGAAAGATAAGAAATAGACGATGAACGATAACTTCAATGTAAAGCAGCATGAACGGGCTTCAATATGTTTATGTAAGTTTTGAGTCTTTGAAGGTTTTCAAGGTGAAACACCCAAGAAATAAATCAATATCTACCTAATTTGCAGACTATAACACACAGTTTAGCAAAGATCCAGCACTGCCAGACCCTCCTGACTGCTTTCCTGGAGATTGGGTGAAACACTGACAAAGACCTTCAAGGAAATTGAGGACCTTAGATTGGTGCAAGAAGCATGTGACTGTAATGCATCTTGCATCACTGTAAGGTCCTTAAACCTTTACATTCTGTTCTTACCAGGTCAGGAAAAAGCCAATGAATGAGGAAAGAAATTTTCTTCATACTGTTGGGACTAGCTATATAGGAGTGCTGTGTACGTGAGTAAATGGATGTAGTAGAGCTGTGTGTGTGAGTGAATGGACATTGCCAAGCAGGTTGTGTGTGAAGAGCTGTGCATGTCTGAGTGAATGGATGTAGCCAAGCTCTGTGTGAATGGATGTAACAGTGTAGAGTGTGAGAATGTAGCTAGACCAGTGTGTGCAAATGGATGCAGCAGAGCTGGGTGCAGATGAATGACAGTAACACAACTGAGTGAGTAAATGTAGAAAGAGATATCTGTGTAAGTGAATGAATGTAGCAGAGCTGTGTGTGAGTAAATGTATGTAACAGACCTGTGCTTGTGTGTGTTCACCAGGGAATTTTTATTTGGTGTCAGATATCTTTTCCCTTTTTTTCCCCTTTTGGGTGCGTCTTATATTAATCTGTATCTCATAGTCCAAAAAAATGGTAATATCCACTAATATTAAGTAATATAGGAAACAAGATCAAAAGTCTTAAAACCTTCGTATCAGCCAATCTAATTTATGTTACATGGACACAAGTGGATCATAGCATGGAATGACGACCACCAATCAGATGTGCTGCTTCCAGCTCCACCTACTATATAATTCCAGAACCCAGAGGGTGTTAGAAACCGCTATTGGTGGGGAAGTCTAGTGTCAGATATCACAGGTAGTGCAAAGTACAAATGCTGGTTTCTTAGAGTCTACAGGCTGCTACACATTTGTGTGATGGCAGTTGATTTTCTGCACAAATTTGTGCTCAGAGTGAATTGTAATATCTGCAGCAAGGGCAGATAGCTTGCAGATCTCTCCTCTCATAGACATAATGTTAAAAAGATTAAGTAAATATGGGCAAAATACAGTACTGTTACATATAATACACTTAATTTGTGTAAAATGTAACTAATCTATAAACACCTTAATGCCGCAGCCTTTGCTTGAGTTTACATTTTCAGAAATGCAAATACAGTTGAATTCACATATAAAACGACATCTACCACCAGGATGAAGGATTATAAACCAAGCACACTGACATACTGGTGTGTGTCCCCTCTGGTCGCATCCCTGCTTCTTTGAGCTTCCTATGTCCTTGTTTTTAGGATAAAAAAGGCTTTTAAAATGATGCACCAGTGCCTGAGTGGTTCCAATAACATCTATGGAGCCCGGAACCCCTCAGGCTCATTTGCATAATTTTAAAAGCATGTCAGTGTGCTTGATGTACATGGTGCACAATGCTTCATCTTGATGATAGATGTCCTTTAAAGGGTTTAAAACCAGGGAGACCAAGCCCTTACGAGAATCCCGAATTCATTAAGGCACCCAAACAATATTTCTGCATGTTTTTCCATGTACAGTACCTGGTTAAAGCCTGTTTTTTGTCTTTCAGTTTGTTACTTGTCCGACTGATCTTGCTTCTTGACTTCAACTTACTCTGCCCGACCTATGGCTTCTTTACTGACTCTACATATACAGGCAGGCCCCAAAGTACGTACAAGATAGGTTCTGTAGGTTTGTTCTTAAGTGGAATTTGTATGTAAGTCAGAACTGTTTATTTTATAATAATAACCCGAGCCAAAACTTTTTTGATCCCTGTGACAATTGGATTTTAAAATTTTTGAATTGTCATAAGAATCAGGATTAACAATAAAGCTTAATTATAGGCACCTTTGATAATTGTTACAGCTGTTTATTGTAGCCCAGGGGTAAAGTACACTAAATTACCAACATCCAGAGGTCCGTTTGTAATGAGGAGTTGTCTGTAAGTCGGGTGTTCTTAAGTAGGGGACCGCATGTACTATGCCAACCCTGACCTCAGCCTGTGCCTGAGGACTGTCTTGCTGCCCCATAGTGCCTCACATAAGTGTCTATTAGCCCCAGAATAGCTGTAACCTACACCAGGACCACTTCAAGAACTATTGGACCTGGAGGTCTCCCTGAAGATGTCTAGAAACCTATAGAGAGGTTTAAGAGTGAAAACCAGGGAGGCCCCTTATAAGAGGTCCAAAGCCACACAACTCTGCAGACACATTGGGTAAATTAAATCCATTTGAACATCAATTCCACTGAATTTGCAACGTTTCAGAGAACTGCATTATACACAGTTATTTTTGCAAGACAATGAAAACAAAGGAAACAGAAATGCTTAGCGGATTTATATGTCAGCCTCCATAGTAGGAGAAAATACAGCTTGTTTATAGAAAATTTGCCGTTAGGAAAACTCCACCAAATCATATTTTTACAGATCCGCTTATCTTTCTTTATTTGCAATTGCTAAACCTTTGCTTCCAAGGTTTTATAAAATGATGTGATTTTTCCATTTGTGCTATCAAATTTATTTGTTAGGCCTTATGCGGACGGCAGAGCTTTGAGCTTTGAGGGGTTTTGCCACGAAACAATTTAGACCCTATAGCATAGGGTCTAACTTGCTGATCGGTGGGGGTCTCAGTGATGAATCCTTCACAGACCACTAGAACAGAGGTCCGTTGCCGTATGATCTCCCCCCTGTTGAATCCCTCAACCAGCTGCTCCACTTATCTCGGGGAGTGACAAGGGGTTTGATGGGGGTACATTCATCACTGAGACCCCCACCGATAAGCAAGTTAGGCCCTATCCTGTGAACTTGTTTTGTGGGAAATCCCTTTAATGTAAGTGACTCTTTTTTCCTCTTTATCCACCCCATCCCCCACTTCTGGACTAGGACAGTGGAGGGGATTTGTTACTTAGGGGTAACAGGGGAGCCAAATGAACCCAAGGGGTACCAGGAGCAAAACAAATGGAACCATTTTATGTACAAGAAGTAATACTCCAGCTCATATCAGCACAATTCTTCAGTTCCATCATGGTACATCAGTACATTAATATGTACCAAAACATTTTCTTTCACTCACATTTGGTGGAATACTGCAACTTCCTTTCATTAACTAAAAATTTCTATAACCTTGGATTAGGCTGCAGTGGTTGGCATTGCTACTACCCTGTTTCCCCTAAAATAAGACATCCCCCGAAAGTAAGACCTAGTACAAGTTTGTTCAGGCTTAGAAATATAAGGCCTCCCCTGAAAATAAGACCTAGCGGCCGCCATTGCAGCGGCTCCCCCCACGGCACACACTAGTATTAGGAAATCTTTTAGATGTTGCAGAAGGAGCCAAAAGAAATACAGCATGAAATTCAGAGTTTGGAGAGTTATAAGGATGTAAGAGAAGTAGATTTTTTTTGTTCAACGATAAATGTAAATTCTTGTTCATGGAAAAATAAGACATCCCCTGAAAATAAGACCTAGTGCCTCTTTAGGAGCAAAATTTAATATGAGACACTGTCTTATTTTCGGGGAAACAGGGTAGTAGGGTGCTGTCTGTTACTATTTGTCTTCCTCATATATTCAGTAATTATATTAGGTAATTATATTAGGTCCGATTACAGAGTTATTTTAATTCAGCATTCAATAGATCAAGTCTTGGACTTACAGTATTTACTTTATGAGAATGTGATGTAATAAGAACATCCATGAATGTCCAGAATGTGCGCAGGAGGTCGCTTGTATGAAAATATCCTGCGGCCAATCCACTGTTAGGGCCATTGTCCGGGTTAAAAGGCTGCACATGCTACATGTCACCCATGTTTGATAACATAGCTCCTTTAAAAGGATAGTCTGTGATATACTGAAATATTTCAGAATGTACAATACAAAGTAAAATCGTGCAGCACCTATAGATTACTGCTGTTGTTGCATAGTAACATGTAATTTTATAGAATATATGAGAAAAAACTGCAAAGAAAGTTACATTAAATCCACTCAAACATCCAAAACTTAATGATATATTAGAAAATATTGAGGTCTCCTGCCATCTAGTGGAAATTCTTTGCAGTGCATACTTCTCCAATCTAAGTGTTGTAAACTTACTGCATAGACCTCAGTTATCCCATAATACAAAATCACATAAGTATACATCAGTACATTACTCCTAAACTTATAGTTTAGCCATTAACAAGTATATTCACACATGCACATAAAATTGGCTTTGTTGGAATCCAAGGCTTTTCCACTGTGTTCTCTCCACATGGTTTTATCCCTCTTCTTGTGTCAACCACAAATAAAACCTGAAATGCTATTCCTGTCTTTCACATAAATGACACATCCAGCGGATATTTGACAGAAGTGACTTACCAGACTGCATGGAGGTTAGGGGAACAACTTCTGCAAACAGTTGTGGATCCACATCTACAAGACATGACATAATAAGATCTGCTTGAGTTATATACAAGGACTATAAAATTTTACGAATGAAAATTAACAACACAGATATCCACATGCCCTACAGCATTACACCACACTGTACTAAGCTACCTGCTCCCAGCCCTAAACACTGTGCAGAAACTTCAGCAATTGATATCTGCTAAATGGTAAGAGCCCAAGGTGTTGGATTCCCCCCCCCCCCCCCACACACACACACAATGCCGAATATTATATTGATGAAGAAACAGGGGCATACATTAAATGTTTAGAGACAAATCTAGACCTCTTGGTGGCCCGTAAAGTGTCCCTTCTCACAATGGCAGACTAGTGTACCTTTGGACCTTATCGGATAAAATCTTTTTTTGGTCTGACACCTTATGCTACTATTAAAAGATTCAATTATTATACACTTTGGGGCAGATTTATTACAAGCATCTAGCATTACACAATGTAGTCCTGTCACAGGGCTACGCTTGATATACACTCTGACAATGTTCATTCATAACAGGGGACATTTACAATGGTCATGGAGAATAGTAACACTGGGGCATATTTATCAGGACGTGGCGCAGAGGCCCTGAAATAATTGCAAAAGCTAGCTTATTTCCCAGCGTGAAGGGGGCCGGGGGATGGGAGTCCGGGCGAGCGGAAAAGTCGCCCTGCCTGGCATAGCATAAACGCTGCGCAGCCAGCTGCCCCGATACATCAAGAGGCGGAAGCGTATGATAAATATGCCCCACTGGGGTGAAAATATGTCATGACCTACACAGATACTTTTCTTGATGCTGATTCATATTAACAATGGAGTGACAGCAGCAGTCCACAAGATTCTGCTGTAGCTCTGTATGTAACATGAATTACAAAAATAGACACATGTGAGCTCATGTTATACAAACTCTTGCTATAATTTTTGATGGGAGGAATTCTCTTTCATGTTGGTCTTGTAACTGCCTGCCATGTCAGCTTCTTCCAGCCACCACTCATCTGTGCAGATTTGCAAAAATATTATAGGTTCCTAACTTTATCGCCATCACTTCCAACTTTATAATCACAAATGTAATACTGTTCTCTCTCTCACAATTATGCCCCGACAGTAGTCAATATGGTCACAATGGCCCCACAGTCACCAATATAAGTATGGTGACCCCAAAATAGCCAATACAGACACATGGTTCCTACAGGAGCCAATATAGCCACAAGGCCTCCATAGTAGCTACTATAGTCACTTGACTTCACAAGTAGCCAATATAGTCACAGTGCAGTCAGCTGCAGTCAAAGTAGTCACAGGAGTCCCACCATAGTTAGTATAGTAACAAAGCCCCCCTACTGAAGCCATACACTCACAGTCAACTCAGGTCAAAGGCCTAGTCCCCTGCCCTGAGCTGACTGTGATTCAATGGTCACAGTGCCGGGGCCCAATGGAGGATTCTCTGGTACTTAGAGGGATCTCTGGTAGACCATGATGCTGCCTTCTTCACATTAGGACCATAATACTATGAAAAATGATTCACAGGGAGGGCCTGATACAAACTTGAATTAGGGTCTAGAGAGCTTGAAGTTGTAACAGATTCTATGGACAAGTCATCATTGCCTTCATTTTGGACACACCTCCCCCCATCAGCAGCCACAGTGCCTCACAACTCCTTCCCAGCAGCAAGCACAGTGCCCCATACCTTTCTTCCTAGCACCAGCCACAGTGCCCGACAACTCCCTCCCAGCACCAGCCACAGTACCCCACACCTTTCCTCCTAGCACCAGCCACAGTGCCCCACAACTCCCTCCCAGCACCAGCCACACTGCCCTCCCTAGTAGCAGCCACAGTGCCCCACATCTTCCTCCCCATCAGAGGCCACAGTGCCCCACATCCCCCCAGTAGCAGCCACAGTGCCCAACATCCCCCCAGCAGCATCCACAGAGCCCCACATCTCCACCACCCAGCAGCAGCCACAGTGCCCCACACCTCCACCACAGAAGCAGTCACAGTGCCCCACATCTTCCCCCCAGCAGCAACCACAGTGCCCCACACCTCACCTCCCTAGCAGAAACCACAGTGCCCCACACCGCTCCTCCCCAGCAGCAGCCACAGTGCTCCCCCAGTAGCAGCTACAGTGCCCCACATCTACACTCACCCAGCAGCAACCACAGTGGCCCACATCTCCTCCCCCAGCAGCAGCCACAGTGCCCCACATCTCCCCCTTAGCAGCAGCCATGGTGCCCCACATCTCCTCCCCCAGCAGCAACCTCTGTGCCCCACATCACCCTAGCAGCCCCTGTCCCGCTCTGGAAAAAAAACTCACCTTTCCCCACTCAACTGAAGTGGCATCTGTCTTCTTCATCTTCACTCCCCTGTGTGCCTCCTCTACGCGGCAACTCTAAAGCTCGCACAGGAGCTTTTGTGTGTACGGCTTCTGCTTCAGGGGTGGGGAAAGGGGAGAATCTGAGTTACCCTGCCACTAAGATGCGCCCCCATGATTTGGCCCGTGGGCCTTGTGTTTCACACCCATTCTCTAGATATATTTGACATTTTCACAAATGTCATAAACTGGTGAGATGGAAATACCACATGGCCAAAATTTTTCTGTTCTTTACTCTCACATTGTCCTGGTGACACATTCATTATAGTTTAATGTTAATATGCCTACAAATAATGGGATGTGTGTACTTTTTTTGCGCTCAGTTGAAAATTTCCATGGGAATGAATGGAGAAAGTTGCTCAGGCCCAATATCCAGTCGTTAGAAAAGTATTGGTCCAAGAGTATATCTAAGTTCAGAGGGAACCTATCACCTCAAACCAACTTAATAAACCCCAAGCAGAACCCCAAGACTGTAATTATATTTCTAGTGTGCTTCCTGTATTTTTTTTTCAGTCAAAAAAACTACTTATTCCATTTATTTCAACTTATTCCATCTCTTTTATTTCAGAGATCCGGTCAGGAAGGTGGGAAAGCTTTAGGATCCAGTCAAGCTCCCACGCCTCGTCAAAGCAGCTCTACCTGTTAAACACGCCCCAACGCCACGTCACTACAATCCTGTGTAAAATTCTGTGCATGCGTGGAGTGCCCTTCAGTTTGGTGCGGGACTGCTCATCCCAGGTCAGTAGCACATATGAGCCAGTAATGAGCTAACTAGCTCTCACCGACCCTGCTCACGATACTGGCACATACAATGTGCACCGTGGAACCGGGTGGAAACAAGCCGGCTGGCGACAGATGCACCACACAGGTGCAGGATTTTCTAATAGCATTGTAGTGAAGTGGAACTGGGAGCAGTGACCAGTGGCATGCAGAAGGACGGGTTTATCAGGCAGAGTAGTCGTGAGGAGGCGGGAGAGCCTGACTGAATCCAAGAGCTTTCCCGCCTCCTTGACTGGATCTCTGAAAGCAAACAAGGTGGAATAAAGGTTCATTTTGGACCAAAGCAGTACAGAAGTTACACTACAACCATTCAAAGAAAATCACAATCTTGTATAAGGCACTGTTTAGGGGTTTATTCAGTTTGGAAGCCTTTCCAATATTTTTCTCCAGAAATTGTGATCCCTGTGTTGGAAAATACTATTACATGGTTATCATTCATATGAATTTACATGGGCCCCAAATGGTTCTCTTGTTTTCAACTTTTACCCCAGTTAACAGAATCCCCAAATGGTTCTCTTGTTTTCAACTTTTACCCCAGTTAACAGAATTGCCACAGGAGCTGTGGATAACAAGGTTCCTTGCTTTTTTTCTCCTTCATACTTACAGCTACCATTTGGAGTTTCTTGATGGCTGACGTGGTACCCTTACACGTCGATAGCAGTGGTTGGCTGGCCAGATCGGGTGACCCTGGGATAGACTAGCCGCTGCCCGCGCTGCTCGGATCATTCTGTGTCTGGATGCCGCTAGGGAGAGAGCTGCTGCTGGTCAGGGAAAGCGTTAGGGTGTTCTATTAGCTTACTGTTAGGCAGGAGTGATTCTCCAAGAACCCAACAGCCCTTCTTAGGGCTACAATAACGTTTGTCGCCATGCCACTCTCTAGCCTGCCGCTGCTGCCGCTGCCTCTGCGGGCCGTCCCCTATAGTGTCAGGGTCAATTATTGGATGTTTTAGATGCTATCTAGCTTCATTCTGTCACTCTGTCATGGCCATGCTGTTGCCCATAATTTTGGCATAATGGTGCATTTAAGCAGCCTCAGAGGCATCCATGCATGCTGCCCCTGCTGTTTCCTGTCCATTTCCGTGGTGTTTCCATCCTTTTCTGAGGTTCCCAGGTGTTTGGCCAAGCTTCCCTGTGCAGAGCCTTGGTCCCCTTGAAAAATGCTCGAGTCTCCCATTGACTTCAATGGGGTTCGTTATTCGAGACGAGCACTCGAGCATCGGGAAAAGTTCGTCTCGAGATCAAACGCATGAGTCTAGTATATAAAATGTGAAGGATTGTGAATTGTCTGGATTACTGACAAATGTATTGGTCTAATATGGCCGATTTACCATAGATCACATGATACTTCTATCACACCTATACAATAAATCAGGCCGCTATAAGAACAGAAAACAAGTGACTGAGGAACCAGATGCAGAATATTTCCCTGTTTTTAACCTCAGTCATCTGACTTGTAAACTTCTCTAAGAGATAATAAAGCAGTTAGAAGCTTCTCACACAAGGCTTTACCAGGGTTCTCAATTAGTAAATGTGCACCACAGAGAACTAGTGGGTGCAAGCTAAGGGCTTTACCCCAGTTTTCTGAGGGACTTTGCACATTCTTTTAGGTATAAACTGCTTGGACAGGTATTTAAGAAGTGTTTGCACCACAAATGTGTCACACGTGACTGTTTTGTGGCGCAGCTGCTCCAGCCTCCATGCAACACAAATTAAGGGCCTTCTGGCACGCAGTCGGAAAGTGCCCCAAATTTAACATGCAGCACGTGCACCACAAAAAAGTTGGTGAACTATGTCGGGCCAATGCAGGGAACCACCAGATTCATGATTTCTGGCGCACGTTCTTCATGAATCGCTCGCACCCAGCAATATACATGGGCAGAAGACTTTTAGTGCAGTTTCCCACATTCTTCGTAAATGTGTCCCAATGGGGCTCATTTACTAAGTTTCCACGGAATGCATTTTCGTCACATCTGCCTTGCACGCGATCGGATTTTGATGCATCGGCGCCGGCTTGCACGCGACAGAAATCGGGGGCTGTGGCTGTGGGACAACCCGACGTATTTGGACAACGCGCAAGATTTAACATTTAGAATTGTGACGCAAGACACGCACTTACATGCACCAGGAAGAAGAAGGTGAACTCTGGCGGACCTCGGCGCAGAAGCAACACATACAGGAAATTGGATGCACGACTTTAGTGAATCGCAGCAGACCCGAATCCTCACCGGACAAAGCACCACGGGATCTCAAAAGTATCGGGTAAGTAAATCTGCCCCTATGTGTTAAAACTGACCACAAATGTGTAAAAGCAAATATCTGATCTATAACAGAAAATACTGGAACTCTGAACAGGAGTTAACATGTGTCTGATAAGAGTTTCTGAAAAGTGAGGCAAAGGTTTCTTAATTTGTGATTGGGCAATCCCTGTATTTAATATGATATGATATGATAATATGATGACTATGCATTGGGCTTTGCAGTGAATATTTATACCTTTCAACTGTCCTGAAATTAAGCAGAATAGTTCTGGATTTTTGGGTCTGTCTTGTAGTCCTGGGTGACAGGAGGCATATCTAGGGTTCAACTCCTTCTGCTCCGAGGCTCAGATAGAATCGAATGTAATGGTTAGAGATGGCTACTGAGGCCAAATCTGAACTTCAAAATTATGTTTGGGTCTTGGACCACCACCATTTATCAGCCATAAAGATGCCAGCAACATCTATGTTGCCTGTGGAGCATGTGGGACACCATTCTCCCAGGGATTGTTGCTCCCCATGACGTCATCATGGAGTGATCACCTTGTGGGAAAATAGTGGTGTGTTGAGCTGAACCCCAACCTAAACTTCCAAACATTGTAATTTTGGATCCACTTATCACTAGTAAGGGTAAAACAGGGTCCCATAGGCAGAGGCTAGCAGGAGTATTATGATGATGTTATCCGCCGGTCTTCTCTGCAGAGGAGAAGACCGGAATGGGGAGAAATGTTGTAAGAGAGTGTGTAGAGAAGGGGGAAAGAGTCTGACTGAAAAGGGGACAACAAGACCGTGCGGGCTACAAAAATTTGGCCATTGTAAATGGGAATTTGTAGGAGAGGTGCTATAGAAAAGAAGGCATTCTAAAGAGGTGGCAAGATAAAAGGGGTAGTTTAATGGGCGAAAGCAGAAAAGGGGGAATGGACTAGAGACAAGGGTGTATTATATATGGTGAAGTGTAGAGGAAGGGGGCCATATACAATGTAGAGACACTGATATAATATGGAGGGAAGTAGGGGGATGGTATAGTACTTTACAGGTAGACTTAGGGGTGGGGTTAGTGACACTTGGAACCAGAAATCAAAAAGCTTTTGTCCCTATTTGGCCATTGCAAAAATTATTTAAGTTATGTATAGGTATATATATATATATATATATATATATATATATATATATTAGCCTTTCTTTTGCATAAGTTGCCCATTTACCTTTACTGCTTTGTAGATAATACCTGAATGTTTATCAAGTGATTAAGCAGTCCTGCTACTTATGTGCAGACCCTCCATGCTTCTTTATTTACATCCTTGAGCTCTGCTGAAATGGGGGAGGTGGAGCAGGACATGAGAATGACTCATCCCCCCTCTCTCTCTCCTGGTCTCTGTCAATGTGGATTGACTGTGAGAGGAGAACGAGAGAGGTTGATATCACATGGACATGCCCGAGTAAATACAGAGATGGCAGCTGTATGTGTATGCAGAAAGCAGCATGCTGAGAACATGGTAAGTCTGCAGCTTTCAAGGGAGGCAAATAACTATACATGCAGAGACATGACTTATGGAAGAGATTTATTGAAAAGTGGCCAGTTTTTTAAACATATATGGGACTATGTCCTGCAGATCTTATATATGAAGCACTATTACAGTACAATTCATTTAGTTATAGTATTCTATAGAATCGCCTATGATTAAAATATTTTAGTTTACAGTCACCTCACAAAATGCAAATTCCCGCCCCTGGAGCGCAGAGAAGCTAATTTGCACATAGAAAAATGCAGATTTCTCCCAATTTTTTTTAAAATAAAAATTGGAAAGATATGTCTAGATAGATCATAGCAAACCCTACACAACATTGGTTTTACTTGTGGGGTGATTTGGGTGTTGGTACATTCCCCTTAAGACAAAAGAGCATAGTATAATAATAAGTAGGGTAGTAATAGTAGTAATTTGGTTAGGTAGTCAGGTTAACACCAGGTTTTGTAAGTCAAGGTCTCTTATAGCAAGGTTTTCCCTCGGTGGTTATGTCCCATATGATCCCTTTAACTAAGCTGCGTACACATTCATTTTGGTGTTGCTACATTGTTTCTCTTTTGTGGTATAAGATTACCAGAAAAGTTTGACACACTTGATAAAGTGTTATCTACATGTGTGAATGCAAACTACAAAAGCAGAAATATTTTACTGACTCTTATCTATTAACCAATAAAGCTGTGACTAACAACGTTTGTTTCATGTGCAGGAAAATCCTATCTTGCTTAACCGGTAAATATGAAACACCACATAGAACATGAGCCAAACTGTATGTCTTCTTGCATCCTGTGACAGGACATGATTTATCTGCCTCTGGTAAAATTCACAACAATAAAAATAGATTTCCTGTATCCCTACAAAACTGGTAGGGATTGGGAAAAAAATAACTAGAACAACCTTATTATTGCATAGTCAAGTTGAACGTTTGACACCTCCATTAACCATTTTTTTCCCAGTCACGTAGATTATATATCTATTGTACAACTATAAAGAATGCAAACTTTTGCCCAACAAAGCAAAATCAAACAATTCTCTAATTCACTCTAATGAGCTATCTGCAGGTTTTTAGCAGCTAGTGGAGGCTGTACCTTGTCTCCCCAGGCTACTCTCCATTTTCCATGCTTGCTGGTAACATGGGAAACTGTATAGAACAGCTAGACTTGACAGGAGGCTTGTTCGGAGGGGTATGTGACTCATTGCATGCTTCAGGTCGTCCAATTACAAACATGCTGTCCTGAATCATATGTATTCCCTAAGTACTGATGTCACCAGGTAGTCCCACCCACTTCAGGAAAAGCTGAGTGAATTTTACAGATAGCGTCCTATATATATTAAAACCTTACAGGTGATACAGGTTTCATTGTAAATGTTGTCTAAGGCTATACGTCACCCATACATCGCAATGGACTCACGGCGCCCTGCTGTGTGCCCGCAGTGCTACGGTACAGTGGGCAATGGCAGTGTGCATGTAGCCTCAGGGTTTTTTTGTTTAAAAAGCATAATTAGTATATGCAGGTCTGTGGGCCAACCAAATAAAATTATTCCTGGAACCCACCTTCCATCAACCCCTTGGAAATTATCTCAAATAGTCTACAAATTGGGTTGTCTTCTACTGTGTTTTAGGCTGCAGCAATGTGGTAGAGACAAACTGAGTATCCTTTTGTGCACCACTCTGGCACATGGCATAACATGTTAGACCTAAAGGAGAATGATGGTTGGTAGTGATGAGCAGATCCATCAAAGTATGGGTTAGATGATTTTGGATGAACTTCGGGAAAAACATTGGGTAAGACACAAAAATGCCTGTAAAATGGGGGTAGTAAGGGGTAAAAGGGTACAAAATGGGGGCTTGGCAAAAGTACTTAAAATAATAACATACCACATATACTCAAGTATAAGCCGACCCAAGTATAAGCCAAGGCCCCTAATTTTACCACCAAAACTGGGAAAACCTATTGACTCGAGTATAAGCCGAGGGTGGGAAATGCATTGGTCACAGCCTTCAAGTATATAGCCATCAAGACCCCGGGAGTATACAGCCATCCCCCTGTAGTATACAGCCAGCCCCCTTTAGTAGCCAGCCAGCCACCTGTAGTATACAGCCAGCCAGCCCCCGGTAGTATACAGCCAGCCCCCTTTAGTATATAGCCAGTCAGACCCTTTTATTATACAGCCATCACCCTTCAGTAGCCAGCCAGCCCCCTTTAGTAGCCAGCCACCTTTCTTCAATTAGATGTCAAAAAAAAAATTACCCGTGTGAAGATAATTTCTCATAAATGTAGTGATATGGTCCCCTAGAAAAAAGACTGTGTCCCTGGATACGGCTACCTCTGCTTGAGGGATTGCACAAAGAAACAAAAAGCTTTTTGTATATGAGATGCCCGGGAATTACTGCAGGTCCCACAGCCGTCCTGTGGCAATGAATGCTGAAGCCAGGTGGTCAGGCAGGACTCAATAGTGAATGTCTGGTCACTGCTGCCAAAATGTGAGGTGGTGATATCAGAGAAGCTATCTCATTTCTAAGGGACAACATGACTACATTTATTATCTTCACACAGAAACATTTTTTTTTTATTTAAATGCCCAGATGGGAAAACCCCTTTAATTATTTCCTATGCTGCTCCTCATAATTAATTATTTCATAAATTGGGCTCCCCGGCCACCACAATCTTTCTACTGCCGTTTTTAAAAAAAACCAAAAACTTAAACTTGTACTCACCTCAGTCTCCTGCCGCGCGTCTTCTGTCTTCTTGCAGATCGTCTTCTATTTTCTTGCCGCGTCCGGGCAGGAAGGAGTGCATGGCTGCGCAGCCTAGTTCATGGAGCGATGTGCGACGGTCTTCCGGCTACAGTAATAGTGCTTGAGTGGATGTTTCCAGCTGCATCGAGCACTATACTGGGACGGGCAGGAGCTTCTGCCCCTGTCCGACTGTCGAAGGCCACAAGGTCCCGGCGCTGACGCCCCAAGTGACAGGGGCCGAATAGAACCGGTCCATGGGTCGCATATGGCCCACGGTCTGTAGTTTGGGGATTCCTGGTGTAGAAGGCCTGGCAAAGCAAGTCCATCACATCCAATCTATAATCTCTCAGAGAAGGGCAATAAAACAGTAGACTGATGTCAAATTGCTTGAGACTGGGCAAAAAAATCCAGAATTCTCACAATAAAGAATCCAGTTTCCATACTAAGTGAACATTGTGTAACTACTCTACTCGTGTTGCTAATGCATGAGGATCCCGACCAAAAAACTTCTTATTTATGTAAGAATTTCCTAACAAGTTTATCTTATCTGTTATAGGGAATTCTCTGCATAGTGGAGGGTATCTGGATAATATATTTTATATTCACCTCAGACTTTCTGGGAAAGACCATTGTACCTGGCAGGGACTCCATAAATATCTAAACTTAGATTTCTAATGTAGCCTTACATTTTCCATATCTTCACCTTCTGATCTTTATATACATTTTATATTAGGACGTGAAAAAGTAATCAGTCATAGTCATATATTGTCATACGGTCCAATATGTCTATTATATGGGAGACAAAATAACTCTCCGTAGTACTACAGGGGGTTTCAGGGATTTGAATTTAACATATACAGTCAGTCCATTCATGTTCCTTATATTTGTCTAAGGATCTTTCATTTTCCCTTAATATTTTCATTTTGTCATTTGAAGTGAGGAAAATACATAAACAGGTATATGGTTACTCTATGTGTACACACTAGATAAAAGTGATCATAAATGTCGGCCAACATTGCACAGTGCAGTGTGTACTATGTGCAGTTTGCCTGTGTAGTGTGCAGGGGGCGCCAGATTCATGAATTGTGGTGCACGTCCTTCATTTATCTGGCGCTCCCTGCACTGCTCGGGAATTGTTCAGCATTTTTCCGGTGCACTTTGTTCATGTTGCAGAATTATGGCACAGACACAATTGTGGAGCACGTCGGACAAAATACTTCAAAATACTTTAAGTTACAAGTTAAGGGATGGAGATAAACCCCAATATTCCCACAAACTGGAGGAGGCCGGGGAATCACTCACACTCATTACTAACACCTCGTTTCTAAAGTGTAGAAGCTAACTAGGCTAACCTCTCACAGAGACCATAACATGCAGGTAAGTTAGGACAGTCTACCATCATTAACCCTTTCAGGATTCAGGACATCATTAACCCTCTAGGATGTGGCCCCATTTTTCAAATCTGCCCTGTGTCACTATAAGTGGTTATAGCTGGGGAACACTTTCACACATCCAGGGGATTTTGAGATTAGTTTTTTTATTAATTTGCAAGAAGAGTTGTTCTTTTTAGTGGTCTTATTTTAGAGTGTATAATTTTATTAAATAACTTTTTAGAGCATTTTTAAGGGTATTAATAAAAAAAATTAGCCATTTTTGGAACATTTTTTTTGGGGGGGGGGGTGTTCCAGCGTTTACCGTGCAGGTTCAGTAACGATTCTTTTTCATTATACAGATTGTTACAGATGCAGTGATACCAAATATGTGGTGGGTTTTTTGTACTTATGTTTTTTATACTTTATTAATTGTTTGTATGGGAAAGTGACATTTTTGTGGCTTTTATTTCTTTATTTTTCATTTATTTTAATGTTTTAAACTCAATTTTTTTTTACTGTATTTAAACATAAACTTGGTCCAGCGATGCTCTGATCACTGGTTTGTGTCCAATACGCATGCACGGGCAGCCCCGGGGCACTTGGCAGACCTTGGGGCTGCCCAGAAGTGAATTGGATCCTCCAGTAAGAGGCACAGGGGATCCGATCCCTACATGCTTGACCATGGCATGTAAAGGGTCAGCATACAGAATTAATATTGCTCTATAAATAAATAATTATAATAAAGGGGAAAATTTTTTTGTAATTAAAATTTATTGAAGAAAACATGTGGCCCAACATTTCATAGAGAAATATAGAGACAATATAGCAGCAGCAGATTGACTTAAATGGAGTGGGAGAGTGTTATAGGACGCTGGTAGTTCTATAAATTGTTATACAATATAACGATTAGTATCACTACCTTCCTCCTTGTACTGTTTACTATATCTTATATCTTCTGTTTCTAGTCTCTGTATTGTACACTATAATTTACCACACTCAGGGTTAATACCAATAATATTTATTAACACACTAGAAGTATACAATGTTAATCACAATACCCACAAAACCACAGAATCCAACCCACAACAATGCATATAAACACACACACACATATAATGATCTTTACACCTAACTATCCCTATTATTACAGAGAACGAAGGGGGACAGGGAGATTAACAGGAAAGCAGGGGTACAGAGATAGATTTAGGTAGATAGGAAAGCAGGGGTACAGAGATATATTTAGGTAGATAGGAAAGCAGGGGTACAGAGATAGAGAACAGGGGAGCTGGGGTACAGAGATAGAGAACAGGGGAGCCGGGGTACAGAGATAGAGAACAGGGGAGCCGGGGTACAGAGATACAGGTACTCAGCCAAATCCGGGAAGGTGCTATAGTGTCTTCTCTGTGGTGATCCTCTTAGCTGGTGGTGATGGCAGATTCCTTCTCCTTTCCTAGTTGGTCTGTAGGGAAGATTTTTCTTCCTCTATCCTCCACTATCATCCCCTTATAAGTCTGCCCTCTGTAAATCTGCCCTGTGTTACTATAAGTGGTTAGAGCTGGGGAACACTTTCACACATCCAGGGGATTTTGAGGTTGTAACATATCCAGGGGAGATTGTTTTCTCATGACATATTGTACTTCAAATTAGTTTTTTTAATGAATTTTTTTTATTAATTTGGGGGGGGGGGGGGGGGGGGGGTTTCAGCGTTTACCGTGCAGGTCCAGTAACAATTCTGTTTTATTATACAGACTGTTACAGATGCAGCGATACCACATAAGTGGTGGGTTTTTGTGTACTTGTGTTTTTTATACTTTATTCAGTGTTTGTTTGGGAAAGTGACATTTTTGGGGCTTTTATTTATTTTTCATTTATTTTAATGTTTTAAACTCAATTTTTTGAACTTTTTTTAAACAAAAACTTGAGCCAGCGATGCTCTGATCACTGGTTTGTGTCCAATATGCATTCACGGGCAGCCCCAGGGCAGAAGTGGATCCTCCTGTAAGAGGCACGAGGGGATCCGATCCCTACATGCTTGACCACAGTGTGTAAAGGGTTAACCCTCGCAATCGGAGCCGGCTCTGATCGCGAGTGTTGGAGCGCAATATCAGCTGTAATATACACCTGATACGTGTGCAAAGGGGTTAAATCTGATAGTAATGATGTCCTTTAAATTGCCTTAGTCAAATACAAACGTCAATCCCTCACATGAACACGATATAGAAGCCCCAAAACATCACAAATCACAAGAGAAACCCACTCAGATAGAGAGAAACAAGAGGATACAGAAATGTCGTTCATGCCAGTGCGAACTTGTTTACTGTTCATTGTTTTGGAATAATGTTTAAAAAGAACACTGTCTTACAAGTTAGAAATATCCAAGAATATATACCAACTATGCTATTCTTGAGAAAATGTTCACTTATTTTACAATGTTAATGTACAACAGTCGCTTAAAGAAAGGAGAGGGTTCCTGCGTGTTCCCTACCTCCTATTGTTGAACATGCTTGTAATGACGTATTACTCAATAAAAACCTTTAAAACCAAAAAAAAAAAAAAAAAAATTGCCTTAGTCATGGATCCATCTGACTTAGTTTTTGGTGGAGGAAAGTCTAACACTAACCCCCCCCCCCCCCTTACTATAACCCTCCCCCCTTACTATCATCTTACTATTACCCTGTTACCCACTGCCACCAGGGGTGCCAGGAAGAGTCTGATAGAAACCAGTACAGACCGTCAAGCACTAAGGTGACAGTAGCCTAGTATTACTTGGCTGGAAAACCCAAAAACCATAGGCTCTCCCAACCTAGTAATTACAGACAGTTTCTGAATTATTGCATCTGGCTGCTAAAGAAAAATGGAAGGGGATTGCCCATCCTGTTTAGGACTTCCCACACACAATAACACACAATAAGTGCTGTGTTCCCTCAGCTTCTGTCTACATCTACCCTCCTACATAGATTGTGAGCCCTCTTGGGAAGGGTCCTTCTTCTTCTTGTTTCCTGATCACTGTATTTGTACTTGGATTTGTTTTTGTCTTAATGTAATTTGTGAACCCCTTATTGATAGCACAGCATATAAAATTAATATTGCTCTATAAATAAATAATTATAATAAAAGGGGAAAATTGTTTTTGTAATAAAAATGTATTGAAGAAAACATGCAGACCAACATTTCATAGGCAGCCAGAGACAATAAAGCAGCAGCAGATTGGTTTAAATGGACTGGGAGAGCCTCCTGTTTTTGAGCTTCCCAAGCCCAATAATTCCAGATCACATTTAAGAGTAAAAAAAAGTTTTTTTAAAAATAAATCCCTGACTATTTTAATACTTTTTAAGTATTTTAATTAATAATAATCATAGTCACCAAAATAGCCCTACCTGTGTGCCCTCTCCTGAACCCAATTAATTATGTCATGATTTTGTCCTGTTCAGTAAAGGGTTAAGGGGCTTGTACACCACATTTTATATTTCATATCCAAAATAGTTCAAATTTATTTTGATTTATTTTCTATTTTTATTATGTTTGCTTTTTCATTTCTGGTGTGTAATTCATATTACAGTTAATATTTTATAGGCAACTTTATACAGATATTTGAATATAATCCAATGAATCAAACCCATATGTTAAAAAAGTCCAATATGGTGATTGTTGTACAAAATTATCCACAATTATGTCATCTTCCAACTTCATCAACTTCAAGTTATCATAGTAGCATAGTATCATAGTATATAAAGCTGGAAAAAGACGCAAGTCCATCAAGTCAAACCTTTAAGAATCAAATAAATGTTTTATCCCCATAACCCGTGATATTTTTTATGATAAAAAAAAACCTAAAAATGTTAAAAAGATAACCCATATCCAAACTGTGAAAGAAAACGATACAGTAACCACTGGGCTCATTCTGTTGTACACTACTGCCTCCTCCTGGACAAGCTTGATACTTTTTACTGCTAAATATATTACTTTGTGACTTGTTCCATGTGTTACAGCTTTTATTGTGTTTATGAATAAATTCATGGAAAAAGATGCTTAATTAGAATTGAATAGGCCAACTGAAGGTTGCAAAATATACATGTACTTAAAAGACATCTACCATAAGATCATCAAATCACCTCTAACACTCACACGTCAGTCTGCAGTGGAGTCCAGTGCTGCCTTTGTTATGTACAACAACATCGGCAATATGAAGAAAAATGAGTTTTAAAAAATATATGAATGAGTGGGAGAGGCTGTGCAAAAGCCCCATTGAGCTTGGTAGTGTTTAAAGGTGTATTCCCAATTCAACAAATAAATGTTATTGTTTGTATAATGAAACTTTATTAAATTTTCCAAAATACTTTCTGTATCAATTCCTCACGGTTTTCTAGATCTCTGCTTGCTGTCCTTATAAAGAAAGCTTCTATGTTTACTACCAGTGGATAGAAATCTGACCATGGTCACACAGGTGCACAGAGGTGCACAATAAAGGAGAGACCACAAGATGCAGATGGATCAAGTACGTTCAATGCATCCATTTATAGATTAAAAGATCCTAGAGACCTCGGTAACAGATCATCGGTTAGCTCATGGCAATTTACTTAAATTAAAACTATCACTTCCACGCCATATAGGTACAAACTTCTGGGTACCGTACAGATCTAGTTAAGGCAATGGTACTCCTGTTTTCTTCTACTCGAAAGACCACTTGGGTTGGACAAAATGATGGCCAATAACTCTGACTCCAGATGTCCTTGCTTCTGTATTTGCAGTATTTTGCTGTTAAAGAGTTGAAGCCTTTTCCTGAGCTAATGGTCTTATAACATCTCTTCTTGTATCTTATTCCCCCCTCTTAGATACACTGGGGGTCATTTATCTTATTTCCCCCTTCTCTGTACATTTCTGGTACCTGTTGTGAGTCTATTTTTTGCACCTCTTTTGTCTTTGTTGTTGTGGCTCTTTGTCGAATTAAGGTTTTGTTGCGCAAATCGTCCCATTGGCTTTTTCCTAAGTATGGTCAGGACTGGTGTGTTATAGCGCAATTATTTGCGCTCATATAGGCGCAATAGAATAATAATTCGGCCACAAACATCTGTAAAGAGACGCAATGTAATGACAAATAACAACACATGGCGAATTGACATTAACATAAAAAAGCGCAAAATAAGTGCAAAACAACCATCACTCAACAAAATGAAGCAAAAACAACAACGGCAAGGAAAAAAAAATTATAAAAGACCCCCACTGTCTTGGAAGCCATACAAATTTGTTGATGACTCTATTGCCTCTTGCACTGATTGGGGGTGTACATTCTGGCCTGGCAGGGAGGACCAGAGTGGCAGCATTATGAAAGCAGGATAGGGAAAATGGATGTTTTTTTTTTTTACATTTCTTCAAAAATTCCATTTTATCATAACCCTGGAGAAGTCTGACTAGAGTAAGTCAGGCCACGGAGTATTTTGTGGGCGTTTATAGGCAGAATTTGAAGACTTGGCATCAGACGTGCTCCCGTTGCTTCCCGTGGGTGGCTGGGTATTTCTCATGACCTGCTCCGTGTTCTCGGGTGCCACTCCTGACAATTAAAATGTTCTTGGAAAAAAGTTTCATCAGCCAGCGTCTGTACCTTGGCGGTATGAGGAGGTGCGGCCGGGGCTCAATCTGGAGAGCAAAGCAATCACATTGTATCCAAGAGTATATAACTGTGTTGTCCATAGCTACAGCATGAAAACAGTGTAAATAAGGGAGTATGACCCCCAGCATCCTCCCTCAGCTGCCTCTCGTACTGATATTCATTATGGCACATGCCCAGACTCCCATAAAGGCATTACACATAGGTTCACTGCTAGACAGGAGGGAAAATGTGGAGCAGCACCCTGAAGAGAGAGATGTCGGGTGCAGGTCTTCACAAGGGGTCCGACTGAGACCACAATGAACTATAGCAATCAGCGACGAAGCAGCACTCCGTAATGAAAAGTGAAGTTTCTTTATTCCATCCCATTAGTATGCAATGTTTCACCTTCTCCATAAAGGCATTATAAAGCCTGATGCTCGTAAAACTATTTCTATTTGTTATCTTATAAGTTATACCAGATAAACACAGGTAACCATATCCCAACGTGCAGCCGCTATAAGTGTTAGAAATTGCACTTGTATCAAAGCCTCAACTACAAAAGTCATAAAATGGAGTTAAAAAGTAACAGATGTTCTCTTGTGTCTGGCGAGAAACCTTGAAGGCGCTAATTATATCTTCATTGCTTTGCCCTTTGGTTTAATTAGCTACATCTCAGGATGCGGATATCAGGGATGAGCGGCCTAATGATGATGTCCAAGCTGAACACAATGCAAGGACAGGGAGCATCACTGCTCCATTAGAGATAAGTGGACCCATTTCAGTTCGGGTTTAGACCTGGACATATCGCCGGATTGGTGGAAGAACAGCCAATCTGGCAAATGCATACCCCTTGCTACTATGGCTATGATTGGCCAAGGGGTGGCCAGGGAGCCAATCATGGTCATGGCTTGTGACAAGGAGTGGCCAGTTGCCAGATTGTCTGTTCTTCCACCAATCCGGCAAACCAGTGGACAGGGTTGCGCGGTCAAACCGATTGTTGAACCCAAGCTGAAACTACCGGTCCTTGCATTAAGGAAAAATGCATGCGTTTTGGTAGAAAAAAATATGGCTGCATTTTTCCTTGATGCATTAATGGTTCAATAACGTTTATTGAAATATGCACAGTGACAAACGTAGCCATTAGTGACAGTCATATCAAACACAAGATATTATGTCATTGAATCAATAATGTTGAGTGCTTTATGATAACAAATATATGATAACATACAAGTCAAATAACTGAAAAGATCCGTAGGGGACCTTGTACAATATTACAACTAATGAGGCAGGGCAGACAGACACACACCTTTGACCTGGGTGCCCTTCTTAGGACTTAGGGTCGCCAGCGATCAACCAAGTGAAAGCCAGCCAAGGGCTCCAGCTGCTTTGGTAGAAGTCGTGTTTGCTAGCTTTCATCTCTTCCAAGCGCAGTATTAAGTTAAGAGCCTCCACCCATTGGCCCAGATTTACTAAAGGCCGTGTGCCAGTTTTCTGGCGGACTTTGCACGTTCTTTTATGTGCAAACTGCTGGCACATGTATTAAGGATTACCTTTTGCGTTGTGGCTGCACTTTACCCTAGACGACCACATTTTTGCAAATAAAGAACCGTTTTGGTGCTCAGTCGGACCTGCACTCTGTTGGGGCAGTGCAGGGGGCGCCAGATTCAGGATGAACGTGCTCCACAATTCATGAATCTGGCGCCCCCTGCATTATACACAAGCAAACTGCACATAGTACACACTGCACTGTTTTCAGTAAGTGTGGGCCAGTGTGTTTTTGAAGGATAATATGATATAGTACTAGATGGCACTGCTTCTAGATTCTAAATGATACTGAATAGGGCTACAAGCAGTAGCAGGTGGTGCTCAATCTATTATCTATTATATCCAGTATAGATAGGCTAAAAAGTAAGTAAAAGAGGCCCTCACCCGCGTCTTACTGCTCAGTTAAAATTCCTTCCTTTATTCATGATTCTTGTAATAGATGTATACCAGGGGAGAGAGAAAGTGCTGCGCAGTGCATATGGAGAACAAAACAATGGCCGTTTTGCGCTTCATCTGGCTGTTGCTATCATGTGATTGTTACCAAGCCTCTGTTTTAGAAGGAAGAAGAGAGGATCTCCACAACCTTGGTATCACCTGCCGCATTACTATAAGGAAGTGGCAAAGTATACTCTTTTTTTTAAATTCAGAGATAGCTCCTGTCCTTGATGCATATAAAATGCTTTTTAAAACGCAAGAAAAAACGCCAGTGTGAACGCATCCTGTGGCCATATTCACCCACAAAGTTTGAATTGCGTGTTGAAATGTAATTCAAAGGGTGAAGACACACATGGCGTTTTTAGGCCGTTTTTAGTTAGTGCGTTTTCAGATCGTAAAAAACGGTTTTTAAAAACGCATGCGTTTTTGTCAGTTTTTCCGAAATTGAGCAATAAAAAACGGACAAAAACGCCTGCGTTTTCAAAAACGGATGCGTTTTTAAAAAAGAATGTGTTTTTTAACGCATGCGTTTTTTAACTAAAAACGGCCCAAAAACGGCCTAAAAACGCCAGGTGTGTCTTCACCCAAAGGCCAGCGCCACATGTAGTGCTTTGTCTGCGCTTGCAAACGCAAACAAAGTCGCGGCCACCGGGGCGGGCCTCAGCCCGATCGCATCGGCGTTTCTATGGAAACGCCTGCGATCAGGAACGAGACGCCGGTGTTTCGCGTTAACGTGTGGCGCCGGCCAAAGGCTGCGGGATGGAGCTTGGGCTGATTGCATATGTGTTTACATGCAAAACGCGTGGTGGGGGGACATTGATAATAATTTTTTATTGCTTTTGCTGTTTTTTCGCACAATTTTATGGAGCAGTTATTAAATTTGTCTCTAATTTGCAACAAGCATAGTCCGGCGCTTAGTGGTTTTGAGTCTCTGCATCTGATCTGACATAGTGGGGCTTATTTACTAAGGGTCCGTGGACACTCTGTCGCTGGACTTTCTGTCATTTTTTGGTTGCGTGCAGCTGTAACAGGTATTTAATAAGGGATTGTGTCGCACACGATCAGATTTTGGCACAGGTGCGCTGCTTCGGGGGAGGGCCGTCAGACGATCCAACTGATTCAGACCGAGCGTGGTATTTAACTTTCAAATTGTGCACTTACATGCACTTTTAGTCTCTACACTTACAACAATGTGTAGTCCAGACATTGGGGGACATTTACTATGGCGTTTCCGCCAGTTTTGTGGCGCTCTCACCACATGTTCTGCTCTCAGACCTATTTATTAGCTGACGGCGCCAGAAAAAATGACTTTTTCCGTCTGCTCCGACTCTTCTCCGAAAAGGGGCGTGGCTTTGGCGGAGTGGAAACTCAGACACAATTAATATGTGTCGCAGCCCTTTTTGGGCGCTGAAAACTGGCGGAAAGTAGACCAAAAGAAAACTGGTCTAGCAGGGACTGTTGGACACATTTCTGGTGCTCGGGACAGATTTTGGTCTCGGGGACAGAAAATGGTCTCGGGGACAGAAATGTCTCTGCACAGCTACACAATATTAAATGTGTATCTTCTTTCCGAGAGCAGGTCGGTAACAAAGCCAGTGCAGACACCGACACTTTATGTAAATGTCCCCCAATGTGCAAGCAGATACTATTTTTGCAAAAATGAAGCTGGGAATGTTCTGTCAGCTTTTCTCAATCTAGCTTCATGATTGGTCACAAATGAGATCTACTTTGTAAGGGAATAATTTGAGACAAACTAGGCACAAAATTAGGCACAAATGAATCTGCCGTGCGACAATTCAAAACACATTTAAAAAAAGGCAAAACGCCAACTAAGATAAACTACAGGAGCACAAATAGGCGAATTTGAGAATATGTAAAGTAATATAAAACATGTGGGGCTCATTCCAAAATGCATGCATTTCAGTGGAAGAACATATGTGTTTTAGCCAAAACCCTCCCACTTGCATTTTGGATGCATTTAAAAAACCCATCCAAAATACCACGTGTGAACACGCCCTTTGTATTTTTTGGGCAGAAGCACTAATGCTGTGGATAGGTTTATTGTGTGTTTTTAGGTGACAGGTTCCCTTTAAGTTGTCCAAACAGTCGCTATCCATCTTTACCCTCCTATAAAGATGCACTCAGTGGGTTACCCTGCAACAGAGGACGAGGATGGCCCTTGTCCCACTTCTTCATTGTTGCAATAACCAAAGGTAAATGAGTTGAGTTGTAATACTGGATAATCACTATAGATCTTGTACAATCATTTCATGAGAATTTATCTAGATAACAGGCAAGTTTCCAAATAGAACAGGACATTACCAAAGCGCTCATAATATTTTATGTGCCTCTGTACCTCACGCCTCATTTGTTGTGATGCAACATTTGGACATTTGGACAAGATATTCCTGCACCTGTAGTTCTCAACTTGGGCTACACCCAGTCTTTTATCTCTTAAAGGAAATCTACCACCATTATCATTATTTATATCCCCCGCAGGATGTGACATCATCAATGAACATACATAAACACATAGGGGCAGATTTACTTACCCGGTCCATTCGCAATCCAGCGGCGCGTTCTCTGCGGTGGATTCGGGTCCGGCCGGGATTCACTAAGGCAGTTCCTCTGACGTCCACCAGGTGGCGCTGCTGCGCTGAAGAGCATCGGAACGCACTGGGGTTCACCGAGCCATCGTGGGTGAAGGTAAGCGCAAGTCCAGCGACATTTTTTTTTCTAAATGCGGTGGTTTTACGGCCGCATCCCCTGATTTCCGTCACGTGCCGATGCGCCACAATCCGATCGCGTGCGCCGGTCCCGGGGCAATACAGGGAAGATCGACGCAAATCGAAAATATTTGGGTAACACGTCGCAAAAACGCGAATCGGACCCTTAGTAAATGACCCCCATTGTATGCAATATAGGATGCAGTTTAAGAACTATGTATTTTATTATTTATTTGTTGCTACGCGTTTCAATCTCGAATTGAGTTCTTCATCGAAACGCGTAGCAACAAATAAATAATAAAATACATTGTTTTTAAACTCCCCTGAAGTGTATGCAGCGCCTTCACTCTAGGCTCCGAACATCTCCATATGTGCTTGCATCTTAAACCCTCCTGAGCAGTAGCAGCGGGATCTGTCTATCTGCTCTGAAGACTGAGCCGACGGCCAGCAGCATACCATACAAAATCTAAGCCAATACTACCTCATAATAAAGTGAGCAGATTATATAGAATATTTTAATCCAATTTATTTAGTAAAATATTCCCTGAATCTGAAGCGTTGTCGAAGGACTTGTCGAATCGTCGAGTCCTATCTTTTTACGGGTACGGAGCGGTGTGCTGCACCGTACCGCTCCTGTAGGGCGCCGTGCGCCCATTGACGTCTATGGAGGACGTATATACGTAGGCCGTATATACGTTCTCCATACGTTAGTGTGAATGTAGCCTTAGCCGTTTGCTGGAGAGGAGGAGGAGGAGGCCCCTCCTCCCTCCATAGAGAATAGTGGCGCACGGCATGCTCTATCTTTTTGCGGTGTGCGGGCCGGATCGGTGCCACTCATGTGCCACTCATGTATCTGCACCGCTATTGACGTCTATGGGGACGTACATGCGGCCGCAAATTTGCGGCCGCATGTACGTCCCCGCAGACGGCCATGTGAATGTGCCCTTAGTGTGTTATATTTACCATCAATATACACTTGGATTATAACTATATTTTGAACACAATGTCATATTGGATACAGTGGGGCACATTTACTTACCCGGTCCAGTCGCGATCCAGCGGCGGGTTCTCCGACGCTGATTCGGGTTCTGCTGGGATTCACTAAGGTCCGTGCGCCGATATTCACCAGGTGTCGCTGCTGCGCCGAGGTCCGCTGGAGTTCACCTGGCGACACAAATGGCTTTTTAAATTCTGCGGTTTTTCCGAATCCTTCGGGTTGTCCGGTGGCCACGCCCCCCGATTTCTGTCGCGCGAAAGTCGGCGCGATTGCGCCAAAAATCGATCGCGTGCGCCACAATCCCGTGAAATACAGCGCACAGCGGAAATATTCGGGAAAAACCCGACGGATTCGCGGCTGCGGACCCTTAGTAAATGTGCCCCATTGTGTTTATGTATGTTCATTGATGATGTCACATCCTGTGGGGGATATAAGCTTGCCTTGTAAGACTTCTATCATTACTTGAAAATGGCTACATTGAGATAGCTGAAACGTTCTATTTCCCACTTGTGAAATAAAAACTTATTTGTCACGGAGTGCTGCTTCCCTGCCTAGGACCATTATCAAGTACTGTAAACCAAACATACAGACATACTGGTGTGCTCCCCTTCTGGTGGGATCTGCTCTTCCTTTAGCTTCTTATGCCCTGATTTTTACAAAAAAAAGGCATTTAAATTATGCAAATGAGCATGAGGGGCTCCGGGTTCCATAGGTATTAACTGTTACCATGTTATAGAGTAAAATGAGGTGTTGAGGTGCCAGGGGATACAAATAAAATGGTTGGAAATACAACTAAGCAAAATTGTGTTCTGTATCCAATTCTCTCAGCCACTTGTGGGGTCTCGTAAAGTGACTTCCCTGCCCAGAAATAAATTGTAATAGAAATGTAGCAATAAAGTAATATTGTGAAATTCTTACATAAGATTCTACCGTTATATATAGATTTATAGTCAACAAAGTCTTATCGTCGAACCTCTGAAACTTCAAATATTTTGATAAGAGGTGAGAAAAAGATAAGAAAAAAATCCACAAAACCATAAAAGATTCGCCTGAGCAAATAAAGAAACAAAGTGTTCTGTAAAGACTATACAGACTTGGTATTAAAAACAGGGAGAAGTGATCTTTATATGGGTGCTTAAGACCTGGTGGTCCCTGGAGGGCTTGTGGCGTCCTCCACTGCCTGCTCTGGGGGTCTGCGGGACTTCTCCATGGCTAAAATACATAATACTCAAAAATGCTAAAGAGTATTTTCACCCACCTAGAAAAATGTTGTGTGACCTGTACATACAACAGCCCAGCACTGATCCACAGCTATATCCTGCCCACAAAATTTATCACGCAAATCTTAAAACCCCAATCACAAAATTCAGACAACATAACAATTGATCACATGCCCACATTGTGCCCCCGGTTTACATTCAGAATGCAGATTTGTCTCATTGACCCTTTGTGACTGACAGTAAACATCCTGACAACAGTCTCAAACTCTTGAATGCTAGTCAGTGACCAGAAACAGGCAGAAGTGGCGTCTGGCATCCGCTTCATTAGAAAGAAGACTAACAACATCTCCTGGCCCTGATTTATTCTTGCTGAATTTGTCTTCAGTTCCACACTGTGCCCCTAGATATACAAGTCACTTACAGTATTGTGTACTGATAACAAAAAAACCACACTGTGCTCCTGAGTAATACCTTAGACACCACAAGTGACTGCACTGTGCCTTTCTCCTAGCTCTTCTGCTAGGCCAGGACTTCCCTGAAAGTACACAGAGCAGTGCAAATAAGTCAATGGGGCACATTTACTTACCCGTCTGGAGGAGTTCCCAGAAAGTGCATTGTCCGATGATAATGCACATCTGCCGTGATTCACTAAGACTGTGCGCCCAATATCCTGCATGTGTCGATTTCCCGCTCAGGTCACCTTCTTCTTCCTGGTGCATGTAAGTGCATTGGATTGCGACACAATTTAATGGTTAAATACCGCACTTGGTCCAAATCAGTTGCATCGTCTGATGGCCCGCCCCCCGATTTCTGTCGCATGAAAGCCAGTGCAGCTGTGTCAAAATCCGTTCGCGTGCCACACAAACCCCTGCTAAATACCAGAGCCGTGCAATCCCAAAAATGTTGGAAAATCCCCATTATGCCATACCTGGGTCATTTACAACATTTAGAGTTTTCTCTGTCTATGCCATACTCCCACCTTAACTGCTTGGGTCCCGCTGAATGGGGGGTGCTCACGGGCTGAGCCCTCTCCATAGCCGGTAAGTCTTTGCTGCATATTGCAGCAAAGACTTACCGGTAACACCTACGATTGGTGCTAGCACCGATCGCGGGTGTTATCACAGCGATGGCTGCCGGCAAAGCTGCAGGCAGCCTCATAAAGGTAGCGGCGCATGGCTGCCGCCATCTTGCCTAGGATTGTCACTTCCCGTGACGTCATTGGGGAGCGGCGATCCGTTTCCATGGTAGCCTCGGGTCTACCAAAGAACCGAGGCTATTTCGTTTTAACCCCTTAATTACAATGTGCTGATAGCACATCGTAATGTATGAGGAGGAAAATCCCCATATACTGCCATACAGTAGTATGGCAGTATATGATAGGATCGATCAGACAACCTAGGGTTAAAGTACCCTAGGGAGTCTGAAAAATAGTGAAAATAAAAATAAAAAAAAGTTTTAAAAAATTATAATAACAAACCCTAACAATTAAAATCACCCCCCTTTCCCTAGAACTGACATAAATATAAATAAACAGTAAAAATCATAAACACATTAGATATCGACGCGTCCGAAAATGCCCGATCTATCAAAATTTTCAATGCGTTTAACCCCGTAATGGAAAATAGAGCCCACATTCGAAAATGGCACTTTTTTGCCATTTTGAAAAATATAAAAAAATCTATAAAAAGTGATCAAAAGGTTGTACAGTCCTAAAAATGACATCATTGAAAATGTTATCAAATGTTGCAAAAAATGACACCACCCACAGCTCCGTACACCAAAGAGTAAAAAAGTTATTAGCACCTAAAGATGGCAAAATCAAAAAAATAATTTTTGTACAGGAGGTTTTAATTTTGATGTATGAAAACATTATAAAACCTATACAAATTTGGTATCCCTGTGATCGTACCGACCCAAAGAATAAAGTAGACATGTCATTTGGGGCGCTCAGTGAAAGACGTAATATTCAAGCCCACAAGAAAATGCGTTTTTTCACCATTTTCACTGCATTTGGAATTTTTTTCCGAGTACATGCCATGGAATATTTAATACCATCACTATGAAGTGCAGTTTGTTACGCAGAAAACAAGCCATCACACAGATCTTTATGTGGAAAAATAAAGAAGTTATAGATTTTTGAAGGTGGGGAGTGAAAAATGGACATTCAAAAACAGGAAAGGGCCCGTAACCGGTTAAAGACCCAATCTTAAATAGCCCTGTCTGTCACCAACTCCAGATTCCCTGTGTGACTGCAGGGGTCTTTAAAGAGGACCAGTCAACCTGAAAAACGACACTAGGAGCTGCTTACTTAAGTACGCAGCTCCTAGTGCTAAAACAAACGCAGAACTCATACAAAGCTAGCGGTATCAGAAACCTCCTATAACGCTAACAAACACAGCTGCGCTGTACAATAGAAAAGCTGGACCGCTCACAAAGTGGTCCGGCGTATTCATAAGGGGTGGGATTTGGGGTGGGATTAGGGGCGCATTGCGCAGGGCAGTCACCACCGGCCTATGGAGAGGGCGGGGCGTTTTGGGGAAGAGCCTCGGACTTTAGTAAGCAGCGCATAGTGCGGTTTTTAAAGGAAACCTACCACTTGGGATAGGGCTTATAAGCAGCACATGCCGTGCACCAGCTCAGGGTGAGCTGGTGCCGGCACTTATCTTCGTTATGTTTTTAAACTGTTTAAAAGCGTTTTAACACTTTATTAATGTTTATATCCAAACTAGCTTCCCCACACCATGGTCCGCGCTTGGCGCACGAACGCAGACCTCGGTGCGGGGAAGCTAGTTCGGATATAAACATTAATAAAGTGTTAAAACCCTCTTAAACAGTTTAAAAACATAACGAAAATAAGTGCCGGCACCAGCTCACCCTGAGCTGGTGCACGGCATGTGCTGCTTATAAGCCCTATCCCAAGTGGTAGGTTTCCTTTAAAGGTGACAGGTCCTCTTTAATAGCTAAAGCCAGCCATGTATACCCTTAATGATACATAAGTGATAGAGTGATGGTTGATAAATCTATATCTGGACCGGGTGAACTTGTCTGAGAAATTTACAAGGTGAGAAGTCACATTTTATTGCAGCCATTTTCTCTTTATTCCTCTAAGTGTAACAGATGTCGGGGGTGTGCGTGGTGAGGGTGGGGGTTATGTAAGGCTTTTAAGGTGATCTTATCTACTTTAAAAGCTTGTCCTTCCAGTTACTTTCAATAAAATAAATCTGGTTCAAGGTATGCTAAGTGAAGGCTGCGGTGCGCTCCTTTCTAGAACATGTTTTTCCAGTCTTTTCTGCAATGAAAACTAACCACTGAGGCTACGCCAGCCGCTCGGCGACTGAGGTTTCGGCACAGTTGAATGACAGGCCTGGAATTAGGCTGCAGACAATGTGTTAATGTAACGGTTCTGGATCATTGAGATGTTACAATTTATGGTTTGGATGATTTCCACCATGACCATAATGTACAGGACATCTTACTGAGCAGCATGGATTATCTGCTGGAGAGGATCCCAAGTGACATCTGAGATGATCATACTCAAAAACCACAGTGCACCTGTACTGGAACTCAAACTGGTGCCAAATATACATAGAATAAACATTTTATATACAGAATGTAACACCATACAAAGAAATTTATCCTGGTTGATATTTAGAACATACTCTAGAACCCAGTTTATATTCAGAAATTTATATGGTCCCATGTGTTTACACAGGACCTTACCTGTTCCCCATTTTGTATTCAGGAGATTATCTGGAACTCAGATGATACACAGGACCCTACCTGGTCCCCATTTTTTTCAAACTAGTTTTTTTTAATAGAAAAGCAATGCACAACAATCAAGTGAGATGTATAGTAATCATTCTGGTACAACATCTACTGAGCTATACAGCACAGAGGCAAGGTCTGCTAGAGTCCTAAGGAGGACTTCTATAGCAGGACAAGTACAGATACATAACTACATGATACATAGAAGTAAAGCAAAAACATAAACAAGAATCTTAAACATGATATATATCTTCTGTCAAATGATGATAGACACGTTGTAGCTACTGCTCTTATTCTCCAGGTTACACCTTACACTGTATCTATGCAGACAGCACACTGCTAGACCCTTTTGGCAGTAATAGAGGACTCACACCATGGATCCCATATTTCCCTGTTTATCTGGGCAACCTCTGAGAGAATAAACAAGCTTCTCATTAAGGATAACAGCACATAGTAACCACATAGATCTAGTTAGCAGTCTCTGATACATCCATGACAGTATGATGGGCCAGAAGCCATAAATAAGGTTTCTGGTAGGAGAATCTTTTCATAAAGAGACCAAACCTCATGAACTCCAAATAAACAAATCAAGGGTGTTATAGGAGCAGGACTCTGTAACACATTTGTTAGACTAGGTATCACCAGTAAAACTGTAAAGATAGAAGGTCCCAATTCATGTGTGAGAACTGTCGGGGCATGCTGGCAATGATTCTGCTTCCGTTTTGTATTTAGGACTCTATGTGGACCCAAGTCTCTACTCATGAACTTATGTAGATCCCAGTTTATACTCAGGACCTTATTTAGATCCCATGTTATGTGCAAAACTTTATCTTTGCCCCCAATTAATACCCAGGACCATATCTGGTTCCCTGATATTCAGGACAAAATCTAGACCTCAGATCATACTCACAATCTCTTCTGGTCCCCATTTTGTACTCAGACACAGACCATTTCATACAGGAACAACAGACGGTAGCGGCACCTCCGTCGACCACTAAATGTATACAACTTCACAGAGGCTTGGATAGGAGACTATCTCGCTGGTGCTCTCAATAGTCAGGATGATTGTGGTGCCAGGGTCCCAAAAAACTTAAGTCCAGGCAAATACATATACATAGAAGAAAAAGGACGGCACTCACCCAGATCTAGTGGGATAAAAAGTTCTTCTTTATTAGGAATCAAATCCGAACATCACAAATGGGGTATAGCGGGGATGGAGTGATGCATGGTGCTCATAAGGAAGGCTACGGCCGTTTTGCGCTTCTTCCGGCCTCCGCGGATTTGATTCCTAATAAAGAAGAACTTTTTATCCCACAGGATCTGGGTGCCGGCCTTTTTCTTCTATGTATATGTACAGACCATTTCATACTTTAAAACTTTATCTGAGATCCCATTTATATTTTAACCATTCATATCTTAACTCTCCTCTTTATAACTTTTTCAGCCTCCACTATATACCCACGACTGTCGTGGGTGCCCCGCGATCCATGTCTCGGATCTCGGGCACACCTGTGCCCCTCTCCATGGCGCTGCCCCCCGGCCCCAGAACCAAACTCCCCTCTCCACGTTCCTGCTCCTGTCCTGCCTGGTCCGCACGCTTGTCCCCACTCCTAGGATTTAAAGGGCCAGCGCACCTCTGATTGGCTTTGGCACTCCCTGGTTTCCTTAAAGGCCGGCTGTTCCCAGGATTCCCTGCCAAATCTTTGCGCTCATTAGCCTTAGAGAAAGCTTCAAAGTGAGTTCCGGTGTCGTTCCTTGTTCCCTGCCTCTGCCTTGACCTCTTGTTGTGACCTTGGAACATACCTCTGACCTCAGCATCTCTGTCTCCTGCCCTGACTCCGTGCCTGTTCCTGACATTGACCCTGGATCATGTTTCTGTACTGCGACCTTGGCTGCTACCACAGGCTAGTCGCACCTGTGAAACGACCTGGTGACAAGACCATCCCACTTTGCGGCGGGCTCTGGTGAAGACCAGGTGCCACTTAGACTCCAGTCTTAGGTGTTGGCTAGTACCATCTCCCGTGGTGGTCCGGCCTTATCAACACTTGCAATACAATGACAAACTGGAAGCTAATCTGTATGTCAAATCTTTTTGTATAGCTGGTCTATCTCATGTTCTCAAAACCTTACTAGAAGCACTGACTATATGCAGAGCCTTATTGCGGGTGGCGGGCCCACCCGTGCCCTGCCAGTGTAGCGCCCGTGCCACTCACCTGTCCCCGTTCCGGCTCCCGCGGCTGTGTGTGTCCCCGAGTCCTAGGGCGCATGCATGCCGGCTCACGGGGATTTACAGGGTCAGCATACTGCTAGCCATTTCAAGAAATAGTTAAAAGCTGACCTCTCCCAGCATTCCCTGCCAGATCTTTGTGTCAAGTGTCGTTGAAAAAGCTTGTTCCTGGTGCCCTGCTTTCTTTGTGTGATTTCCAGTTGTGACCCCGGTTCCGTATTTGACTCTGATCCTGTTTCGCCTGCCCTGACCTGTGGCTCCATTCCTGACTCTGAGCCCGTGCTGCCCATCCTGACCTCCTGCCTGTCCCCAACTCGATCATGCCTAACGTCTGTGTACTTCGCCTTGACTGCCACTGTTGACAAAGTTGGACCTGTGGAACGACTTGGTGGTACCATGCCGCAGCAAGTCTAACTGGGTTTTCAGCGGGCTCTGGTGAAAACCGGGTACCACTTAGATCCCAAGTGTCGGCTTACGTCATCTTCATCGGTGGTTCAGTGGGTCCACTACCCCTGGAGCCTGAAATGCGCCCTTATCCAGCATCTCATCTAATGAGTATTATGTCTAACAGAGAAATAAATGAATTGTATGAAGTAGCAAGAAACAAAATACGATAAATAACCACACTCCACAATCTTATGGAACCACATTGTGTTCTGGGATAGCCTGCAACAGTCAGGATCATGGGAAATGTGACATGGAACAAGGGGCATGATCTGCAAATAGCGTGATCCACACCCTGGGCCAGAAATGGTGGTTATGCTGAAGGCCAACACTATTCATATTTACCTGGTACACAACACTCCACCTCCAGCCCTGCAACACCTTCTCCCTCCTAACCTGTTTATAGGGTCAGTGAAGGACATTGTCTAGTTAATTCCCTGATGCCAGAAAACAGTCGACTGCACAGAGATTATTACGGTACTTCTCAAACTCTTGACCATCATTAATAGGGAACTTATTTGAAGGGGTGCAGAGCATGGACCTCAGGTCCCATAAGGTGTCTCTTCCCCATTTTTACTAGTACTTATTAGACCAGTACTATAAATAATCCATGTACTTAGGAGCCTGGTACAGACTTTGAAATTGGGTTCTGTAGCACATCACACATGGGCTCATTATTGAACATCACAGCTTTTCTATTTTATCTGGCAGCTGGTTGTGCCCTGGCCCATCAGGCTGCATTCAGATGCCATGCCTGGTAGAGTCCTCTCACTTTCTATCACCACCGCTCCTCTTCTTCCTCGCGTTTCCCAGTGTGCTCTTTCATCCCGGCTCACCTCCTCCTAATCCTTCAATTGCCCCTGTTGACACTTTCCATTATTCTCCTAGCTTATCCACTATCCAGGACTATATAGCATTCAAGTTATATGTTATACCTTGTCTCCTTGTGAGTGTACAACCACAGCTTATTTCTGACTGCCCACCTTGACTCACTTCTGCTATTCTTGACTCTGCATCTGCCCTTCTGCCTGCCCTGACCATTCTTTTGCATGATTCTTGTGATTTCCCCACACAGGACAATGTTGGGGAGAAGACGGCAGAGGTTCAGGGATGACAACCCTTAAAGCTAGCCCAAAGTTAAGCCGCTTTCACACAACCGTCGTGGGGATGTATGACAGGCATAGGCGATATGGTGCCACTGTACTGTACCGTGCACAGGGAAAAGATAAACCATGCCCTATCTTTCCACGTGAGCAAAGCTCATCCCTGCTCCTCACCAGCGCGCTACCGCCAGGGGGATCATACGTGTCTGTGTAAGGAGCCTTAAACTGATTGTATAGCACAATATATCCATACCCAATGGTAGTTACACCACATGCATTTTGAAGGAAATGAGAATTTCCCGTGGCGTGATACAGAAGACCGAGAAAAGGGCCAATGAGGAAATGCATTAAAAAAAACACAAATAAAGGGACAGCAGCAGATTTTATGGCAATGACCTACTCAATGATTCCTCAAATGATTCAGATAACCCAGCATCTACTAGGTCTCAGTTGTTGAGCATTACACAATCTGTTATATATTCTTCATCTTGTTATATCGCTACAAAGAGTGCCGTGTATATGTCAGCGCTATGTGAAGGTATGTATTACAGTATGGCCGATGTCATCAGAAGATTACGTGATTATTTGCAGCTTCTATGCTCATATTCGTTGTATAACCCCACTTTCGGTCACCCCTGTACGTGCATTGCATGTAACACATCCCGTGTCTGCTAGACACAACTGTTGAGGTCTCGCTGGTAATAACCAGATAGATTGAGTTGTGGGCGAAATATTTGTTGTTAGTTCCCTGGAGGCAAATGACACTGTAGGGTGAGAGCGTCCACTGACAGATGTCATTGTCGACCTGTGTTCAAGTGACTCTGATATTAACAGATCAAGGATCAGGATCAATTATTAACTAAAGAAGTGACAAGAGAGAGGAGCAGCGCGACATATGACAAGTCTATATACAACTTCATTTAATCTATATTGAAACGTCTGTCTATCTATCATAGACAGACCTTCAATTCCAGGACCAAAGCAGCTAGAAAGAAACAGATGCCTATCTATCCTTTATCTTTTGTTACATGGATTCCATCTCCCCATCGTCCTATTTCATATCTACCTTTCTATCTATCATCTACACCATTTCATATGAATGGGATACTGGACTGGGACTTTACTATAACAATCACCCATCGTGGATACACTATTAGGAGACTGCACATTACATGCAGCCATGACGGATCAGTCTGCCGCCTCATCCCTCAACTTCTTTATTCAATATCATTTTTGCCAGTGACTTTTTTGTCATATTGTGATGCATATTATTTTGGTAAATATTGCATTAATATCATACAAGGAGTCTCCAACTTAAGAACACCTGACATGACCCCTAGTTATAAACGGACTGCCCACTGTGACCTCTGGAAAAGTCTCTGGATGCTGGTACCGTATATACTCGAGTATAAGCCGAGGGTGGGAAATGCATTGGTCACAGCCCCCCCCCCCATTGAAGTCAATGGGAGACTCGAGCATTTTTCAAGGGGACCAAGGGGACCAATAAAAAGTGTCATTTTATTGAGAAATAAGTAAGTCAGTCCTGTTTCCTAGTTTTTTTTTATTCAATGAAATATTCGTGGAACTTCAACAAGGAGAATGACCTGTGTTAAACATCTGCAATGTGTTCTTCACACATATTTTCTTTACATACTATTGTGAAGAACACCTTTCTGCACTAATGTCTTCTGATAAGTTAGCAGATGTACGGAAACATCTGCAATGTGCTCTTCACTGTGTTCACTGTGTTCTTCACTTAAATGATCCTTAATGATCCTGTGTTCACTGTGTTCTTCACTGTGTTTCCTTAAGTGAAAGCTCGTTCTCGAGCAGGCGAAATACTCGTCCGAGCAACGAGCCGTTTCGAGTACACTAATACTCGAACGAGCATCAAGCTCGGACGAGTATGCTCACTCATCTCTAATTTTTACCTATTGAATCCCACAGAAATGCAATAAAAAGTTATCAAAAAACATATGTATTCCAGAATGATACTGTTGCAAAGTACAACATGTCCTGCAAAAAAACAAGCCATCAACCAGCTATATAGCTAAAAAATTTAAAATGTTATGCCACTTGGAAGACGGCAATGCAAAAATAATAGATTTTTTCCCCACATTAGGTTTTATTTGGCAAATTTAATAAAATATAAGAAAAAATATTAATTTATGGTAACCCCGTAATCGTACTGACCCATAGAATAAAGATAACATGATTATTAGGCTACACGGTGAACACAAAAAATAAAAGTAAAAAATCCAGTACAGAACTGATGCTTTTCTACTCCTACCCTCAAAAAAATATTCCTAAATTTTCAACACTAGGGGATACCAATCCCAAAATGGTAACACTGGAAAAAGCATCTCCTCTCGCAAAAAAAAAAATGCCATCACATGGCCCCAATAACGAAAAAACCGAAAATTAAGCCTACAAAAGGGGTCAATGAGGAAACTAAAATCCGGGCAGCTGCAGGGCTCTCCTTCACCTCCTGCACCTCGCTGTGCGCCCATAAAACAAGTAATGACCACATGTAGGGGGGTCTCTGTACTTGGGCGAAATTGCATAACAAATTGTAAGATGAGTTTACCCTTTTTATCTTTTGGAAATGTGTAAATTTTACAGCTAAATGAACTTATAACCGACACAATTTGACCATTCTAAATTTCACCTCCATTTTGATGTAATTACTATGAAAATCTCAAGGGGTTAACAATCTTCCTAAAAGCTGTTTCTGATAGCTTGAGGGGTGCAGATTTGAAAATGGGTTGATCATATAGGGGGATTTTGATGTTAAATATGTGAAATGTCATTCAAAACTGTATTTATCCCCAAAATGGTCAATTCTGAAAATACGGAAAACTGATATTCGATTTCTAGGCCGAGTGACATCAAAATAAATTATCCAGACATTTCAAAAATGAAATATGGTAAATGTTATTCAGCAACTTATTTAGGTGGTAAATCTGTCTGCATAACAACATAATGATTTAGAATTTTGAAAAATGGCAAATTTTTCAAAAAATTCATCATTTTTTCTTTTTTTTTGTAAATAAATGAAAACTCATCAGCCAAAATGTACCACTAAAATGAAGTACAACATATGGGGAAAAAAACCGTCTCAGAATAACTTTGATAAGTAACAGTGTTCAAACGTTATAACTAGAGATGAGCGAACATACTCGTCCGAGCTTGATGCTCGTTCGAGCATTAGCGTACTCGAAACTGCTCGTTGCTCGGACGAGTATTTTGCCAGCTCGAGAAGGAGGGGAATAATGGCATCTCCCGCCGTTTTGCTTTTTGGCGGCCAGAAACATAGCCAATCACAAGCCAGGAGACTCTGCACTCCACCCAGCATGACGTGGTACCCTTACACGTCGATAGCAGTGGTTGGCTGGCCAGATCAGGTGACCCTGGGATAGACTAGCCGCTGCCCGCGCTGCTCGGATCATTCTGTGTCTGGATGCCGCTAGGGAGAGAGCTGCTGCTGGTCAGGGAAAGCGTTAGGGTGTTCTATTAGAATAGTGTTAGGCAGGAGTGATTCTACAAGAACCCAACATCCCTTCTTAGGGCTACAATAACGTTTTATTTTACTTTTTTTTGGTTTGCTTGTGGCTGGGCTTGCTGGCACTAGTAGTGCAGCTAGTACCATATTGTGAGGAATTTGCAGGGGGGCTTGCTACCGTTGTGTTTAGCTCTTAGTGACACACATATCCACCTCAAACACCAAAGTGGGACAATTTATTAGGGGTTTGATTTGAATTAGGCACAGTCTGCTGATTTATTTTTTTTTACGTTTATTTCTTTTTAGAACTCACAGTAATCTGCCAAAGCAGTGTGCTTTGAGTGTAGGCTAGAAAATAGCCATAGAAGAACCCCAACGGCTTACCTAGGCCTACAATAGCGTTATATTTTCCTTTTTTTTGTTTGCTTGTGGCTGGCTATGCTGGCAAATTAAGTAGTGCATATACCATATTGTGAGTAATTTGCAGGAGACTTGTGTTTGCTCTTAGTGACAACATATCACCTCAAACACCTGAAGTGGGACAATTTATTAGGGTTTTGATTTGAATTAGGCCAAGTCATGCTGATTTATTTATTTTTCAACTTTCTTTCCTATAACTCAAAGTCATCTGCACAGCACAAAATCCATTTTGTGTCGTCAGTGTAGGTTAAAACTAGCCATAGAATAGTTCGTTTTTGTTTAAAAAAAAAACACAAAAAAACATTTGAAGTTTACACTTTAATTATGAAAATGTTTAACCAACCCGAGGCTAGGGTAGAGGACGAGGGCGTGGACGTGGGCGTCCAACTATCTGCAGGGTCAGAGGCCGGGTCCGGCGGGGTGGAAAACCACTGCTGATGAGGGAGCAAGGAACGACGCAAGCTAACTCCCTAGATGTCATCATGTCTCAAGTTAGGGACTCGGTGGTAGAGCACTGTTGAGGCAGAACAGTGCGAAGAGGTGATGTCGTGGATTGCGGACAATGCTTCTAGCCATTGTCCCCCAGTCAGTCTTCCACGCAGTCCACCCATGTCACCGAAATCAGCACTCCTCCAGCTCCTCCACCTCAGCTCCTTCCCCCAGTCTGCCCGCCTCCCGCAAAATGTGGCTTGAACCAGCTCCTGAGGAACTGTTTTCTGGACCCTTCCCACAGTCACAAACCACTTTCCGGTGCTGCTGAGCAATTTTCCGATGCCAGGTTTTCCACCGGTCGTAGTTGTGGGTGATGATGACATTATTGACGTAGTGGAAGAAGTGTGTAAAGGTGTGTCGGACGATGAGGAGACACGGTGTCAGACAGTGGTGAAGTTGTTTCAGGGCAGGAAGTACGAGGGGGGAGCAGACTGAGGGATCGGAGGATGATGAGGGACCAGACCGCAAGCTGGGTTGATAGGACGGTGTGAAACACCGTGCTTGCTTAGACGGAGGCGAGTCCTTTAGCAGAACAGGTTGGAAGAGCAGTGGTGGGGCCAGACGGAGAGGCCCAGGGCCAGAGCTGGTGCATCAGCGCCAAATGTGCCGTAGTCAAGCCGTGCCCTTGGCGAGGCTAGATTTTCAGAGTCTGGAGGTTCTTAAGACACACCGGATACCGACGGAATGTGGTGTGTGCACGCTTGCAATCCAGGATCAGCAGGGGTTCTCATAATGACAGCGTATACTAAACCAAGTATGCGCATGCAGATTGAATGCTAAACACCCCACTCAATGCAACCAAGCCCTCACCTGCCGGCCGGGACACCACTGCTGCTTCCCCTGTGTCAGATCGCTATAGTCAGCCCCTACCAGGACCACGGCCCCACAACACCCCCGTGCGAAAACCCCCATCTTCGCCTCAACGTCCTCACACATTCACAGCGGTTCAGCTCTCCATACCCAGACGCTGGGCGGCAAAAGAAGTATAAACCAACCCCCCCACCCACACGCCCAAGCCCATCTCAACTCCCATCTCCAATTGCTTAGCTGGAGATGCTGCCCGATATTCTGGTAGAGACCGAGTCCTTTCTAACTCATGGCTGGATGCCCCCCTCGTTATTCGGTCCCCACTGCCACTCTACTTTCCCTATGTGCTGTCCAGCCCTGCACAAGCACGTTCAGAGTACAATCATCGTGCCCTGACGCAACGCCGTTGCTGACAAGGTCCACCTGACACACACGGACCCTTGGACGAGTGCTGCCGGGGAAGGGCCCACTCTATATCTCTGACGGCACTTGGGTTATTGGTGGAGGCCTGGACCGATTCTTGACCCTGGGGCTGTTCTATACTGCCGATGCCTAGGATTGCGGGGCCTACCTCGTCCAGGTCTAAGGCCTCTGATCCTGAAGCCAGGCATGGTTGTTTTGGACAACGGCCGTTAACCTGGTGCGGCTCTCAACTCGGCGAAGGACACATTGTGGCCTGTGCCTGCCCTGTGTTAAATCTCATAGTCATCGTTTCCCAAGCACATCCCCAATCTTCAGATTTGCTCCACAAGGCGCCGCATCTGTGCGCATTTCAGGAAGTCCCCATCACAGATACTGCACTTCAGGCAGCGCAGCGCCGCCTCCACTGCCACCTCACCGACTGTTTGCATCGTGCCCACGGGTTGAATTCAACATTAACCATGTTATCAAGTTAACCAGCATTGCAGAGCGATTGTCTCCTGTCAACTTCCACCAGAACTGGTATCATGTCAGTCAGCTTCCTCATCTACAATGAGGAAGTGGACGCGGATATCTGATATCTTCAGTGCGATATAACTTTTGAGGAGTCAACACGAGGTCAGTGGCGCATGCCGCACATCATCATCCTCACCATCCCTCTGCTTGGCCTGTTGAAAACTCTCTGGTCAGCATGAAGTCCGGAAGCTTTGCGCTCGTCGACAAGAGACGGGGGAAAAGATCCCTTGTTTTTGATAGCCAAGAGCACCCTTAGGTCTGTTTCTCAGCGCTATCGGAGCTAGGTGGCTTAGATGTAGGAAGGAAGAGGAGGAGATGGTTTGGCGAGACGAAAGGGACCATTTGTTTCAGTTCTCTTCACTGTTCAGCTTGTATGGGTCAGAGAAGATGATTGGAGGAGTTGGGGGGAGAGGAGGACAATGGCAGGTCAGGCATGAGGGAGTGACTTCTTGCGCGTTGGTTACTCTGCGCATATGGCAGATTTCAAATGCTGGCTGCCTATCCTTACCCTCGCGTTCAGATTTAGTCCAGCACCGATTACTGGGTATTCCTCTCCTGGCCCCACGGTACAAATCACAATCTTTCCCCTCTCATCCTGGAGGGAAAGGGATGTGAAAATAGCAATGAATACCAGCAGGCCCTGGTCACACCCTGAAACAGTAAATTTATTTCCTTGCTGACAAGCGCTAGCGGCAAGGGCGTACTTCTGCGGGAGTCCATTAGCGAGGGCAAGCAGCTTTTCCCGCCCTGGCAGGGTTCGCTTACAAGCCTTGCCAGTGTCTGTCCCCCCCCAGCGAGACCTGGTCACCTGTCCCCCAGTCTCTCTCGCAGAGTAGGGCTGATCTTTACAGAAAAGATGGTGAGGGAGTACGTAGCTGACCATACCGCGTCACTCAAGGTCACACACTCCCTACAACATACTCTTGGGGTTTCAAAGCTGGACAGTGGCACGAACTGGCTCTGTACGCCTTGGAGGTTTTCTTTGCCTGCCCTGCCGCTAGCGTTTTGTCCGAGCGGGTTTTCAGTGCAGCTGGGCATCATCACCGATAAGCGTACACGCCTGTCGACTGACAGCGCTGACAGGCTGACGCTATCAATAATAATGCCTGATTTCTCCGGATTTTCATTCTCCACCAGGTGAAAGAAGCTCAACCTTAATAATGTATGCGCTTCCTCCTCCTCATTGGTCCTACTTCTCCCCCTCTTTTTACACTAAAGCATAGGAAACTGCTATTTTTTGCCAGGGCCCTGGCTCTAGCTATAGTCTCTATTTATTTATTTTTTCTGGAGGACCACCTCCCTGCTCCTCTGGTTTGAAACTTTTTGGACTCCCACATATAGCATCATTTATTAAATTTTTCTGGAGGACCACCTACCTGCTCCTCTGGTTTGAAAACTTTTTTGGACTGCCACATACAGGCACTATCCAAATGTAATTGTCTCCATAGCAGCCTCCACACGTCGTCTTTTTAGCTGCCTCCACACGTTGTCTCCATTGCTACCTCCACACGTCATCGCCTCCATACATGGTCCCCTTATCAAACGAGCTGTGTCAGGCAGAATTTTGGGTTGTTTTCATGGCTTCCACATCAAACTTGTTAACTTTGTCGCCACCCTGCTGTGTTATCCACAAAATATACTGGCAAACTTTTATCATTTACCGATATTATTTCAGCGCTTCTTGCACATCTGTTTACATTCCCCTTACCTTATAAGAACACTACTACACTTGATCATATACAAAATGTTCTTAGAAGTGCTGTTTGGGGAGTAGCTGAGAGACAGGGGCTTGGATAGGCGAAAGCTCGCCTGGCAGCGGTGCGCCAGCTCCATCCCAAGATCCAACTAACATAGTTTTAACTGCAGCACCTTTAATCTACTACTACTTCACTGCCTCCATACATCATCCCCTTATCAAACGAGCTGTGTCAGGCAGAATTTTCAGGTGTTTGACCAGATACATAGTGGAACTCGGCCCATCAGTCGCCGCCATGCTGGAGACCTGAAGTTGCAATCATAGCAGCACAATATGGATGCCCCATACTGTCGCTCTTAATCATGGAACCATTTCCGAAAAAACAAAAATAGAACCACTACGCTATTCCATTATTCCTAGGTGAAATATTCAAACGACCTGGCCTGCTTTGAAAATTATAATTTTTTCAAAGTAAATGCTTCTGACCCCCAGGCCCATTTCGGGTGGGGAGGAGCCGAGAGACAGGGGCTTGGACAGGCGAAAGCTCGCCACCATGCTGTGTTATCATCTAAATATACCGTCAACCTTTTGTTCACATAGGAAATCATTTCAGCGCTTCTTGCTCACCTCCTTTGGTGAAGCCTGAGTCCATTTAGGGTATGTCGCCATGACACTCTCTAGCCTGCCACTGCTGCCGCTGCCTCTGCATGCCGTCCCCTATAGTGTCAGGGTCAATTATTGCATGTTTTAGATGCTATCATTCGGTCACTCTGTCATGGCCATGCTGTTGCCCATAATTTTGGCATAATGGCGATTAAGCAGCCTCAGAGGCATCCATGCATGCTGCCCCTGCTGTTTCTGTCCATTTCGTGGTGTTTCCATCCTTTTCTGAGGTTCCAGGTGTTTGGCAAGCTTTCCCTGTGCAGAGCTTGGTCTCCTTGAAAATGTGCGAGTCTCCCATTGACTTCAATGGGGCTCGTTATTCGAGACGAGCACTCGAGCATCGGGAAAAGTTCGTCTCGAAAACGAGTACCCAAGCATTTTAGTGCTCGTCATCTCTAGTTAAACGCTTTAAAACAGTTTAAAAAACATAACGAGATAAGCGCCGTCACCAGCTCACCCTGAGCTGGTGCACGGCATGTGCTGCTTAAAACCCTATCCGAAGGTGTAGTTTCCATTTAAAGTGATTTAACAGTGACCCATATGATTGACATTCCTATGAATGGCTAAGGGGAGTTACAGTTTTTGAATATCCTTGTATCCAGCTGTGCTCTCTGTTTGTGCCAAATCCAATAACTATTCAGTGACATCACCCCCTCCCATGATCTACCTAGCAACAGGAGTTGTTCCGCATCCCCTACCACCTCGAGTAAAGTAGGTTTCTGGTTAAGTACAACAGCAATTTCTCATAGCAGAATGAGAGTCCGTGGGGCAGTTCAATGGAAGAACTAAGAGGGATAAGTGTAAGGACTTATCTACTGGTACACTTTGAGCAGCTATTATGCTGGAATATAACTGCATTTTTCACAGTCCTGCTGCCACTAACTCACAACAAAAGAAAGGATATAAAATCATCCAAGTTGCTCCCTAACACTTTTGTATATTTTGGTTAGGAGAAAGATAAACCTTAATTGCAAATCTCCTTTCGAAGTTATATGCATTTCATCAGGTGCCAAACCTAAACTTTTGGTGATACCAGAAAACTTGTGCCCCCTCTTCCTTTTTCTTGTGGAATTCTGTAGCAATGTTTTTAAAGACATCTACTACAGTGTATTTTGCATCTTAGACTTCCTTCTATTTATTTATACCAGCACTGTTGTTTTGTCTCCAAAAATGATACTTTTCTAAGAAAAGTGGTAGAGGTAACAATCGGAAACATTGATGTTGCAGATGTCAGAGCCCCTTTCACATTGACATTGTAGGACGTGTAGATATGCATCCCCAAGATGTCTATGACGCCCGGGGGGGGGGGGGGGGTCACCATACCGTGCAAGATGCTCCCAGGTGGAAAACATGCAAGAAATAACAAAAGCTTTATTAATACAAAGTTACAGTGACATTATGTAAAGTCAGAAGTAAGTTTTACATTAAAAATCAAAGAAAACTTTGCATGACATGACCTAGGGAGTGTAGCTCTGCGGCGTTCCCCTTGCTCCCCCCATCATCATCAGGTGCGTGATCGCTCACCCCCGCCCAGGACCACGGCCTCTGAACCCCTGCAGTAGTTGGACGCCCAAGTCCCCGCCCCATCGTCCTCTCCTCATACCCCTAGGCCCTTGGTTAAACATTTTGAAAATGAAAGTTATACTTTTAATTTTTTTTTAAACTTTTTTTATGTTTTTTTTTGTTTTTTGTGTTTTTTAGTTTTTTAAAACCAAACAATGCTATCCTATTGCTATGGCTATTTTCTAGCCAAGTATGAAAGCAACGCTATGCCATGAGTGACGTGCGAGTTATGAAACATAAAACGTAAAATAAAAAGAAATGGCAGACTTGCCTAATTGAATCCAACCCTAAAAAAATTTCCCACTTCGGTCTTTGCGATGGTATGTGCGTCACTAAGCGCTAAACACGCGGTCGCAAGTCTCACTCCAAATTCCTCACAATGGCTAGTAGTATGCACTGCAGCAAGGACAGCCACCAGCAGATCAACCAGAAATAAAATATATATACGCTTATTGTAGGCGAAGTAAGCCGTTTGGATTCTCCTTTGGCTATTTTCTAGCCAGTATGAAAGCACACTGATAGATACGCTGAGTTATGAAAAATAAACGTAAAATAAAAAGGAAATGCCAGACTTGCGCCTAATTGATCCAACCCCTATAAATTTTCCCACTCTCGGTCTTTGCGATGGATATGTCGTCACAAGGAACGCTAACACAGCGGTCGCAAGTCTCACTCCAATTCTCCACAATTGGCTAGTATGCACTGCAGCAAGGACAGCCCCAGCAGATGCAACCAGAATAAAATTATAACGCTATTGTAGGCGTAGTAAGAGCGTTTGGGATTCTCCTTTGGCTATTTTCGACCAAGTAATGAAGCACACTGATGAGATGACGCTGATTTATGAAAAAATAAACGTAAAATAAAAAGAACTGCCAGACTGTGATTGAAATCAAACCCCTAAAAATTTCCCCATTTGGTGTTGAGGTGGATATGTGTGTCACTAAGAGCTAACACAACGGAGCAAGTCCCCCTGCAAATTCCTCACAATATGGTACTAGCTCCTGCACTACTAGTGCCACAAGCCAGCCACAAGCAACAAAAAAAAAAAAGTATAACGTTATTGTAGCCCCCTAAGACGGTCTTTGGGTTCTTGTTGAATCACTCCTGCCTAACACTATTACCTAGAACACTAACGCAACCGTCTGACCCAGCAGCTCTCCTCCCTAGCGGCATCCAGACACAGAATGATCCGAGCAGCGCGGGCAGCGGCTATTCTATCCCATTCACTGATCTGGCCAGCCAACCACTGCTATCGACGTTTAGGTACCCCGTCATGCTGGGTGGAGTGCAGAGTCCCTGGCTTGTGATTGCTTGTTTCTGGCTCGGCCCGCAAAAAGCAAAAGGCGGGGAGCTGCCATTTTCTCCGATCGTTCAGGCAAGTATTCGCTCAACGAGCAACACATTTTCGAGGACGCTAATGCTCGACAGTCATCAACTCGCCGAGTATGTTCGCTCATCTCTAGATTGATATAAGTTTTTTCCTCTACCCGGCTCAGGAAGAAAAGCTATAACGCAAACAGATCAACATGTACCCCAGCTAAGCCGAAGTCTCAACTTCCACAACCCAACGGAAGTTCAGGTTCATTCCTCCCCAAATGGGAACACCACAAGAATTCCCACAGCTCTGAGTCCGACTGACAGTGCCTTGGTGTTTACCTATTGTGTAGCTACCAATACTCTGTGTAGGGATAAAATCTTATATATGTTCACACAGTAACTAGCCACCATGCTACTACAGTTAACAATAAATTATCCATAAATATAGTTCCTCATAAGTCGTTCAGTATCTGACCTGACCTTTAGAGGTAAGTAACCAACACGGTCCAAGGAGACTAATTCTTAATGTAACTTGCTTCCTAATGGGACCTTATAGCTACCTAAATTAAGGGTATGATAATGACTCCCACAAAATCGAATAGCAATCACTATTCACCCTCAACTCACCGTCCAACTTATTAGGACACCTGTCCACTGCTCGTTAACACTTATTCAACAGCAGCCAATCACATGGGGCAACTCGTGGCATAGGCATTGAGACATGGTTCAAGACAATCTCCTGCAGTTCAAACCAAGCATCATATGGGGAACGAAAGGTGATTTGAGTGCCTTTTTGAAAGAACTTGGCAATTGGTGTTTGGTCAGCCAGAGGGCTGTCTGATATTTCATAAACTTGCTGATCACGGGGTTTTTCACGTCACAACTCTTAGGTTTACAAGAGAATGGTCCGAAAAAGAAAAACATCCAGTGAGCGGCAGTGTCTGTTGGCGGAATGCTTGTTGATGCCAGGTCTAGAGGTAGAATTGCAGACTGGTTCGAACTGATAGAAGGCAAACAGTGGAGCTCAAATCACCGCCGTCACAGTAAAAGGCTTCTCTGAACATACAGTACGTCGAACTTTAGGAGATGGGCTACAGCAGCAAAGACGCACACCAGGTCCACTCCTTTCAGCTAAGACCGGAAACTGAGGCGGTCATTTTGCACAAGCCTATCGAGAATTTGGACATAGAAGATTGGGAAAATAAAACTGAATAAAAATTTTTGCCTTGTTGTGGTCCGTCTCTGGTTACAATTCGATGGAGGGTCCGATTGCAAACATGTGACCTCATGCCTGACGGTCAGTGAGATTTGGTGCTGTGTGGGACATATTTCTGCACGTCTTACGGGCCCTGTGGACAAATGGCTCTTGAGCGCCGACAGCCGGTACTAGTATAGTTTCTGACCTTATCCCTTATGAGATTAAACTCCTGTGCTATTTCACGGATAATACATGCTGGAATATCCCAGACTGGTTTCCTTGAACAGACTGATTTGCTGTACTCAAAGCATGGCTCCACAGTCACAGAATCTCATCCACTAGGCCTTTGGATGTGGTGGAACGGGATTTGATCTGATTGCACCGAATCTGCTCAGTTGATGCCATCATGTCAATTGGACCAAAATCCCTGAGGAATGCTTCTCAGCACCTTGTTGAATCTGATGCCATGAGCATTGAGGCAGTCTCTGAAGGCAAAAGGGGGTTACGCAACCCGTTACTAGCAGGGTGACCTAATAATTGGCCGTGAGGTGTAATAACGACCAATAACTCAAATATAAGCTAAGTTTTTTTAGTTTTTGGTGTTGAAAAAAAAGCCTTACATACCTCAGAGCCTTCTCAAGTATATACAAAAATTAACTAGTACTTATCCTCCGCACTCCCCCCAGCTCTATTTCCCTCTCACTTTCCGGGGTAGCCAGCCACATGCACGGGTGCGTCGCGTCCATGTGTTTCTGCCCATGCACAGTTCTTGGCTATCTTAAATTAATGGGGGGGTAGTTTGCTGGGAAGTGTTTGCTGGCAGACCATAGCTGGAGACAGTATGCTAGGCATATCTGTATACAGGGGGCAAGTGCTGGAAAAACATATATACTGGGAGGCATGTACTGGCTAGCTATGTACTATGGACATGTGCTGGGTCTACAGGGTACAATCGGCGGCATATGCTGGGCTACTCTATACATTGGGCATGTGCTGGGTTCACCTATATACGGAGAGCTTGTGCTGGGCTGCTATATACTGGGGCATGGTTTTGGGCGACCGATTACAACTTACTGTCGCACTTTATTGGCTAACCACTTCTAGTGTGCGTGTGCTGGGCTACCCTATAAACACAGGCATGTGCCGGGAAATCCGAGATACTGGGTGGAGCTGCTGTTCATCACGTAAATGTGGGAGGCTGCAGGGCATTTACTGAGCGGAGGGGGGGGGGTCTTTGAACCTTGCATTTCCACCCTATGTTTAAGCCTTGAGTCAATAGTTTCCCAGTTTTTTTTTTCTGGTTAAATTCTTTTCTCATTTGGTGTCAGCTTATACTACAGTATAGACAGTATGGAATTTTGGTTCTAAACTCTATTTGTGTAATTTTTCCATCGTGCACCAAACAAACCCACAACCGATCGAGAGAATAAAGGTTTCAATGCTAAATAATAGAGATGAAGCGAACCATGGCTCTCCGAGCTTGATGCTCGGTCGAGCATTAGGGTACTCGAAACTGCTCGTTGCTCGGACACATACTTTCGCCGCAATCGAGCAAAATGGCAGCTCCCGCCGTTTTGCTTCTTTGGCTGCCAGACCAGAGCCAATCACAAGCCGGAGACTCTGCACTCCACCCAGCATGACGTGGTTACCCTTACCGTCGATAAGCAGTGGTTGGCTGGCCAGATCGTGACCCCTGGGAATAGACTTAGCCGCTGCCCGCGCTGCTTCGGATCCTCTGTGTCTGATTCCGCTAGGGAGAAGAGCTGCTGGCTGGGCAGGGAAAGCTTAGGGTGTTTCATTAGCTGACACTGTTAGGCAGGAGTGATGCTCAAAGAACCCAACAGCCCTTCTTAGGGCTACAATAAGTTCTAACTTTTTTATTTATTTGAATTTTGCATCTAGTACCCTTTTGTGAGGAATTAGTCAGGGGGACTTGCGACCGTTGTGTTTAGCTCTTAGTGCACACATTCCATACAAGGACCTTAAGTGGGAAAATTTAGTAGGGGTTGGATTTCAATTAGGCCTAACTCAGTGTAGCTCATCTGGCATAGTATTGTTCTGTGATACTTATGGCTAGAACTCGCCATAGGGAATACAAGAGATTACTTCTTACGCCTACAGTACGTTCTATATATTTGATTTCTGGTTGATCTGCTGGTGGCTGTACGTTTCTGCAGTGCATGTACTAAGCCGATTCTGAGTCAATTTGTAGTGAACTTTCCGACCGTGTGTTCTGCGCTTTAGTGACGCACCTATCCATCAGCAACGACACCTGAGTGGGAAATTTAGTAGGGTTTGATTTCAATTAGGCACTACCTCAAGTGTCATCATCATCTGGCAATAGTATGGCTTTGATACTTGGCTAGAATACCATAGTAGTAATACAAAAGAGCTTTACTTTACTTACGCCCACCAGTAGCGTTCTATATATTATTTGATGTCGGTTGATCTGCTGGTTGCCTGTACTTTGCTGCAGTGCATGTACTAGCCAATTCTTAGCAATTTGTTTTGTGGACTTGCGACCCGGCTGTGTTCCTGCCTGCGCTAGTGACTACATATCCATCCAAAAGACCGAATTGGGAAAATTTAGTAGGGGGTTGGATTGTCAAAATTAGGCCACTAACTCAGTGTCTCTCATCTGGCATAGTAGTTGCTTTGGATACTTGGCTAAAACTAGCCATAGGAGATACAAAGAGCTCCTTACGCTACAGTAGCGTTCTTATATTTGATTTCTTTCCGGGGGGGATCTTCTGGTGGCTGTCTTTCTGCAGTGCATGTACTACCAATTCGGAGCAATTTGTAGTGAGGACTTGCGAAACGCGCTTGTTGTGTTCTGCGCGTAGTGACGCGCAACATATCAAAAAAAAAAAACAAAACATATCAAGACCCGAGTGGGAAAATTTCGTAGGTGGTTGGATTTCAATTAGGCACTAACTCAGTGTATCCGCTCTGGCATAGTAGTGTGCTTTGATACCTTGGCTAGAAAATACCATCGGCGAAATACACAGACTTACTACGCCTACATGTAAGCGTTCTATAATATTATGTTGATTTTCTGGTTGTCGCTGGTGGCTGTAACCTTTCTGCAGTGCATGTACTAGCCATTCTGATCATTTTGGTAGTGATACTTGCACTCTTGCTTGTTCTGCGGCTTATTGAAGGCCATATCCTAGCAAAGACCGAAGTTGGGGGAAAATTTAGTGGGGGTTGGTATTTCAATAGGCATAACTCATGTCATCCCTCATCTGGCATAGTAGTGTGCTTTGATTGAAATCCTTTGGCTAGAAAATAGCCAAGGAGGAATACAAAGACTTACTTACGCCTACAGTAGCGTTCTATAAGTTGATTTCTCTGGTTGATCTGCTCGGTGTGGCTGTACTTTCCTGCAGGCATGTACTAGCCAAGTCTGAGCAATTTTGTATTGATAACTTGCGGACTGGCTGTGTTCTGCGCTATTGACGCCCTATCCATATCCAACCGAAGTGGAATTTAGTATGGGTTGGATTTCAATTAGGCACTAACTCATGTCATCTCATCGGCATAGTAGTGTGCTTTGATACTTGGCTAGAAAATAGCCATAGCAATCGGATGCATTGTTTGGTTTTCAAAAACTCAAAAAAAAACAAAAACACAAAAAAAACAAAACACAAAAATAAGAAAAAACACAAAAAAAACACCAAAAAAAGTTCAAACAAAAAAAAAAAGTTATCACTCTCATTTTAAAATGTTTAACCCAAGCTAGGGGTAGAGGACGAGGGCGGGGACGTGGGCGTCCAACTACTGCTTGGTCCAGAGGCCTGGTTCCTGGGCTTGTGAACCACCAGCCTGCTGATTAGGGAGCAGGGAACCGCAGAGCTACTTGTTTCGATTCTTCAATTGTTAAACATTTTGAAAATGAAAGTTATATAACTTTAATTTTTTTTTTAACTTTTTTTTTTGTTTTTTTGTGTTTTTTAGTTTTTTTTGTGTTTTTTAGTTTTTAAAACCAAACAATGCTATCCTATTGCTATGGCTATTTTCTAGCCAAGTATGAAAGCACACTGCTATGCCAGATGAGATGACGCTGAGTTATGAAAAAATAAACGTAAAATAAAAAGGAAATGGCAGACTGTGCCTAATTGAAATCCAACCCCTAATAAATTATCCCACTTTCGGTCTTTGCGATGGATATTGCGTCACTAAGCGCTAAACCAGCGGTCGCAAGTCTCACTCTCCAAATTCCTCACAATTGGTAGTATATGCACTGCAAGGACAGCCACCAGCAGATCAACCAGAAATAAAATATATATAACGCTATTGTAGGCGTAAGTAAGCCGTTTGGATTCTCCTTTGGCTATTTTCTAACCAAGTATGAAAGCACACTGATGAGATGACGCTGAGTTATGAAAAAATCCAACTGAAATACAAAGGAAATGGCAGATGTGCCTATTTACATCCGAACCCCTAAAATTATCTCCCCTCTCGTCTTTGCGATGGATATGTGCGTCACTAAGCGCTAAACACAGCGGTCGCAAGTCTCACTCCAAATTCCTCACAATTGGCTAGTATATGCACTGCAGCAAGGACAGCCACCAGCAGATCAACCAGAAATAAAATATATATAACGCTATTGTAGGCGTAAGTAAGCCGTTTGGATTCTCCTTTGGCTATTTTCTAGCCAAGTATGAAAGCACACTGATGAGATGACGCTGAGTTATGAAAAAATAAACGTAAAATAAAAAGAAACTGGCAGACTGTGCCTAATTGAAATCAAACCCCTAATAAATTTTCCCACTTTGGTGTTTGAGGTGGATATGTGTGTCACTAAGAGCTAAACACAACGGTAGCAAGTCCCCCTGCAAATTCCTCACAATATGGTACTAGCTGCACTACTAGTGCCAGCAAGCCCAGCCACAAGCAAACAAAAAAAAAAAAGTATAAAGTTATTGTAGCCCTAAGAAGGGCTGTTGGGTTCTTGTTGAATCACTCCTGCCTAACACTATTCTAATAGAACACCCTAACGCTTTCCCTGACCAGCAGCAGCTCTCTCCCTAGCGGCATCCAGACACAGAATGACCCGAGCAGCGCGATCAGTGTGCTTTCATACTTGGCTAGAAAAGCCAAAGGAAATCCAAACGGCTTACTTACGCCTACATAGCGTTATATTATTTTTTTCTGGTTGATCTGCGTGGCTTTCCTTGCTGCAGTGCATATACTACCAATTGTGGAGGAATTGGAGTGAGACTTGCGACCGCTGTGTTTAGCGCTTAGTGACGCACATATCCATCGCAAAGACCGAGAGTGGGAAAATTTTATTAGGGGTTGGATTTCATTAGGCACAGTCTGCCATTTTCCTTTTTATTTTACGTTTATTTTTTCATAACCAGCGTCATCTCATCATTGTGCTTTCATACTTGGCTAGAATAGCCAAAGGAGAATCCAAACGCTTATTTACGCCTACAATACGTTATATATATTTTATTTCTGTTGATCTGCTGTGGCTGTCCTTGCTGCAGCATATACTAGCCAATTGTGGGAATTTGAAGTGAGACTTGCGACCGCTGTGTTTTAGCGCTTAGTGACGCACATATCCATCGCAAGACCGAAAGTGGGAAAATTTATAGGGGTTTGATTTCAATTAGGCCCAGTCTGCCATTTCTCTTTTTATTTACGTTTATTTTTTCATAACTCAGCGTCTCTCATCAGTGTGCTTTCATACTTGGTTAGAAAATAGCCAAGGAGAATCCAAACGGCTTACTTACGCCTACAATAGCGTTATTTATATTTTTATTTTCGGTTGATCTGCTGGTGGCTGTCCTTGCCAGTGCATATACTAGCCAATTGTGAGGAATTTGGAGTGAGACTTGCGACCGCTGTGTTAGCCTTAGTGACGCACAATCCATCGCAAAGACCGATGGGAATTTATTAGGGGTTGGATTTCATTAGGCACAGTCTGCCGTTTCTTTTTATTTTACGTTTATTTTTTCATAACTCAGCGTCATCTCATCAGTGTGCTTTCATACTTGGCTAAAATAGCCAAAGGAGAATCCAAACGGCTTACTTACGCCTACAATAGCGTTATATATATTTTATTTCTGGTTGATCTGCTGGTGGCTGTCCTTGCTGCAGTGCATATATAGCCAATTGTGAGAATTTGAATGAGACTTGCGACGCTGTGTTTAGCGCTTAGTGACGCACATATCCATCGCAAAGACCGAAGTGGGAAATTTATTAGGGTTGGATTTCAATTAGGCACAGTCTGCCATTTCTTTTTATTTTACGTTTATTTTTCATAACTCAGCGTCATCTCATCAGTGTGCTTTCATACTTTGGTTAGAAATAGCCAAAGAGAATAAAACGGCTTACTTACGCTACAATAGCGTTATAATATATTTTTATTTCTGGTTGATCTGCTGGTGGCGTCCTTGCTCAGTGCATATACAGCCAATTGTGAGGAATTTGGAGTGAGACTTGCGACCGCTGTGTTTAGCACTTAGTTACCACAAATCCATCGCCACCCCTGCTGTTTCCTGTCCATTTCCGTGGAGTTTCCATCATTTTCTGAGGTTCCCAGGTGTTTGGGCAAGCTTCCCTGTGCAGAGCCTTGGTCCCCTTGAAAAATGCTTGAGTCTCCCATTGACTTCAATGGGGCTCGTTATTCGAGACGAGCACTCGAGCATCGGGAAAAGTTCGTCTCGAATAACGAGTACCCAAGCATTTTAGTGCTCGCTCATCTCTAGTTAATACCTAAAGGCATCCGTAGCACCAGTAGTGAAAAACTATGTAGCGGTGATGTTGTATGTATTAGTTCTACATAGGTGCTTCTAGTTTATCCATTCTGTGTCCTTATGGAATGAGGGTGGAGTTACAAATGCTGCAAGGTATTCTTAAAGGGCATGTCTTAGCTGTTCTGAATTTTTTCAACATGGTAGGCCACAGTGTGGCACAATGACAGAGTGTGGAGGTGGCGGCAGCAGCAGCAGGAGGTCAGAGAGTTGCACAATGGCTAATTCTGTATCTGGCAGCAACATGGTAGACCAAAGTGTGGCACAATGACAGAGTGTGGAGGTGGCAGCAACATGGTAAGCAACAGAGTGGCACAATGGCAGAGTGTTGGGGTGGCAGCAACATGGTAAGCCACAGAGTGGCACAATGGCAGAGTGTTGGGGTGGCAGCAACATGGTAAGCCACAGAGTGGCACAATGACAGAGTGTGGAGGAGCCGGCAGTAGCAGCAGCAGGAGGTCAGAAAGTGGCACAACAGAGTATGGAGGTGGGTGACAATTCCAGTCCTTGTTAAAGATGGTGGGAGGCAGATGGAGCAACTGGCAGCAGATGTGTGACATTAGGCGGGTGGCAGCATCAGAATAGGGGCTGAGGCAGGTAGTTAGAATCCAGACTCATTTCCCAACGTTTGGTGGAGGCGTCATGACTGATCTAATCTGATACATAAGGCATTGGTGTATTGAAATCCCGGCCAATCTTTGCCTGATTTATCTTGACAAATATCAGTCTCTCCACATTATTGGTGAACAAGCGGGTTTTCCTTGGGGTAACTATGGCCCCCGCCGCAGTAAACACCCGCTCTGATGACACACTACTGGCCAGGCAGGACAGCTTCTCTACTGCAAACTCCGCAAGTTGCAGTTAAACATCAAGTTTGTCTGCCCAGTATTCCAGGGAATCCTCTACCTGGGGTGGTAGAGTACTGTCCAAGTAAGCCACCACCTGCAGGTGCAGGGTCTGCTCCATGTCCTGCTGCTGCTGGTAGCGGCTACCCTCCTTACCAGGTGGGTGAAGGAAGCTGCTCATTAAGGACTCCAAACTTGGGTAATACAGAACCCCAAAAACTGACACCCTGGACTTTGAGAAAAGATCACTTCATCAACTATGTTGATTTGACACGGATACAGTGTTCCTTTCTTCTTCCCAGAGTTCTCTGCCCCGTGCAACATTGGGGCAGATTTACTTACCCGGTCCAGCGATCCAGCGGCGATCCAGCGGCGCGTTCTCTGCGGTGGATTCGGGTCTGGCCGGGATTCACTAAGGCAGTTCCTCCGACGTCCACCAGGTGTCGCTGCTGCGCTGAAGAGCATCGGAGCGCACTGGAGTTCACCGAGCTATCCTGGATGAAGGTAAGCGCGTGTCAAGCGACACTTCTTTTTTTTAAATGCGGCGGTTTTTCCGAATCTGTCAGATTTTTTCACGGCCATGCCCCCTGATTTCTGTCGTGTGCATGCTGGCGCCGATGGGCCACAATCTGATGCACGGAAAATCGGCGCAAAACAGAAAAATTTGGTTAACCCGTCGCAAAAACGCAAAACGGGCCCTTAGTAAATGACCCCCATTGTGCTTGCTGCCATCTCTAAATAGAACCTTTTAAGATAAAAACATGGAATTAATGAAATACAATTTTTGAAAAATTATGTCACACCGGTTATTGGTGTTACAGGTGTTCAGACCCAGTTCACCATTCTCAAAGTGTTCTGGTAGACTCTGTGTCATATTGGCCTATGTAAAGAGTACAATAGGTGGTTGAACGTGTGTTCCCGACCTCTTCCCCTCATATTGGCCTATGGCAGTATCAGCAACCCAGTAAACAACCACAGATGGCCCTCCAGGTGTTTTCCTCACATAACCATGATAAGAGGGCACCGCATTCCACTACTTGTTTGTAAATTACACAATGGGGCACATTTACTAAGGGTCCGCAGCCGCGAATCCGTCGGGTTTTTCCCGAAAATTTCCGCATTGCGCTGTATTTCACTGGATTGTGGCGCACGCGATTGATTTTTGGCGCAATCGCGCCGACTTTCGCGCGGCAGAAATCGGGGGGCGTGGCCACCGGACAACATGAAGGATTCGGAAAAACCGCAGAATTTAAAAAGCCATTTGTGTCGCAAAATCAAGCACTCACATACACCAGGAAAAAGCAAGTGAACTCCGGCGGACCTCGGCGCACCAGGTGAGTATCGGCGCACGGACCATAGTGAATCCCGGCAGAACCTGAATCAGCGCCGGAGAACCCGCCGCTGGATCGCGACTGGACCGGGTAAGTAAATGTGCCCCAATATATCTGATTTATGCCCAATAATAATGGGAGAGAACGACTCCAGAAGTTTGATACTATTAGTTGGTTTACAATAGGGTTAACCTCCAACTGTCCATTTGTGATCCCTATATATGCAAAGAGAGAAAAGAGAACAACAGGAGGATGGCGTTGCGTGTGATACCGTCGGCGGAATGGTCTGTGAAGAGTAATCAATACTGCTCACCTGTTTACCACTCGGTGGTATGCAGTGTAATATCCAAAAGGAGGTCCTCAATGTCCAGATCGTTCCTGCAGCTCCACAGTCCCCAGAAGAACCGGTGCCCATGGAAATGGACCGGTAACAAAGAGGCAACAAAAGCAAAAGATGGGGCTATAGGTGGGGTGCTAAACTAGCCTTAATACGGTGGAGTGTCTACACCAGAAATGCCAAAAATTAACTGATTCGACTCACACCATAAGACAATGGACTTTTTATTGAGGATACAATAGTGATACAAATTAATATGCAGTACAAATAAAAAGTGAAAACTTAGTGTCCGGAGTGACGCATTTCGGGAGTAATCCCTTCCTCCGACTAAAAACATGGACAAATGGCAACAGTAGTGGTGATGAGAGTTAAATAGACAAAACAATTATCATGGAAGGGGAGTGGTAAGGAAAAATCAGCCTATCAGATTAGCAAACATAAACAGTCACTAATATAGAAAAATGTTGTCAAATTTTGTGTAGGTGTGGAGACGCTGACGGCTGTGCGATGATGAAAACAGACCTGCGCGCGCCAGGAAAAAGTGGCACCTGCGCCTACAGTGTTGTGTGGACCAGCCGAAAACAGTATAGCGCATGCGCACAACGGCTACCACCGTGTGCATGTGTAACTGGACAGGGGGATACATCGGCTCACTGCGCCTGCGCACAAGCGGTTACGCATAATGGCATTGGAGGGGGAATAATAAAATGAAATAAATAAAGGCAGTGTTTGTAAACAAATTATACTTAAATATTTGTTTACAAATACTGCCGTTATTTATTTCATTTTATTATCCCCCCCATGCCACTATGCGTAACCGCTAGAGATGAGCGAACATACTCGTCCGAGCTTGATGCTCGTTCGAGCATTATCGTACTCGAAACTGCTCGTTGCTCGGACGAGTATTTCGCCAGCTCGAGAAAATGGCATCTCCTGCCGTTGTGATTTTTGGCGGCCAGAAACAGAGCCAATCACAACCCCATAGCAAGCAGCGTGACCACATCGTGCCTAGGCTGCACTAGCCCGCCACTCTGGTATTCTGGGCCCTGGCTGTCTCCAGGCCCCAAAAAAAGGCTAGGCCCTGGTGTGGGATGTTGCACAATCAGTACTGTCTCAGGACACCTTTTTTTATTTCTGAATGTAAAGGTAAAATTATATATCGGAGTACCCTAGTAAGGTGAGGGGGGGAAATTTTTTTGGAATCAAACATGGTTTCATTAAATGCATTTCAGGCCAGATACAGTACAAATCAACTGCTGGTTTCTCTGTGTGTGCGCCTTCCCTGTGACACTATTACGCTGCCTCTGTCCCTCCCGCAAAAGCCTGGCAGAAGAGCAGATAGAAGAGGCATCTGCAAGATCACCATAGGCAATGGATACGGATACCATCTCCAGCAGGGATAAATATGATATATGTAGAGATGAGCGAATATACTCGTCCGAGCTTGATGCTCGTTCGAGCATTAGCGTACTCGAAACTGCTCGTTGCTCGGACGAGTATTTCGCCAGCTCGGGAAAATGGCATCTCCCGCCGTTTTGCTTTTTGGCGGCCAGAAACAGAGCCAATCACAAGCCAGGAGACTCTGCACTCCACCCAGCATGACGTGGTACCCTTACACGTCGATAGCAGTGGTTGGCTGGCCAGATCAGGTGACCCTGGAATAGACTAGCCCCTGCCCGCGCTGCTCGGATCATTCTCTGTCTGGATGCCGCTAGGGAAAGAGCTGCTGCTGGTCAGGGAAAGCGTTAGGCTGTTCTATTAGAATAGTGTTAGGCAGGAGTGATTCTACAAGAACCCAACAGCCCTTCTTAGGGCTACAATAACGTTTTATTTTACTTTTTTTTGTTTGCTTGTGGCTGGGCCGAGCACTCGAGCATCGGGAAAAGTTCGTCTCGAATAACGAGTACCCAAGCATTTTAGTGCTCGCTCATCTCTAGTTAAAACGCTTTAAAACAGTTTAAAAACATAACGAAGATAAGCGCCGGCACCAGCTCACCCTGAGCTGGTGCACGGCATGTGCTGCTTATAAACCCTATCCGAAGTGGTAGGTTTCCTTTAAAGTGATTTAACAGTGACCCATATGATGACCTCCTATGAATGGCTAAGGGGAGTTACAGTTTTGACTATCCTTGTATCCAGCTCTGTGCTCTCTGTTTGTGCCAAATCCAATAACTATTCAGTGACATCACCCCCTCCCATGATCTACCTAGCAACAGGAGTTGTTCCGCATCCCCTACCCTCCGAGTAAAAGTAGGTTTCTGGTTAAGTACAACAGCAATTTTCTCATAGCAGAATGAGAGTCCGTGGGGCAGTTCAATGGTAAGAACTAAGAGCGTATAAGTGTAAGGACTTATTACTGGTACACTTTGAGCAGCTATTATGCTGGAATATAAATGCATTTTTCACAGTCCTGCTGCCACTAACATCACACACAAAAGAAGGATATAAAAATCTCCAAGTCTGCTCCCTAACACTTTTTGTATATTTTGGTTAGGAGAAAGATAACCTTTAAATTGCAAATCTCCTTTCGAAAGTTATATGCATTTCATCAGGTGCCAAAACCCTCAAACTTTTGTTGAATACCAGAAAACTTTGTGCCCCCTCTTCCTTTTTCTCTTTGAGAATTCTGTAGCAATGTTTTTAAAAGACATCTACTACAGTGTATTTTGCAATCTTAGACTTCCTTCTATTTATTTATACCAGCACTGTTGTTTTGTTCTCCAAAAATGATACTTTTTCTAAGAAAAGTGGTAGAGGTAACAATCGGAAACATTGATGTTGCAGATGGTCAGAGCCCCTTTCACATTGACATTGTAAGGACGTGTAGATATGCATCCCCATAGATGTCTATGACGCCGGGGGGGGGGGGGGTCACCATACCGTGCAAGATGCTCCCAGGGTGGAAAAACATGCAAGAAATAACAAAAGCTTTATTAATACAAAGTTACAGTGACATTTATGTAAAGCTCAGAAGTAAGTTTTACATTAAAAATCAAAGAAAACTTTGGACAGTTTAATAGAGAATAATACTTCCTTCATATCTGAAGCTTTGTAACTTATAATATTCAAGACTATGATATAAAGTAAAATGTAACATATTAAATCCATTATATATATATATGAATTTATTACTGTGCAAAGTAAAATATCAAAGCCTTTGTACTTTACTTGGTGGTTTGTCCTCATGTCAACTCTCTGTTACTCCCCCACCAAGAAGTTTGTAGTTTGTTGCTTCCGGATCTCATGGCAAAACTTCCCAGTCAGCTCTGTATTCATTTCTCAATCACACACAGGTCTCGCTGTCAGTAATATGCTTTTTTTTCTGTAGTAGCAAACATTGTCAACATTACTCTGCGTATTAATGTCTGAGTCTTCTTATAACTCAAGTCTCCAGTGAGAGAATCCATTTACATGGCTCATATTAAAGGGGTTCTCCTGGATCTTCATTGCTATGGCACATTGCCGTTCTTAGCACAGCGTCTTCGATTGAGCTTTATGCAGGCCACATAAAGGATGTAGTAGAAGCGATTGTCTGGAGTATCTGAAGGCCACATCCTATAACTATAATGCAGTCACTTTAGATTTTTATTTGTAACGTCATGTTTATAATGGAACGGTTGCTTAGCTGCCATTATATGCCACTGTTTGAAGAAATTCAATGTCCTTCGTTGTGGAGCTAGAATCACATGGACAATGTCCCAAGGACTGCAAACAGTCATGGACAAAATTGGCCATTGGGTACTTTTTAGTGTTGTACCCTATTTTACTGGGTTTTTGCATTGACGGATCTCTTCTAGTAGTAGTAGTATTAAAGTGACCCCCCCTTTCCTCCCTCTCTCGTATTGGGCTACAGACAATCTCATGTCTTTCATGCGTGTATGGGCAGGCAGATAGTTATGTAAAGTCTATGTGATGTCCTAAACTACTTTGATCTACCTATCTAAATTCAGCCAATTACATCTATAAAAGTTCCAAGGCCAATTGAGTCCTTACTGGTCCATACTTGAGCACTAACTCACCTAGAAGCAATACTTCTAACAGTACAAGAACAGTATTTGTTCTATCAAAGTCAGGAAGATTCCATCACAACCAAATCTTTGAATGCCTCTCTAGAAAGCAGAGGAATACAGAATCCCCATAAAGTCTACACGTGAATTATTTTAGCTCAGGGAAGGGACCTTACTCACTGAACATCCTGAGTGTGTACATATGTCCATCTTCAATTCTGAAAGCTACTTTGAAGCAACAATGTGACCGTTGAATTGTTTGAAGCTTTATGGCACACATGAAGACTTGCATTTAGGCATTTGTTGCAAAAGAACATCCCAAAATTCACTGGCTGCAAAGTAGTAGCCCACAGAATCCAGAACACAATTTGAGTTTGCCATGAAATTTGCCACGTGGATAAACTTATTGACTTTTTCAAGCATGTCGCAAGAGACCTCAAGATTTTCGGCTACAAAACGGATTGTGTATCCTACATGGATGGGCAAGAAGCAAATGATAAAACACACTAGGTTAGCAATAACTATTTTCACAGCTTTCCTTACAGAACTCTGCTTATAGATATCCAACGTATTTTTGACCCTGAGAGTCATGATGACCTCCCCAGAGCAAAAGCTTATAACCAGCAATGGGAGGACAAAACCAACAACGACGAAGACTAGGGAAAAATTAAAAGGATAAGTGGTTTCTTTCTGGAAACATGTGGTAAGTGTGTAGTCTCTGCTTTCCAAATTTCTCAGTATTCCAAGTGTGATGAAAATGATCCATAAGATCCCACATGAAATGGAAGCTTTCTTCAATGATATCCAATATTTGTATTTCATTGGGTGTTTGACTGCCAAGTACCGGTCTAAGGCTATAGCCGTGATGGTGAAAATACTCATGTAAATATTCAGAAAGTAAAAGGACATAAGGACTTTACATAATTCACTTCCAAGATCCCATTTATGTAAGAAAGAATAAATTCTGAATGGAAAAGTCAAAACAACCAGAATATCAGTAACTATCAGGTTGAGCATGAAAAGAGTTGTTTCTGTCCATTTTTGCATTTTGCAACAAAAAATCCAAAGCGCAAGAACATTGCATATGATGCCGAAGATAAAAAGTGGAATGTAAGTAATGAGGGTAAAAGTCTGAAATGGCAAACTTTTATTCATAAAGGTGCAATAGCTTTCATTATACCCCATTGGATAAAATGGATATTATCATGAAGCCTTTATGTGCGGTTCTTACAGTGAAGGAACATCCATAGTTATGGCTTTTATTCCATGTATCTCCTTCACAATTCGAAGTCTCTCTTTACAAGAGTGACCCTAGTTCTGAAAAAAAAAGAATTATCAAATTAATAATGCAATGTTATTGATATAAATATTGTTAGTATAGATTGTTTTACAGGAAATTCAATCTTTGCTTAAAAGAAATCTACCATCAAAATCCAACATGATAAACCAGGGACACTTACTCGTAGATTCATGTGGTCATTTTCTTATATGTGTTATCCATGGCCTTCTTTCTTCTAAAATCAACTTTTAAAATTGTATTAATGAGCCAGAAGGGCTCTGTAGGGGCGTTGCCAAAGCCCATCTGTGGTGTAGCTTCACAGGCTGTTACACTGTGAAGAGTATTACCCTCTCCCTCTGTGTGACATTACAGGAGGCAGAGGGAAGGGAAAATGCTGAGGGAGCAGGGGGAGGGAGAGACATGATTGGAAGGAGGCCATGGATAACAAATATAAGAAGATTATCAAAGTCACAGTCCCTGGATCTATGAGTAAGTGTCCCTGGTTTATCGTGCTGGATTTTGATGGTTGATTAATGATCCCGTTAATACAGTATGCTTCAAGTAAAATAAGTCACACACAGACTTCCATTAGGCCTCATTCATGTGACCATGTTAAGACTTCTGATCTGAACTTATTTACTCTATAGGAACCTTCTGTACGTCTATGCAAGAGATTCTTAGCTCTTTATGGGGGAGATTTATTATGAGTGTCTGAGAGCAGAACTTTTCTAATTGCCCATGTCAACCAATCAGAGCTCAGTTTTTATTTTCCCACAGCTGTTTATAAAATTAAAGCTGAGCTCTGATTGGTTTCCATGGGCAACTAGATCAATTATACCTCTGGCACTTCTGATAAGTCTCCCCCTGTCTTTTTAAATTTTCTGCGAGAATAGTAGACATTTGGTAAATTTGAAACGTCAATGAAATCTGAACAAAAGCATCCAAAAATAATGATGGAGTGATATACATTTGTAGGGGTTGGGGAACCATCTAACATTCCTCTTTTAAAACAGCTTCCCAGTTATACTGTGGAACAGTATTGGGGGTCGGAGAGAATACATGGAACATGGAGTTACTTGCTCTGGGGCAGAGGGCAGAGTTTTTATTAGGTTTATAAAACACCATGGTGCTGACACCCAATTGTAGCACTCGCGGAGTGAGCTTGTGGGAGTTTAACCTGTTAAATGCCATGGTCAGCACTACCGCAGTATTTAACTTGTCTAATGGGGGCCTCTACCCCATGATCTGCCCCCCCTCCCCTGTGTCAGGGGCATCAATCGTTTCTATGGCAGCCCTGATGTCCAATCATGACCAATTTTATTTGCGTGCTATAAAATTTAATTCGATTTTTCATCTCTGGGATTAGAATGCACTCACTACTTGTAATCAATGAAAAAAAGACATAAATCAAAGGGGTTCACTTACTTTTTTCTTCTATTTTTACAATGGTTGCACATATGATTACTCTGACCTTTTTTGAATGGCACTTTTCTGAACTTCTGTGTTAAATGTGTTCATGTTACCTTTCTGGAAAAGGCAATGTAGACAACATCAAGAAGAGCAAAGATAAGGTAAATATTTCCATCATATTAAAGAGAATTAGCATTTTCTTTTTTCTCAGAATATCTCTAATGATAATCAGTGCTTTGAGCAAAAGTGGTAATTTCTGCTAAAAATGTCTCCTCTTGTCTTTTCTATCTAAATCTAATTTGAAGGTCATATAAAACACATTACCCTATGCTTCTTATCGTCTGTTATGATGCAATAACTGAATAATTGAGAGAAATGAAATAGTTGTTTGGTTCTTAGATGGCATAATAAAAAAGGCCCAGTTATTTATTGACTACTAGAAACTCTGTATGCCACTGCTTGGCTCTACTTGTTAATGAATTATTTCACTTTAAGGGAACATGTCACCAGAAGACCCATTTTTAGCACTCGCCCAGTCCCCACTGAGCATAGTACATACACTGCCAACTGCCAAAGAGTTTTTGTATAAAAAAATAGGTTTTACAGAAAAAAAATACCTTTGATTACCATGTGCTGTGTGACTAGGAACTAGGCACCTGGGAGTGGCTATAAAGGAGCAGCCCCCCCCCCCCCCTCGTGGGACAGCACCTCCACCTGTTGTCTTTTTATAAAAAATGAATGACTCCCCACTATTTTCATAGAAAAGGACACATGGAGGAGCAGTTTTCCAAGGATGGGGGGGGGACTGGTCCTCTATAGCCGCTCCCAGGTGCCTAGTGCCTAGTCACAGAGCACTTTGCATTGAAAGGTGCCAGGTTCTGGTGACAGGTTCCCTTTAAGTCAAATAGAGTATGGAATATCATAGACGCAGGTGTAACATTTAAAATTTTTCGGATACGGAGCTGTTTTAATCTTGCAGGACAAGCTGTACAACTAGGAGGAAAGACCATGCAAGAAGATCATTGAACCAGAAGACTCCCTTTCACCTTCCCCTACTGACTGAGTATTTGTATCCCTTCCCTTTTTTCTGTCAATCTCTCTTACACACTTCTCCCTTTCCCCTCTAATCAATTTATTATATGGAAGTAGGGTGTGTCTGGATGCTTGCAAGTGGCTGCATTTAAGTATTTTGGGATAATGTGGGTACTGTGATTTGGATTCTGTATTTACTAAAATATATGCATGTTATTAATGTTATATATATGATATATCTGGAGAGTGTTAATAAAGTTTTTGGTAATACGGCAACAGAAAATGCTCTAAAGAATTGTATACACCACAGGGTACTTGGAAACAAATGGAAGACTGATTCTGAGAAAAGTGCAAAGGTGATACTGGTTATTATTTGCCATAATAATTGATAATACTCCCACATCCCATAACAGTTTTACAAAAATGTTTAAGGTGTTCACGGTATGAGTTCAAAAATAATTTTATTTTATTGTACACGTTGTTAAGGACGTTTGATATATAGTGTTTTGCGGTGAATTTCACTTTTTTAATGTGAAGTGTAATTTCTAATGGGGCATTAGGAAATCTTTATATTTTTTTTTTTATTTCTTTTTTATTTGCAATTTTTTGTTAAACTTAATTTTTACTGTTTAATTTTGCCTCAGTGTGGGGCATGAATAAGGCTGAAAGCAGCACTGTTAGATTGTGCTGAATCTGATGGCAGCCCTGGAGTCCATAACAAGGCCCCTGCCTTGGAAATGGTCAACACCTCCGTGTATGGCACAGAGGGTGGCGACTGACCAGGTAATTACCCTATATGTTGCCCTATATATGCCGGGGTAACCATAACCACAATGTCTGTAATGATAAACAGCCAAGATTCTGAGTTTTCGAGATCCCAGCTGTTAGTGTGGGAGCCCGGCTGTCACAGACAGTTGGGCTCCCGCAGAGACACACACACGCGGACAGAGAAAGACGGAGAGAGGGATAGAGAGAGAAATACACATAGATAGATATAGAGATACATAGATTTAAAGGGGTGTAGAAGCCCTGAAATAATTGCAAAAGCTAGCTTTTGGGTTAGCCAGCCAAATTTAGGGAGCGGCCGACTGGGAGTGGGCCGGCACATGTGAAGAGTCACCGGCTTTGCTTATTTCTATGCCATGTAGGGCCTGGCGTAGAATAAACGCTGCACAGCACCCTGCCAGATACGTCAAGAGACTGAAACCTCTTGATGCATTGCGCTGCGAAAATGCAACGGCGGGGCTATCATACACTGGAGCACAAGTACGATAGCATTTATATGATAAATATCCCCCAAACAGTCACTAAAATACAACCAAAAAACATATATCAGTCTAAGATAAATCTTCCCCATTCTATTTTGTTATACCTAAGAGCAGCTACTTACTATCCTAGGCAACGCCGGGGGAGCTACAGCTAGTATCCCAAGGCAAAGTATTTTTATGCACTTTTATGTGCACATGACGTCTACATCTGTAACAGGTTTGTTGTCTTTGGTAAGTGAAAATACCCAAAATTGGATTCAAGTGTATACTGCAGTGGATCATTTCCTTTATAAGGAAGAGTCAAAGTATATTTATCCTATTCTCCTTTAGTATGCATCTTTTAGTGTCAGACTACACCATTATGACTGGCAAAGTAAGGAGAAATAAGTAAGTGGAAAGTTTTTATACTGTTTCCTTACAATTGAATACTGTTTTTAAGGGCGCAAATATTTACCCATAATTGAAAGTCCAATAGGGACTAAAACACGTGAAAAGCTGTGCAGAGCTAGTTAATTACTAGCTGTAGTTCACTAATGGATAGCAGAATACAATTATACTTTTACTTATAGGAAAGTGCAACAAGGTTCTGCACTTTATAGATTTTTTTTTCAATGCAACAAACTACAAGAGAATAAAGTAAAAAATATCTTACCTGAATCGTTCCTAAGTGTGTCTTCTTTGTCTGTAACCCAATTTCCTCATTTCCTCATCTATAACTGCTAACTATGCTTTCAATTGTGACTTTCACTGTTGACAGGGCAGGACAAAGGAAAAGTGTTTTGCATAGTAATTTAAATAGCTTCCTCCTCTACCCATTGAAATAAAAGCCACGGCCTCATCATAACACTGCCAATCCAACTGCACCTATAAAATTAAAACCACAGCCTCATCATAACAATGCCAGTCCAACTGCACCTATAAAATTAAAGCCACACTTTCATAACAATGGCAACCCAACAGCAACTATGAAAAAAAAAGCCACGCTCTCATCATAACACTGCCAACCCAGCAGCACCTATAAAATAAAAGCCACAGTCTCATTATAACACTGCCAACCTAACTGCACCTATAAAATAAAAGCCACGATCTCATCATAACAATGCCAACCCAACTGCACCTATAAAATATAAGCCACAATCTTATCATAACAATGCCAACCCAACAGCACCTATAAAATAAAAGCCACGGTCTCATCATTGTTAGGATCAGTGGATCCTCTGGACCACCGCGGGAGATGTAACTAGCCAACACCCGGAACCGGAGCCTAGCGGCACCTGGTATTCACCAGAGCCCGCCGCAAAGCGGGTTGGACTTGCTGCGGCAGGATACCACTAGGTCGTTCCCAGGTGTGACTAGCCCACGGTGGCAGCCGAGGTCGAGGTACCTTAGCGGATGACAATCTCGTAGACATGTCCAGGCACAGGGTCAGGGCAGGCGGCAGAGATGCAACGTCAGGTCCAAGTCCTGGGTCAGCAACAGGAGGTCCAGGCAGGTGGGAACGGGAACACAGGCACACGGAACACAGCAACACGGAGGAACTCAGGTAACACGGCAACACAGGACTCAGGAGCGGGAACACACAGGAATACACAGGAACGCAGGAATACACAGGAACGCAGGAATACACAGGAACGCAGGAATAATCGCTAGTAAGCTTTCTCTAAGGCTATGAGGCACAAAGATCCGGCAAGGAACACAGGAAGAGGCAGATTCTTAAAGGTGAGGTGTTCAGCCAGTGCACCAATTAGCGGTGCGCTGGCCCTTTAAATTTTCGGCCGGAGCCGCGCGCGCGCCCTAGGAGGCGGGGACGCGCGCGCACGGCAGTCCGAGGAAGCGCAGGAGCCGGGAGAGGTAAGAGACACCGGGCAGCAGCGGGGGCACATGCAGGAGCACGGATGCGCCCGCGATCCGTGACAGGGATCGCGGGAGCACCCGTGACAATCATAACAATGCCAAGCCAACTGCACCTATAAAATAAAAGCCATGTAATCATAACAATGCCAACCCACCTGCATCTATAAAATAAAAGCCACGCTTTCATCACAATGCCAACTCAATAGCACCCATGAAATAAAAGCCACACTCTCATCATAACAATGCCAACCCAACTGCACCTATAAAATAAAAGCCACACTCTCATCATAACAATGACAACCTAACTGCACCCATAAAATAAAAGCCACGGTCCCATCTTGACACTACCAGTAGAGATGAGCAAATCAATTAGTAGAGGTGTAAATAAGAATTGTCGTAAGAATCTGGCAAATTTCAGCTGCCAAATCTGATTTTTTTTTTTTGTGATTTTGATAAAAAAAATTGTGCATCGAGGTTACTTTTAACTGTTCTCAAACCTTTTTTTATAATCCTAGTGTGTTCACCAATTCTTATTTTAAGCTTCCTTCCCGTCCTCCCTACATATTTTAATCCACACGGGCAGATAATTAAATAGATAACCGCACTAGTGTCACAACAAATAAAATCCTTAATTTTATATGTGAAGGTTTTATCTTCCCCTTCAAACTCCCTAACCACTCCCTTGTCTACCCAATCCCTATATTTACACCCCTGACACTTTTTGCAACTAAAGAAACTCTTAATTCCTGTGTTTGTAGAGGGTTCTGCCTTGACGTAACTAGACGTGACTATATCCCTAATATTTTGTCCGTTCTTAAAAACCGTAGTGGGTTTATTTGTGACTACGCTAGCTAACACTGGATCGCTAGTTATAAGGTGCCAGTGCCTCTATAATTTTCTTCACTTCCAAGGCTTCCTTGCAATAATTAGTGATGAAAACTGGATTTCTCATGCTGTTTTCTTCTTTTCTACTATATACTTTAACCTGTTGATTCTCTGCCACTTCTTTAAATGCTTTTTCCAAAATCTCTTCTGCGTAGTGTCTGAATCTATTCATTAAAGTCCTGGCTTGATTTTCAAAACCCTCGTCTTTACTACAGTTTCTCTGTATTCTTTCTAATTGTCCTTTTGGGATATTTTCTATCCAAGGACGGTGGTGGCAACTATTGAACTCTATAAAACGGTTCATGTCTGTGGTCTTGAAATAGTTTCTAGTGAGGATTTAGTTATCCTCAATAAATATTTCTCGATCAAGAAAGTTGATTTTTTTTTAACTATCACTTTCAAAGGTGAATTTTAAATTATGCCCATTTTCATTTAGATAACTTATGAACCCCTCAAATTCTAGAGCAGTGCCTAACCAAAGTATAATGCAGTCATCTATATATCTCTTATAAGTGTGTATATGATGTCTGTATGGATTATCAGTGGAGTGTTTGTATCGTTTCTCAAAGATTTCCACATAAAGGTTCGCAAAACTGGGTGCAAATTTTGCACCCATCGCCGTTCCAGTGGTTTGGTTAAAAAAACAATTCCCATACTAAATAATTTCTAGTCAGACAAAATTCGATAGATAAATTCATGGTGTTCAGATGTGACCTCCCCATCCTTTTCTAGGCATTTTCTAATTACTTCCACCCCCATTCCTTGTGGGATGGAGGTATAAAGCGACGTAACGTCGCAACTACATAAAAGAGGAGTTGGTCCCTCTATCTAACTTTCTTTTAAAAAAAATGTTTACCTGTTGGGAATCCTTCAAGTAGGACTTCATTTTATTGACATGTCTCTGCAGAAAAAAGTCAATATATTCGGAAAGACTAGTTAGGGAATTTATACCCGAAACAATGGGTCGTCCCGGAGGTCTTGTTAAGCTTTTATGTACCTTGGGGAGGTAATATATCATGGGTATTCTGGGATGTTTTATGGAAAGATAATTGTACTCCTTTTGATTAAATACATTAATTTCTTTGGCATTCTGCAGAAGGGATTCTAATTCCTTCTTATATTTATATGTTGGATTTCCTTTCAACTTTTGATATGTGTTATCATCACTTAATAGTCGACTCATCTCCTGGTCATAATCTTCCCTATTCAATACCTTCCCTCCCCCCCTTTATCAGCCGGTTTTAGAATGATGTTTCTATTTTCTTTAAAGGGGTATTCCGGGAATATGAACGTCGGACACAAAAACCCATGATGATATAAATAAATGAATACAACAATACTCAATGTCACTAGTCAAAAAACGGAGCTTAAATAATTTGATTTTATGATTTACAAAATTTATGACCTCTCTAAACTAGGTGGAGTTATCACTAAGATGGCCACCACTGGAAACTACAAGTTCCATGATCCTTTAGTTCTCGGTAACTCCTCCTCCCTCTTATGCTCTGCTCCCAGTGATGATATAACAGGTTTTCTTGCTCTGTTACCATAGAAATGATGTGTAACTGCCATCACCACAACACTGGCCATACTGGATGCACTGCAACCATCCGACTACAGCCAAACTTAGTGGTGATCACATGACCTGTCCAGGCAGGTACAGGACATGTGATGTGGACATGTGACCAGCAGCCATCTTCTGTCCTGCAACGGACCGCGCGGAGGAAATTAACGGACTGATTAAAGGGCCGGTAGCATTTTAATTCTTCATTACTGTGTATGTCATCAGCATTTTCTGCTAAAGGGAGCTAAATTTTAAATAACAACTAATTACACATTAGCTTATATTTTGAGTGCCCATTTGTATATGAATTATGCTGATTCCTGCAATACCCCTTTAAGTTCCCTTAAGGCTACCCTTTCTTCCTTCGTTAGATTATCCCTCATCTGATATGTTCTCATCTTATTTAGATCATTTAGAACCACTCTCTTAAACGTGTCAATACATTAATTGGTGGAGTTTTTTGGAAAAAAAGTGTATTTCTCCTTAAGTCCAGTGTGTAGGGTGGTGCTATTATGAGGAGCTTGTTCCCACGGGGTTATTGGTCTAGCCGCAAAGTATTTTTTTAAATTGATGTTCCTAATAAATTTATGGATGTCAATGTAGGTTTGGAACGTGTTAAATTTTGGTTTGGGTGCAAATTTAAACCTTTACTAACAACCTCCATTTGTTTCTCACTCAGTGTAATGTTACTTAAATTAAAAATGCCTATTTTTCCGTTTCCTTCGTCTTCTTGGGTTGGTTTAGAGATCCTTCTTTTGTGTCCCCTTCTCCTAATTTTCTTTTTACCGGGGTATTTCGGACATAATTCCCCCCTTCCCTCCCTTTCCCTTGGGTTTTGCCTTTTTCCAAATGGAAATCCCCTTTATGACATAGCGGTGTGTGTGGATGCTCCCTCGCTAATGGGGTGAACCTATTGTGGGTTGGAATGGTGGCAGGTTCCCTCCATTCCTTTTGCCCACTATAGTTACCCTTTCACCTTTTGTCTTGTGTTCTTGATGTAGCGTGCCCAAACTCAAGACAATTACCCATGGTGAGATTACCCATCGTTGTACCATATCTGATATATGGAGTAAAGCACTGGTCAGATTACCCATCGTTGTACCATATCTGATATACGGAGTAGAGCACTGACATTTATTTTGAATTTGCTACTTTGCGGGCTATTGTGGGAGTGTGCCTAGTCGGGAGCTCCTCCGGACATTAACACTTGAGTTTCCGGACATGGAACTTTGTTGCCTTTTACTTGTTTGACATCCCAAATAGGCCTAGGTCTGGCAATAAGAGCAAAACGTAAAACCTTCTACAGCACCCCACACGCCCAAATCAAAATCAATGGCGCCCTCTCACCTTCCTTCCCATCAAAAACGGAACAAGACAGGGATGCCCCCTTATTATACGCCCTGGTAATAGAGCACAAATACAAATGCTCTGCCTTCGCAGATGATGTCCTCTTATACTTAAACAACCCGAGGACCTCACTACCCCCCCCCCCCTCATGAAGGTCCTTGAAACTTTTGGCCACTTCAGCAATCATAAGATTAATATAACCAAAAGCGTGGCAATGGGACTAGGCCTCTCAAATACCAAAACACAAGATCTCCGCTCAAGATATCCCTTTATCTGGCAACACAAGGCCATCAACTACCTAGGTGTTCAAATCCCTTCAGATCTCAAATACACATATGCACTAAACTTTGACACTTTCTTACAAAGCACCAAAAGGGAATTAGCAAACTGGACATCCAAACAGATCTCCTGGGTGGGGAGAGTTAACTGCATCAAGATGACCATTTTACTAAAGCTCTTATACCTCTTCCAGACAATTCCACTAGCATTGCCTAAGCTATTCTTTCAGAAACTGCCAAGTCCCCTCAACAAATTCCTCTGGTCCGATTTTCCACCTAGAATAGCTAGGGCCACATTGACTCTAAGAAAATCACAGGGGGGTTTTGGACTCCCCGATTGCAAAAGCTATTTTCTGGCTGCCACGTACATGAGGATACTAGATTGGTTTCATGACAAGAAAAACAAGTTATGGGTAAAACTTGAGGACTATCTCTCACCCGTGCCACTAACAGCCTTGCCCTGGTCTCATCCCTATACCTCACTTGCCCATTGCCAAAACACTCTTCCGTTTGTGGCTCTTCAGGTATTAAAGACGCTAAAAAAACTTGATGCCCCCACACGCCTCTTTCACCCAGACAGTCCAATGACCCCAATTACAGATAACCCCGAATTCCCCCCGGGAACACACCCTGAATTCCTAAACCGCCTTAGATCGAGCTCGCCACTCAGGTTCAAAGACCTACTAGAAGACACCTCCTTCTTCCCACTCAATAGCATCCTCAACTCTAGCACAGTCACTTCCCACATATCCTGGGAATACACCCAATTGCTCCAATTCTACAACACATACAAGAGACACCTCAACCTACACCAGGAACTCCAGCCCTCCAAACACTTATACACCTCTCCTCAGCTACTATTCACTCAATCTCAGTTATACATGGCCTTTTTCAAGACAAATGTGCGAAAGTGACTCCCCCATATGTGAAGGCCTGAGAGAAAGAACTAGAGACGACCTACGCACCAGACGACTGAGTGAAAGCCTACGATTTTAAACCAATTTTAAAATAATGTCGAGGTGGTACTGGACCCTGGCTAAACTAAACGCCATATACCCCACTTGCCCCGCAGAGTATTGGAGATGCCATCAAGGTGTAGGTAACATGCTGCATATTTGGTGGGAATGTCCAGCTCTACAACCATTCTGGACTTGTGTTGTTGACCTGACAAACAAGTAACGACCCAGCCCAACTATCGCTATCCAATCCCCCCCCCCGAAGGCTAAAAGGTCCCTGGTTGGTTTCTTTTTAATTGAAGCTCGCTCCTTGATCCCCAGATTGCGGAAATCCACAAAAATACCATCCATGTCGGATTGGTTTGCAGAGATCTTCCATCTGCTGATAACTTCATTGTACAGGGGAAAACTACACCTGGACGTGGACCCCCTGGTTGAATTTTGTGAACTCCCCTGAATACATTGCATTGACAGACTAGAACCTTTTACCCAGCCCTTTCCCATCCCCTCTACTCTCCCACCTCTTCCCTCCCCTATCCCTCAGTTTGATTTGTTTGATTTAATGGGGCAGATTTACTTACCCGGCCCATTCACGCTCCAGCGGCGCGTTCTCTGCACAGGATTTGGGTCCGGACGGGATTTATGAAGGTAGTTCCTCCGCCGTCCACCAGGTGGCACTGCTGCGCTGAAAATCATCGGAACGCGCCGGAATACACCGAGCTGGACCAGGTGAAGGTAAGCGCTTCCCAAGCGACACATTTTCGGTTTTTAAATGCAGCGGTTTTTCCGAATACGCCGGGTTTTCATTTGGCCACGCCCCCCATTTCCATCGCGCGCATGCCGGCGCCGATGCGCCACAATCTGATCGCGTGCGCCAAAATCCCGGGGCAATTCAGGTACAATCGGCGCAAATCGGAAATATGCGGGTAACACGTCGGGAAAACGCGAATCGGGCCCTTAGTAAATGACCCCCAATGTGTTCAAACCAGAAGTGTTCCAGGAACAAGTATACTATCCTAATGAGGCTACCTAAACAGTACAAATACCTCGCCTCTGTAGCTCCATTTGTTCTGTGTAATTGATACATACAGTTTATCATGACCTGATAATATGTTATTTTTATGCACTAAATATATGTATGTAACCTACTTAATTATCAATAAAGGAATTTGAAAAAAAAAAAAAAAAAGAAACCTTACTTATCTCAGTTGTTCCTCCCAGGGTCCTGTGCCGCTGTCTCTTTGGTCCATGCCCCTGTTTGTTTACATGGGCACGGAAGAGACGTCGAGTTTAACTTCCAGCTGACAAGTGGTTGACCACTTCGGCCGGCTGTGTCCCGGCTGTTAATGAATAGGGCTACGGATCAGAGAGACGATGGCGGGAGCCACCCCGAGGAACTGTGGAGGTAAGTACAGGTTTATTTTTTTGAGCAGCCCTATCCTGGCCATATATAATTTTTTTAAAAAGTTTTTTCAATGTTTCCTCTAAGCCTGTGCAGACTCAGAGTTTTCTATGATCAGTTAGAGTAGAGAAAAGCTTTAATGATACCTTCTCACCACAAGCCATCCTGTAAGTCTAAGACAAAGAAGTCGATACTGGTATTAGATTCCTCATGGTATAGTGAAGCACAAGGCTTATAACCAGCAATAACAATGTCTGAAGGAAAAAAAAAGGGGTTTTTGAAACCAACCCGCACATTGATAGTCTAGGTGAGAATGTTAGCTAATGTCAGTATCACTTGTTATAAAGATGAATGCAGTTTAAGACTGTGGGTGTAGTTGGTCAGGAAACAATTACTAAGCAGATGCAATGTCTACATGTCTGTATGTCTCTTTCTCTCTGTAGCTGTTACCTCCACCTCCTCTTCTTCTTACTACAGATGTGTCGTTTGTAAGGCCGCTTTCACATTTGCCATGTGGAGGTATATCTGGCTGAAAGTTTGTGGCCTGATATACACCTCCACAGATGGCTACTGCACCCGTCAGCAGTATGGTGGCCACACAAGTGGCACCGTACGGTACCATGCAGTACAGATAGAACATGTTTACAGCCAGGTGCCATGCATCGTTATGGAGAGGGGAAGGGGGAGCATCGCTCATCCCTTCTCTTCGGTACCCTGCCATGTGCTCGCCCCGGCTTTAGTGTTAAAGCAGCCCTAACCTGTAAATCTGTGTTCATAAAGCCATATGTGCAAAAATTATTTTATCAATCATTGTGCTTATATTATATATGTATAAAGGCATATTTCTATAGTAAAATTTGTTTCAAAGTACATACATTTTCTTAAAACAATTTTTGCACATCTCATCTGTGCACAGTGAAGTGACCTGGGTTATTAACCTACAGGATCTATTTCAATAGATGTTAAAGACCCAACGTAAAGGTGATTAATAGAGATGAACGAACATACTCGTCCGAGCTTGATGCTCGTTCGAGCATTAGCGTACTCGAAACTGCTCGTCTTCGGACGAATACTTCGCCCCGTCGAGAAAATGCAGCTCCCGCCGTGTTGCTTTTTTGGCGGCCAGAAACAGAGCCAATCACAACCAGGAGACTGCACTCCACCCAGCATGACGTGGTACCTCAACTCGATAGCAGGGGTTGCTGGCCAGATCAGGTGACCCTGGATAACTACGCTGCCCGCGCTGCTCGGATCATTCTGTGTATGGATGCCGCTAGGAGAGAGCTGCTGCTGGTCAGGGAAAGCGTTAGGGTGTCTATTAGAATAGTGTTTAGGCAGGAGTGATTGACAACGAACCCAACAGCCATCTTCTTAGGGCTACAAATACACTTATACTTTTTTTTTTTTGTTTGCTTGTGGCTGGGCTTGCTGGCAGCTAGTACCATATGTGAGGAATTGCAGGGGGCTTGCTACCGTTGTGTTTAGCTCTTAGTGACACACCTTCCACCTCAAACACCAAAGTGGGAAAATTTATTAGGGTTTGATTTCAATTAGGCACAGTCTGGCAGTTCTTTATATTTTACGTTTATTTTTTCATAACTCCGTCATCTCATCAGGTGCTTTCATACTTGGCTAGAAAATAGCCAAAGGAGAATCCAAACGCTTACTTCCGCCTACAATAGCGTTATATTAATTTTATTTTCTGGTTGATCTGCTGGTGGCTGTCCTTGCTGCAGTGCATATACTAGCCAATTGTCAGGAATTTGGAGTGATACTTGCGACCGCTGTGTTTAGCGCTTAGGACGCACATATCCATCGCAAAGACCGAAGTGGGAAAATTTATTAGGGGTTTGGATTCATTAGGCACAGTCTGCCATTTCCTTTTTATTTTACGTTTATTTTTTCAATAACTCACGCGTCACTCTCATCAGTGTGCTTTCATACTTGGCTAGAAAATACCCAAGAGAATCCAAACGGCTTACTTACCCCTACAGTACGCGTTATATATATTTATTTCTGGTTTATCGCTGGTGGCTGTCCTTGCTGCAGTGCATTATCTAGCCAATGGTCAGAATTTGGATTGAGACTTGCGACCGCTGTGTTAGCGCTTAGTGACGCACATATACCATCGCACGACCGAAGTGGGAAAATTTATTAGGGGTTGGATTTCAATTAGGCACAGTCTGCCATTTCCTTTTATTTTACGTTTATTTTTCATAACTCAGCGTCATCTCATCAGTGTGCTTTCATACTTGGCTAGAAAATAGCCAGGAGAATCCAAACGGCTTACTTCGCCTACAGTAGCGTTATATATTTTTATTTCTTGGTTGATCTGCTGGTGGCTGTCCTTGCTGCAGTGCATATAACTAGCCAATTGTCAGGAATTTGAGTGAGACTTGCGACCGCGCTGTGTTTAGGCGCTTTATGACGCACAATATCCCCCTCAACACCAAAGTGGGAAAATTTTATAGGGGTTTGACTTTCAATTAGGCACAGTCTGGCAGTTTCTTTTATTTTACGTTTATTTTTTTCATAACTCAGCGTCATCTCATCAGTGTGCTTTCATACTTGGCTAGAAATAGCCAAAGGAGAATCCAAACGGCTTACTTACGCCTACAATAGCGTTATATATATTTTATTCTGGTTGATCTGCTGTGGCGTCCTTGCTGCAGTGCATATACTAGCCAATTGTCAGGATTTGGAGTGAGACTTGCGACCGCTGTGTTTAGCGCTTAGTGACGCACATATCCACGCAAAGACCCGAAGTGGGAAAATTTATAGGTTGGATTTCAATTAGGCACAGTCTGCCATTTCCTTTTTATTTTACGTTTATTTTTTCATAACTCAGCGTCATCTCATCAGTGTGCTTTCATACTTGGCTAGAAATAGCCAAAGGAGAATCCAAACGGCTTACACGCCTACAGTAGCGTTATAATATTTTATTTCTGGTTGATCTGCTGGTGGCTGTCCTTGCTGCAGTGCATATACTAGCCAATTGTCAGGATTTGGAGTGAGACTTGCGACCGCTGTGTTAGCGCGTAGTGACGCACATATCCATCGCAAAGACGAAGTGGGAAAATTTATTAGGGGTTGGATTTCAATTAGGCACAGTCTGCCATTTCCTTTTTATTTTACGTTATTTTATTTTTTCATAACTCAGCGTCATCTCATCAGTTGTGCTTTCTACTTGGGCTAGAAAATAGCCAAAGGAGAATCCAAACGGCTTACTTACGCCTACAGTAGCGTTATATTATTTTATTTCTGGTTGATCTGCTGGTGGCTGTCCTTGCTGCGTGCATATACTAGCCAATTGTCAGAATTTGGAGTGAGAACTTGCGACCGCTGTGTTTAGCGCTTAGTGACGCACATATCCACCTCAACACCAAAGTGGGAAAATTTATTAGGGGTTTGATTTCAATTAGGCACAGTCGGGCAGTTTCTTTTATTTACGTTTATTTTTTCATAACTCAGCGCATCTCATCAGTGTGCTTTCTACTTGGCTAGAAAATAGCCATAGCAATGGATAGCATTGTTTGGTTTAAAAAAACTAAAAAACAAACAAAAAAACGAAAAAACACAAAAAAACACAAAAAAAGTAAAAAAAAAAATTAAAGTTATAACTTTCATTTTCAAAATGTTTAACAACCGAGGGCTAGGGGTAGAGGACGAGGGCGGGGACGTGGGCGTCCAACTACTGCAGGGGTCGAGGCCGTGGTCCTGGGTGGGGTGAGACACCACTGCTGATAGGGAGCAGGGGAACGCCGCGAGCTACACTCCTAGGTTCATGTCTGAAGTTACTGGACTCGTGGTATAGGCACTGTTAGGCCAGAACCAGTGCGAACAGGTGATGTCGTGGATTGCCGACAATGCTTCGAGCAATTTGTCACCAGTCAGTCTTCCACGCAGTCCACCCATGTCACCGAAATCGGCACTCCTCCAGCTCCTGCCCTCAGCCTCCTCCCCCCAGTCTGCCCCCTCCCAGGAAAATTTGGCATTTGAACTGGCATACTCTGAGGAACTGTTTTCTGGACCCTTCCCACAGTCACCAAACCACTTGTCCGGTTGCTACTATGAGCATTTTCCGATGCCCAGGTTTTCCACCAGTCGCAGTCTGTGGGTGATGATGACCTTCTTGACCGTAGTGGAAGAAGTGTGTAAAGAGGTGTCCGACGATGAGGAGACACGGTTTCAGACAGTGGTGAAGTTGTTGTCAGGGCAGGAAGGTCCGAGGGGGAGCAGACTGAGGGTACGGAGGATGATGAGGTGACAGACCCAAGCTGGGTTTTGATAGGCCGGGTGAACACAGTGTTCTGAGACGAGGGCGAGTCCATAGCAGAACAGGTTGGAAGAGGCATGGTGGGGCCAGACGGAAGGCAGGGCCAGAGCAGGTGCATCAGCGCCAATGTGTCACGTAGTGAAGCTCCCGTGGCGAGGGCTCCCGCGGCGAGGGCTAGATTTTCAGAAGTTGGAGGTTCTTTAAGGAAACACCGGATGACCGACGGACTTGGTGTGGCAACCCTTTGCCAAACCAGGATCAGCAGGGGTTCCTCACCACTACTAGCTTAATACCACCAGTATGCGCAGGCATATGAATGCTAAACACCCCACTCAGTGGCCACAAGCCCGTTCACCTCCGGCCGTGCCACCACTGCTCCTTCCCTGTATCAGCTGATAGTCTGCCCCCTGCCCGGACCCTGGCACAAAAACCCAACCATCGTCGCCTCACGATCCTCCACAGCATCCACCAGCGTTCTCAGCTCTCCACCACCCAGACGCTGGAGCGGAAACGGAAATATAGTGCAACCCGTTCGCACACCCAAAGGAAACCGGGGGCCCCATCCACATGATGAAGCAAATGAAAAATAATAAAACTCTACCTAAGTTATTAGCCCCTCTTTCACCACTTCTCTCTCTCTTCTAAAGATCGGCGCAGGCGACTGTGACTGATGACGCGTCGGCCAGGTCAGGGTTGTGGTCATAGACCTCAGCAGACCCAGCGCAGGGCGAGGCGATTCATTAAAGGACACCTGTCATCAGGTCTTCTGTGTCACTAGTCCTGTCCTATACCTGTTGGAGCAGCTCACATGGATTCCATCCCAGCCTTTATCTAGTATTCATACATTTTATCTTGTTAAAATCATCTTTCTTTATAGTAAATGAGGCTGGTCACATGGTCAGAGGGCAGCTGATGTCACCTGTTCCCCTCCCCTCTCCTCCCCCGCTCAGTGTGTGTTTAATGTATAGTAAAGCATGGCTAGTGTGTGTATGTCATCTGCTGACATGCTGCATCCTCCTAATATACAGGTGAGAGACACAGACATCAGCTACACATGAATCTGACATGTTCTGCTGTAACATGGCTGCCTGGAGCTGCTGTATCTCTCCTATATACACACATGCTGCAGGAGGAGTGGCCACCAGCACCAGGAAGCACATCATTATACAGCCTCACATCATTATACATGCTGTCAGTCATGCACCGGGGGTGTGGCTGTGCCTCCCACTCATGAATAGAGTGGACAGATTGAATATGCTAATGCTTCATTGGACATTTCACAGCTTAGGTTTACAGGCATGTAGAGGGACAATGAAGGGATAGAGGCAATGCTCTGTAATGGCAGTTCATGAAAATATATTTAGTTTAGGGGGGTTATTTTGCATGACGGGTTCTCTTTAAGGATAATTTTTTCTTTGTTTTACTGTCCCCCAAGGCTTTATATAAAATAAAATTTTACTTATATCCCTGCTTCTTTAAAAGTGTGTGCCCACTATTATTTTCTGGCACTCATTGGACATGAGCTTTACTAGAACTTCACAGGTTGCCAGGGGAATCCTTACATCTTCACTATGTGTTACAGGTTTGCCTTAAAGGAATATTCCTATCTGGCCATTCACATTCACATGAATGTAATTAATTTGCTATATGTAAAAACTTCACTACAATTAGATGTCATAAAAAAATGTTCCTGTGTGAAGATAATTTCTCATAAGTGTACCTATGTTGTCCCTTAGAAACAAGATAGTTTAAGCCTGTGCCGGCGTCAATGGATGAGGTGGGTGGGACGGGGGCGGATCGGGGGCCCGTTCAAATTTTAAATTGTGACAGCTCCGGGCCCTCTTGATCCAGCGCACAGACCAGATACAGAACAGTCTGTGCGCTGTAAGGGAAAGGCCCGCGGCTCTCACAATTTAAAACATCTGGTGTGTCAGGCAGAATTTGGGGTTCTTTTCATGGTTTCCCACATCAAAGTTAACTTTGTCGCCACCACTGGCTGTGTATCCACAAAATATACTGGCAAACTTTTTATATTTCCCAATTATTTCAGCGCTTCTTGCGCATCTGTACATCCCCTCACCCGCCATATCCTAAACGTATAAGAACGCTAATACACTTGATCTTATACAAAGGTTCTTAGAAGTGCTGTTTGGGGAGTAGTAGCCTAGAGACAGGGGCTTGGATTGGCGAAAGCTCGCCTGGCAGCGGAGCGCCCGCTCCATGCCAAGATCCAACTAACATAGTTTTACTGCAGCACGCTAATCTACTACTAGTTCACTGCCTCCATACATGGTCCCCTTATCAAACGAGCTGTGTCAGGCAGAATTTTGGGTTGTTTTCATGGCTTCCATGTTAACTTTGTCGCCACACCTGCTGTGTAATCCACAAAATATACTGGTAAACTTTTATCATGTACCGATATTATTTGACGCTTCTTGCTCACCTCCTTTGGTTCTCTCTGCCACCCATTGGTTTGAAGCCTGAGTCCATTTAGGTTGTCGCCCATGCCACTCTCTATCCTGCCGCTGCTGCCGCTGCCTCTGCATGCCGTCCCCTAGTGTCAGGGTCAATTATTGGATGTTTTAATGCTATCTCAGCTTCATCTGTCACTCTGTCATGGCCATGCTGTTGCCCATAATTTTGGCATAATGGTGCGATTAAGCAGCCTCAGAGGCATCCATGCATTCTGCCCCTGCTGTTTCCTGTCCATTTCCAGTGGTGTTTTCCATCCTTTTCGAGGTTCCCCAGAACATGCATTGCCCGCTGTGCTGCGCCGCCGAGTTATCAGCGACCGCGCAGGGGTCAGGGCGGGCCTCGGTTACCGCGTCGGATCTCACGCCACTTTGAGGACTGCCGGCAGCTTTGACGGCAGCAACGCTGCTGGCAAACACCCACGATCGGTGCTAGACACCGATCGCGGGTGTTACAGTAAGTCTTTGCTGCAATATGCAGCAAAGATCTACAGGCTATGGAGAGGGCTCAGCCGTGAGCCCTCTCCATGCAGCGCGCGATACCCGACGTCGCCGTGAGAATACACGGCGTGGGCGGGGGGATTACCGGCGTATAAGACGACCCCAGAGAAGACAGAAGATTTTCGTCTTTAAAAGTGTCTTATACGCCGGAATATCGTATACCTAATTATACCGAATTTGAATGTTGAAAGAATTTTTCCAAATTTTTCAAATTTTGTTTTTTTTCAAACTAAACAAAAAAGATTTCATCCAAATGTTTAAACTAATTTGAAGTACAATGTGTCACGAGAAAACAATCTCAAAACCCCCTGGTTGATCTCATAGCGTTCCAAGCTAAACCACTATAGTGACACAGGGCAGATCTGAAAAATGGGGCCGTCCTTTAGGCCAAAAGAGGAACTTGAGTCCAGTAGGGTTCATAAAAAAGTCATACCCAAACACTGGACTGTAGAGGACCTGTCAAACTGCCCCCCCCAACCCATCCCAAAAGACCTCCCAAATATGGCCCCCATATCCTCCCCCAGCCCCTTTCTAACAAGACATATATTTTTAAATTTAAGTTGGCAATGTCAGTTTTAATAGATCCGAATCTTACCAAATAAGAGGTCGTATCCACGTATCCTGTCCCCTGGCAGTCAGCCGTATTCAAGAGGAGGCCGGCCGACATTCTCCCTCCACGCCCCTGTCAGCAATGATCTGTAAAAAACCCACATATACGTATATAATGGTTTCCCGTGTGTGATATCAGCAATGTACCCATCACGGCTTTAGAAAACCTTCATACATGAAATGTGTCCCACACTATGATGACATCTCATGTACTGTATTTACAGAACTTATTGCAAACATATGTTTAAAAAAAACTCCAAGTCCACAGTAATTTCTTTGTTATTTTTATTTAAGGAACTTTAGAAAATTGAATTTCCTTGAAATGCTTGGATATAGGAAGAATAATACAGAATATATAACACATCACTGGTATCTTTATGCTCATCCACAGCATTTGTCTATTGCACCTCGGAATGACAAATGATACCTAGGGGGTCACGAGTTTAGGCTGGGTAACCTTCTGATTGGGGCAGCAAGCCAACAGATGAGTGGTGTTTGATGGAATACATTATAGCATCTTATAGGAAGTCTACCACAAGTATTGACAAACAAAGCGGCACGTTCAGGTATAGGATGATTACTGTATGTTTTTAAGACAGGCCACACTGCAACTTTGTTCTTGATCCTGTGCCTATGGACTAATGTTTGGCCAAGCTTCCCTGTGCAGAGCCTTGGTCCCCTTGAAAAATGCTCGAGTCTCCCATTGACTTCAATGGGGCTCGTTATTCGAGACGAGCACTCGAGCATCGGGAAAAGTTCGTCTCGAATAACGAGTACCCGAGCATTTTAGTGCTCGCTCATCTCTAGTGATTAACATTTGCGCATTTTTAAACAAGAAAGAAGCAGCCTAAAATATGATATTTTAGCGTTACACTGTTAGCCTTTGCTGGCTTACCTTGGCTGGGTTTCAAGTCAATTTTTTTATCCTTTTATACAATTAGCATTAAGCCTCTACCTTAATAACTGTCTAAGGAATGCTTATTGTTCACACACTGGAATTTAACATGGATATTCTGCCCAATATTAGTGTCAAATTAATTGTCAATATCCGTGATTGCTCTTTTCAACATGGATTAGGACTGAAATTCTCTACATTTTGAGCAGAATCTGCCCAAAAGATGGGCCATGATAGACTTCTATTTAAGGCTTGTTGCAAAGGTGCAAAACAGATGTCAGTGGAATCTTAGGTTTCTGTTGAAATTCATATCAATCTGAAACAAAAATATATCTTTTGATGTTATTTATCAGAACTGGAGAAAATGGGGTAATGAACATAAAAAGGCACTGTGTGTAAACATCCAACATCACAACCCTCTCTGTCTTTCCTGTAATGGTCTGAACTGCTAGGGAAAAAAAGATAATACAGTCCTAACACAATGCTTGGGCACTTTTTTGGATAGGCGATCTAAGGTGCCAATATTATGCAACAGCTGCTTTGTTTAGGAGTCAGTAGTTCCTATAGGTCTCTCTTTCTTGCTATGCAATTATTTGGTTAAAAAACGTTGTTGGTTACTCCAGTCTCGGACTCCAGTACACCAACTGCTTTCTAGTTCAATATAGAATTATTATAGTTGCTTGTTGTCCTATCCAATATTACCATTTCTGGGGTTGGAGCTATTACACACTGGTAAATGTACAGTACATCTTGTCTGTAGTACATTTCTGTATAAGTTCATATATAAGGCGCACTGGCCTATAAGGCGCACCTTTGATTTCTGAGAAAATGAAAGGATTTTTGGTGCGCCTTATAGGCCGAAAAATACGGTAAGTCATTATATGTCTAGAGGCTGATATGTTTTTGTGTGCACAGAAAATATTTGTATGCTTACTGTAAAATAGATAAAGAGCATTATTACCGTAGTTCTTTCAAAAAAAAAAAAAAAAACACACAAGTAAAATGCAATTCCTTTATGTTGTATGTTCAGCTGTGGCATTGGCAGAGCATGCTTTCTAACTGATTATGTTATGCACTTTCCCATAGGAAGAGACCAGTACTAATAATTATACTTTATATTCTATAGGTTTGTGTTATATGTTTTGCGTTAGAATGCAGCAGCTTCTAGTTACACATCCGGTAACCTGGTACAATTGTATGATAAATAAAAAAAATTTGAGTTAGTGTATCGCCAAAGTTTGTATACCTACCCAGTGTCATGCATCAGATATACTGACATGATGCCACAGGCCTGTCCCGGATGCATCTTCTCACTCAATATCGTCCTAGAACGCTGCCTGACTTTCTGTCCTGAGCATTTTTTAAAGTAACCTCACTGATAAAAGGACAAGAGGAGCAGCAAAGGAGTTAAGGATAATTTTTTCTTTGTTTTACTGTCCCCCAAGGCTTGATATAAAATAAAATTTTATTTATATCCCTGCTACTTTAAAAGTGTGTGCCCACTATTATTTTCTGGCACTCATTGGACATGAGCTTTACTAGAACATCACAGGTTGCCAGGGGAATCCTTACATCTTCACTATGTGTTACAGGTTTGCCTTAAAGGAATATTCCTATCTGGCCATTCACATTCACATGAATTTAATTAATTTGCCATATGTAAACATTTCATTACAATTAGATGTCATAAAAATTTTTCCTGTGTGAAGATAATTTCTCATAAGTGTACCTATGTTGTCCTTTAGAAACGAGATAGCTTCCTCGGATACGACCTCCTCATATTTTGGCAGAAATGGCCAGACATGCGCTATTGAGTCCTGCCTGACCACCTGGATTCACCGTTCATTACCACAGGACGGCTGTGGGACCTGCAGTTTCTAAGGGACGATATCACCACATTTATGAGAAATTATATTCCTACAGGTATATTTTTTTTAATAATGTTGAATTGAAGAAATGTTTATATATGGGAGATTAATGAAACTGAATGTGAATGCCCGGACGAGAATAGCCCTTTAATTTTGTGGGTTATTTTCTACTATAGCTATATCAAAATTATTTGAGGGCTTGTTTTTGTGGGATGAGTTGGTCTTCTTTCTGGCACAAATAGAATGGGCGTAAATTATACTAATTTTTTTTATATAGCAGTCTTCGATTTGAAGGATAAATATTGCATTACAATTATGCACAATGCTGCTGTTACTTGTAGGTTAGTTGGCAGGCAGTGAGCACCTGGTAAATATCAATGATGACACATAGTAATGACTAATGTTCATGTGAACCTATATTGCTCTGGTTATATGTTACAGGTTCCACATCTGCATTTAGTTTTATGGAAAACCTTAACCAAACAGTGAAGGTGACAGAATTCATCTTTCTTTCATTTACAAAATCCACCAGATTATCGGTTTTACTCTTCATAATTTTCCTGCTTGGCTATTTGCTCATAATTTGTATGAATATTGTAATGATTTTGGTGATAAAATTTGACACCCGAGTCCACACGCCGATGTACTTTTTCATTTTCAATTTATGTTGTCTGGATATATGTTGTACCACCTCAGTAATCCCTCAGACTCTGAGCAACTTGATGAGAAGTAAACCCAGTATCTTATTTCTTAACTGCGCCACCCAGACATTTTCGAGTGCTGGTTTCTCAACAGCGGAAATATTCGTTGTGACCGTCATGGCATACGACCGCTACATGGCTATCTGTAACCCTTTACGTTATGAGACAGTAATGAGCTGGGCTAGGTGCTCCATGCTTGTGATTGTGGCATGGATGCTAGCTTTTATGATAGCACTTACAATAGTGTGTTGTGTGTACACTCTCCCATTTTGCAGGAGACCTGAAATTGAGCATTTCTTTTGTGATATAGGACAGGTATTGTTCTTAACGTGTACTAATGTTCCTTCCCACATGGCAGCTGAGTTCATCTCGTACTTCCTAGGGTTAGGATTAATTACCATCCCATTTCTGATTTATCTTTACATCCTATCTGTATATAATCTCAGCTATAATGAAGATCCGTACCACTGAGGGTCGAAAAAAGGCCTTCTCCACCTGCTCATCTCACATCACGGTGGTTGTAGTTGAATATTGTTTTCTAGGATTTGTGTGCTTCCAAACGATTATTCATTGGATAAGAACAGGGTGTCTGTAATAACCTTAATGTATCTCTCTCCTATATTAAATCCAATCATCTATAGTATTCGAAACAAGGCAGTAAAAGGATTTGTTAAGTTAACAACTAGCAATGTCTTTGTATGATTTATTTAAATACCTGCTTTCTACTTCTCATATAATGGGGCACATTTACTTAACTGGCCAACGGAGTTCACCCGAAGTGCATTGTCCGACGATCATGCACTGTGCCGCGATTTACAAATGAACGTGCGCGCGATTTCCTGCATGTGTCGCTTCATTGCTCAGGTCCGCTAGAGCATTGGTTGCGACACAATTTAAATATTAAATCCCACGCTCATTCCGATTTATCCGAAGGCCCGCCTGCCCCATTTCTGTCACATGAAAGCCGGTGCCGATGCGCCAAAATTTGACACAATCCCCGTGCGACACAATCCCCTTCTAAATAGCTGTCACAGTGGCGCAAATCCCGAAAATTTTAAAAATCCGCCGAAAGTGTGTTCCGCAGACCCTTAGTAAATGAGCCCCAATATGTATAACCTACGGAATATTAAATAAACTTTATTGTCTTTTTTTTATAATGCTATATGTAGATTTTTCGGCAGTGTTGCTTTCATATTATGAATATTAGAATTTAAAAAAAACCTCTATTTACTTTGATTTGTATACGACCCCAAAAGGGGACACATTTTCAGAAAAATATTAGAAAAAGTTATACTCACCTCTTTAGGTGGAATTTCTAACTTCAGTAGTGACCATCTATTCACCCATGACTATTAGATTGATTGGTCAACTGAAGTGGGCAGTCCTCACCCCAGTCATAAGCAGCCTATGGGTCTGTACTTGTTGGCACCTGTGAGCAAGTTAAAAAAAAACTACCACCACGGATCTACCTGTGCATCTAATGTTTTTAATCCACTCTATCTTTTATGGGGGAATATGCAAATTTTCAAAAGAGGCTACCCGGGGGTGGAGTAGCCGGAGCTGAGGTTACATGGCGCAGCTTCTACACGTCCCAGTAGCCTCTTTGAGCCTCCTACCCAGATATCTTCAGTCCACAGCTCTGAGGAGCTGCACGCACTCATCCACGAAGCCAGAGTTCTGTGCATGCGCAGAACTCCGGCTTTGTGGACGAGTGTGCGCAACTCCTCATAGCTGCACGCTGAAGATTTCTGGGTAGGTGGATCAAAGAGGTTACTGGGGCGTAGAGTAGCCACGCCATGTAGCCTCAGCTATGGCTACTCCCCGCCCTAGTAGCCTCTTTTGAAAATTTGCATATTACCCCGATAACAGATTATAAAAGATAGAGTGGAGTAAAGGATTAGTCCTAAAAAGGGCTATCCTTACAAACGTTAAATGCACCTAACACTGGATCTACCTTAATAGATCCATGGTAGGTTTCCTTTAAAAGCTTGAAGTGGGAATATTTATGGGGTCATTTATCTTTGCACGTATCTTTTTTTTTTGTGGGGGAAAAGGGGTTGGGCTTATTTGCTTTATCTTAGAAGATGTTAAATCTGGCACCAGAGACTGTTGGATTTTTGCATTTTTAAAGGTACACAGTCGCACATTTAGAGCAAAGTCCAAAGATAAATCAGGTGCAACACTGAAAAACTAGCTTTGGGTAAAACGAAGATATCTGACTGTAATTATCATCATAAAAGAAGTAGTTACTAGGATTTATTGTATCCAGTGTGTATTAAATTCAGTGTCAGGCTTAAGCAGCAGAGCACCTGAGGATCTGGTGGGCCTAGACTCCAACCCTATACTGGACCTAGAGGTACAGCAGAAGACAACTCATTTGTAAACTTCTAATATATATCTTAGGGGATCATGTAATGTGGGCCCTCAGGATCATTTTTATCTGTTGCCTCCAAAGAACCCCAGTCCGACATTGATTTAAACCCTTACATTATGCTTTATTGTGCTGCTGTCCTGCTCAGTTCACTAACCTCCACCCAAGTTGGTCCTACTCCAGCTGGCTCACTTCAAGCTGAAGCCATATGAGTGAGTAGGAAACATACTAACTAGTTCATACATAAGGTACAATGTAAATCACAAATAATTTGTTCCCTTGAGCATCATTAAAACTTGACTTCTCAAAACTCCTGTGTCCATTCACTTGAAGTTATTGGACCATTGATACTAATAACTACAAATTGGAAACACAAAACTTACATAATTCTTCTGATCCTGTCATCTAACCATATTCATTTAATATAGTTTTAACTTTATTATTACATATTTTGAATTTGCTTCAAAGACATTTAGACTTTTTACCTGTCTGAAAAATTTCCAGACAAAATAAAAATAAAATTTTGTATTATAAAGCCAGCAGGTGACAGTATCACCCAGAGTAACACTTGGTTTATCACGAGAAGTGCTGTCTTCTTAGGGAAGGAGAGAAATAATGTGATCTTTGATTGACTGTATACAGGATGAAGGACATAGCTAAGTCTTTATGTGGTTTAAGTAACTAATAATATGGGTTAAGACTTGAGAGTGTCTGGATTCGAGAGGCTTACTCTGACCCAATATATACCAAGTTTGGATGGCAGAGCTACTCTGCTCCATATAAAACTTCATGAGATGAAGTCAAGCTCACCACACCGAAGATGGAAGAAACAAATTAAATTCCCCCCAAAAAACTAAATTCCCATTCTAGTGTACTTGGAATCCAAACAGTATGTGTTTGCATCCTTCCATCTAACTTCTCAGAGGATATCCAAATGGAGTGAATAGAGTTGGAGATTTTTACAGGGTGGAGATTAATTCTGAACATTTCTTTTGGTTCTTCCATCTTCAATGTGGTGAGTTTAACTACAACTGATGTAGCTTTTGAATGGAGTAGAGCAGTGGTCTTGTTTTTTGCTGACAGATTGTTACACTGGGTCCAGACTGGGTCCATACACTGTTCCTTCTGGAATAGATATTCTGGTTTGGCTCAATCCCACATCATGATATTAGACTTCTTGTAGGTCATACTTGGTGTTAAGGGGGCTGCTTTGCAAGGTAGCAAAAGGAGGCATTGTTTTCCATTTACCACCTTGGAAAATATATTTGCATAGATCCCATTATACACCCCATGGAGATAAATGACACAGTTGACTAAGTTTGGAAGGAAACTGAATGTCCAACCCAGGTATAACAGGTTCTTTAGTCTGGTGCAGGGACTGTCCAGGTCCAATGCACAAGTCCTCCAGCAATATTAGGATAGATTTACTAGTAAAAATAATCCAGAATTCTGGTAAATGGTTAATTTGTTTAGAAAAAATAGAATACATTTCTGGCACCACATTATTATGTGTTTCTGACAAGGGAAGGAGATGAGTACAAGAATACAGGAGCTGGACTGCCGCTAGCTCTATAGAACCAGCAGTAACATGATCACCAGGTCTGGAATGGTTAAGCAGAACTGATTGATCTGGTGTGATCAGACCCAGTACAGCTCTGCCCCAGACATTTTCTCTACAGTGGTTCGTAACTGGCAATTTTATAGGTACCCCAATTACAATGAAAAACTTTATGACCACATGGGGGATGTATAAAGTAAAAAGAAAAACACTACAATACATAAGTACAGTACTAGAACTGAGCTAGCTTTGTACAGAAACACAGCACCAGGACCAATTTCCAGTCCCTATATATTATCCCAAATGATTTTACATATGTACAGAACCCTACAAGTACCCCCATAATGAATTAATACATGCAGTTCCCCCTTTTTATTCAGTCTGTGCACCCTGCAATAAATATACTGTTCCCCCTCTATTATGCCATCCTAGATATTCCGAATCTATATAATATCTATATAATATATATATATATATATATATATATATGGGAAAGTCCAGAGTAGCACAGCAAGAAACGAGTGCAAAAAGCGTATAGGGTCCCAATATAGTTCCGTGAAGAGGCAGCACCACAAAAAAGGGAAGAAAGGGAGGTCGTTAGGTCCAGAAAGCGGGTAGGTGAGACAGGAGTAAAAAAAGACATACTTGGCCCGAGGAATAGAATATATATATATATATATATATATATATATATATGAGATTATAATCCGTGTCCCCTCTATTAGATATATACTGTGCCCATGTTCCGGGTCGTAGGTGCACCCGTGTACCTCCCCACACCCTTGGAGCCCCATGGCATATGCTTACCTTCCCTCATTCCAGCGGCAGTCCCCACATTCCGGCGCACGCGTCCCCCCACCTAGGGTGTGTGTCGGCATTCTGAGATTTAAAGGGGCAGCGTGCCGATGGTTGGCGCTGGCCGGCCACCTTCTCTGTTAAATTCCCGGCCCCTTCCTGTATCCCCTGCCTCATCTTTGTGCTCTATGCTTCTGAGAAAGCATTTCTACTCTGCCTTGGTGATTCCCGTTATGAACTCCTGCTACGTTTCTGACTTTGATACTTTGCCGCCTGCCCTGACCTTCCGCTATGTCCCCAACTTTGATCCTGTGCTGCCTGTCCACGGCGGGTTCTGGTGAAAACCGGGTGCCACCTAGACTCCGCTCCCAAGTGTTGGTTTACGTCATTGCTCGTGGTCCATTTTTTTTGTTGTGCACCCTCAACATGGGGCGTGCAACACAATTCTTTCAAACTTAGCATGTTAAATCTGGTGCACGGTCTGAATTAGCACTGGAACTCCTCCTAATTTGTGTTGTATGATGACTATTGGAGGCACGCCACAAAAGGGTCACATGAAATACAAATGTGGCGCAGGCACTTCTTAAATACCCGTGGAAGCAGTTTCCACTAAAATGAATGTGCAAGTCTGACAGAAAACTTGCGCACTGACCTTAGTAAATATGTTAAAAACAAATACATTCAGAAAATAATAAATTTAGAGAAAAACAATTAATTTAAAAACCCAGCTGCCTGAATAGGGGGTCAGAGAAACGGAGCACAACTCAGAGATTCATTGAATGGGCTCAATGTACGTAAAGTCAAGATCCATATGATCTCACAATGGACTAGCCATTGTGCAATAGAGTCCCCCTTGATGTTTTCCTTATGTGGTCAATACCACTTTTAGTACCTTTGGGTTACAATCATGTGATTCTTTAAAGTGTCTAGAAATTGGAAGTCCATCCGTGCAAAATTCTGGTCTTTTGCTGCCCCTATGTTTCCTACATGCTCCCTTACTGTTATTTTCAATTCTTTGGTAGTAAGACCAATATAGATCTTATTGCAAGGGCATGTAGTGTAGTATACCACTATGTGAAATCCGGAATTTGCCGCATTCAGCACACTACACAGGTAAACTGCACATAGTGCTGTTTGCACTATTTTTAGTAAAGATGCCTCTATGTCCAATCTGCTCAGCTCTTCCTGTTCTACACTCACCGGCCACTTTATTAGGTACACCATGCTAGTAACAGGTTGGACCCCCTTTTGCCTTCAGAACTGCCTCAATTCTTCGTGGCATAGATTCAACAAGGTGCTGGAAGCATTCCTCAGAGATTTTGGTCCATATTGACATGATGGCATCACACAGTTGCCGCAGATTTGTCGGCTGCACATCCATGATGCGAATCGCCCGTTCCACCACATCCCAAAGATGCTCTATTAGATTGAGATCTGGTGACTGTGGAGGCCATTTGAGTACAGTGAACTCATTGTCATGTTCAAGAAACCAGTCTGAGATGATTCCAGCTTTATGACATGGCGCATTATCCTGCTGAAAGTAGCCAGCAGATGTTGGTTTACTTGTTGGCATAAAGGGATGGACATGGTCAGCAACAATACTCAGGTAGGCTGTGGCGTTGCAACGATGCTCAATTGGTACCAAGGGGCCCAAAGAATGCCAAGAAAATATTCCCCACACCATGACACCACCACCACCATTCTGAACCGTTGATACAAGGCAGGATGGAACCATGCTTTCATGTTGTTGACGCCAAATTCTGACCCTACCATCCGAATGTCGCAGCAGAAAGTGAGACTCATCAGACCAGGCAACGTTTTTCCAATCTTCTACTATCCAATGAGCTTGTGCAAATTGTAGCCTCAGTTTCCTGTTCTTAGCTGAAAGGAGTGGCACCCGGTGTGGTCTTCTGCTGCTGTAGCCCATCTGCCTCAAAGTTCGACGTACTGTGCGTTCAGAGATGCTCTTCTGTCTACCTTGGTTGTAACGGGTGGCGATTTGAGTCACTGTTGCCTTTCTATCAGCCGAAACAATATGCCCATTTTCCTCTGACCTCTGGCATCAACAAGGCATTTCCGCCCACAGTACTGCCGCTCACTGGATGTTTTTTCTTTTTCGGACCATTCTCTGTAAACCCTAGAGATGGTTGTGCATGAAAATCCCAGTAGATCAGCAGTTTCTGAAATACTCAGACCAGCCCTCCTGGCACCAACAACCATGCCACGTTCAAAGGCCTCAAATCACCTTTCTTCCCCATACTGATGCTCGGTTTGAACTGCAGGAGATTGTCTTGACCATGTCTACATGCCTAAATGCACTGAGTTTCCGCCATGTGATTGGCTGATTAGAAATTAAGTGTTAACGAGCAGTTGGACAGGTGTACCCAATAAAGTGGCCGGTGAGTGTATAACATGCTGCATACAGATAGGACACTATTTACAATCTGCTCCACTCCTCCTGCTATATAACATGCTCCCTGCAGATTTCTGTGCATTTTTTATGTTGACAGTTTCCCATTTAAGTATCCCCTTAAACATTTTGATGAGTGCATATGTTACCAGAAGCACAAACATAGTACAAAATACCCAATACATCCTTAATAACTCTGATATATAGTACAATGTGTTATCAGTTGGGGAAATACATAATCTATTTAGCAAGTGCAGGGAGCGGGACCACTGTTTTGCCCGTGAGGGACAGTCAGCAGGCCAGATGCAGGAACCCCTCTCAGGTGAGGTTGCAGCTGAGGGGTTAACGCGGGCACCGTAGTGGCCCACGCAGAAGCTTTAAGATGGCGGGTCCCTCGAGTGGTGGTCTGCTTCTTAGGGTGATTTGCTAGCTCTAGGGTCACAGTGGCTAGCGGGTTAATCCCACCAATCTCTATAGTCTGCTGGCTGATGTGGGGCTTGCTGTAGCGTCGGAAGGGGGTGTGGATTGGGGTAACCCCCGGGGCAAACACCCGGCTTATAATCTCCTGGTTTATTGGTGGTGAATCGGGGTGCCCTTAATGTTAAAATAAGAACCAGGAGGCAGGTGGGATGATCCAACAGGCCAGCTCATGGCTCAGTTTACTTCAATGCTTACAAATGTCCATATAATGGAAGCAGATTTAAACTTGTCCCAATACAGTTCTGTATCTTTAAGATCCAAGCCCCAAAACTGTCACTTTGCTGCACTTCCTTTATTCCTGTGGCAGTGCTCTCTATCTTCTCTGGACCCTTATGTCTGGGCCTAAGTTCCTCTGGCTTCTCTATGGACTCCTTGTTGTAGGCCGTGGCCACTATACTGGGACATTCATCCAGCTGCTCCTGGAGACAGTGTGACTTGGGGGTCCTTAGTCTCTCATCTTGGTTATGGGGTGGTCTTTCTCCCTCTCTGTGAGCTGCAGACACTCTCCTCACTGTCTGAGCACACACTCACTTACTGAGGACACACTCACTGAGCACATGTCTGGGGGGGGGGTCCCTTCCTCATATTCTCTGCTCTGACACTCATAATATTAGGTAACTCCTACATATACAGGTTGTACCTCCCAACCTAGCAGGGCTTAAACCTTAAAATGGTACAACCAATTTACATAGTATACATGGATAGTGACATAGGAACAGTGTTATCACATTATAAACAGTGCACTTCACTACAAAACATCACATTAACCCTTTCACTGATGTGGAGGGGTACAAAGGTGTACTTTGGGACACTACACAAGCATTATAATCTACCCCAAACTTCACCAGTTCTATGAAATGTACATTTCTGTGAAATGGTATCCACTCTTTTGAAATGGTTTTTATTTAACATTCTGTTCTCCTTAAAGAAACCGCTTCCCCATCGTATGTCACATATTTATAAACCTTCTTCCTGGAAAGTTGCCACAATAGCTTCCCCACTAAGAAATAACTTGTATAGTTAGAGCTGAACACTTCACTTTGTTCCGATAAAAAGGATCAATAAATCCATTAGACAATGTCGGGCTGAGGAACTGCACTAAACCCATCTATTTATTTTATTAGAATTACTTCCGATTTATTAACAAATAAGAAAACTGTTATAAAACGTCTATATGTTACACATTTGGATTACTGGCCTGGTGTAAAACAGAGAAAATTGTAAAGTTTTACCTCTCTTAAATAACCACCCTGGATTTGTATTTGGAAAATAAAAACTGATCAAAAAGTTGCATGTACCGAAGTGAAATGTACCACTATGAAAGTGTGTATGGTCCAGTAGGTAAATTATCACTGCTCTTCACCTGGCCAATACCATACCTACAGTGAAGCATGGTGGTGGCACCATTATGTGGGGCAGTGACATAACTTGAAGCTGATGGGCCTCAGTGCAAAGTCTGTTCCAGGCCCCCGACTATAATGGATGGTTTATAGTACTGGCTTTCCTATATTGGAAAATGAAGCACCCTCTGCACCCCCTCAAGTTACACCCCTGATATGGGGGCTGGATATAGTTGTGGAAAAACACAGAGAAAGAAATTTATAGAGATATAAACTGAGCCTCATGGTGGACTAAAGGTTCAGTTTCCAACAAGACAATTTGTATTGACTCCAACAAGACAATGGGGCAGATCCAGCGGCGGGTTCTCCGTTGCTGATTCGGGTCTTCCTGCAATTCACTAGGGTAGTGCGCCCGATGTCCACCAGGTGTCGCTGCTGTGCTGAAGTCTGCCGAGGTCCGCCGGAGTTCACTAAGCTAGGTGTTTTTACCTAATCCGTCGGGTTTTCCGACGGCCACGCCTCCGGATTTCCATCACGTGCATGCCAGTGCCGATGCGCCACAATCCGAACGCGTGCGCCAAAAACCCGGGGCAATTCGTCACAAATCGGTAATATTCGGGAAACACGTCGGAAAAACTCCATTCAGGCCCTTAGTAAATGACCCTCAATTTGTAATGGGACCCTTCCAAGGTCCCCATTCACCTTGACAGACCTTGATCTTGATCTGCAAAACATTCATATCTGTATATTCAGATGCACAACCTTATGGAATCATACCTAAGAATACTGAAGGCTGAAGTTGCAGCCAAAGGTAAGTACTTAGTAAAGGGTCTGAATATGTGAATAATGTTGATTTATAACATTTTGTTTTTATGTTGTCAATACGGGGGAAAACCTTTTTATAGCCTAATACCATAACACAAAAAAATATACTTAAATTAACCCCTCTGCCCCCCCCCCAAATGACCTCAGGGATGCACACCCCATGCTGCACTTTAACACCTACCACCTGTTCTGTCCTGCCTTCTGTCACCAATGTCCTGGTCTCCTTCTCATGCAGTTCACTACCTACACATTGGATTCTGCATACCTAGGGCTTTATGGTGCACATTGCTCACGTGGAAAGTAGACCCGGAGGAAGCCGAGCAGAGACACATCCACGATCCATCCACGATCTGGATAAGATGGAGCCAGTGAATCAATGACAGAAACTAGCAGTGGCTGAAGTGCAGCAGAGGAAGTAGTCATGCGGAGAACATTGAGGCCTACAAGATTGTAAATTTACTTCAAGGTCGTAGATTTACATAACAGATTTCCTTTAATATGTCGGGAAATATAGTTGTATAGCACCACAAGCATGTTAAACCAGGGACGCTTACTCATAGATCCAGGCACAGTGACTGTAATAATCTTCTTATATATGTTTGCCATGGCCTCCTTCCTATAAAATAACTTTATAATTATGATGATATGAGCCTAAAAGTCTACTAAGGTGGTTCCCGAGAACCCCTCCATGCTGCAGATTCACAGGTAGTTAGACTGTCTCTGCTCCCTCAGCACTTTCCCCACTTCCTTTGCCTGATGCTAACTCACTGCAGCAGAGGACGTTCCAGCACACAGTGGAGGGGGAAATGCTCCTTGCGCACTGTAACAGCCTTTGCTGCATGGAGGGGCTCTGGGAACCGTCCCAGTAGCCTTTCAGGCTCAGTAGCATCATTTTGAAAGTTCATTATAGGAATTAACTAATTAGCCCCTGTGAGACCAAAGATGTACAAATAAGAAGAGACACTCCCATCTAATGATATTCAGGTATGTATTTCTATGGAACCATAAGACAGGTAGCTAGTTCAGAAGGTAAAATTGCAGTAGGACTGGAAGGAAAGAGAAAAATTTGTACTGAATGTATAGCGAGAACAACAGTGTTATACAAGGCTCAGTTTAGACTTGAGTCTGGGCTTTCCGTTTCTCTCCCCGTTTTAGGAGACCATAACGGGAACTGAAAAAAGGTGAACAGATAGTCTTCCATTGTCCTTTCGTTACCCATAGACATTAATGTACAGAAAAAAACACTTTAATTTATGATTCCATTATTTATAGAGGAATAAATGGAGCAGGTCGCTGCACTATTTCTTCAGTTAACGTTAGTGGTCCCTAAAGCCTGCTTTATGGTATATTCACGGTGGTCCTCCACTGCCAGTCACTGCAGTGCAGCATATGTAGAAGTGAAAAACAGTAGAAAACAGGCTTCAACTGACCCACATTGAGCAAGGTTGTTACCCAGTGGGTCCCAGCTCCCTGTCCCTGAATTATAAAGGGCCCTAGCCCAAGACAAGAGTCAAAAAGCAGACTTCTGTCAGAGCCCCATAACAGAAACAGCCAGAGGCAAGGGCTAGACAAAGATTACTGAGAAATATGGATGTGTATTTGTGTGTAGTTATCCAGAAGATCTCCGGAATAGAAGTTACTGGTAAAACTTCACACCTTGAAGATGGTTCAGGTTAAAAAATAAGTGCAGCATATGCCCTGTGTACAGGTACACCTTCTCTTGTTATTCTTTCTCGTTATTAGTGGTTATTGGTAAATCGTGTCACCATATCCATCGATGCTCATTGTCAGCAGAATACATACTTCCCCTATTACAAGTTCGCCACTATACGCATGCAATCCCGTGCCATCATTCTGTCTTTCAGGGGAAGTGGTTATGTATGGGTAGGTATGACATTGAACGCCACAAGTCCATGGCATGCATGTTATATAGGTCATGTATTGACAGCCTACTCTAGACAGCTTCAAATGCAGGTAACAATTTTTTTCTTCTTTACTCTTACTTAAGCAATTTATTATTGAAAATATAGAGTAATATTTTAATAACCTATATGACTACTTTTGCCTATTAACTATCAATAGCTATAAAAAAAAAGTCAAGGTGTTTGGTGCCTTTTAGTTCAGCTTTAATGCTGCGCCTTGCAGGTTGCTGCCAGTTTTGCCAGGTGATTTCTCCTTTTATCACAAAATGTATCTGTAAATCTGTTTCTTTTTTCTGAATTTAGATATTTTCTTTTATTTACTGTTCTTTATTATGGAGGCGGCCATCTTGTCAGAGCTTTAGTTGCAGAATATAGTGATATACTTTACAGCAGCCTCATGGTCTTAGGAAGTAGTTGTCTAATACCGACTCATTGAGGTCTATGGAAAGTTTTCTAGACATGCTCTTTGCAGATCGGAGGTGTAGATAATCTATTACAACATCCATTGTCAGCATAGGATAAAATGTTGGTGATGTCATTGTGCACAATGACAAATATAATGACAAATATATGTACCTTTTTCAGTACATTTACAGGATGGTAACTTTACTTTGAGGAGGTAGATCTACACTATTTCTTTTTATATGTGTGATGATGGTGTTATTTTCTATTGTAATCCTCTTCTGTCTTGTCTGTGAAAAGTGACAGCTGCATAGAAAACCCCACAGAATTTACAAGTGTTAGTCTATTCTTTTGCCTAGTGGGCAGAAAAAAATTGCTGGATATAGTCCTTTGTATTCATTAGGGATCATAACACGGAATTAAAGATCAACATAAATTCTATTCCTACTTCAATTAGTATGTGTATTAAAGGTTTCTTGGAGCAGCAATGCCAGTTTTCTGTTATAAAGTTTTCATAAGTCTCCCAAAAGGTGAATTAAATGTACTAATTTAAGAAACCTGGGAGAGACTATGGGAGTGACTTATCAGAAGTGTTTCACAGTAGACCAGAATTAGACTAGTGAGTGGGTTTAGGTTTGGGCTAGAGGACGAGAACCTGTATTGTTCAACATGAACCTGAACATTATGGGTTTCGGGTTCACTCATAATAAATGGTACGTTTTTTGGCAAAAGTTTGGAGAGCAGTTGTATATATCTGCCTCTTATGTTTCATTAGAGATGTGTGCGGCCCATTATGGCTAATTGTTATTGGCAAGTGCTTGTGTTTACTGAGTGTGTCTGTATCTGTATATACATTATGCATGTGCACACTTCCCTGTCTGTGTGTGTTCCTTGAAGGCAGACAAAAAAGAGGAAATACTGTATATAAATATACAGAAAAAAAGAATACAGATTATAGAAAGTGGACCTTGTGAGTATCACCAAGAAAATCCAAATATTATTATGTTTGACAAATTTTAAAACCATATATAGTAACGGAGCATAATTTGAGGGGGTGCAATGGGTGCGGTCACCAGGTTGGGGACCTGGTACAGACATTGCACTGGGGCCCATCAGTTTCAAGCTACGCCACTACATAGTAATTTATGTTGGCTTCACCATTGCTAATAAATTTTGTCTTCACAGCGATATGAACGGAAGCCTAAACAACTGCGTATTCGTAAATGTGACCTCTATAATGAATACCGTACAATTGTCCATCTACATTCCTACAATTATCATAGGATTCATCCTGAACATATCTGCCCTGTGGATATTTTGTTTCTCCATTAAAAAACACACAGAAGCCTCCATATATCTTCTGAATTTGGCATTGTTGGATTTTTGTCTTGTTCTGTCTTTACCAATCCGACTTTACTTCTCACACTCTAATATCATTGTAAGTCAGCGAATGTGCGGCTTCTTACAGTCCCTCTACTTTACCAATATGTATGGAAGCATTTATACCATCATGTTCATCAGTTTAGACAGATACATCGCCATTAAACACCCTTTTCTATCCAAGCTGCTACGCTCAACTTCAAAAACTTTCTGCATATGTATTTTTATCTGGGTTTTTGTATGGACAGTGGCTCTCTGCACTTTCAACTTTCAAGATGACTTAAGACATAGCAGCTGTTTTCATAATATGTCAGAGAGCGTCTGGAGTACCCAAATAATTGTACCTCTACAGATTTTCGGATTTCTGATCCCTATGACCGTCATGATGTACTGCTCTATCCAGATCATCAGGACTCTGCTGGTGCCGGTATCATCATCATCGTTATCAGTACAAAGTAAAAAATCGAAGGCTAATGTCATACGCATCATCATCTCGAATTTGGTTGTTTTTTTGGTTTCGTTCTCTCTCAGTCATATTGCCATCTTTCTGCAATTCTTGGTCAGAAAACATGTAATTTCTAACTGTTTGGTGAAGAAACACATCAGTCTCTTTGTGCAAGTGGCTCTTTGTATTGCTAACATTAACTGCTGTCTCGATGCAATTACCTACTTTTTCATGGGCAAAGAATTTAGAAGAAAATTATTTAAGACTTCAAACATAACACAAGCTCAAAATACAACAGAAAACATGTATAGAGTTAAGCTCACCTCCGTAGTAGGTAATCGTCTACATGAGGATAGCATGGATGTCTGGGTTGGGGAGCTAGCAGTAATAAAGTGAGGAAAATGAAAAATCCAAATTGTAAGATTAAAAATCCATGATATTAAAAAATAAAAAAATAAGATCTCACTAATAAATGAATCTGACACATTTCAAACCTGTAGGTTCTTAGTCGTAGCCTAGAAGGATATCAATGAGCGACCTATTTAAGCAGTGGTATGCCATATGCAGAGAAAGCAAACGCCCCTGAAAATAGGTCAGCAAAAGTTACAAGGCAAGAGAGCAATGAACAAGAATACATATAAAATATATGACTAATGTGTACAAAATAATGTATATATAACAAATTAATCTAGTGCAAATACATCAGATAATTTTTTGGTTGAGGCCATTAGGAGTTCCTGTTTGTAAGAGCAATATCCACATTGCCTTATGTGACCGTAATAGTTTGGTCCAGTCTCCACCCTGGGGGGGTTGTGTAACCCTCTCCATAGTTGTAATCTTTAAGTGGTATATACAGCTATTATGGCAACTATTATAGAGACTTAGCTCTTCATGATACGTCTGTGCTGTGAGATGCTGTGAGCTGACAATGTGGTTGGATTGTCAGGGCCCAGGTTTATATACACTTTTATTTAGTTTCTGAACATTGTACTAGTATCTGACACATAGAAAAAGAGAAATGAGACAGATCAAAGATGAGAGAGGATGACATCCATGAGATGGATATAAAACCCAATGGCACTGTCAGCTATAGCACACATTATCTGCTCTGCTATACCTCCATCCGCTGCTATAAAGATCTTATCTACAGTTTGTAGAGTAAGTCTCTGCACACTGATGCTTGCCGGCAAGAAGTGTCTGTGTCTGAGCTGACCTTGTAATGTAGGGGTGGAGGCGGAGAGGAGCTGGAGGCATAGAGAGACACTGCATTATGCAGAAAGGAGAAGCTAATTATAAGAAGAATCTACCCTGCCTGGCCATAGTCAGAAGATTTATGGTCGAATCCCGGGGCAGCCAAAATTGTGTACACCAGGACTGATAGAGACTGGTTAGTGAAATGCTATATTTTTTAATAACAGTGAATTAGAGAATGCTTATTTTGTTATCCTGGGTATATTTAGGAAACTTGTCTTAGCGGGAATACCCATTTAATGAACATATCTAAAATTGCTGTTTGAAAAATGGTGTATGTTAAAGATAAATTAAAATTCTAATTTAAAGGAACTGTAACTACCTCACATGGTCCTAGGTAAATATGTATCTCACCAAGATTACATAGAATGGATGAAAGGTAGTAAACATTTATCTCCTCTCTAGTGGAAAAGGATAAACATAATTAATGAGAAGACCCTTTTAAGTATAACCAATGTCCACTCTCATTGTAAGAAATGTATACAGTGTTTTCTTTGATATTTGTAAGAATATGGTTACATATATCAGTGGCATCAGTTTTTTATCCTGCCTCAACTTAAATTATGCTTATAAAAAAAGAGATAAAAAACTTTTTAGACTCTAACGGAGCTCCAGATATTTCAGCTACCTCTCCTTGGTAATGTTCCACGAGTTTGCTTTTGATGGTGTAATTTTCTATTCAATCGCATAAGAAGAAACTCCAACAAGAATAGACCACTATTCAGAACATCCTTTGTGCGTTTTTTCTTTCTTCACTTCCACCATTCAACACAGTAGACTGCTAGAAGAAATGTACCCACAAAATATGCACCCGGAAGTAGCTGAGGTAAACCCATTTACTATTTATATGCACATCTTAAGCATTGTTCTTGTGAGTATAATTTTTATGAGTAAATGTCAATTTTAAGAACATATTACATTTCTTCTAATTTGACTTACAAAACACTGATGCAAAAGACAGATACAAATCAGTCTATATAAAGAAAATGTATTCATGGGAGGACAGTGTACCTTAAAAGTGTGTAAAATTGACATGGATTGTACTTTTTAATCTTAAGTGATAATAAAAGTGAAGTTTTATCCCAACAATTGTACTTTGAACTCCAAACTTTTCTGCTTGAGTATGGTGAATTGCAAGTAGCCTCTCCAAAGAGCACAGGCGTATAAGAGCAACATCAAAAACTATAGGATTATGTAGCATACAAGAAGAAATTAGATCAGTCTCTGAAATATGCAGAATTTTGACAGATTTTTTTTTAGATTTATTTGGTTTATTTATATGTGTTTTTTTGTAAATACATTTTTATTAAACATTTTAATAAAACAACCAAATAACATTCAAGAATTTGAAATAAAAGTAATTTCCTGTTTTGATTTTAATTGTATTATTTTACTTATGTGTTATAGAGTAATTAAAGCCGCCTGATATTTAATTTAAACACCCTACACATTTGAAGTAAAGAATCAAAAGTGGGAATTTTCACGTGGTTTTGATACCACTTTTGCCCTAGTGCAGCATGCTCCCAATTCATGGCAGACCAGAATCAATTGTAGTGAGATTACATACTTACAAGTTTGCTAATGGCCTTGTATCTTTTCCACCCTGACCATTTCCCTTTTTTTTGGAAAGCCATAAAAAAACTCAATTTGCCCCCCCAAAAAAGTTAAATCCCCTCGTTGCCATGAATTTGGATGAATATTCAGTAGGCCATTAGCTGGGCATAGAGAACATTTTCAAACAATAAACTAAAAATGGCTGATTTGGGCATGACATCGTTGTTGTGCGTGATATATCTTTAGCATCTAGATGTGAACATATGAAAAAGTCAAAACGTTGGCACCAATAAACTCCAGTCCTGAGCAGCAAAGGCAAAAGTCACAAAAAATCTACAGACTTAGACACATCACCCTTTAAGTCAAATAAGTTTAAAACCTGGTCAAACAAAAAAAGACACACACAAATGTTATGACTACATATAAACAATGTTTATTTTGGCTTATTTTTCCTTTTATGTCTGTGCATTTTTTCATTTATATTTTTAAGCACCTTTTTGGGAAAAATTTTCCTTTTTCTTGGCACCTACACCCGGGTGTCAAGAAGTTCGCGAGTGTGTGTTTCTTTTGAAATGTAACATATCTTTCCAAGACAGATGTTTTCTTTGCATTGCACCTTCTTCACCCCCATTTCTGAGTAAATTTGCAACTTTTTCTATGATATTCTATACCTCCCCAGGCATACTCAGATTCTGGCTCAGCTTAAATTATGCTTATTTGAGGACAAAAATGCTGATGCAACTAGAGATGAGCGAACATACGCGTCCGAGCTTGATGCTCGTTTGAGCATTAGCGTACTCGAAACTGCTCGTTGCTCGGACAAATATTTCGCCAGCTTGAGAAAATGGCATCTCCCGCCGTTTTGCTTTTTGGCAGCCAGAAACAGCCAATCACAAGCCAGGAGACGTGGTACACTTACATGTCGATAGCAGTGGTTAGCTGGCCTGATCAGGTGACCCTGGAATAGACTAGCCGCTGCCCGCGCTGCTCGGCTCATTCTCTGCCTGGATGCCGTAAGGGATAGAGCTGCTGCTGGTCAGGGATAGCGCTAGGGTCTTCTATTAGATTAGTGTTAGGCAGGAGTGATTCTATAAGAACCCAACAGCCCTTGTTAGGGCTACGATAGTGTCATTTTTTTTTTTATTTGCTTGTGGCTGGGCTTGCTGGCACTAGTATTGCAGCTACTACCATATTGTGATGAACTTGCAGGGGGAACGTTATTTTTGGCTCTTAGTGACACACATATCCATTTCAAACTGCTAAGTGGGACAATTTATTGGGGGTTCGATTGAATTAGGCACAGTCTGCCGATTTTTTTTTTTACAAAAGTGAAAGTGAAAGTCACAGCACAAAATCCTTTTGTGTGCTGTCAGTGGTGCAAATGCAATTTCATCTATCTTAGTCTGTCTGCTACTAGTCTCCAGAAATCCCAATCCACATTCTCTCTGCCGGTGAAGCGTACTAATATGTTTTTTTGTTCACATTAGTGTCATGGCCATGCTGTTGCCCATAATTTTGGCATAATGGTGCGATTAAGCAGCCTCAGAGGCATCCATGCATGCTGCCCCTGCTGTTTCCTGTCCATTTCCGTGGTGTTTCCATCCTTTTCTGAGGTTCCCAGGTGTTTGGCCAAGCTTCCCTGTGCAGACCCGTGGTCTCCTTGAAAAATGCTCGAGTCTCCCATTGACTTCAATGGGGCTCGTTATTCGAAACGAGCACTCGAGCATCAGAAAAAGTTTGACTTGAATAACGAGCACTCAGGCATTTTAGTGCTCGCTCATCTCTTGGTGCAACCTATATATACATATACATAATATATATATATACTGTAACCTGAAATCAAGAATTGGTCTATCCTACAAAAAAAGACAAATGCAGGTGTACAGAAAAAAACAATATAGATGCATGTATCATAGGCAACCAGATCTAATGATACCATGCTCTCTGAAGAAAGAATGAAAAATAAACAAATAAGAAAAGCCACAGAAAAAAAAAATTGATGTTTCTTATTGGGGTCATTTGTCTTTACTTTTCTTCCTTACTTAAGGACAAAACCATACTTAAGGAAAACTTAGAAAATGGAAAGAAGTGACAGCCAACAAGTGATGCCTGTACTTCTGAGCATTAGGAATTGGTGAATTTTGATCCTATACCACTTACATAAACAATCATTGCCAAGGGGCATCTAAGGTAGTGGAGGACCTAGTGACAGTGACGTATAGAAGAGACTGTCAGATAACTCAGTGTGTTCCTCTGTGGTGTGAGAGCTGTATGTAGCCCCAGCCCATTATACAGTGTAGGTCACAGAACACAACTTTGGTAAGTATCACTGACTCATCTCTACCCCTGCCTTCCTACTTTCATATCCTGCCTGCTTTACCATTAATATGCTGAAATACATTGTATGCAATGCAGTTATTGTTGAGATTACAAGCAGTCGGCAACTTAACCCCCGGGCCTATTTTCGGCATAATGATTGTACTTCATAGTAACTGCATTTATTATTCCATGCCATGTACTGGAAAGGGGGGAAAAAAATTCCAAATGCAGTGAAATTGGTGAAAAAACACATTTGCTCAATCTTGTTGTGGGCTCAGTCTTATGGCTTTTACTGTGTGCTCCACCTGACACGTTTCCTTAATCTGTTTATTCTGCATATCAGTTCTAGGGAGAGGGGGTGATTTTAACTTCTAGGTTTTTTGCTTAAATCGATTTTCCCTTGAAAGAAAATTCGCAAATTTCAAAACTTAATGATTTTTACACAATAAAGATCATTTTAACCCCTTAGTTTACAATTTTACTCAGTTTTATTGCTGTTTTAGCTCCTATCACTCTGTGATGGACAGTGTTTGTGGGGACTCTCTAAGCAGATACTTCATGATCCCTCTGTGCTATGAGATGCTGTGTGCTGACAATGTGCTTGGATTATCCGGGTCCAGGTTTATATACACTTTCATTTAGCTTCTGAACATTCTACTAGTATCTGACACATAGAAAGCAAGATGAGACAGATCAGAGATGAGATATGATAAGATATGAGGTGCATATGCCCACTGGGGCCTAGCTTTTTCTTGTGGGCTGGAGGATCCAGAATACCAAAGTGACTTGCTAGTGCGGCCTGGAGCATGTTATGGTCATGGTGCTTGGTAAGGGGACTGGAGGGCTGACCTACAGCCTGGCAGGTCTCCAGCAGATGGTGTATGCAAGACATATGGAGGGAGAAGCTGATGAAACATCTTTTCTGACAAACCCCCAAACAAACATTGGCTCCAAGTCAAAGGCAGTTACTGCTGTGGAGGCAGTCGTTGTAACTTATGCAAATACATGCACAAAACCACATCTTTCATGTCAGTCAACACAGGCATAAGCTACAACATTTCCTCATACATAAACTGTGAAACCACTCACGTAATTTACCTTGTGCAATGTTCTATGTGTTCTCTCCAGTATGTGGGCTGTACCGCCCGAAAACTCAAAGATCGTATAAGTGAACACATTACTGGAGCAAACCCCCGCACTATAGCTAGTACACGCAGTCTCTCTGGGATCTCTAAACATTATAAAGAAGTCCACTTCGGATCCATGAGTGGAATGCGTGTTACAGCTATAGAACAAGTCTCCAAACCTGAGAGAGGAGGAGATTGGAAAAAAGCACTTTTCTCTCGAGAAGCTTTCTGGATCTTAAACCTGGAAACCCGATCTCCAAAGGGACTAAACTTTAAACAGGATCTCATGTACTTTTACTAATTTTACCCTTTGTTGTCACTTACCACGTCATCTACATGCCCTCCCCCTTTTTCCCCTCCTCTTTCCTTCGTCCTCTCCTATTCTTTTCTATGTCTTTGTATCCACGCCCGTGGAACGGGCGTTTCCCATGACCTCACCGGAAACCTGTTCTGGGTCACCACTTGATGCTATTTAATCCCTGAAACAGGTCACACGAGTTAGGTATGAATAAGGACTAGGTAGCTTAAGTCCGAAACGCGTTACCGCAAGCTCTTTTTTGTGTCATGTCTGTGTATATCCATGCCTGTTTTCTTGCAACTCACAAGTTTTTAATTGAAGATTGAATTAAACTTTTTGATATTTTTATACCTAAAAAAAAACCGAAGTCTTCTTCACCTTACCTGTTGGAGTCCGCACTCTGTTTTTGTCTCTTGATATTAGCCGCTTTGGCGGTCCCGATACCGGATCGGACCCTGGACCTCCAACTACATGTCGTTCTAAGGCCAAGCAAGGATTCTACTTGGGTGAGCTGTTTTCCATTACTTTTTTCTGCATTTGTATTACGACAAGCTGATGAAATGGTTTCTCTCTGAGGCAACACCTGAGGTGTCTGTAGTATGAATCCCTGGGTGATGGATAGGCAAGCCCATGGTGGTAAGCAGCCTTATCCAGGGATCAGATGGAGGCATGTTGTGTAAATCAACTTACAGTACTTTATTCAACAGCAGGCAACGGTCAAACGATTAACAGCAGCAAAAGTGGCAAGCTGGAAGAGTTATGGAGAGCTGGTCCACAGGAAGGTTAAACACAGCCTGGTAGTAGATTTAGGCTGGGCTCATATAGATTTAGTTGAGTCCAGATGGTGGATCTCAGCTTTGGGCTTAAGTCTCCGGACTTGACCTGGGTGCCAGGCAGGGGCCTGAGGCTCCTTTGGTGCCTGGTGTCAGGACACATTTTGTGGCGTAAAGACCATCAGGTCTGGTTCTCTCAAAGAAACATGACTTAAGACAGACCATGTGCTTCCACCCAGAAGGGGATTATATATTCCCCTGGTCAGGTGGTAGCACTCCTCCAATCAGAATTCTGCTTGCTTTACAAGAAAATAATTGGACAGTAACATCTCACAGTGTGCCTTACCAGGCAGTGGCTACAGCTGCAATCACTAAGTTCTTCAAGCAGTGGCTTCTGGATGACTTGCGCATGCTCATCAGATCCTGACATGGAGAGGCTGGTATTCGCAACTACCACCTTTCCTATGCGTTGGCAGGGTGTTGCACATATAACATATGACATTATCAGCTCTGCTATGTCATAACAACACTCAGCCCTGCTGTGCCTCTTCCCCCTGGCTAGAGACCTTATCTGTAGCTTGTACATTTACTCTCCTCACGTTGCTTGCCGGCAGGAAGTCTGTGTCTGTGAGCTTGTCTTGGAATGCAAGGGTGGTGGCTGGAGTGCAGAGAGGAGCTCACTGCAGTGTCTGACAGAAGAACAATCTGTCCTGCCCAACCCTAGACTTTGGATTTAGGGTCAGCTTCAGGGGCAACCAAAATAGTATACACCAGTACTGATAGACACATGTTGGAATTATATCTGTGAAATGCTGCAGCAATGACAGGTCTTTTAACTGACAATGGCGGCTTTTCCGGGGTTAGCGCCAATTGTCAGTAGCAGGTTATAATATGAGCAGTTACAACCCTGAAGTCTATAATAAAGTAATCAGTGATAAGTTCACCTTGCTCCCTCCTGTGTCTGTTTTGTATATTACACCGGACTGGACACATACACAGAAAATCTCACCCCTCTTTTCATGCCTCCGTTTTTGTAACCTCCTCTTATTATGCTCCCCATGTGGCCCTCATCTCTCATTGTGCCCCCACTTCTTTTTTATTTCAAATAATAAAAAAACTGACTGTATGCTCATCTTACTGGTTCCCTCGCATCTCTGCTTCTTTCTCACTGTTCTCACCAGCTCTGAAGCTGACAATGTCATCACATTGTGCTCTCCAGCCCCTGAGTAAGATTGGTGGAACAGCTCCCTACATCACTGGCGTTGGTCTGAGTTGGTTCTAGAAATGAACCTTCAACCACACAAGACAGCAAGGCAGACCCCATAATCGGGGACTGTCCCTCTGAATCCAGGATAATTGGGAGAAATGGTAGTATGTATGTATAGGTATGGGGGATAAATAGGAATTGGGTTCTTATTGGCTTTGGTTGGCATTGCAAGCTGCAGAGTTCTGTCCTATAAAAGATTAAAAGTTTGACAGCTTGGTTAAGTGCTCTCTCATTAGAATTTTGACTTGCTCATAAATCAGCTTAGTTGAAAGGCAATCTACCATCAAAATCAAGAATGGATAAACCAGGGGCAGTTACTCATAAATCCATCACAGTGACTGAGGTCATCTTCTTATATATGACTGTCCTGGTCATTTGCAATCTGAGGGTCTTGCGAGTCTGTTATTGTTGGCGCTACTGACTCCAGTACTGGGGACTATTTTTCTCATTCCTTATCTGGTCATTAATCCAGTCATCCAATTCTATGGTGCACATTTACTAAGGGTCGTGCACCAGTTTTCTGGCAGACTTGCATGTTCTTTACTGTGCAAACTGCTTGCACAGGTACATAAGAAGTGTCCGCGCCACATTTGTGTTGCACACGACCATTTTGTGTCATGGCTGCACTGTTCTTCCAGCTACACAAATTCCTGCACTGAAGGGGTTGATCTGGTGCTCAGTTGGACTCTTTTAGGATCTTGTTTAGAGAAAGCTGGGTTTATGTTTGAGCACATTTTGTCTGGTTATTCAGACTATCTAGTGCTTTTGCTATTTTGTTGTTTGCTGTTCTGTGTATTTAACCTCTGCTTTGCTTACCGATCATTCTATTGCTATACAATTCTGTCTCTTTGCCGCCATCTTGGTTTTGACCCGGTTCTATCTTACACTGCTTGTCTGTCTATATGTGGTGTTGTCCATGAATGTCATCTATCTCCCAGTGTTACCCCACTGTCCATGTCCCAGGTTTGTTTGGTTCTGGCTTGACACATTTCTGTGCACCAGTATGAACGCTGGTCTATCTCAGAATTCCTGTTACCTGTCCGCTCCACCATCCAGCAGCTGCCAGATGAAGTAAGTCTTCCCTGTCACCATGTGGGGTCACTCAGGGACCCTTTGTTAGGTTTCTGAAAGCATGTTTGCCCTTGTCTGGGCCCGCAGGGATGTAATGGGGCGAGTACAACACCACTTACCCAATCTGACAGTTAGCGCAAAGCCAGATTGTGGTTGTGCTGTTTGCTGGACAGGTTTGTTACACCTGTGTTCTCTAAGCATGTGTTTGCTTCCATTATGCCTACTACACAGTGGCATAACTACCGCAGTAGAAGCCGTAGTGGTTGCTATGGGGCCTGTGATGTCCTTGCAGTGCTTTGCCATGGCCCCATGGTAAGTTGTCCAGGGAAGCACTGCCGCGTACATGCTGGATTGTGCCCCCGGGCCCCACCCTTTATGTAACGTCTACCACCCACCTCTCTCCTGGATCGCCTGCCAGCCACCTACCCACCTGTCCGCAGGCACAGGTGAGCACCCGCCCATCCCCCTGCATGGTGGCATAGGCGGCCGCAGACATACTAATGGATGCCCCTCCTCCCCATGGCACACATATATATATAGCCTGCCTGCCAGGCTATAGCGGGCACACATTTATGCGAATACAGCCTACATATATATTTTTTTTTTTTAAGGGGAAGGGGGGCCACATGAAGAAATCTGCTATGGGGCCCAGCCTCTCCTAATTACTCCCCTGCTACTAAATCATATAATTTTGTTGGTTTGATGCTGCTTAGATCATAGCTATATTCAGATAACTTTTTGCGATGCTGTGTCCCTTCATCACGCCCACGATGTGCTGTATTCATTTCCTGTTATTAGAGGCTTCCCTGTCACGCTAACAAACATTTTGTTCTGTTCAGTCTCCAAGCATCAGGGACAAAGCTGAAGGTTAGAATATTCATCACGTTGTAATTTATTTCTGCTTCTTCTATTTATTTCCTGTTCTGTTTTATTCAAAATTTAACATATCTTTGCTTTTTTTCTTACTTTCTTTTACTTAAAAACCCAACTTTGTCAAAGGAGTAAGTGAGCGAAGTACAATATAACATGAGACATAAATCAACTACTTTATGATAACCCTTTGACTGGGAAGGACCTTAATGGCCAAGCAATGTTGTCAAATAATGGCTTTGACATTATTATTTTAGGGAAATATTTTTCTTTTTCCAGTTTTTCCTAAATTCTCTAGTTATGCAAGGAATTTATCTTTAGCCTTGTCTCCTTATCTGTCTGCTGTGTTTGGTTTTATCACAGCATCATAGTGAAAAAAGGTTAGAAAAAGACATGAGTACAACCTATACATTACACCACACTGATCCAGAAGAAGGCAGGGCTCATGCCAGTTGACCCAAAGCAGGGAAAAATTCCTTTCCGACCCCTAATATGGCAGACAGAATAACTCCCTGCATCAGAAACTACTAATGACTTGAAAGGGCTTTTATAGACATTTGTTACTGCTGGAGAATAATGTGGCAAAATGCACAAAAAACCTTTTTTCCTATATAAAGTATATTGCTAAGGCTACAATCATCTCCTGCATTGAAAAACCCCCAAAAATTGAAAGGTTAAAGGGGTATTCCCACCTGGGCATTCACATTTAATTTGCCATATGTAAACATTTCTTCAATTGGATGTTATCAAAAAAATGTTCCTGTGTGAAGATAATTTCTCATAAATGTAGTCATGTTGTCCCTTAGAAAAAAGATAGCTTCCTCGAATACGACCACCTCACATTTTGGCAGCGGTGGCCAGACATGCGCTATTGAGTTCTGCCTGACCTCCTGAACTAAGCATTCATTACCACAGGACGGCTGTGGGACCTGCAGTAACTCCTGGACATTTCATATACAAAAAACTTCTTTTTTAGGAAATCCTTCCAGCAGAGGCGGCCATATCCAAGGACACAGTCTTGTTTCTAAGGGACCATATGACTACGTTTATGAGAAATTATCTTCACACAGGTAACATCTTATTGAAGAAAAGGAGACCTAACAGCTCCTGACCAGGCGCTATTCGCAACTACCTACCTGCATATGCATTGGCAGGGGTGTTGCACTTGTATGCCAGAAAGCTGTTGAACAAGCCATGATACATGACCTCCTATGTGTTGTTTTTATTATTAGAGAAAACAATACAAGAAAACAAGTCAAATATTAAAGTTCATGAAACAGGAGATAATGACCAGACTGCAGAGCCCTTGTAGTGTTAAAACTACATGGGTTAAATATACTGTATGTTGGATAGATAACCACCAGAAAAATTCTGATTCCAGTAGTGATGAATGTCCTGGCATTTGCCGTCCTGGTGCCTTTGGTTCCCTTAGATTATGGCTCCTAATTGATCGCACCACATGGGGCAGTTATGCTATATAAACAATAAATAACAGATAGAGGCTGACAAAATATTGTGGTCCAATTTTTAATGTAGTGCCGAAGCCAAAGCCACATGATAAGTCAGATAAATTAGCAAATTTAGGAATGACTCCTTTAAAATTTTTAAGCAAAATAGAAGATGAAGCAGCTCACTAGATTAGATGAAGAATACATTTCTTATTTCAACCAGTAGCATAGCAACGTCTTTAAAGCATAAAAAATGTGCAATCAGTACAGATATATATATATATATATACAGGCAGTTTTGTTCTTAAGTTGAATTTGTATGCAAGTCAGAACTGTAGCTCCAGAGAAATTTTTTTTCCCCAGTGACAATTGGAGTTTCAAATTTTTTTGCTGTAATGGGAACAAGGATTATCCATAAAGCTTCATTACAGACATCTTACAGCTGATCATTGCAATCTGGGACTATAGTAACATCCAGAGAGCTTCACTAGAGGTCACAGTGGGCAGAGGAGTCCGTCTTTAACTAGGGGTCGTCTGTAAGTCAGGTGTTCTTAAGTAGGGGACCACCTGTCTATATAAAGTATTTGTCAGGAAAATTAAATGCATTCCAGGTAACATTCTCGTCCAGATACAACCCCAACAGCAATCAGTACCAGTCAGCAACCTGTTGTGCCAAACATAGATATTCAAAACATACCTCCTCCAGGTGGGGATTATATAAATATATATAATGATATAACCAATATCACCATAAGGATAAGACATTACTTGCCAATTCTAGTCCTATCGTACAGGATCACATCCCATCCAGGTGTGTATAGGTGCCAGAAGTATTGTAAAATCTGAAAATATAAATGAAAAAAAAAATGAAAAATTATTCAAAAGTCGGTTCAGTTCTGTGGTATAAATTAGATTTGGGTACAAAATCTTAGTTGTATAAAACATAATTACACAGATAAGAACATGAAATGATTCCTCCTAAGATCTAGATTGTTCTTACATCTAAGTTCTAATAGTTTTAAAGCTTTGTCTATGTCTCTGTACACCAAAATAATCCCATCCTAAGTTGTAAAACATTGTGGTCACGTTTGACAAAGTGTTCTGGAATAAGTAATTAAATTTTACATTCCTGATAGTGGATTGTGTTGGTTTGTGCATAAGTGACATGAAGTGTAGTTTCTCCACCATAAAGTTGATGTACCAACCTGTCCCTATGATAACATGTCTGTATGCAATCATGATGCTTGAAATTCAGAGATATCCGGTAAAGAGTCCTGGAAAATCGTCCCATGAAATTAACTGATTCTCTCATGAAAATGTTGTTACCTGTAGTTTTGGTGTAAAGGGCAGTAGAAAGTTTATGATCCTGAATGCCAAATTTAATATATTACAAGCTAATCATTCGAGGTGACCATTGTAGGTTGCAATTCCAAGTCTACAATGGTAGTTCCACGTGATCGGATTTTGGAGCATCAGCATCGGCTTGCTCAAGACAGAAATGGGGGGGCGGGCCGCCGGACAACCCGACAGATTCGGACAACGCGCAGGATTTAACATTTAAAATTGTGTCGCAAGAGGACCGAAGATGCGACAGAAGCGACAGATGCAGGAACATGGGCGCACAAACTTAGTGAATCGCACCGAACACCAATCCTCGTCGGAAAACGCACCTCGGGATCACAACAGGACCGGGTAAGTAAATCTGCCCCATTGTCTTTATACATTATCCAACCTACTACATTGTGGAAGTGGCTGGATGTGTACACAAACATGTCTTCAAAACTAGACATGAAAATATTTGCATAAGTTGGGACCACATTTGACCCCATGGCTACATATAGTTTCTGGCCAAAAAAATTGTTCAGAAAAACAAAGCAGTTGTAATGTAGAACTATTCCAGGAAGTGTAATGATAAACTGTTTTAATTGTCAATGTCCCAGTCATTCATTATGTCAACTGTTCCTGTTAACATGGTCATCATGGACAAACCATCAAAAGAGACTCTATTGTCATCATCTGTTATTTCCAGTGTGTCTAACTTGTTCGTGAAGTAGCCACCTTTCTCAGAAGATTGTCTATAAAAATATACTGTAGACAGAGAGGGACAGATCCTGTGCCCGTCACAATGGACCGGCATAGAGGGATTTGCAAGGTATTTATGTGTCTTCAATAGAAGATATAATACAGGTGTAATCAGTTGTTCTGGCAAAAGAAAGTCATGTAGTCACAAAGTCTGATGATATCACTGGCAAATGCATTGTCCACAGTAATTTACATTTTTTTAATGATATCAAATTTTGGATCATGTGACACATTAGTACATACCTGTGGGTCCTCAAGTTGCCTATGGACTCCTTTGACATGGTCGCTGGTATCCATGACCACTAACACGCTGCCCTTATCAGTCAACTTGATCGTAAGGTCATGTGCACCATCAGAACCTACATCTCTTCCAAAGTCATGTTAGGTTGCATGAGTCTTGTTGGTATGTTCTCCCTTATCAATTTTTCATCTGACTACCTGTATGTAGATCTCTACTGCTCTATTGAGCTGGGGTGGTTGGAACTGACTAGGGAGACTAGCTTTTAATATTTCTGTTCTATTCTGTTCTGTCACCTCACCATTTTTTGTTGTGGAGTCAGGGTTTGCAAAGAATGCCTTCAAACCTTATACACTTGAAAAAAAGAAAAAAGATCACATTCATAATTAAACCAATACAACAGATTTTGGTGACAGAAAGACAGTCCCTTATTAAGAAGTTGTAATTCAGTTGTAATTAAGTTGACTTTAGATTTTGCTCTCTTGCACTATTTCTTCCAGGATGGTGGGTTATATCAAAATGCTACTGCAAAAAAGAATAACATATGCCTATGGCTACATTCAGATGGCCATTGCCCACCATACCGTAGCATGACGGGCACACGGCGGCGCACGGGGAGAAGAGGAGGAGGTGAGCGCCACTCACCCCACCCCTCTCCATAAGAATATATGGAGTACGGCGCCGTATTCCATCGAAAGATAGAACCTGTCCTTTGTACCGCTTCCATTGGGTGGCGCATGCCCATTGCCGTCTATGAGGGACGTATATCGGCTGTATATTCGTCCCCCATGCGTTTGTCTGAATGTAGCCTTAGTCAGACAAAAAATATTAAGTTTGAGCATTTGAGGAAAAACTAAAATAAAGTGCACCGTTCTGAGTACCAAATCCTCAGAAAGTAAATTACTGCTGCAATTTCAACCTTTGCAAAAGCAAAAGGAGAAATGATCGTGAAAGAGTTAACAATCCTCTTCCATGTGTTTTTTTCCACCTGAAAAAGAGGAAGTTTATATCATGGACATGAATTTTTATGAGAACCATCAAGATGTCTATGTCAACCAATAGAGGAACTTTATGCAACAGGAAGCTCTGTGCATGGACATGACTGCACACTATGCGGTAATGTAAAACAATGCACAGCACATGCAAATATTTTAAGTCAGACTCATAGTAAATTGTAATAAATATTTGTGTATGCAATAAAAAAAAGAATCACATGATAAATAGTCAAAACTTAGGATATAAGATTCACTTCCTTCCCTTATTTTTCTCTTAAATTACACATATTTAGCAACTCTTGTTCTTTATACACTTCCTAAAAATCAGTTTCTGATATTAGTTTTGTTGAATGTATTTATTCATTTTCACAACTTTCCATCTGACCCAGGCCACCATGTAGACTTCTTCCAACTATCAGTAATTTCTATAGAGTTTTGCCCAGACATCTATGGTTCCTAAATTTTTCAGCACTCTCCCTACCTGTACAAACTCCTCCTCCTTCTGCACCACCCCCTATTATATGCTCACCACTCTGACCAATGGAAATATATTAAGTGCCTTGACTAGTACAGGGGGTCCCCTACTTAAGGACACCCAACTTACAGACGACGACAAGTTACAGACGGCTGCAATGATCAGATGTAAGGTGTCTGTAAGGAAGTTTTATTGATAATCCTTGTTCCCATGACAGCACAAAATTTTGAAAATCCATCTGTCATTGGAACAAAAATATTTTGTCTGGCGCTACAGTTAATATAAAATATACAGTTCTGACTTACAATTCAACTTAAAGGGGTATTCCAGGAATCAGCATAATTCATATACAAGTGGGCACTCAAAATATAAGCTAATGTGTAATTAGTTGATATTTAAAATTTTGCTCCCCTTAGCAGAAAATGCTGGTGACATAGACTGTGATGGGGAATTAAAATGCTACTGGCCCTTTAATCAGTCCGTTAATTTCCTCCGCGCGGTCCGTCGCAGAAAAGAAGATGGCCGCTGGTCACATGTACACATCACATGTCCCGTACCTGCCTGGGCAGGTCATGTGATCACCACTACATTTGGCTGTAGTCGGTTGGTTGCAGTGCATCCAGTATGACCAGTGTTGTGGTGATGGCAGTTACACATCATTACTATGGTAACAGAGCAAGAAAACCTGTTACATCATCACTGTTAGCAGAGCATAAGTGGTAGGAGGAGTTACTGAGAACTAAAGGATCATGGAACTTGTAGTTTCCAGTGGCGGCCATCTTAGTGATAACTCCACCTACTTTAGAGAGGCCATAAATTTTGTAAATCATAAAATCATATTATTTTAGCTCCGTTTTGTGACTAATGACATTGAGTATTGTTGTATTCATTTATTTATATTATCATGGGTTTTTGTGTCAGACGATCATATTCCCGGAATACCCCTTTAAGTACAAACCCAAGGAAACTATCTTGTACGTAACCCAGGGACTCTCTGTAATTATCCCTTCTTTCTGTCTGAGCTCGCACCAATCCCGGTGCAAGCAACCGTTATGTATGGAAAGGGCTCAGCCCATGAACCCTCTTCATACACCTTTAATGCGGCAGTACTGTGCATGTTATTAAGTGGTAAATTGTAATTGTTAAAACTATTGTATGTGCAGATACATAGCGATCAGCCATCAATCACTAATAGGAACACTTCTCCTATAATTAATACATAAGACTAGTCACTATTAGCCAAATTCTTTGAATGTTCCTAAAATGGCACAATAAAGGTTTCTTCAATGTTACTGTCTTCATTTTTTGCTGCCCTTATATAGCACAGCACAGGGAACACTTGAACAAATGGTTATTAGAATTAGAATACCATAGTTCCTTTTTTTAGATAAGCTGAACAACTAGCCAAGTAATAGAAATGAGCTGCAATACATTACACAACCTGTAGAAATGTGCGGCACTGTTCATGGAGGACTGCAGATATTCCTAATCAGCACCTTTAACATGGTAAGTTATTGTTTTGTCCAAGCAGTTTTTGTCATTTTATTTTTTAACTTCATCTTAAAGTATCAATATTTTTTTTAATTTGCAGCCATTATAGTGTTATTGTTTTTATGCAGGTGGAGTTAAATTTTGTAATAGAGGATAGAAGAAATGATTTACAGTGTTTGGGTTGATATCTATGCACTGTTGGTGTCCACATAATTAGAAGAAGTGCGCTGGATTGCTTGAATTTTTTAATGCTACCATTTTGCAGTCCTGTTCGGGCAACAGGATCAGATGCTTTGTGCAGTCACGGTACCAGTGCTCAAGTGCACCTGAAATCATGCGCTCCAGTGTGGCCTGGTATAAGCCTGATATTCAGCAATGCCTGGTGTCGTGGTCGCTTTGTCATGTGTGCCCTGCATGTAACGTGCTGCCAGGGCCCTGCTAAATGTGTGCTGGAAGTGACACTGCTATTCGAGGGGAAAGAAATGGAGGAGTTCTGCAGCTGCCTGGTTTCACCATTTCTCTGACAGTATGTGGGCCCCCATCACATTAATACAGTCTGCATGCTGGCGACCCCATAGGTGTCCGAGATCCAAAAACAGCAACAAGGGATGTAACGTGGCTGGTGTGCTCTGAGTTCCTTTTGATGGGAGCAGGACACTGCCAGAGGCAAGAGAGCAAGACATCATGCGCTGAGTCGGCATCACCAAATTGCCACCAATGCGCTCCAATGTCCCCCAACAGCTCCGGGTTCAAATGTCACCAAGGGATCCACACTTCTCTCTCCTCCTATATTTGACATTGGTGCAATGGGTGAGTGGGGGACCAGCAGCAAGCCACATCAATTAAAATTGGGGGAAATACAGGTGGGAAAAGGGGTGAAAATGTTGGAGCAGATGCACAGGCAGCCGCCAATCGCAGTGCCATCTTGCAGCTATATGACATTTGCTTTACATATTATGAGGCCAAATATCAACTACAACATTGATGTGTGCATAAAGCCCAATACAGCCAATGTGGTTAGAAGACTCAGGAGCAAACTTCAATCACAATGACAATAAGAACATCAAGTGGAAAATATAGAGATTATTAGTAATTTCCTATGTATGTTTTGCAGGTTTTTCACAACATGATGAACTACACTGGGATTCATCCTGCAGTTGAACTGTTCCAGTTCATCGTTTATATCCCAACTTTCATCATCGGCCTAATACTTAACACAACAGCCCTCTGGATGCTTTTCTTCAGGATAAAGAAATGGATGGAATCCACCACATATATGGCGGCTCTAATCATCTTTGATATCTTGCTTCTTGTTACCCTACCATTCAAAATGAAAGCATTTCGGGTTGGGGATGAGTGGACACTAGGATCTGGTGTCTGCACATTCCTGGAGAGCCTCTACTTTGTCAATATGTATGGCAGCATCTTTATATCAGTGTGTATCTGTATGGACCGTTATGTTGCCATAAAATTCCCCTTCTATGCTAAGGTATGGAGGTCTCCTAAGAAGGCAACCGTAGTATGCATCTTGGTCTGCATTACTGTCTGGGGAGCATCTTCTGGTTTTCTTTTCCAGCTTCGGGACAGTAATGATTTGCACTGTTTCTATGGGTTTTCAGATGAGACTTGGGGAAGCACTGGTTTGGTGATAATGCTTGAATTGGCCTTCCTCTTTGGAGCTGTCGTCATTACGTTTTGTACAGCTCATATACTTCATACACTTAAGAAGAATGTCCAAAATGACTGTTATTGGGCTTCGGGAGGGCAAGAAAAGTCAAGCAGGATCCTTTTGGCTAATTTAATAACTTTCCTCTGGTCTTTTGGACCTTTTCATTTGTCACTTTTGTTGTACTATTTGGTAAAAAATGACTTCATATCACATATTTATACAGGTCAGTTGCGTATTTTCATTCAAGTCAGTCTTTGCATTGCGAACATGAACTGTTTTTTGGATGGTGTATGTTATTACTGGGTTCTCAAAGAGTTTGTTAAGACAAATAGGTGATTTGTGGAGGAGATGTAATTTAAAGTGTAACTGTAAAGTTGCACTGATTTTACCAAATTATTATATGTGATTCCCCCTTTGAAAACAAACAGAATGATGCCTACTTTGTGCAGCTCACCCTTTTCTTTCCAAAGTTATGGCATTTTCTGTTTTGAAAGTGTTTGACAAAAATCTATTCCCACTAGAGGTGAAGTGGGCAGAGACTAATATCTGTCAGTCTATGCCCTCAAGCTGAGGCCAGTTAGCTTGCCTGCATTAAATGCATTTAGTTTCCCACAAGTTAATCAACTTGAACTGCACAGTGCACTACTACAGGATGCATATGTGACCAGCCTGGGAGCTTCCATCACATAGATGAGCAGGGAACATGTAATAAATGGAAGAAATCATAAGTAAACCAGTTAGATGAAATATATAGCCTGTGCTGTGTCAGCACTAAGGATTAATAGCTTATCTGCACAGTGCACAAAGGTGGGGGAGGGGAGCAGCATGAGGTGCAGAGAGAGACAGAGAAAGTTTTGTAGAATCACAGACTGGGATGGAGGGAATGATAGGGAGCAGGGAAGAGCTTAGACCTGACTATTCTATGCAGGAGACATCTGCATACACATCCAGCTCTGCTTCATACACTGTCACATGACCGCCTTCTCTGTGAGCAGGGAGCAGCAGCTCCTCCCTTCCCAGGAGTCTGTAGAGTTTGTAGATTTGTTTATAGGATGGACTCCAGGGCTTGTCAGCACAGGGAGAGGAAGCAGCTACTGCAGCACTGGGGTAATCTAAGGGGATAGCAAATAAACTGCTGCATATAGGTAACAAAGATAATAGGCAAAGTTGTTCTACATCCCAAGAGCTATTGATTTGTGAAAAAAACCTTTACAGTTACTCTTTAGTGGCATATTTTGGTTGAAATAAAAAAAATATATATATTTGCAATTTTGCAAATATTTGCAAAATTAGCAATTTTCTGATTTCTTAATGTTATGCTCACCGTGCAGTTAATCTAACCTCTCAAATAGGTTACTAACTAACACTAATTATATGTCTGCTTTATGTTGACATAAATTTTTTATATTATTTTATTTTATTAGGATGTTAGGAAACAAACAAATCTTTCACCAATTTTCCAGATTTTCAATAAATTTTCAATTATTTTAGAGACCTATTCATATCTATAGGGGTTTTAAAAGTTTATTTATTAGAAATTCCCCACAAAACACCACATTTTTAACTTTCACCCCTCAAACTATTAAAAACAGCCCTTGTTAAGTCTTTTTAACTATTGAAGCATCAAACATGAAATAAAACAATATGGAGGTTCTATATGGAATTTTCATATTTTGACAAAATGTTTTACCCCTTAACGAATTGGCCCTTTTTAGTTTTTTCACTTCCATTTTTCACTCACCACTTTCAAAAATCTATAACTTTTTTATTTTTCCACATAAAGAGTTGTGTGACAGCTTATTTTCTGTATAACAAATTGCACTTCATAGTGACAGTATTTAATATCCCATGCCATGTACTGGGAAGCGGGGAAAAAATTCCAAATGCAGTGAAAATAGTGAAAAAACGCATTTGCAACTTTTTCTTGTGGGCTTGGATTTTACAGCTTTCCCTGTTCGCCACAAATGACATATCTACTTTATTCTTTGGGTCTGTGCAATTACGGGGATAACAAATTTGTATAGGCTTTATAATGTTTTCATACATTTACAAAAATTAAAACCTCCTGTACAAAAATGTTGCCATCTTCTGGTGCTAATAACTTTTTCATACTTTGGTGTACGGAGCTGAGGGTGGTGTCATTTTTTGTGACTATTGATGGCGTTTTCATTTATATAACTTTTAGGACTCTATGACCTTTTGATCACTTTTTATAAATTTTTTAATATTTTTCAAAATGGCAAAAAGTGCCATTTTCGACTTTGGGCGCTATTTTCCGTTACGCGTTAAAACGTAGTGAAAAACCGTTATTATATTTTGATAGATCCGGCATTTTCGGATGTGGTGATACCTAATGTGTTTATGATTTTTACTGTTTATTAATATTTATATCAGTTCTAGGGAAAGGGGGGTGATTTGAATTCTTCGGGTTTTTTATTATAATTTTTTTTAATCTTTTTTTATTTTCCTTTGTACTATTTTTCAGACTCCCTAGGGTAGTTTAACCCTAGGTTGTCTGATCTATCCTATCATATACTGCCATACTACAGTGTGGCAGTAAATGGGGATTTTCCTCTTCATTCATTACAATGTGCTGAAAACACATTGTAATGAATGGGTTAAAACGGGGCTGTCATGGGGATGGATCGCCACTCCCCGATAACGTCATGGAGAACAACGATCTGCGGCAAGATGGTGGCACCCAATCGCAGCACCGTACTAGTACGACGCAAGTCGGGAAGGGGTTAAGCCCTAAATTTATATGTTCATGCAGGATAGAATGAGAAGAAAGGAATGGAAACAAAGGAGTGCCCTTTCTTTTTAGGTGCTATGTGGCATTTGCTGAGCCTATAACAAAGCAGAACAAGATAAACCCCTAAAAAGAGACCCTATTTGAAAACTAAACCCCTCAAGGAGTATAGTAACAACATATTTGGGGTGACTGTACTCCAGTGATTACATTTTACTAACTTTCTTTATCGCTAATATGTACAACAAGGGAGATAAAGGGCAACCCTGTCTCGTCCCCTTGGCGATGCGATAGGGGTAAGACAAAATGCCATTCACATGTACCTGTGCAATGGGGTTGTGACCCCTTCACACTCTGCGATGGATATATCCACCGCAAAGCTATGAAAGGTGTATGAAGAGGGCTCATGGGCTGAGCCATCTTCATACAGAGATGGGCTTTGCTGCATATCGCAGCAAAGACCCAACGCTAACACCTGCGGTCGGTGTTTGCATGTTGGGGTTGGCCATTGATGAGCCTTTGATGCCTCCAGTTCTAGGCCTTCCTTGGTGTCATATGGCTGGTATAGGGGAGAGTAGTAGTCCTCTGGGGTGCAACAATATCGAGCGGGTGTAGGAGCTTGGCCTCTGTCACTTTAATTTAAACCATTGGTCTTATGTGGTCCTTAGTGTAATTGAGTTTCTCACCTCTGTTTTAGAGGCTGTAGCTCCCACGGGAAATCACTTTAAAATTGGGTGGCCCTGCCCGAAAGCAAACTCTTTTAAGTCTACTATTAGAATGTTGATTGACACCATTTTTGATTATTTACATTAGCACCCATTTACTGTTACAGAGCATTTTAACACTTAATATATAAACACTTTGTGGTTGAAATCATTTTCGTTTTTGTCTATGTGGAGCTTTGTTTTACCATTTTGGTACTGCAGTTGCTGTTTTGCCTCTTTCTATTGCATCAAATGAACAATTGACTATGCAAAGTCACTTTTGACATAGTTTTGGCACAATTTGACTCCAGTCCCCACCCTGGTCTATGTGCTGAGACACTTTATGTCGCGAACAACCCAACTGCCATCAGATTTATCAAAGACCCAAAAGCCACTTTAATGAATCTGACAGCAGCGGAAGCATTAGATGCAGGGTTGAACATTCACTCATGCGTCTCTATTAAATAACCAGCACTCATCGGCAAGTGAAGGAATGTGTTGTTGGTGCCTTTATCTCCTTTCCTTGGTCCCAGTTATCTGTCTTTCATATTTTCATGACCTCTATTTACATCCTATTATCTACAGTAGTTTGCCTGGGTCTATGGTAGTAGTTATATCTATGTATAAAATGCTAGAACACACAAATAAGTGTATTGTAATGAAATGTTAATGTAACTCCATTGTTCAATACATTAATGCTAACAATATCCGTGGTTAACCTACCCAGGATCCCTAGAGTGTTACATAGCTAAATACATAGCATTTCACTGTTTCAAACCCCCTGTCTCCATTCCATTTTGCATAGTTACAAACACAACAACTTAATATCTTCTCCTTCAGGACTAATTCATTTATTTGTTTCATGGAAATATTTTTCTTTTAGGAAGGAAATGTGGGACTCATTAAAGATATATATAAAATGAATGAGGGTACACAGGAATAGCTGCCAAAAACTCATGGGTATTTGTGTAAGTCAGTAATTGTGACCCATTAAAATGTATTAGATTCAAGTAGAATAATGTTAACTGGGGAATTCTCAGTATAATGTGATTCTAAATCTGTATGATGGGCCCATAATATTGCCATTGAGTTTGCATTGCTATTTTATACAACTTTTAACAAAAAAGTATAAATTTGCATTTACATTTAGTGGATGGTATTTCATAGAGAATATCCAAAATTAAATATTTGTGAAAAAAGGTAGAAACCAAAAACTAAGTGATATGGCACAAAACTAACATGTTAGGTGTTTTACTTGCTAGGTAACACAAAGATGTGACAAGGGGTTGGGGCATCATTTGGCAGCACATCTGCAAAAAACGGTGACATTTGGTTGACATGTGGACCGTTTTTGGGGCAATACAGCTCAGATTACTGTAGAATACTGTTTATACACTGCCCGGAAAAACAGACAAAAGACTCGTATTTTGCAGCCATAGGAAAAATAAGCTACTGTGCAGGAGGCCAAGTGCTTCATGCACACGACTGCATCTAATATACCTTAAGTCAAAATTGAATACTCACCTGTCCTCCTCTTCATCTTGATACCTGCACTTGTCTTCTTTAATCTTGACATGCGGGATCCCCTGAAAAAAAGACTTATATAAAGCAGCTACTAAGCATTGGGATGCGATGTCCGGCGCTTTGGCCTGCTAAGTATTCACACATGCTGGAGAGGTAGGTGATGTCACACCAAAGGTATGAATAATTGGCAGCCCTAGGTGCTGGATATCGCACCCCCATGCTCTGTAGCAAATTTTTATAACTTTCTTTTTTTTAGGCTATTGTTTAAGGTGCAGCCATCTGGCTAAGTCATGGTGCAGTGAGACAAGGTGTGCTCACCGCACCGTGACCTATGTATAATAGAGGTCAATGGCAGCTGTTTTTGCCATACAGAAATGTTTTCTCCAGGGCCATGTATTTACACTTATTATAGGTCTGCATTGTATGGATCTGTAAAAAAGAAGAAACTAGTACTGTCATTTAGCAGTTGCCCTGTGCATGTTTGTTGATTTCCCGTTGTAACCCCGGACCTGTTCCCGTTTATGCTCCTCCGCTGCCAGCCCTGACCTTCTGCTCTGCCTCTGACGTTGATCCCGTACCACCTTCCCTGACCTCCTGCATGTCCCCGACCTCGAACCTGCTTTCCGTCTTTGTACGGCCTTCGAGGACAAGTTGCACCTATGGAATGACCTGGTGGTACCACGCCTCAACAATTCCAGCCCGCTTTGCAGCGGGCTCGGATGTAAGCCGAGTGCCACTTGATTCCGGTCCCAGGTGTCGCCTTATGTCATCGTCGACGGTGGTCCAGTGGGTCCATTACTCCTAGAGCCTGAAAAAAAATTTATTTTGTTAATTTAGAATTGATCCAGGGAGTTTTTCTTACTGCCTTATTTTGGGCCAGATTGGCATCAGCATTGTGGGATTTTTTGCCTTTGTCTGGATCAACACTTTAGAATTATATTGGTGGACTTGATGGATCTGGCCTTTTTTATCTTTCTTTTGTATCTAATATAATGCAGTGATATGACAGCCAGAGTACAGGGACTCCTATTCATCCGCCAGGATCCATGCACTCTGGCTCATTGAGTTATGGAATGTTCACAATTATATTCGAGGGAACCTGTCACCAACTTACTATTTTATGGTTATCAAATTTTCCAAAACCCATAACATGACATGCTTAGTCATGTTGGTGGTATGTGTAGATCAGATAATATAGGCATTATACTAAAGTACTCAGCTCCCTGTCAACGCGACCCCCTGAAGTCCCGGGGAAAGGATTCAAATTCAAAAAATGTCTGCTCCTCTACGAGAGCTGTAGACAAGGCTTTCACTGCACTTGTGTGGTCAGCTGTATCTTGCTAACAAGCACCGGCAATGCTTGTAGCGGTGAGCTGACGTCACGGAGAGGATGTAATTCGGGATTTGGGCTGACATGATCCAAGAGCAGACTCTATCTTTGTTTTTGTGCCAGAAAAGTGTTGGTGCAATCATCTATCAGGAAGTGGTTATTATAAAACAAATGATTTGCAATCCATCTTATTACTTCTCTCTGATTCAATATGTTTTCTTGTTTTGCATGAAACTTTAGAGATTTGCACAGTATTAGGCTGCTTTCACACGAACATGTGAAAACCGCTGTATGATATCCGTACCGTACCGCTTTGGTACGGTTAGAATATGGCCACATTTATTATAATGGGCATTACTGCCATCCATATACATGGCCATATTGGGGAACATTTACTTACCTGGTCCAGCGAGTTCCCCGAAAGTGCATTGTCCGACCAGAATGCACATCTGCTGTGATTTACTAAGATCGTGCGACTGATATCCTGCATCTGTCGCTTCCCCGCTCAGGTCCGCCAGAGTTCACCATCTTCTTCGTAAGTGCATTGTCTTGCGACACAATTTGAAAGTAAAATTTCGCAATCAGTCGGATTGGCCGACGGCACGCCCCTCGATTTCTGTCGCATGAAAGCCAGCGCAGCTGTGTCAAAATCCGATTGTGTGCAAAACAATCCCAGTACAAACCCCTGTTAAATACCTGTCAAACCTGCGCAAATGCTGAAAATGGCGAACAGTACGTTGAAAGTGCGATGCGCGACCCTTAGTAAATAAGCCCCATTGTCTACCATAAAGTACTGTACCGTGCCCATAATTTAAAAAATACAGAGTGTGTACTATCTTCTCCAGTATTTCTGTCCCATATGCTCCATAGAAGTCTATGGGAATGTTTAAATATGTGTTGAATATGTGCTGCATACAGTTCTGCATTGTATGTTTCCATATATACGTGCAGTATCCAGGGAGAACAGAACCAGTGGGAGGTGCAATGTGTCAGCAAGCCAATAATCAGCCATCCATCAGCCAGCCAATAGTCAGCCATACATCAGCCAGCCCAATAGTCAGCCATCCATCAGCCAGCCAATAGTCAGACATACATCAGTCTGCCAATAGTCAGCCATCCATCAGCCAGCCAATAGTTAGCCATCCATCAGCCCGCCAATAGTCAGCCATACGTCAGCCGGTCATCATTTACCAGCTCACTGTACTTTATGTTGATAGCTTATTTTTTTCTTGCCAGATGCCAACATTTTGTTTCCGCTTTATAAATAAACTTTGGTATGGTAAATTGGTTTATCCCTATGCGTTGTAAGCAATTTATTATTTTTATTATTTATATGTTATCATTTTTGCTCATTACTTTGATTGTTTATATATTGTGTTATATCATATGTTATGTACTTGGATATATGACATGAGATGGTCTTACAAATATGGGCATGCACTTTTTAACTCTGTTATTAACTATTTTCTTATGTTAATTCAATGTAGTTGATGGATTTGTGTATAAATTAAGATTTATTTATACTGTTTGGAATCAAATTTTGCTTTGAAAATTTTATGCATTTTTTACTTCAATTAAAGAAATGCCTCTTTTGTATGTTTCCACGTTTTTTATCCTCACAAATGAGAAATGGTAAAAAGGCACAAAATGCCAGAAATCCCTACGTAGGAAGGAAAGTAGAAGTGAAGGTACCTAAGTACAAAATGAATATAGAACGGACACACGGTAATATGCAATGAAAGAAAAACTTCTAACTTACTGCAATTATTTTGATATCCTTACAGTTAGTAAAATTATCATTGTCTGCATGAACCAAATAAGGGTAAAATTCTCCCTTAAAGGGGATAGAAGGGAGAGTGGTCGGCCCCAAAGAGACACAAAAAACACACATAGAAGGCGTTCAAAAGGGTCTAAGCCCTGTCTTTCAGGCTGATTTATTTAATTTATTTATTGAGTAAATCTGCTGGTTTCTGCCCCTTACGTTTGTCTTGTAAAATGTGTTAAGAGAGCAAGGAAGGAATATCCAAGCCAGTAGCTGCATCTTACAGTGACCACATATGTCTACATCTGAAGGTCACTGGACAACAGCTGAAGTGATAAATTAGGCAAAATTGTATTCAAATTTCATAATTTGCTTTCACATTGGGATCATGTGGCGGCAGGAGGAAGAAAAGAACTAAAGTAACTAAAGAATAGAGAAAAGACAAGGGGGCCTTATTGATTTCCAAAGTGTCGTAGATGGCATTCAGCATCCAGCAACATAGAATCTAAGGTAACAGCCGGATTAGGTAGATATAAATAGTCAAAAAGTGCTACATTTTAATAAGGGCATCCATTTTATCACCCCTTACCACTAACATCTTTTTAAAGGTCATCATCTTAGTGACCCTGGCCTTAACTTGGACTACTAAGAGGAGTGGCAATTTCCAATAAGTCAACATATGAATTCTAGCAGCCATGCAGATGAATTGAATAAGCTTATGAACCAGGTTCTTGAGTCCCATGAATTTGTCTGTTAGAAGAAAAGCAGTGGGGTTCAGCCCTATGGAGGTGTGTAGCATCGTCAATATCAAATAGATGTCTCGGTCAAGGTCACCTTATGACTGCCCTTCGCTACCATCTCACAGTAGTGAGTACCACGGTCTTGTTTCCATTCTAAATGGGAGTTGGGTATCCTTGGGGGGGGGGGGGTTGGTTAAATGTAGAATATAACAAAAAAATTATTCCTTCAATCCTCTAGTTCTCTATCAGCACTATAGCTTCAGAAAGTAGAAGGTATTAGGTGCTTTAGTATGTAAATCAGAAGGCAGGGGGCCAGTATCCCAAAAGGTGAATAAAAGGGGCATAGGGGAGTGGACACCATGTTGACCCACAAGGGGGAAGATAGGTCAGCATTCAGAGTAGTGAATTGGGCTACTTGGGCTGCATAATAATATTTGATCATGTGGGGAACAGACTTGCCATCCATGTTCTTATGGAAATATATGATACGGATCTTAATGCTTGGTCATTCTCCTACTCATATAAAGCGAAAAATATTTCTCTAGAATACATTGGGGCCCCAGTGGACCGCACTTTTGTCAGACATCCTGACAATTTCCATTTTGCGCCTCTGGGACAGGAATTTAAAAGGGGTTTTTGGCGCAAGCGATCGGATTCAATGCAACAGAAATCGGGGGGCGGGCCGTCAGATGATGACGGATTCGGACAAACCGTGGAATTTAACTTCAAAATTGTGTCGCAAGCCAAGCACTTACATGCAGCGGGAGGAAGATGGTGAACTCCGGCGGACCTTAGCGGGGAAGCGACAGATCCAGTAAATCGGGCGCACAATCTAAGTGAATTCACGGCAAAGTGCATTTCGGATGGACAATACACTTTCGGGAACTCAGAGGGACCGGGTAAGTAAATGTGCCCCATTAAGTTCCTTTTTGACCTGGGAAATTGGGAGAAATTGCAATAGGTAAAGAATTTTAGGAAATGGGTTCAACTTTGCTAAATTTATCCTTCCAACCCAGAAAGTTACCTATCAATTTTGCTTGGAGTTTACTCTGTTATTCAACAATGAGACAACAATTAGTGCGGACAGCATCTCCTTTGGGAACTCACCTGTACAATGGTAAGGTTAAATACCTTCAGCAGAAGAAGGAATAAGATATTTACCCATTTCTTGTAAGCCCAAGAAGGGATTCTATAGTTTTGATTATCTCTCCCTCCGTTAGTGGAGAGGTAAGGGCAGTAAGCTGGTCTGAATCCAATTAGGGTACAGGAAGTTTGATAAATTCTCCATGTATGAATTTGTGCATTTTCAGGAACTGGCATTTCTGTCATTATTAACATTAAAATACTCTCTCAAAAATTCCTTTGGAGCGCTAGTTTGTTTTAAAAAATGAGAGCGATATTTGCTCTACATATAATATCATTATCGGTAGAAAAAGAGTCAGTGGGGGATTTATTATACGTCAGCAGGTGGCTGTTTCTCAAAAAACTACGAGAATGTTCAAGGTATAGGTTCGCATGGTCTAGGGAGCCCCTGACCCAAGCCAATATCTCCACTTAACGAGGAGATGGCGTGAAGTGGAAAATAATTGGAATTACTGGTGTATTGGAAGTAATTGCAATTATTTCAAGGATTCTATGTCAGTTTTCTAGCGTAGAAGCCCTGATAAATGTAGCTCAGAGAGTAGAATAGCCAGACCATTGAATGCAACCTACTAAAGTGTCTTTAACCCCTTAAGGGCATAGTCAGTTTGTATGTTAAGGCTTGGCCTCTTTTTTTGTAATCTGGCATGTGTCACTTTATATGGTTGTAACTTTTGAACACTTCAACTTATTAAAATAATTTTGAGATTGTTTTTTGTGACACATTGGGGGGGGGGGTGATTTACTAATTCTGGCGCAAGCACGACTGTCTGCATCGGAGATCAGTCTCCTGAAAGCACAGCCTGATGTATTGAAATGGCGCACAGCTGTAAATGACAACATCAATGAGATGTGCACCAAATTCTTACATGGACTGCGTCTTAATTTTGCTCACTGACCATTTTTTTCCTGGTCTATTGTGCGCCCAAAAACTGCACCTAAAAATGCAGACAAAATACACATAAATGTAACAGATAATGTGGAAAAGTTAGGCCACGCCCACTTGCGCCAAAAAAAGACAGAGTAGTCGGGATAGTCAGAAACATATGTTCTTTCTGGTGCAAACTCATTATAAATGATCCGCAACAATTCTGCGCCTAAAAAACAGTGAGTTCCCGACAATTTTTTTGCCGCCGATATGATAATACATGTCCACCATTCATTTTAGTGGTAAATTTTGGTTGATATGTGTTGCATTTATTTATAAAAAAATTTGCCAATTTATTTGCGAAATTCTGCATTTTCAAAATTTGAACTGATCTACTTTTGCGACTGATGTTACTCACTCACGTTTAAAAGTCCTTTTATTCGCTTATGCTGGCAGGCAGTCTACAAATCGAACAGAGATTTTAATTTCTTTCCCAACATTTCTAAAATTAAAATTTTGGGATTTTTTCTTTTTTTAAATGAGTTTTAAATATAATTTATTAGAATATTCTTATGAACCCCCCATTTTTAAAAGTACACCCCTCAAACTACAAGAAATTGGTTTTAGGAAGAAATTTTACCCTTTGAGTGCTGCATAGTAATTAATAGAGATGAGCGAGCACTAAAATGCTCGAGTGCTCGTTATTCGAGCCAAACTTTTTCCGATGCTCGAGCGCTCGTTTCGAATAACGAACCCCATTGAAGTCAATGGGGCAGATTTATCAAGCAGTCTGAAAGTCAGAATATTTCCAGTTGCCCATGGCAACCAATCACAGCTCAGCTTTCATTTCACCAGTGTTCATGAATATTTTAAAGGGAAGCTGTGATTGGTTGCCATGGGCAATTGGAAATATTCTGACTTTCAGACTGCTTGATAAATCTGCCCCAATGGGAGACTCGAGCATTTTTCATGGGGACCAAGGGTCTGCACAGGGAAGCTTGGCCAAACACCTGGAAACCTCAGAAAATGATGGAAACACCATGGAAATGGCGATGACACCAACAGCATGGCGATGACAGAGTGACCGAGCGAGGCGAGACAGCATCTAAAACACCCATTTGACCCTGAGAGTATAGGGGACGGCATGCGGAGGCAGCGGCAGCAGCTGCAGGCTGGAAAGTGGCATGGCGACATACCCCAAATGGACTCAGGCTTCATACCAATTTAAAAAAATCCTTTTGGCGAGGATAACGTGTAGCACTGTACGTATCAGTATTTGGCCTGGTTATAGCGATAAATAGGAACCAAAGGAGGTGAGCAAGAAGCGCTGAAATGATTTCCTATGTGAACAAAAGGTTGACGGTATATTTAGTTGATAACACAGCATGGCGGCGACATAGTGACCAAGTTCCATATCTGGTTCCAAGTTCCAAGTTCTGTATCTGGTGAAACACTCGAATAATGAGCCTGAAAGCTCGTTTGCTAAGGGGACGACATGTGGAGGCAGCTATGGAGATGGCGTGTGGAGGCTGCTATGGAGACGGCATCTGGAGGCTGCTATGGAGACAATTAAATTTGGATAGTGCCTGTATGTGGCAGTCCAAAAAAGTTTTCAAAACAGAGGACCGGGTATGTGGCCCTCCAGAAAAATTAAATACATAGAGTACCTGTATGTGGCACTCCCAAAACATTTGCAATACTGAGGACCGCGAATGTGACCCTCCATAAAAATGTAATACATATAGTACTATAGCTAGTGCCAGTTGGTCCTGGCATAAAATAGCCAATTGCCTCTGCTTTAGTGTACAAAGAGGAGGAGAACGGGGAGAAGGAGGAGTGCATACATGAGAATTATTGAGGTTGAGCTGCTTTCACCTGGTGGAGAATGGAAATCATGAGAAATCCATGCTTGATTCATCTTGATAAGTGTCAGCCTGTCAGCACTGTCAGTCGACAGGCGTGTACGCTTATCGGTAATCATGCCACCAGCTGCACTGAAAAACCCGCTCAGACAACACGCTAGCGGCAGGGCAGGCAAGAACCTCCAAGGCATACAACGCCAGTTGGGGCCAGATGTCCAGCTTTGAAACCCAGTAGTTGTAGGGAGCTATGTGATCATTTAGGACAATGGTATGGTCAGCTACGCACTCCCTCACCATCTTTCTGTAAAGATCACCCCTACTCTGCCGAGACTGGGGACAGGTGACAGGGTCTTGCTGGGGTGACATAAAACTGGCAAAGGCCTTGAAAGCGTACCCCTGCCAGTGCTCGCCTACTCTCCCTCGCTACTTGTCCAGCAGAAGTACGACCTCTGCCACTAGCGGTGTCAGGTGGGAAAGACTGTTTCAGCTTGTGCACCAGGGCCTGCTGGTATTCATGCACTCTCACACTCCTTTCCTCTCCAGGGATGAGAGTGGAAAGATTTTGCTTGTACCGTGAGTCCAGGAGAGTGAATACCCAGTAATCGGTGCTGGAAAAAATTCTTCGAACGCGAGGGTCATGGGATAGGCAGCCTAGCATAAAATCTGCCATATTCCATATGCCATATGAGTCCCAACGCACAAGAATTCACTCCCCTCACTGGCCTGACTCTCCTTTTCCTCCTCCTCCTCTAACTTCTCTTCTTCTGCCCATACAGGCTGAACAGTTAATAAGGACTGAGCAATGGTCCCCTCTTCTGTCTCGCCGACATTCTCCTCCTCTTCCTCCTCATCCTCCTCCACCTCCTCCGATACGCGCTGAGAAACAGACCGGAGGGTGCTCTGGCTATCAACAAGGGAATCTTCTTCCCCTGTCTCTTGTGATGAGCGCAAAGCTTCCAACCTCATGCTGACCAGAGAGTTTTTCAACAGGCCAAGCAGCGGGATGGTGAGGCTAAAGATGGCGGCATCGCCACTGACCATCTGTGTTATCTCCTTAAAGTTGCTCAGCACCTGATAGATATCATACATCCATGTACACTCCTCATTGTAGACTTGAGGAAGCTGACTGACCTGACTGGCAGTTCTGGTGGAAGCTGACATCTGGCAGTCTACAATCGCTCTGCCCGGCAGCACTCGTCCACGTGTCCGTGGTTAGTTGGACCTTGTCAGAAACGGCGTTGGTCAGGGCACGGATGAGGTTGTCTGACACGTGCTGGTGCAGGGCTGGGACGGCACATCGGGAAAAGTAGTGACGGCTGGAGACCAAAAACCGAGGGGCGGCCGCCACCATGAGGTTGCGAAGGTCCTCGGTCTCTCCCAGCCTATAAGGCAGCATCTCCAGGCTCAGTAATTTGGAGATGTGGATGCTGAGGGCTTGGGCGTGTGGGTGGGTGTTTGGAACTGTATTTCCTCTTGTGTTCCAGCGTCTGGGGTATAGACAGCTGAACACTGCGCATGAAGACATTGGTGGACGTTGTGGAGGATCGTGGAGGCGAAGGTGTGGTTTTCGAGTGGGAGGTGTTTGTGCCGGGGTCCTTGGCAGGGGGCTGGCTAGCAAAGGCAGCAAATGACACAGGGGAAGGAGCAGTGGTGGGCCCGCCAGAGGTGAACGGCCTTGGTTCCATTGAGTGGAGTGTTTAGCATCATATGCCTGCGCATACTGGTGGTGGTTAAGCTAGTAGTGGTGGAACCCCTGCTGATCCTGGTGTGGCACAGGTTGCACACCACAGTCGGTCATCGGCTGTTTCTTTAAAGAACCTCCAGACTTGAGAAAATCTAGCCCTCACCAAGGGAGCTTCACTACGTGAAACATTTGGCCCTGATGCACCATCTCTGGCCCTGCCTCTCCGTCTGGCCCCACCACTGCCTCTTCCAACCTGTTCTGGTATAGGACTCGCCTCTGTCTCAGAAGCACTGTCTTCACCTGGCCTATGAACCCAGCTTGGGTCTGTCACCTCATCATCCTCCGATCCCTCACTCTGCTCCCCCCTCAGACTTCCTGCCCTGACAACAACTTCACCACTGTCTGACAACCGTGTGTCCTCATCGTCCGACACCTCTTTACACACTTCTTCCACTACGTCAACAATGTCATCATAACCCACAGACTGCGACCGTTGGAAAACCTGGGCATCGGGAAAGAGCTCAGCAGCAACCTGAGAAGTGGTTTCTGACTCTGGGAAGGGTCCAGAAAACAGTTCCTCATAGTATGCCGGATCAAATTCCAAATTTTCCTAGGAGGGGGCAGACTGGGGGGAAGGAGGTTGAGGTGGAAGAGCTGGAGGAGTGCTCACTTGGGTAACATGGGTGGACTGCATGGAAGACTGACTGGTGGACAAATGACTTGAAGCATTGTCCGCAATTCACGATATCACCTGTTCGCACTGTTGTGGCCTCAACAGTGCTCTATCACGAGTCCCAGTAAGTTGAGACATGAAGCTAGGGAGTGTAGCTCTGCGGTGTTCCACTGCTCCCTCATCAGCAGGTGGTGTCTCACCCCGCCCAGGACCACAGCCTCTGACCCCTGCAGTAATTGGATGCCCACGCCCATGCCCTCGTCCTCTACCCTTAGCCTTTGTGTTCAACATTTTCCAAATAAATGTCTATTTTATAGACAAAAGAAAAATATAAACTGTAAATTTTTTTTGTTAATTTTTTGAAATCAAACAGCAACCTCAGAAGAAGATTGCTATGGCTAGTTTCTAACCAACACAGACAATTTTTTTTAAATGTCCCTTTATAGATGTGAACAAAAGACCGTATGTGAAGTACGCTTCACCGGCAGAGAGAATGTGGATCGGGATTTCTGGAGACTAGCTTGCTAAACAGTAGCAGGCACAACCGTTCAACTACAGTAGACAAAATTTGATTGCTATAACGGAGATAGCAAAAAAAAAAATTAAAAAAGAATTTATTTTTCTTTTTTTTGTTTTTTTAAAATTTCTGTATGAACGAAACACGCAGAAAAAAATCAGAAAACAAACTGAAATGTGTATTGCTGAATGTCCTGCTACTAATGGGAGCAAAAAAATTGTATTAGATTACGCCACACGTGACGTACAGTACGCTTCACCGGCAGAGAAAATGTGGATTAGGATTTCTGGAGACTAGCTTGCTAAACAGTAGCAGGCAGACTAAGCTAGATGAAATTGCATTTGCACCACTGACAGCACACAAAAGGATTCACTTTTCATAAAAAAAAAAAATCGTCAGACTGTGCCTAATTCAATCAAACCCCCAATAAATTGTCCCACTTAGCTGTTTGAAATGGATATGTGTGTCACTAAGAGCCAAAAATAACGTTCGCAAGTCTCCCTGCAAATTCGTCACAATATGGTAGTAGCTGCACTACTAGTGCCAGCAAGCCCAGCCACAAGCAAATAAAAAAAAAAAAAAAGCCATTTTGGCCCCAACAAGGGCTGTTGGGTTCTTGTAGAATCACTCCTGCCTAACACTAATCTAATAGAACACCCTAACGCTATCCCTGACCAGCAGCAGCTCTATCCCTAAAGGCATCCAGGCAGAGAATGATCCGAGCACCGCGGGCAGTGGCTAGTATATTCCAGGGTCACCTGATCAGGCCAGCCAACCACTGCTATCGACATGTAAGTGTACCACGTGATGCTGGGTGTACTGCAGAGTCTCCTGGCTTGTGATTGGCTCTGTTTCTGGCCGACAAAAATCAAAACGGCGGGAGATGCTATTTTCTCGAGCTGGCGAGTATGTTCGCTCATCTCTAGTAATTAAAACAAAATGGAGTTGAAATTTAGAATGGTCTGATTTTGTCGGTATTACATTCATTTAGCCATAAAATTTACACAAGAGATATCAAGCAAAAACCCATCTTAAAATTTGTTCTGCCATTTCTCCTGAGTACGGAGACACCCCCTATGTGGACTTCACTTGTATTGGCGCCAGTTTTATCCTATAGAACTTAGTCGATTTTAGTTTCCTCACTGGCGCTCTTTTGTAGCTATAAAATTTTAGTTTTTCTGTTAGTGAGGCCATGTGATGGCATTTTGTTTTGCAAGATGAGGTGTGTTTTCCAGTAAGACCATTTTGGAGCTGCTATTCCCTATTGTTGAAAATGTATTAACTTTTTTGGGGGGGGCCAAGGAGTAGAAAAGCATCAATTCTGTACTGGATTATTCACTTTTTTTGGTGTTTACCATATAGCCTAATAAACATGTTATCATTAATCTATTGGTCAATACGATTACAGGGATATCATATTTAGATATTTTTTCTTAGCTTTTTTGCAAATTTAGTAAAATGTAATATTGGGAAAAATCTATAATTTTTGCATCCCCGTTATCCAGGTGGAATAACATTTTTATTTTTTTGGCTACAGAGCTAGTTGATGGCTTTTTGCGGGACATGTTGTTCTTTGCACCCATATCATTCTGGAGTATATATGTTTTTATTACTTCCCCCTCACCGTCTTCATGCCCAAGATCTCTTTTACCTCATAGGTGTTGTTGGAGTCCGCCACTGGAGTGGGAGGAGGAACTTGCTGGGAGAAGCGATTCAGGATGACAGGCTTGAGCAGGGAGACATGAAAGGAGTTCTAATAGGCCACAGGGTTAATACGCTTCAGCACCTCAAATGGACCCAGATAGCGAGGGCCAAGCTTGTAGCTGGGAATCTTCAGCCGCACATACAGTATTTTGAAGACAGCCACACTTTATCCCCTGGAGAGAAGATGGGAGGAGACCTGCGTTTTTTATCTGCCTTGGTGTCTTGGTGCGGGCAGACGCCCAAAGCAGGGACTGACGAGTCTGTTCCCAAATAGCTTTAAGGTCTGCTACCAACTCTTCCACAGCAGGAACATCAGCAGACACGGAGAGAGGTAGGGGTGGACGTGGATGCCTTCCATATAGAACAAAGAAAGGTGAGGCACCAGCAGACTCCGAATAAAGGGAGTTATATGAGAACTCTGCCCAAGGTAGCAAAGTGGACCAGTTGTCCTGACAGGCAGAGACAAAGTAACGCAGGTAACAGCCCAAAGTCTGGTTAACTCTTTCAACCTGTCCATTAGACTGAGGATGGTACGCAGAAGAGAAGTCCAGTTTTATCTGCAGTTGATTACACAGGGCTCGCCAGAAGCGGGAGACAAACTGGACCCCTCGGTCCGAGATGATATGCAATGGAAGTCCATGTAGGCAAAAGATGTGGGTGTAGAACTGGCTTGCAAGGTGTGGAACAGACGGCAGACCTGGCAGAGGAACAAAATGAGACATTTTCAAAAAACGGTCGGTTACCACCCAGATAACGGTATTGCCAGATGATGGTGGCAGATCTATAATAAAGTCCATAGCCACATGAGACCACGGGCAGATAGGCACGGGTAACGGCAACAGAAGACCAGCTGGTTTTTGTTGTGAGGGCTTATTACGAGCACAAGAGGTACAGGACCGCACAAAATACCGAACGTACTTGACCAAATCAGGCCACCAATAGAATCGGGAAATTAGGGCCACAGAGCGCTGCACCCCAGGTGCCCAGCCACACGAGAAGAATGTCCCCAGGTCAGGATTCTCTTTCGAAGTCCAGGTCGCACATAAGTCTTGCCAGGAGGTAATTGCCGGAGGTCCACCGGCGCTACCAGCACATGTCTCTCTGGAGGAACGATGTGTCTCGGTGAATACTCCTCCCCCATAACATCCGGAGCATGGGACAAGGCGTCAGCCTTGATGTTTTTCTCGGCAGGACGAAAATGGATTTGGAAGTCAAAACTGGTTTTCACCAGAGCCCGCCGCAAAGCAGGTTGGACTTGCTGCGGAAGGATACCACCAGGTCGTTCCACAGGTGCAACCATCCCGCGGTGGTACCTTAGCGGATGACAATCTCGTAGTCAGGTCCAGGCACAGGGTCAGGGCAGGCGGCAGAGATGCAACGTCAAGTCCAAGTCCGGAGTCAGATCTGTAATAAAGTCCATAGCCACGTGAGACCACGGGCAGGTAGGCACGGGTAACGGCAACAGAAGACTAGCTGGTTTTTGTCGTGAGGGCTTATTACGAGCACAAGAGGTACAGGACCGCACAAAATCCCGAACGTCCTTGACCAAATCAGGCCACCAATAGAATTAGGAATTAGGGCTACAGAGCACTACAGCCCAGGGTGCCCAGCCACACAAGAAGAATGTCCCCAAGTCTTGCCGGGAGGTAATTGCCGGAGGTCCACCGGCGCTGCCAGCACAAGTCTCTCAGGAGGAACAGTGTGTCTCGGGGCATAGTCCTCCCCCATAACATCCGAAGCCCGGGACAAGGCGTCAGCCTTGATGTTTTTCTCGGCAGGACGAAAATGGATTTGGAAGTCAAAACGGGAAAAGAAGAGAGACCACCGGGCTTGACAACCGCTGAGCCAACTGTAGGTACTGGAGGTTCTTGTGGTCTGTGTAAATGCTGACTGGAAATCGGGATCCCTCTAACAGATTACACCATTCCTCCAAGGCAAGCTTGATGGCCAGAAGCTCACGATCTCCAATAGAATAATTCCTCTCTGCGGGGGAGAACGTTTTGGAGAAGAAGCCGCAGGATAGAGTTCGGCCCCTAGGCAACTTCTGAGTAAGGACCGCTCCAGCTCCTACGGAGGAAGCATCAACCTCCACAAAGAATGGCTTCTCGATATCAGGTCTGGTAAGGACAGATGCAGAAGAAAAAGCAGTCTTTAGTCTCGTGAAGGCCTCCTCAGCCGCTGGGGGCCAGACACGAGAATTAACACCTTTCTTCGTTAGCGCCACCATAGGAGCTACCAGAGTCGAGAAGTGAGGAATGAATTGTCTATAATAATTTGCAAAGCCCAGGAATCTTTGAATAGCCCGCAGTCCCACTGGGCGTGGCCACTGAAGAACCGCAGATAACTTGTCAGGATCCATCTGCAAGCCTTTATCGGAAATAATGTAGCCGAGGAATGGAAGGCTTTTCTGATGAAACAGGCACTTCTCCAGTTTGGCGTAGAGATGGTTGACCCTGAGGCGGCTGAGCACTTGCCGTACATGGGAATGGTGGGATCGAGTACGCTAATACTCGAACGAGCATCAAGCTCGGACGAGTATGTTCGCTCATTTCTAATCAGGATCCATCTGCAAGCCTCTATCTGGGGAATGGAAGGCTTTTCTGATGAAACAGGCATCTCTCCAGTTTGGCGTAGAGATGGTTGACCCTGAGGCGGTTGAGCACTTGCAGTACATGGCAATGGTGGTACTCGAGGTCAGGAGAATACACAAGGATGTCATCCAGGTAAACCACAACACAGCTGTACAATAAGTCCCTGAAGATATTGTTAACAAACTCCTGGAAAATGGCTGGTGCTTTACAGAGTCCAAAAGGAATAACTAAATATTCAAAATGCAAGGGTGTTAAAGGTGGTCTTCCACTCGTCGCCCTTCCTGATGCGGATAAGATTGTAGGCCCCATCAAGATCCAACTTGGTAAAGACTCTCGCATCGGAAGGTAAGTACATTTTTTTTCCTCCTGGCATTTTATTGGGGGCAGGGACTCAGAGAACACTCATGGGTACTGGGATTGGGAGAACTTCAAAGAGGTACATCAGTTTGGGTAGTATTGTCATTTTGACAGAAGCTATTCTGCCAAAAAGAGTTTGGGTAGTATTGTCATTTTGACAGAAGCTATTCTGCCAAAAAGAGATAGAGGTAAATTATTCCACCTGTTTAGCAACTCTCGGATCTCCCGAATCAGCTTCGGGAAATTTTGTTCATACAGTGTTTTATACAATGGGGTGAGATTTATTCCCAGGTATTTTAACGTGGCTGTTTTCCACGAGTATTTGTAGTTAGATTTCAGCAACTTTACTGTGTCCTCGGGTATGTTGATGGGCAGAGCTTCCGTTTTGGACTGATTTACCTTGTATCCTGAAAGAATACCAAAGTGCCGCAATCTGGCTGATAGGTTAGGTAGGGATATCAATGGCCTTGTCAGAGTTAGGAGAATATCGTCCGCAAACAATGACAATTTGAATTCTTTGTTTTTAATGTGAAGGCCCTGTATGTCTGGATCTTGACGAATTATGGCAGCTAACGGCTCTATACATAAGACAAAAAGGAGGGGGGATAGGGGGCAACCCTGTCGCGTCCCATTCCTAATTTGCATGGGTAAGGACGAGGCGTGTGGTAATTTTATGGATGCCGATGGGTTCGTGTATAGTCCTTGTATAGCCTGCAGATAGGACCCTCGCATTCCCACATGCTTTAAGACCTGTAACATAAAGGACCAATTAAGCCTGTCAAAGGCCTTTTCTGCATCTAGGCTCAATAGTAAGGCCTGCTGATCCATCCTATTCACCACGTCTATGAGGTCAATTGCTCTCCTTGTGTTGTCCCCCCCTTGACGGCCCGGTATGAACCCCACTTGATCCTTATGGATCAGTTGTGGGAGCCACTGTATCAATCTGTTGGCTAAAAATTCCGTATAAATCTTAAGGTCAGCATTAAGGAGAGCAATAGGCCTATAACTCGCACAGTCCATCGGATCTTTACCCGGTTTGGGGATCAGGGTGATAAATGAGTGGGTCGCGGATTGTGGAGGGGTCTCATCTGTCATATAGGCGTTGAATACCTTTGACATATGGGGCAGTAGGATTTGTAAAAATGTCTGATAATAAAGGTATGTCAGGCCGTCTGGTCCCGGTGCCTTCCCATTGGGTAGGTCCGTCACTACCCCCTCAATTTCCTCCGTCGTGATTGGGGCATTTAGTAATTTGACAGCTTCTGCTGATAATCGGGGCAGAGAGAAAGAGTCAAGGAAATCATTTAAAAGTTCCTCCCTTTCTGTACTAGTTTGAGGTAGGGTGTCTGGTAGGGAGTACAGGTTAGAGAAAAATTTGTGGAATTGCCCTGCTATTTCCGTTGGGTCATGTAAGGGGGTTCCTGAACTGTTTCGGATGACATGGGGGGTCTGATGAGTTCTCCTGTCTTGTAATTGTCATGCTAGGAGTGTATGGGCTTTGTTACCCCTTTCATAAAATCGCTGCCTGGAAAAGGTCAGCAATTTTTCCACCTGCTTAAGTTGGACTTCCCTAAGCAACTCCCGTAGCTCTATCAATCTTCTCAGTTTCCTAGTAGAGGGCCTCGCAAACATATCAGCCTCCGCTGCTATTATGTCCTTCCTTAGTTCCAACTCCTGTTTCATCCTATCTTTTTTAGTCTTAGCCCCCTGCTCTATAAAATGTCCCCTTATCACTGCCTTGTGTGCTTCCCACAGGGTCGATTGTAAACGCACCGAGTCTACATTAAAACGAAAATATTCTGTAAGCGCTAAGGTCAAGGCTTCCTTAATGTGTGGGGCTTTCAGTAGTGCTTCGTTGAGTCTCCAATGACAGGTGCGTGTGTGATGAAAGTCATCTCTCAGTTTCAGTGTCACCGGCGCATGGTCTGACCACGAAATGGAGCCCACCTCCGCATCCTGTAGTGAGCGTAAAATCTGGGTATCCCCGAAGAAATAATCTATGCGGGTGTGGGTGCCATGAGGCGGTGAGAAGAAAGTGTATGCCTTATCCCTAGGTCTACACACCCGCCATAAATCATACAAAGCAAAGTGTCTTATCACTTTACGGAATGCATTAGCCAGACCCTTTTGAGATCTACTTGGGGGAGCATTTGTTAGCGCTAGTCTGTCCATATTCTCAGAAAAAATGAGGTTGAAGTCTCCCCCTATCAGTAAAGGTGCTGGTGGCAGTTTAGAAATTTTGTTCAGAACCTTATTGAGAAATTGAGTTTGGGAGGAATTTGGAGCATACACGTTGCATAGATGGATGGGGTTTCCATTGAGCGTACCTCTCAGAACAATATATCTACCCATAGGGTCTATCACGGCCGAAACCCATGTTGTGGATAGAAGGATCGCCACCCCCGCTTTCTTGCTATCGTGTGAGGCTACATACGATACAGGATATAAATGGCTGGCAAAGGCAAAAGTGCCTTTAGAATCAAAATGGGTTTCCTGCAGGAATACTACGTCTGCTTTATGTACCTTAAGTTCTTGAGCAGTAGTCTCCGCTTTGCAGGGGAGTTCAGGCCCTTTACATTGTGTGTGAGAAGGTTAACCATATTGCAGGGAGTAATAGAACCTAGTCCCAAGTGTAAAATCTACTGATGCTACCTGATTCCGGTTCTAGCAGTAAACGGACCTTGTCTACTCGTGAAGTAGAGGAATGAAGTCGGTCGCAGGGTCGGTTAACTCTCTCCTTAGGTAGTTGCAATGTAGTTGAGAGAGATATGTCTAGTCTTCCTCTGCGATGTCCTAAATAATCTTTTGGAAAAAAGGATGAGAGAAAAAGGAAAAAAAAGGGGGGAGAGGGAGGGGGGGGGATCACAAGACAAATTTAACACTTACTACAGTACTAACCAAGTATCTATACTCAGGGGTAGGGACTAACTTCCCTCCCCTGGTTAGGGTCCTGTACCAACCGCCTCTCCTGCTTCTGCGAAGGAGTGTAGCCGGCTGGCCCAGGCCTCTCTGTGTTAATCAGGGAGACCTAGGTATGGCCCTTAATATGGGGGAGTACGCAACCACAGCCCCGCTCTATAAATTCTATAAAACTTTTAACAATTTCAAAACCAATTCTGTCACAAATCAAAATTTGTATTAAACATGTCAAAACCCTGATCCCTGGCACCATTAACGTGCGTAATAATAGCACCATTAAGTAGCGGCAGTCTCCAGCTGAACTAATTTGTAAAGGATACCGCTATGTTAACAAGGCCTTTTCAGGTCGGTGGACTTCTTTGTGAGCCCCCTGAGGGCCTTCTCCTTTTCTTTTTCTGAACTGTGTTCCAGACCGGCGGCAGAATGGGAGGTGGGTAGGCGATTTCCCAGTCGCTGATGTCTGCTATCGGAATGTCCCAAGTGCTGCAGAAGGATTCCAAATCGTAGTAGGAACATAGGGTGGCTGATCTGCCGTCCTTTGTTGCTGTAAGGGCAAATGGAAAACCCCACTTGTACAATATGCCGTGTTGTCTCAAAATATCCAGTAGAGGGCGCAGGTGTCTCCTTTTTTGTAGAGTTATCCAGGACAGGTCTTGAAATAATTGTATCTTTGCTCCTTGAAAACCCACCTCTCGGTGCTTCCTAGCAGCAAACATTATACGTTCCTTGAGCTCAAAGTCCTGCAGACAACATATGATATCCCTAGGATAAGCAGATGACGATTTTGGTCGTAATGCCCTATGGGCTCTTTCAAACTTAATCTGTATCGCATCATCCTCCAGCACTGTAGTGAACAGAGATGTCAGGGTGGCTTTCACATCTTCTTTTCCACTTACTTCCGGGATTCCCTGCACTCTTATATTGTTTCGTCTGCCCCGGTTATCTAAGTCTTCCAAGTGTCTAGTCATATCTCTCAGGACATCAGTGTGGGATGCTACTGTCATCTGAACTTGCGACATGGTACGCCTGTTATCATCTGTTGTTGTTTCTACGACTTCTATACGGCCCGCCATGTGCTGTAGGTCTTGCCTTATCTCAGTGATCTCAGATTTAAAAGCATCTTTTACCTCCGTAAGAAGCATCTTAAAATCCTCTTTGGTAGGGAGGTTCTGCAAATATGTTTGTAAGGACGTCACCTCTTGTAATGAGGAAAGTTTCCCTTCTGATCCTGTATGTGATTCAGGGGATGAGGCCCATACTGGGGATGGCTCTTGATATCTGGTGAAAGATGGGGTAGCCCCTATATCTTCCTCCTGCATGTCTTCTGAGTCCCACTGCGGAAGATCCCGGGAATGGGGAACTTTCTGTTCTCTCTGAGGCTTTGGCAGGTGAGGGGATGTTGGATGAGTCACCTGTGGGTGCCCTGCACGTGCTGCTGCACTGTATGTCTTCCCTTCTTTAACAGGGTGCAGCTTGGAAGGTGGTTGAATGGGGCTTTTGCTTCCCTTTTTGGATGCCATGGAGTGTAGGCTCTCCTGCACCTTGCCTTCTGAGGTGCTTTGGGGTCTGGAGGGGATCATGGCTGTCTGGGCCTTAGCCCGCACATCGGGGGCTGCCTGTCCACCTGTCTCCCCTGTGCCCCTTGCATGTTGCGGCGGTGACGCCGACTCACCCTTCCCCTGCAGCGGTGGTGGTTTAGTGGCGCTGTTGGCGACATATTCGTCGCGATGTGGGACTCTCCACCGGCCGCGGTCCTCTCTGCCCCTCCGTGTACTGCGGAAGATGGCGGCTGCACGTGTTCCCGCCGTTCAGCCGGCGCGTTGATCGGCTTTAGGTAGCGGTCCAGGGCCTGAGTTATACCCTGGGATCGCCTCGGCTGGGTAGCGGAGGGCTTCTGCTCCCTGTCGGAGCGCTGACGGAGCTTCGGTGCCAGCGTGCTCCTCTGTATTCAGGCGGAATCGACACCAGGGATCAGGAGCTCTCGATTCACGCGGCCATCTTGGACGGTGGTTAGCCACGCCCCCCGAGGATAGCAATTCTTAACGGTGACTTTGTTAAGACCGCTATAGTCAATACAGGGGCAAAGAGAGCCATCTTTCTTGGTGACAAAAAAGAAGCCTGCGCCTGCCGGAGAGGAGGATTTGCGAATGAAGCCTCTTTGCAGATTTTCCTTGACATACTCTGACATATCAGCTGTTTCAGGAACTGAGAGCGGGTACACCCAATCCCGAGGAGGAGAAGATCCAGGCAGAAGGTCGATGGGACAATTGTAGGGACGATGTGGAGGAAGGGTCTCAGCTTGTTTCTTGGAGAACACATCTGCGAAGTCCTGGTACAGAGCGGGAAGCCCCTCCAGAGGCTTAGGAGAAAAGGTAGAAGTCCTGACAGGGAGAGGATGTAGAACCTTCATACAGTGTGAGGAACAATCCGGACCCCAACGGAGAATCTCCCCAGAAGACCAGTCCAGCACAGGGGCATGATGTTGCAACCAGGGGAGACCCAGCAGGAGTGTGGAAGTGCACTGGGGCAGCACAAAAGAGGAAAGTCTCTCTCTATGTAATGCCACAACTTGCAGGAGCAGGGGTTCCGTGCGAAACTGGATGGGCACCGAGAGAATCTGGCCACTGACGGAGGCAATGGACAATGGCTTTTTGAGACGAACCACCGGGAAGTGATGCTGGGAGACCAGGGCAGCATCCACAAAGTTCGCTGTAGAGCCTGAATCCCGGAAGGCGGAAACTTGGATCTGGGTACCAGTGCCAACTCTGAGGAGCACGGGGAGAATCAGGCGTGGAGAAGCTATATTCACACCTAGGGACGCTTCTCCTGAGAAGCCTTGGTGCTGGCGTTTCCCGGACGTTGGGGACCGACAGGACAAGTCCCGACGAAGTGCTTTGGGCTGGCACAATACATGCACAGGTTCTCCTGACATCGCCTAGAATGCTCTTGTAGAGAAAGCCGGATTCGGTCCACCTGCGTAGGTTCCTCAGCAGAAGATTCAGTCGAGGGCTGGAGTGGCTTTTGGAAGACAGGTGCCAGGCGAGGAAGACGTCTAACACGGCCTTGGGGGTACTTGGAGAGTAGTTCCTCAGCGCGCTCCTTAAACCGCATGTCAATTCAAGTGGCCAGGGTGATAAGACCACTCAGAGCTGACGGCAGGTCCAGCGCTGCCAGCGCGTCCTTGACCTGCGCAGAGAGCCCTTTATTAAATGTAGCGATGAGGGCTGCATCATTCCAGGCAAGTTTGGAAGCCAGGGTGCAGAACTGAACTGTGTACTCTCCCACAGATGAGTTGCCCTGGCGCAGGTTCAATAATGCAGACTCCGCAGAGGAAGCTCGTGCCGGTTCCTCGAAGACTGACCGGAACTCTGCCAGAAATGCCGAGAGGGTAGCGATAGCCGGGTCATCCCTGTCCCAAAGAGGAGTAGCCCAGGCCAGGGCCTTCCCGGAAAGGAGGCTCGGGACAAATGCCACCTTGGACCGCTCTGTGGCAAATTGCGACGGCATGAGTTCTATGTGCAGGGAGCACTGGGTTATGATGCCCATGCACATCTTGGGATCCCCATCATACTTGTCGGGCAAAGAGAGACGTAGCCTGGGTTCAGCAGCAGGAAGATAAGCCGTGGTAGCAGGAGTCGCAGCGGCCACCTCAGGAGACTGTTGTTGATGCTGGGTAGCTAGCAGCTGTTGCAGCATGGTGGTGACTTGCTCTAGCTGATTCCGCTGTGCGGCAATCTGCCGGGATTGGTGGATCACAATGGTAGCAAGATCAGGCTGACTGGGAGGCGGAACCTCGGCTGGATCCATGGCCGGAACTTACTGTCAGGATCAGTGGATCCTCTGGACCACCACGGGAGATGGAACTAGCCGACACCTGGGACCGGAGTCTAAGTGGCCCGCAAAGCGGGTTGGACTTGCTGCGGCAGGATACCAACAGGTCGTTCCACAGGTGCGACTAGCCGCAGTGGCAGCCAAGGTCGAGGTACCTTAGCAGAACGGGGTCAGCAACGGGAGGTACAAGCAGGTGGGAACAGAACACAGGCACACGGACACAGCAACACGGAGGAACTTGGGTAACACACAGGAACGCAGGAATACACAGGAACGCAGGAATACACAGGAATGCAGGAATACACAGGAATGCAGGAATAATCACCAGGAAGCTTTCTCTCAGGCTGTAAGGCACAAAGATCCGGCAAAGCTTGCAGGAAGAGGCAGGCTTATGTAGAATTGGGCAATATGGCCAGCACTAATTAATGGCACGCTGGCCCTTCAAATCTGGAGAAGCTGCCGCACGCGCGCCCCCGACTGCTAGGGGAGCGAGCCAGGAGCCGGGACCGGTGAGATGCGCTGGCGGCGCGCTGGCAGGGGCAAAGGAGCACGGGTGAGCCCACGACCCGCGATGTGGGAAGCGGGACCACCCATGACAACCACATTTATAAAAGGGTTTAGAATTTAGTACATTTGCTTTTTTGGGTCTTATTATGCACCAAAAATTGTGCCAAAACAGTGTTGAACACTAGAATTGCTCAAGAAGTTTCAGGATTCAACATCTACGCACAGAATTGAGCAACAAAATCTCCTTACTTGATTTTACTCACTTTTTCGCAGTAGCTTCTGAAGTGACCCTGTTGGGGGCATAAAGGTTAACAATGGTGTACTTCATATTGTTTTTGGTGCAGATCAATATGATGTAGCGACTTTTGGGGTCAATCTTTTGGTAGGAGTTTGATGCTTGTAGTTTGGTTTTGAATTCCATTCGAACTCTGTGTTTTTTTTTTTAGATAAGATGTTGAAATGATTAGGGGATGAGAAGGATGGGAGGCTTTGAGTGGATGCCTTAGGTCACAATAGTGACCTTTTATATGGGCTAGCCTCTAGCATTGCTTTCAGACTTTAAAATTTGGCAAACCATTAAGGAGTTTCCAGAGGGTAAAAAACTTAAGTGTAAGTTAGGCTCTGAATGTGAGTTTTGCTCTAGATGGCTCCACTTTAGCATCCATAAGCTGTTTGATGGTGGACCGGAGCTGGAGCAGGCAATCCGTCTGCAGTTTTCCTTTCTGGACATTGTGAATAGAGGCAAAGGTCGGGTTAAAAGATCTGGAGACAGTTCTCCAAGAATCTGGTCTGTCTAACATCGGTGCTGCTTTGCAGGTTTAGACAGTTAGAAAGCTGCTTCAGGGCTGCTATATGAAGCAATGGACTTTTTAAAAAAGTTAAATTTTGGGGCTAACCAGAATGTCCAGCACCCATGATTCTTTAACTGTATTCCTGAAATCACCTCAATGTATTACATACAAAAAAGTGTCATCCCTAAATCAGCACTAGAGATTTATTAAAATTAATTGTGTATCTATAGTAGGGGCAGTGGTAAGCAAAGGGATCTAACCAAGTGGGACCACACAGTTTATTTAATGCTACATGGCTGGTTACATGGGCAGCAGGGAAGATTCCCATCTAGACATATAGTCTCCGAACAACTGGCCCTGGGTAGGGCCTGGATTCCCATCCAGATATAGAGATATAAATTGTCTCCGAATTACTGACCCTGAGGAGTTTGAATGACTTTCCCATAATAAAGGGGGTTGACATCCAGTTGCCAAAGGCCATCAGTACATCCTGAGTAAGACAGCAGGTGTGCTCTTTCCCAGGGGAAAGGAATATGACAGAGGGATATATATATATTACAAATATCTATGTAAATGAATAGACACTTCCTTTACAGGTCTTTTGAGTACCAAGGTCTTGTAGAGATAGGTTAATAGATGGAAACAGGGAAGCAGGGGTACAGAGATACAGGTACTCAGCCCAATCCGGGAAGGTGATATAGTCTGTGGGGTGATCCTCCTAGCTCCTTCTCCCTTCCTTGCTGGTATTCAGGGCAGATTCTTTCTCCTTTCCTAGTTGGTCTGTAGGGAAGATTTTCTTCTTCCTTTCCTAGCTGGTCTCCACGGAAGATTTCTCTTTCTATCCTCCACTATCATCCCCTTATAAGTCTCTCCTCTGTCCCTTCCCCCAAGATGGTGGACAACAGATGTATAACCCTTCCTATCCTGTATTTCCAATACAGGGTGTGTATTTAGTCACCCATCCAGACCCCCTCAGGTAGGAATAACAGAGACCCTGGATTCCCATACTGGCATAGAGGTGTGAAGCATCTCTAGATAACTGTCCCTGGAGAGTTTGAGTGACATTCCCATAATAAAAGGGGGTTGACATCCTGCTGTCCAAGGATACAGATGTGTGAGATTGCCCTCACCCCATCCTGAGTAAGAAAGCAGGTGTGTTCTTTCCCAGGGGAATGGAATATGACAGAGGAACATTTTATTTATATATAATATATATATATATACACATACATACACCCACATACCTATGTACATGAACGGACACTTCCTTTACATTCCCCCTGTTTCACGGGACGTGACAATTAAATTTGAGGGAAGTGTTTTATTGAATTGTATTTGCCTATTCAACCATATTTATCCCTGGTAATGATTCAGGATGGAACGAAGTATAATTTTGCATTTAGGTACCAAGACATCACCTTCCCACAGAGCCACCTTCCTGCCCATCACCGTAACCCAGTATCCTCTGCCCACAGAGAACGTCATCTGCTTCTTGTAACCTTGATTGAAGTGGTATCCATGGACAGAAAACCTGGATCTTTACCAAGGCAAAACAGCAGACTAGAATGGGAGGCGATGTCTCAGAACCTAAGGTCAAATTGTGGGGAGGGGCATTGCCTCCCATGTCCCCAATACCTGACATTCAATCCATCCTGTTATTAGTCATACCATATATAAGGTTAAAAGGCAATTACTCACCGTAGTGTAGGGATACCTTACCTGTCCCTAAGGTCTCTACACATATTAATAACACAAGCACACTCTAAATATTGTGTCACCCTCGTCCCCCAAACACACAAATTCCCATCATTTATGAAATATAAAAATTAGCCCGATTAGGGTAAGGACTGTAGTCTGTAGTCATCAAGTTCTTAACGTCTGCCCTCTTATGAGTCCATGATGCTCTTCCTGTCTCTGTTGTGAGGGTTGATCAGTCCGCTCTAATTTTAACTTGAAAATAGTCCATTATATATAACAGAGACCAGGAATAGAAGAATCACTGTCATTGGGCAAATTAGCATATCAAAGAACAAAGTTGCTTTGGGGCTGTATCCAAACAGTCTCTCTGAGCAGAACACCGCAGAGCCTTTTTTCCAGGACATGGACAATCCCTGCAATCTTTATCTGGTCAAAGTCCTTGATTTTCATTTGGACAGATATCCACACACTTTTCAGGGTTAATTGATGTTCTTTCCTTCAGATCTGCTACATCAATACCTAAAAATAAATGAAAGGAACAACGGCCTCCTGGGAGAAGTTCTCCTCCTTTTGTGCAGTTAGTTTCATCCTGTGATACTATGTTCCAAATAAGTTTACATTTGACAAGATAAATCCAATGTGTAAATGTCCAGCACCCTCCTTAATATACTTAACAGCAATTTAAACAAACCATCTATATTGATGCTAAAGTTAATATATCTGCCTCTGGGACACTCCCCACCAGGAAATTTATATCTCCCACAGTATACCTCAGTCATAGGGGTCCCTACCATACAACAACTATTGGAGAATCCACTCCATTACATACCATATTCTAACTCTATGGATAAGTATCTGCCATTACCATTACAGTATCTAATACCCATTGTGCATAGACAACAAAGTTGTGTTATGCCACCTCCTGTACACAACTGTCCCCATAATGGTAAACATAAATGATTGTATGGAAGAAGATCCCTCTATCTGATTATGTATTTGATCCAGTACATCAGCCTGTACCTTCACACTGCGGCTCTGTATAAGCTTTCTAGTTTTGCTAGGCTGCAAATCATTTCATAGTATTCTACCAGAGTTGTTGCAGTATAACTTTAACATTTCAATTGGTCTTTAAATTGTCTGGGGCCTACATCCCCCTGAATCCGTCGGCATACAATATGCCTACAGGGTGCAGTTGACATATATGGATCTATCACTAGAAAACAAACATTACACATACAAGTTACACATAAACCCAAAGACAACAGGTAATCACAAGCAGACACCACATAGACAGGACCACAGAATGTAATTTAGGGCCTACTTGTGATTATCCTCCCCAGTTTTAGTTGGTCACTTTGAATCATCAGCACATGGTGGGGCACATGTGGCTGTGAAGAAACTTTTTTATAGCCATTTTCTCTGTGCCACACTGATGAATTTTCTATGGCGACATTTCTAGACACCTTACAGCTACTTGCACTAGGGCAATGTCTAGCAATATGACCAAAGCTGCCACATTTAAAACATTTTACAAAGCAGTGTTTCTTCTGCCTTTCACTAGTTGCCAATTTACAATCCTTAGCTATATGACCTAAGCCACCACAAGAAAAACATGTAATACATTTCATACTTGGCTTAGGACAGTTAAGATTGTCTCTACATCTTCTAAACTTCTCCATAGCTAGGGATGCACTTCTAACAATCCTACTTTTGCAGGTCCTTACTATAGCAGAAAGCAATGTTTTACCTTTACCTTTCTGGCTGGGATCACTGTTGGGGATGTTTAATCTGTTGCCAGCTTTATTCCCCCCTTTTTGCCCTGCAGAGGGCAAAACTTCTGAGGACTCTGGCCTTGACTTTAAGGTATAAGACAAGGCTGGCACAATTTTGGAAAAATTACTAATGATGTCTTGCAAGTTAGATATCAGTTGAGACCGGGCTGCAAGTTCATCATTGAGTTTAGCAATCACTACATCAGTAGATGCTGCCTGATCCTTAAATCTCTTGACCTCGGTATAGGACTGAGTCAACTGTGCCTCAATATCAGCATTGTGCTTTCCAATTTCTATCAGTTTTGACTCCAGATTCACATTTTCTGCCAGTTGTGTCTGTAAAGCACAAACCTGCTTAGCGTTATAGACACAACATTTGCAGTGAGATTCTGGGCATTTATTACTTGACACCAAAACACCATGTTCTGGCCTCCACAGTGTCTCATTATAAACATAAATAAGTTTCGCCAGCATGTGGAGCCGTTTAGTAGCCTTATTTAATATTGACTGCTTCTTCATATGTTCCCTGTCATAATTCTGCATTTGTTCTAACAAATCAGACCACAGCGTTTCAGCTGACTTGTATGATGTGGGTGGCTCTGGGTTAAATTTACTATTCTTAGCTAACTTCGACAGTGTGGAAAGATCCATACTTACTTGTTCCATGGCCATCTCCGCTGTTGGCGCTGTCCTCTTTGTCTGCGCTGCTTGAAAAAGGTCCTTTATCTTTCCTGCCCCCAGGTCTAGTGCCCCCCTTCCTGCCCCCAGTTTTGGTGTGTGTCCCCTGCTGCTTCAAGTTGTAGTTTCTCCTCACTGAGCAGAGCAGTCCGTTCCGCGGGAGTCTGTATAGAGGAGAAGCCAGAGGGTCATGTGATGATGACATCACCACAGGTCCTCAAGCTTCCCCTGTATACAGCAGCCACACATCCTCAAGCAGTTTGTGCTTATTGCACACATGCTTTATTCCGTTTTTGCCGCGAATCGCGGCAAAAACGTAATAGAGTCGCGACCCCTGTGCTTTGGTCATTCGACCCCGCGGGGGTCGCGACCCACAGGTTGAGAACCGCTGTACTAAAGTGTCTTTAACCCCTTAAGGGCATAGTCAGTTTGTATGTTAAGGCTTGGCCTCTTTTTTTGTAATCTGGCATGTGTCACTTTATATGGTTGTAACTTTTGAACACTTCAACTTATTAAAATAATTTTGAGATTGTTTTTTGTGACACTTTGAGGGGGGGGGGGGGATTTACTAATTCTTGCGCAAGCACGACTGTCTGCATCGGAGATCAGTCTCCGGAAAGCACAGCCTGATGTATTGAAATGGCGCACATCTGTAAATGACGACATCAATGAGATGTGCAAATGTGCAAATTCTTACATGGACTGCGTCTTAATTTTGCTCACTGACCATTTTTTTCCTGGTCTATTGTGCGCCAAAACTTGCACCTAAAAATGCAGACAAAATACATAAATGTAACAGATAATGTGGAAAAGTTAGGCCACGTCCACTTGCGCCAAAAAAAGACAGAATAGTCGGGATAGTCAGAAACATATGTTCTTTCTGGTGCACACTCATTATAAATGATCTGCAACAATTCTGCGCCTAAAAAAACGTGAGTTCCCGACAATTTTTATGCCGTCGATACGATAATACATGTCCCCCATTGTACTTCATTTTAGTGGTAAATTTTCGTTGATATGTGTTGCATTTATTTAAAAAAAAATTTGGCAATTTATTTGCGAAATTCAGCATTTTCTAAATTTGAACTGATCTACTTTTGAGACTGATAGTTTTACCACCGAAATGAGTTACTCACTCACATTGTTTAAAAGTCCTTTTATTCGCTTATGCTGGCAGACAGCCTACAAATCGAACAGAGATTTTAATTGTTTTCCCAACATTTCTAAAATTGAAATTTTGGGATTTTTTCTTTTTTTAATGAGTTTTAAATATAATTTATTAGAATCTTCTTAAGAACCCCCCATTTTTAAAAATACAAATGGTCAGTATTTGGCCTAGTTATGGCAGTAGAGAGGAACCAAAGGAGGTGAGCAAGAAGCACTGAAATGATTTCCTATGTGAACAAAAGGTTGACGGTATATTTAGTCGATAACACAGCATGGCGGTGACAGAGTGACCAAGTTCCATATCTGGTTCCAAGTTCCAAGTTCTGTATCTGGTGAAACACCCGAATAATGAGCCTGACACAGCTCGTTTGCTAAGGGGACGACATGTGGAGGCAGCTATAGAGACGGCGTGTGGAGGCTGCTATGGAGACGGCGTCTGGAGGCTGCTATGAAGACAATTAAATTTGGATAGTGCCTGTATGTGGTAGTCCAAAAAAGTTTTCAAAACAGAGGACCGGGTAGGTGGCCCTCCAGAAAAATTAAATACATAGAGTACCTGTATGTGGCACTCCCAAAACATTTGCAATACTGAGGACAGCGAATGTGACCCTCCATAAAAATGTAATACATACAGTACTATAGCTAGAGCCAGTTGGCCCTGGCAAAAAATAACCAGTTGCCTCTGCTTTAGTCCACAAAGAGGAGGAGAACGAGGAGAATGAGGAGTGCTTACATGAGAATTATTGAGGTTGAGCTGCTTTCACCTGGTGGAGAATAGAAATCATGAGAAATCCATGCTTCATTCATCTTGATAAGTGTCAGCCTGTCAGCGCTGTCAGTCGACAGGCGTGTACACTTATCGGTAATGATGCCACCAGCTGCACTGAAAACCCGCTCTGACAACACGCTAGCGGCAGGGCAGGCAAGAACCTGCAAGGCGTATAAGGCCAGTTGGGGCCAGATGTCCAGCTTTGAAACCCAGTAGTTGTAGGAAGCTGTGTGATCATTTAGGACAATGGTATGGTCAGCTACGTACTCCCTCACCATCTTTCTGTAAAGATCACCCCTACTCTGCCGAGACTGGGGACAGGTGACAGTGTCTTGCTGGGGTGACATAAAACTGACAAAGGCCTTGTAAAGCGTACCCCTGCCAGTGCTGGACAAGCTGCCTGCTCGCCTACTCTCCCTCGCTACTTGTCCCGCAGAAGTACGCCCTCTGCCGCTAGCGGTGTCAGGTGGGAAAGACTGTTTCAGCTTGTGCACCAGGGCCTGCTGGTATTCATGCACTCTCACACTTCTTTCCTCTCCAGGGATGAGAGTGGAAAGATTTTGCTTGTACCGTGGGTCCAGGAGAGAATACCCAGTAATCGGTGCTGGAAAAAATTCTTTGAACGCGAGGGTCATGGGACAGGCAGCCTAGCATAAAATCTGCCATATGCCATATGAGTACCAACGCGCAAGAATTCACTCCCCTCACTGGCCTGACTCTCCATTTCCTCCTCCTCCTCCAACTCCTCTTCTTCTGCCCATACAGGCTGAACAGTTAATAAGGACTGAGCAATGGTCCCCTCTTCTGTCTCGCCGACATTCTCCTCCTCTTCCTCCTCATCCTCCTCCACCTCCTCCGATACGCGCTGAGAAACAGACCGGAGGTTGCTCTGGCTATCAACAAGGGAATCTTCTTCCCCCATCTCTTGTGACGAGCGCAACGCTTCCGACTTCATGCTGACCAGAGAGTTTTTCAACAGGCCAAGCAGCGGGATGGTGAGGCTGATGATGGCGGCATCGCCACTGACCATCTGTGTTGACTCCTCAAAGTTACTCAGCACCTGACAGATATCATACATCCACGTCCACTCCTCATTGTAGACTTGAGAAAGCTTACTGACCTGACTAGCAGTTCTGGAAGTTGACATCTGGCAGCCTACAATCGCTCTGCGCTGCTGGTAAACTCTGGATAACATGGTTAATGTGGAATTCCAACTCGTGGGCACTTCGCACAACAGTCGGTGAGCGGGTAGTTGGAGGTGGCGATGCGCTGCCCTGAGAGTGGCAGAATCTGTGGTTGACTTTCTGCGGCGCACCTTCGTGATCAAATCAGACAGATTGGGGTATGTCTTGAGGAACCGCTGAACTATAAGATTTAACACATGAGCCAGGCATGGCACATGTGTCCGTCTGCCGAGTTGCAGAGCCGCCACCAGTTTACGGCCGTTGTCACACACAACCATGTCTGGCTTCAGGTTCAGCGGTACCATCCACAGATTGGTCTGCGCCGTGATGCCCTGTAATAGCTCTTGGGCAGTGTGCCTTTTATCGCCTAGGTTCAGCAGTTTGAGCACAGCCTTCTGTTGCTTAGCGACCGCACTGCTGCTACGCCTAGAGCTACCGACTGATGGTTCCATGCCCACGGATGGTAATTCGGAGGAGGAGGTGGGGTGGAGGAGGAGGCATAGTAGGTCTGAGAGGCCGTGTCCGAGGTAAGCCCCGCAATCCTTGGCGTCCGCTGTATATGAGCGGCCCCAGGGTCAGACTCGGTCCCAGACTCCACCAAGTTAACCCAATGTGCCGTCAGCGATACATAGTGGCCCTGCCCGGCAGCGCCCATCCACGTGTCCATGGTTAGGTGGACCTTGTCAGAAACGGCGTTGGTCAGGGCACGGATGATGTTGTCTGACACATGCTGGTGCAGGGCTGGGACGGCACATCGGGAAAAGTAGTGGCGGCTGGGGACCGAAAACCGAGGGGCGGCCGCCGCCATGAGGTTGCGAAAGTCCTCGGTCTACCAGCCTATAGGGCAGCATCTCCAGGCTCAGTAATTTGGAGATGTGGACGTTGAGGGCTTGGGCGTGTGGGTGGGAGGAACTGTATTTCCTCTTGCGCTCCAGCGTCTGGGGTATAGACAGCTGAACGCTGCGCATTGGTGGACGTTGTGGAGGATCGTGGAGGCGAAGGTGTGGTTTTCAAGCGGGAGGTGTTTGTGCCGGGGTCCTGGGCAGGGGGCTGGCTAGCAGAGGCAGCAAATGATACAGTGGAAGGAGCAGTGGTGGGCCCGGCCGGAGGTGAACGGCCTTGGTTCCATTGAGTGGGGTGTTTAGCATCATATGCCTGCGCATACTGGTGGTGGTTAAGCTAGTAGTGGTAGAACCCCTGCTGATCCTGGTGTGGCACAGGTTGCACACCACAGTCCGTCGGTCATCCGCTGTTTCTTTAAAGAACCTCCAGACTTGAGAAAATCTAGCCCTCACCACGGGAGCTTCACTACGTGAAACATTTGTCCCTGATGCACCAGCTCTTGCCCTGCCCCACCACTGCCTCTTCCAACCTGTTCTGGTATAGGACTCGCCTCTGTCTCAGAAGCACTGTGTTCACCCGGGCTATCAACCCAGCTTGGATCTGTCACCTCATCACTGTTTGACAACCGTGTCTCCTCATCGTCCCACACCTCTTTACACACTTCTTCCACTACGTCAACAATGTCATCATCACCCACAGACTGCGACCGTTGGAAAACCTGGGCATCGGGAAAGAGCTCAGCAGCAACCTGAGAAGTGGTTTGTGACTCTGGGAAGGGTCCAGAAAACAGTTCCTCATAGTATGCCGGATCAAATTCCAAATTTTCCTGTAAAGGGGCAGACTGGGGGGAAGGAGGTTGAGGTGGAAGAGCTGGAGGAGTGCTCACTTGGGTAACATGGGTTGACTGCATGGAAGACTGACTGGTGGACAAATGACTTGAAGCATTGTCCGCAATCCACGATATCACCTGTTCGCACTGTTGTGGCCTCAACAGTGCACTACCACGAGTCCCAGTAAGTTGAGACATGAAGCCAGGGAGTGTAGCTCTGCGGCGTTCCCCTGCTCCCTCATCAGCAGGTGGTGTCTCACCCCGCCCAGGACACAGCCTCTGACCCCTGAAGTAATCGGATGCCCACGCCCATGCCCTCATCCTCTGCCCTTAGCCTTCGGGTTCATTATTTTCCAAATAAATGTCTATTTTATAGACAAAAGAGAAATATAAACTGTAAATTTTTTTTGGTAATTTTTTTTTATGTTTGTTTTTTTTGGGGGATTTATAGAAGAACAAAACGTGCAGAAGAAATCAGACAGCAACCTCAGAAGATGATTGCTATGGCTAGTTTCTAACCAACACAGACAATTTTTGTAAAATGTCCCGGTATTGATGTGAACAAAAGACCGTATGTGAAGTACGCTTCACCGGCAGAGAGAATGTGGATTGGGATTTCTGGAGACTAGCTTGCTAAACAGTAGCAGGCACAACCGTTCAACTACAGTAGACAAAATTTGATTTCCCACCCCAAAAAAAATTAAAAGAGAATTTATTATTTCTCTTTTATATTTTATATTTATTTATATTTATTATTTTTTTTTTATAATTTTTTTTTTAATTTTTTTTTTTTTATTTATATTATTATTTTTTATAATTATTTATGAACGAAAAAAAACACGAAGTAAGAAAGTCCAAAAGCAAACCTGAAATGTGTATTGCTGAATGTCCTCGCTACTAATGTGAACAAAAAAGGCGCATGAAGATCACGCCACACGAACAGTACTCTTTCACCGGCCAGAGAAAATGTGGATTGGGATTTCTGGAGACTAGCTTGCTAAAACAGAGCAGGCAGAATAAGCTAGATGAAATTGCATTTGCACCACTGACAGCACACAACAACGGATTTTGTGCTGTACTTTCACTTTTGAAAAAAAAAAAAAAATCGTCAACTGTGCCAATTACAATCAAAACCCTCAATCAAAAAACCCTTGTCCCACTTAGCTGTTTGAAAATGGATATGGTGTTCACTAAGAGCCAAAAATAACTAACTTCACAAGTCTCCCATGCAAATTAGTCACAATATGGTAGTTAGCTGCACTCAGCACCAGAAGCAAGCCCAGCCACAAAGCAAATAAAAAAAAAAAATAACGCTATTGTAGCCCTAACCAAGGGCTGTTGGGTTCTTGTAGAATTACTCCTGCCTAACACTAATCTAATAGAACACCCTAACGCTATCCCTGACCAGCAGAAGCTTTATCATCCCGTAACATCATCCAGGCAGAGGAATGAGCAGAGCAGAGGCCGCCATTGGCTCGTTATAGTATTCCGGGGCACCTTAAATTACAGCGCAGGCCACCAACCCACTTTGCCTTTCGACATGTAATTACCCGTGATGCTGGTGTGTACTGCAGAGCGCCTTTGGGCTTTTGTGAATTGGCCCTCTGTTTCCCTGTCTTTCTGGGGATGCCCGCCAAAAATCAAAAAACAATCAAACGGTGGGAAGATGCCAAATTTTTTTTCTCCCCCCCTCTCCCCCTTTCCCTTTTCTATTTTTCCCTCCCCCCCCTCCCCCCTTTTTCCCTCGTCCCTGTTCTCGTATTTTCCGCGGTATCCTGGCTTAGTCATCTCCTCTAGTAATTAAACAAAATGGAAGGTGCGAAATTTAAAAAAATGGGTTCCGCCTGATTTTGGGGCCGGTAAAATTACATTCATTTAGAAAGGTTTAAAGCCATAAAAGTAAAAAGATAGGTAAGCGAAAAAACGCATCTAAAAATTAATTTATTTGTTTTCTGCCCTTTCTGGCATTTCTTTCCACTATCCCTGAAGTACGGAAGACAAAAAAACCCCATATGTGGAAACCTTTACCCTTTGTTTATCGGCGCCAGGTTTTTTTGTTTTAAATATTTAATAATCCTATAGAACTCTAGTGGATTTTAGTTTTCCCTCAACTGGCCGCCCTGCTTTTTTTGGCTATAAATTTTAAATAGTTTTTTTTTTTTTTTTTTTTTTTTTTTTTTTTTTTTTTTTTTAAGTTTTTTTTTTTTTTTTTTCGTTTTTTTTTTTTTTTATTATTTTTTTTTTTTTTTTTCTTTTTTCTTTTTTTTTTTTTTTTTTTTTTTTATTTTTTTTTTTCATTTTTTTTTTGTGTTTTTTTATTTTTTTTTGTTTATATGTTTTTTTTAATAGATTTTTTTTTAGTTTTTTTTTTTTTTTTGTATTTTTTATTTTTTTTTGTTTCGATCTTTTTCCTTTTTTTTTTTTTGTGTTATTTTTTTTTTTTTTTTTCTTTTTTTTTTTTTTTTAAAAAGTTTTTTATTTTTTTTCTTTTTTTTTGTTTTTATTTTTGTATTTTTTTTTTCTGAGTTTTGTTTATTATTTAGTTTTTTTATTTTCTTTTTCTTTCCTTCTTTACGTATATTCCCGTTTTGTCTGTCACCTTCTTTCGGGAGGGGGTTGACGCGTTTTGTTTATTCACAGATTGAGTGTTTTCAGTGAGACCATTTTGGAGGAGCTGCTTAATTTCCTTATTGTGTTTTTGAAATGTATTAAACTTTTTTTTGGGGGGGGCCAAGGCAAGTAGAAAACATCAATTCTTGTTCACTGGATTATTCAGTTTTTTTGGTGTGTTTTTACCATCATAGTCTAATAAACATGTGTATCATTAGAGATGAGCGAACCATGCTCGTCGACTTGAGTGTCGGATCGAGCTTAGGGGATCGAGACGGCTCGTTGCCTCGAGACTGGTATACCCTGCTCGAGATCGAAGCTTAATTAATTAACAAAAAACACAGGAGAACAATGAAGAATAGAAATAAAAACAGTGAACACAAAGGATAATCTTTAAGAAGATATAAAAAACAACAGTGCAGAACAGTTCAGAAATAGATTACGATGTTTCGGCACATCTGCTTAACTTTGTCGGAGATACGCGCCGGTAGAACGGCGCGAATCAAAATAGCGACATTGTGAAGACACATATATATGTGTGAAGAACACATTTTGCTGCAGATGTATTTAACACATCGCTCCACTGTGTTTCTTCACAACAATCTATATTGTTTTTTACATGCATTTTGTCGCGCCGTTTCGCGCGATGTAAGTCTCCCGACAAGTAGCAGATGTGCCCGAAAATCTGTAAATCTATTCCTGCACTGTGTTTTCTGCCTGTGTTTTTATCTTAATGATCCTGTGTTTCCTGTGTCACTGGTTTTTCACTGTTTTTACTTCTATTCTTCACTGTTCTTTACATCTGTTACTTGTCGGGAGATAATATACGCGCGGATAACGTGAAGAATAGATGCAGATGTTTTGCAAATTAATCAGAAGACATTATTTTTTTTCAATTAAATAAACAACATTTTATTTTCGTAAATTAATCATGGTCCTGAAAAAACCAACATGGATTTTCCCCTTTTTGAAAAATGCTCCGCTATCCCTCCGGTCATTTGATTTCCCCCCGACTCCGCCCATTCTTGACACCTTACAATAGGGTCGCCTTCTTCCCCGTTACTAATTCCGTCGTACAAACCCGAGCCACGTTCGAGTCTCCCTGAACCGCCTGAGTTCGTGCTCATCGAGTAACGACAATTTGGCCAGGCCCCCCCGCGCCATGTTTTAAGTACTCGCCTACGTCTGCAACCACTTCTCCAGCATCACGATCCTCCTACGCTTATGTAGCGCCCTATTGATCTAATTTGGGGTTCATACTTAATTCAAGGGAATCGTCATTATTTACGTAGTATTTTTTTTCTTTACCTTGTTAGCTGCTCTCTTTTGTCTTTTTTTTTTTTTTCTTATTGCTCAAAATTCGAGTAAAAAAGTGTTTATTACTTTGCGGAAAAATCCTATCATTGCTTTTCTTCTGTGCATCCCCCGATTCTCCTCTCCAGGTGAATATGCCACATCTGTTTTTTTTTAAAACGTATCTACACAATTGACACACACCTAATTCCTTCGCGTCACCTTTTAATTGTCGCTTTATGCTGCCTTCTGTCCATTTTACTTGTATCGTGGCCCCCTAGTCACCTAGTCGCACTTTCGCATATCGTCTGACTTTCGCGCTAACTTTTCTTTACCGTGTTCTTTTTGTCCGGGCGCACGGATAATCTCCCTGCGTTCTTTGCACCACCCTGCCTATTCTCATTCCTTGGAAAGTAACTATACTGTGTTTTTTTTTACTTTCCGTGATCCCCCCCTATCTACAACTAGGCAACCGGTCCAAGATCGTCCCCCTCTATTTACTTTTATTTGTAACCGGCCCGGTCACCCTCTCCGCTCATAGGTGTTCCGCTGGTTGGACGGGTCCCCGCACACACATACCCCCGTGCCTAGGGGTTGAGCTTTGCGCTCGAGGGCACGGAGCATCTTGCTGGGGCCCAGAAGCCCCAATTCCAGGATGACAGGCCCTTGAGCAGCACTTGAGACATGATACCAAGGCAGTGCTTGCCATTAATAGCTCTAGTAGCCGGATCCACCGCTAGGGTCTAATCTTACGAAAGCCAGAACGCTTTTTCAGCGCATCTTACAACCCACCGGGGCTTCCCATACGCTATGCCTTAGTCCAAGCCTCTCCTTCTCCCTGTTCCCTGCCCTTCTTCTCGTGCGACTCATAGCACTCACATGGAAACCCCCGCTTATTCATCCGAGGGGTGTCCTCAACGCCCCCCTACTGTGTAGCCACCCCGTGAATCACATCCTTTGCCAAACATGTCTCTCCATCGAATCAATTTTTCTACTCTTAACTGGTGCAACCGGTATTCCAGTCTGATCTCAACCCGGTGCCATCAAGTTTCCTTACCTACACACATTGCTCTGTCCACCCTCGTTACACTCCTTCTTTATTACATCTCCAAACTCCCAAAAAAAAAACAAAAAAAAAAAAAACAGCCCTGGTCAGACCATGAAGGTGATTCGGAGGCGCAGACCCCCGTCTCCTCGCCTCGCGGTTATCTCTCTTTCACCTTCGTGCTTCGGTATTGGGCATTCGCGACTTCCACCTCTGGCTCTTTCTGATTATCATATATATTTACGACAACGAATACTATTCCCTCAGCGGCGGCCTGAGGTTCCGCTTTGGCGGGTACAGGGCTCAGACGCCCCCGAAAACAGCAGGGACTTGCGAGTCGGTTCCCCAAATAGCTTTTTAATTTAAAAAAAAAATAAAGGAACTACAACCCAGACAAATCTACCTATAAAGGGTTAGATCGGCGTTGGTAAGGGTGGAGTTCCATGGGAAGAACTTGATGATCCGCCCCGCCCATTTCCCATCGGCAGTTGCGATTCTCTTTCGCGAACCACCACAAAACCGGGCGACAAGGGAAATTCAGCAAACGTGCCACGTTGTCTCTCCGACAGCTCCTACCCAAGGGTTGGACGCTATTTAGACTCACCTGTGTGGCTTTACGTGGTGGGCCTGATGCGACTTGATCCACAGTTGCCTCGCCTGACGGCTGAGTCCCCGCTGGAATCGCCGTTCGAAAATACAAACACCGGCCCCTACCAGGGATGAAGGTTAGTAAAATTTTCCCGCACACAGACACAAGACAAGCACAACATTTTTTTTTTTTTTTTTTTTTTCTTGTTTTTTTTTAAAGTTCATCGGTTCTTTTTTTTTTTTTATTTTTTTTTTTATTTTTTCCGTTTTTTGATTTTTTTCTTTTTTCCTAAATCCCGTCGGGATTTTTTTGTCGTTCGCCAACGCCCCCCCCGATTTCCGTTGCGCCCTGCATGCCCGGCGCCGATGGCGCACAATTCTCCCACGATCGCGTTTCCCCGCCAAAAACCCGGGGCAAATTCGGTACAAAATCCCCGGCGCACATCGGAAAAATATTCGGGTAACACACAAAGTCCGGAAAAATACGCGAATTCCGGTTCGGCGGGCCCCCCTTAGTAAATGACCCCCATTTGTGTTAAAAAAAAAAAAAAAATTACAAAAAAGTGTCCATTTCCCCTTCTGAGTAAAATCAGCAACTAGAGAATTTAATTATAAAACTTAATTGTGTTTCTAATAGTTAGGGCAGTGGTAAGCCAAAGGGAATTAACACCAAGGGGAATCCCTAACCACAGTGTGGACACGCACAATTTTTTATTTTAAATGCTACATGGCTGGTTACATGGGCAGCAGGGAGGGGAGGGGGTAACCACTCTCCTCTCTACCATGTATCTACATTTCCTCCTCATCACATCTCTCTTTATTCTGTAAGTGCTGGCATCCAAAACATCAACTTTTTGCAGAGGTTGAAAATACATGTGAACCAGGTGTTTGTGGGATCTTCTTTTTTCTAACTTGTCATTGAATTTTATGAATTAAAGCTACACAAAGAAGAATTATGTTGGCATAGTGAGAATCTAATATAGAAATTAGTAAAATTACGGACTCCATAGACACATTTGAAACATTTTATTATCATGGGACTGTTTGCGGGTATTAATCCTTTAAATGGGGATCTGTGGGGATCCAACTACTTTCACCACAACCATAAATCATCTGGCTGAAAGGCTGCTACATTTTGATGCTAAAATGGTCACCTTAATACTTTTTTGTCACAGCGATATGTAGATTGCAGCAAAAATGTCTGTTTCCAGCCTCTTCCTGTATAAGAGACCACACACAGATGCTGCAAAATATACGGCACTGTTCCTCTTATACAATAAAGATGCCAAAGTGATTACTGATATTCTGCACACAACTCTTCCAGCTTCTTGGTTAGGGGTCCTGTAGATGGGTCTCCACTAAACAAAATTATTATTTAGTAACATTTTCATGTTAACAGTGCATGAAACTGTCACTAAATTATAATTTACTTTTAAATTATTGTCATAATTCAATAAGGAGGCCGGAGACGGTGTAATAAAATTAAAAAGAAAATTATTATTTAGTGAGCCCTTCAGACTCAAACGCACAATGGTTGATTTTAGAAGGATAATGGATAATGAATGTAAAAAGATTACCACAGTCCCGGTGCCTGTATCTATGAGTAAGTGTCCCTTATGTCCCTGATGGATTTTGATAGATTTCCTTTAAAGGGAACCTACCACCACGAATCTACCTATAAAGGTAGATTCGTGGTGGTAGGTTCTCTTTAAGCAGAAAAATGTGGCCGATTATTTTGTCCATGTACACAGACTGGACATGCTGGTATGAAACAGACCTTACACTTACTTTGATTCAACAAGACAAGGGATAGCTTGAATTTTAGGTAGGACTGTAATTAATTTAGAAGTGAACTGTATAACAATTCAATATGCAAGATCAATCACTCTATTCTGTTATGTGTCTGTGTAGTTATACCAATCAATTTGTTCATTATATAGCTCATTTAGTGCAATTTTTTCAATATATCTTCCAGTAGACAATCGCCCTCTTCCATACTGCAACTTTCCCTGCATGCTCTGCTGACTTCTGCCTCTCTTCTGTGTCTTCCAAATCCTGTATATTTGCTGTATTGTCAACTCCTGAAGATCCAGATAAACCTATGTGATGTGGGAGATTGCAGATACTAACTTACATTTACACGTTGCAGGTGTCCCAACTTCATGCCGTAATTTTGTTTTAACACATGGAAGACCTTAATGAAACAGAAGTGACGGAGTTCATCTTTGTGGCATTTGGAAAATCCACCCAACATCCTGTTCTCCTGTCTGTGATTTTTCTGTTCCTTTATCTGATTATAATCTGCGGCAATATATTAATGATACTAACCATAACATATGACTCTCGGCTTCACACTCCTATGTACTTTTTTGTTTTTGCATTAGCATGCAGGGACATTTGTTATCTGACCAGCATTGTCCCCCAGACTCTATGCAATCTTCTAGGCAGCACTTCCAGTATCTTATATAATAACTGTGCCACTCAGATGTTCTTCTTCTCAATGATAGGAGAAGTCCAATTATCAATTGTAACCATAATGGCGTATGATCGCTATGCTGCCATAAGTCAACCTTTGCATTATTCAACTGTAATGAATCTGGAGACTTGCTTGAAGTTCCTGGGTGTAGCATTCCTTATTGCCTGCTTTTTATCCTTTTTACTTGTTTATTTTATATTCAGACTCCCCTTTTGCCAAATTCCTATGATTGATCACTTCTACTGTGATATGGGACAGGTTATGCTATTGACTTGTCATAAACACAAATCATATTTTACAACCGAAGCTACGGTTTTCCTCCTTGGGATCGGTATTTTTAATATTCCACTTATTTTGCTAGTTACTAGCTATATCTATATTATCAATGCCGTCCTGAAAATCCGCACCACGGAGGGTAGGCGGAAGGCATTCTCCACCTGTTCATCTCACCTCGCTGTAGTTGTGGTTGAATATGGCTGCCTTGGGTTTATGTATTTTCGTCCAGCTGAAGCTTATTATTTGGATAAGAACAAGGTATTTGTAATGACCTTCACATATATCACACCAATCCTAAATCCTGTGGTCTACACAGTGAGAAACAAAGCAGTGCTGGAAGGATTCAAGAAATTATCCACCAAGATTTTTTAAAGATTCCAAATTGTGTTTTATTATAAGTTTTAAAGGGAATCTGTCCTATTTTATTCCCGCTAAACTACCAGCGCTCTCAGCTAGGGTATGAAATGTCCTTTATACAATCCCCTCTATTATGTGAAATGTCACCCATTTAGCTATAAAAATCTCCCCAAAGTCAGGCAAATATGACTCTCCTCATCCCATTTTTACACAAGATGAGTTAAGTATAGTGGTTGCAGGGGCAGTGGCAATTTAGAAGTCCCTATCTTTGTTTCCATAGTACCTAAAAACATGCTTTTTGTGTCATCTTTCAGAATCCATCAAGTTCTACCTCTGTGAGTTACAGACAGGTAGTTAAAAAATAGGCAGGAACTCAATCTTTACCTCTAGCTTGTTGGTTCTTTTTGGTACTGTACCCATAATCCTGACGTGACCTAAAAAAATTGATTCTTATCTCTAATATGACACCAGTAGCATAATTCTAGATGCTTTAGAACTGAAGATGGTGGCTTTTGAAGTGACACTGCCCCTGTAACCACTAAACTTGACTTATTTCATGTGAAAAGGAGGTGAGAAGAGTCAGATTTGGCTGACTTTAAGGGTGACTTTTTATAGATAAACGGAAGAGATTTCACATAAAAGAGGAAAGTCTATAAAGGACATTTCATACCCTACCTGGGGGGGGGGCAGGGAGTTTAATAGGCTACATTCTGGTGACAGGTTCTATTTAAAGGGAACCTGTGATCAGTAATTGACCTAGTAAACTGCTACCAGTTTGTTATCGAGCAGCTTCACACCTTTCAGATTGTGTTTCTTTCATGACCCAGTTTGGTGGCTTCATCAAAAAAATCAACTTTGAAGTGAGATGTAAATTAGTTGTACAAAGAGGAAGAGGTTTTAGCACTGAAGTCAAGCTCCCTCTTCCTCAGAAAGCCCCTTCACAGTAAGTGATGGTCCTGCATTCAGAGACATCCTGAAATCCGTTGCATGATGTCATTCAAAGAAGAAGCGACTTCAGAGTTCCCCACTTTGACTTCAGTGTTAAACTCTCCACCTCCATGACCTTATACAACCAATTTACTTCTCACTTCAAAGTTGATTTTCTGGATGATGCCACCACACTGGGCCATGAAAGAAACAAAACTAGAAGTTGTTACAATGCCTGATAATTTATGTTTTTGTGGGGTTTTTTGGGCCAGGTTCGGCAGTTACACATTTTTTTCTCTATTTGTTATTTATAATTTTATTTCTTGTTTTTAATTATTGTAATAAATTATTATAATTAAATATTTTTGGACAGTTTTACTCTGCAGTGTGCTGCTTTTCCAGAAAATGTATAAATTAACTTTAGATGTTGTCATTCCTACTGCCATGTAGTAGGACCAACATAGTTGGAACAATACCTAAGTATGTCTGATCCCTCTGGTTATCCTTGTCCGTGAGAATGGGTATGTCACACAATGACCAGAACTTAACTTCGCTATAATATGCATCAGTAAGAGCTAGCCATGTGGTCCCAAGAGAACCTGTCACCAGATTTTACCCCACTACTCCAGTAGCCCCCTAAGAGAAGGTATGAAATGTCCTTTCTAGAATTCCCTCTTTGATGTTAAATCTCGCCCATTTACCTAGTTTAAAAAACCTCCAAAGTCATGTGAAAATTAGCGGAAAATGTCTTTTAGCAGAGAAGAATCTGGCTCAGTGGCTGAAGGGGAGCATTAATTTAGATTCATATATCATGGTGTGCACAACATCTAGAACCATAGTTCTTGTAACATACTAGAAAAGAGAATTTCCTCTTTCAAACTGCATCAGGTTTGTGGTTCTGTGATCTACAAAACTGGAGATATGGGAAAGTAAACATATTTGGGAATGCAAGCTGCAGATAAAGATGCAATTCCTTGCTGTGGAAGGTATTTATCAGAGCTTGTACTTAAAGGGGTATTCTCGTCTGGGCACTCACATTCAGTTTCATTAATCTGCCATATATAAACATTTCTTCAATTGGATGTTATTAAAAAAAATACTCCTGTGTGAAGATAATTTCTCATAAATGTAGTGATATGGTCCCTTAGAAACAAGACTGTGTCCTCGGATACGACCACCTCTGCTGGAGGGATTGCACAAAGAAACAAAAGGTTTTTGTATATGAAATGTCCGGGAGTTACTGCATAACACCAAAGCCGTCCTGTGGTAATGATTGCTGAATCCCTTTGGTCAGGCAGGAATCAATAGCGCATGTCTGGCCACTGCTGCCAAAGTGTGACGTGGTCGTATCCGGGGAAGCTATCTCGTTTCTAAGGGACAACATGGCTAAATTTATAGGAAATTATCTTCACACAGGAACATTTTTAACATTTTTAATTAACATCCAATTGAAGAAATGTTTACGTATGGCAAATGAATTTAATGAAATGTAAATGCCCTGATGGGAATACCCCTTTAAATTTGTAGTGCAAAGTTGTTGTTTTTTTTTAAATGTATTAAGACATAAAAAATATGCGAATTTGGTATTTTCACTATCATACTATATAGGGAAGGTGGGCAAAGTCAGCTAAATTCAGAGATACAAGAACATGGGAACATCCATTTTAATGTTGTGAGTTTCAATTTAAGAATATGGATGCAAAGTATTTCCGATTTGGTATAATTGTCTTTGTAGGAAGATATCCCTTCAAGGTCTGAGAGGGTTTTAAATAGAGGGGAAAATGAAGATATATGAGGCACTAGGTTGGGCCTCCACATAAGACACTAAGATACTTTGACACGAGTCTAGAGAGAGGGCATACCTTATTTTTTTAAACTATAGGATCGGCCAGTCCAAAAGACGTGTCAAGTCTTGGGTCAAGCGCTCACCTGTGCTCCTCTCCGTACACCAGACTCACAGCGATCCGACTCCCCTGCCCTCGTTCCTGCGCCTCCCTGTGTGTACCCGCCTCCTAGGGCCCGCATGCTCTGGCTCCCAAAGATTTAAAGGGCAAGCGCACCACTGATTGGTGCCAGCCATTCTCAGAATCCTTGATAACCCAGCCACTCCCTGCACACCCCGCCGGGTCTTTGACAGTAAGATCCGGCCATGGATCCTGCCAAGTTTCTGCTAAATTACATGGCTGATCTTACCATCATCGTGGTCCAGCAGTCCCAGCAGATTGCCGCCAACAACAACCTGCCGTCAACAACCTGGACAAGTCACCCCCATGTTGCAGCAATTAATGACTACTTTGCAGCAGCGTCAAGTAGCTCCTCCTGCTACTCCGGTTGGCATACCTTCCGCTGAACCTTAGCTGAGACTCTCCAAGCCCTCCAAGTATGATGGGGACCCCAAGTTGTGCAGGGGTTTTATCACTCAGTGCTCCTTGCACATTGAACTTATGCCGACACAGTTTGTCATGGAACGGTCTAAGGTGGCTTTCATCATCAGCCTGCTCTCTAGGAAGGCCATGGCATGGGCTACTCCCCTCTGGGACAGAAAAGAGCCATTCGCAGCTTATATGAAATGCTTCTTTGATGAGTTCCGGTCCGTCTTTGAGGAACCTGCGCGGGCATCTTCTGCAGAGACTGCACTGCTGAATCTGCATCAAGGGGACTCATCTGCCGGTGATTTCGTGGTTCGGTTCTGTAGCCTGTACTCTGAACTAGCCTGGAACAAAGCAGCCCTGGTCGTAACCTTTAAAAAGCGACTTTCTGGATAAGTGAAAGATGAACTGTCTGCACCTGACCTGCCGTCTACCCTGAGTGACCTCTCTGGCCACTCAGATTGACATCCGGTTTATGGAGCATTCTGAGGAGCAACGTCTCGACAGATGCAAGACAGGGCCCGACATTTGCCCCGCCTGGCTCCTGCCTTCCAGCTGCAGAGGAACCGTTGCAGGTGGATAGAGCATGGCTGAATCTCCAGAAGCATTCCAGGCGACGTCAGGAGAACCTCTGTCTCTATTGTGCCAGCCCAGGACACTTCCTTCAGACCTGTCCATTCCGTCCTCAGCATCCAGGAAACGCACGCACCTAGGATTCTTGGGAGAAGCGTCTCTAGGTGAGAACAAAGCTTCTCCATGTCTGAACATGCCTTTCTTACTTAGCTATGGGATGGGTAATCAGTTTCCAGTCTCTGCCTCCCTGGATTCCGGTACTGCAGGAAACTTTGTGGATGCTGCCCGGGTCTCTCAGTATCATCTACCTATGGTCCTTCTCGAGAAGCCGCTGGTCATCTCGTCTGTCAGTGGGCAGATTCTCCATGACCCATTCCGGTACCGCACTGAATCCTTATGCCTGCAACTAGGGGCCTTCCACAAGGAAAGACTTTCATTTTACGTGCTAACCTGGTCCACATCGTCGGTTCTTCTGGGTCTTCCGTGGTTTCAGTGCAACACCCCAGTGCTCAACTGACAGACCGGTGAAGTTCTCCACTGGGGACTGGAATGGCAGTCACGCTGTTTTCAGTTACCTTGTACCGTCTCCAACATGTCTCTTCCAATGTCCCCCAAGCTTCTGTTGGGCCTCCCCGCTCCTTATACTTTGCCAACGTCTTTTCAGAGAAGCAAGCGGAGACTTTGCCAACACACAGTCCCTGCGACTGTCCTATTGACCTGCTGCCGGGCACATATCCCCCACAGGGTTGGGTGAACCCAGTGTCTTCACCAAACTAGACCTTTGTGGGGCATATAATCTCATCAGTATCCGCCAAAGAGATGAGTGGAAGACTGCCTTTAATACTCGTGATGGGCACTTTGAGTATTTGGTCATGCTGTTTGTTCTCTGTAACGCACCAGCTGCTTTTCAGGAGTTCCTCAATGACATTTTCAGAGATTTGTTATAACTGTGTTGTGGTCTATCTCGATGATATCCTGGTCTTCTCTATGGACCTTGAATCCCACCGGCCCCAAATAAGGCAAGCCCTCAGACATTTAAGAACCAACCGCCTTTACGTCAAACTCAAGAAGTGCTAGTTCCACCAAAAGAGCCTTCAGTTCCTCAGCTACATCATTTCTGACAGAGGCCTACAGATGGATCCTACTAAGTTGTCTGTGGTACTCCAGTGGCCTCGCCTAGTTGGACTACATGCCATACAGATATTCCTGGGCTTGGCCAATTACTACCGGCAGTTTATTCCACTGTTCTCCTCCCTTGTATCTCCTATCATGGTGCTGACGAAGAAGAACGCCAATCCTAAACTCTGGCCTCCGGCGGCTGAAGAAGCTTTTTCTAAACTGAAGTCAGCCTTTCCCTCACCCCAGTTCTCACATGGCCTGATACAGAGAAGCCATTCCAGCTGAAGGTTGATGCCTTCTCAGTGGGAGCTGGAGAATTGCTCACCCAGAAAGGGCCCAATGGCTGAACTCTCACAAGGGTTCTTTTCTAAGACTTTCTCCTCTGCAGTGAGGAATTGCTTCTGGCCATAAAACTTGCCATAGAAGAGTGGCGCTATTTTCAGGAGGGAGCTCACTTTCCAGTCTGCATATACACTGATCTCAAGAATCTCCTCTATCTCCAGACTGCTCAACGGCTCGATCCGCAACAAGCTCGCTGGTCACCCTTCTTTTCCTGTTTTAATTTCCTAATTTACTTTCTGATGTTATTGTGGAAGAACCGGCTCCTCAGCATGTCATTCCTCCTGAACAACTGGTTGTTGCCGCTCCAGTGGACCTTTGACAGCTTCCTCCTGGCAAGACCTACGTCCGACCTGATCTTCGTAAGAAGATACTGACTTGAGGACATTGCTCACGTGTGTCTGGGCACCCTGGGGTGCAACACTTTGTCGCCCTTATGTTTCTATTGGTGGCCTAATCTGGTCAAAGATGTACAAGATGTTTTGGGTTCCTGCGCTTCTTGTGCCCAAAATAAGCCATCTTGTCTCAAACCTGCTTCTGTTGTTGCCGATACCCAGCTGTCCGTAGACTCACGTGGCTATGGATTTTATCACAGAACTTCTGCCTTCCTCTGGTTATACCCTCATTTGGGTGGTAACTGGATGGTTTTCCAAAATGTCCCACTTTGTTCCTCTGCCAGGTCTGCCGCCTGCCAGTCTTTTCTTCCTTCACATCTTCCGGCTTCATGGACTTCCTCAGCACATCGTTTCTGACCACGGGGCTCAGTTTGTTTCCAAGTTCTGTCAATCTCTGTGCAGTCAGCTTAATGTGAAATTGGATTCTTCCACTGTGTACCATCCGTAATCTAATAGCCAAGTGGAAAGAGTTACTCAGTCTCTGGGCTGCTATCTTCGCCATTTTGTCTATGCCCATCAGGACGACTGGTCCACTCTGTTTAATGGATTAATGGATGCTTAAAAGGGTATTCTCGTCTGGGCATTCACATTAATCTGCCATATATAAACATTTCTTCAATTAAATATTATTCTAAATGTAAATGCCCAGATGCGAATACCCCTTTAATACTATCTACATGCAGGGGCGTAACAGTACAGTGGTTGCAGCCATAGCAGCAGCTATGGGGCCTGCAGTGTCGGAGGCCAACATCATCTGAACTGACATTAAAGAATGGAGAAGTGTATATGGGAAGTGTGTGTATCTGTGATGTGTATATGCTATACATGTATATGGTTTGTATGTACTGTATGTGTGTATACATGCTACATGTATATGCATATACACTCACCGGCCACTTTATTAGGTACACCATGCTAGTAAAGGGTTGGACCCCCTTTTGCCTTCAGAAGTGCATCAATTCTTTGTGGCATAGATTCAACAAGGTGCTGGAAGCATTCCTCAGAGATTTTGGTCCATATTGACATAATGGCATCACACAGTTGCCGCAGATTTGTCGGCTGCACATCCATGATGCAAATCTCCCGTTCCACCACATCCCAACGATGCTCTATTGGATTGAGATCTGGTGACTGTGGAGGCCATTTGAGTACAGTGACCTCATTGTCATGTTCAAGAAACCGGTCTGAGATGATTCCAGCTTTATGACATGGCGCATTATCCTGCTGAAAGTAGCCATCAGATGTTGGGTACATTGTGGTCATAAAGGGATGGACATGGTCAGCAACAATACTCAGGTAGGCTGTGGCATTGCAACGATGCTCAATTGGTACCAAGGGGCCCAAAGAGAAAATATTCCCCACACCATGACACCACCACCACCAGCCTGAACCGTTGATACAAAGCAGGATGGATCTATGAACAGCAAAAGAAAAAAGGTAGGGTCAGCTCACTCACGTCTGCACCGATATGTAGAGTTCATAGTCTTGTGGTGGAGGGTGCTCGGATAAAGAAACATGTGTCGATCGCCAGTAACAAACCAAGAATCCAAAAGACAAACAAATCCAGCACTCCAAGTTTCAAGTAGACTGATAAAAAATCTGTAAAGGTTTATTTAATCCATTTATAAAAAAGAGAAAAAAGACATACGGTCAGGAGACCCAAAAGGACCTACGCGTTTCGAATGATTATATTACATTCTTAGTCATGGTCCCAACAATACATGTGAGACACACACTTTTAAAAGCACAAGAGGAAATACATACCAGGTGATAACAATGCCACTGATTGTTCAACGTTCACGCATCAGCGGATCACCACTGCGCATGCGTATAACTAGAAACCAAACTTCGTATTATCAGATAGTAAAAAGAACATGAATAGTTGGGATTATAAAGATAGTATAATATTAATAAAGGTACATTAGGTCAGTTCTATTATTTAAACCATTGGGGCTTCTTGTTGTGAGGTTAAGGATCCAGAAAGCCTCGCGATTACGGAGCTTCCGTTCCCTATCTCCACCTCTAACCGGAGTTCTTATCTTTTCAATACCAATAACTGAAAAAGATGACATATCACCTCCATGTATCTGTAGAAAATGTTTGGATAGGTTAGAGATATATTTGTCATTAAAGTTTGAACCGTCTGAGATATGTTCACTGATGCGTTTTTTCAGAGGACGAATAGTGCTACCAACATATTGTATGTTGAAGGAGGTGCAGGTAACAAGGTAAATAACATATCGTGTGTTGCAGTTTATAAAAGAATAAATGTTATTAGTAGAGATGAGCGAACATACTCGTCCGAGCTTGATGCTCGTTCGAGATAGGGGGCATGGATGGTGGTATATACTAAGTATTCCATCAACTTAAAGGGGTTGGCCACATCACCTCATGATATTTGTAATGTGTGTGTAAATGTGTGTGTGTGTGTGGGGGGGCAGATATTAGGTTATTTAGCAATATACACTATTAATAGTTATGCTCTACTTTCTTGATATGTAAAGTGAAGCCTCCTGTCTTTTACCTCATCAGCCACAGATTCCTGTCCATAAAATGGCCGCGGATGGAGGGTCATGTGATCTTTAACTGTCCATGAACAATCACGAGGCGATCACATGACCCTCCATCTGCGGCCTCCATCTTTGCGCAGCAAAGTCAATCTCACTTATTTGCTTTGCCTCTCGGCCGGTCTCTTCTTCCCAGTGCAGAAGGTATAACATTTAACAGTATTTTTAGGCAGCAGGTGTTGCTTTATAGTGGATGACAGTACCCTTGATAATACTACTCCCTACAGGTGTTGCTGCCCTGAGGTGGCAAGCTCAAGTCGCCTCATGGCAGGTGTTTGCCTGGTTTCAGATTTCATCCTCCTTCTTCAGGTTGGGAATAATGTATACTGCTGGTATGGACTGGAAGGACTCTAGCTGGTGGATAGTTTTATGAGTTCTTGGAGCCATGTGGACATCACTGGAGTTAGAACTGAAACATGCGAATACTACTATTTCTACAACATCTACTCCCTCCAGTACTGTATAACCTGACAGTAGAGATGAGCGAACATACTCGTCCGAGCTTGATGCTCGTTCGAGCATTAGCGTACTCGAAACTGCTTGTTGCTCGGGACGAGCACTCGAGCATCGGGAAAAGTTCGTCTCGAATAACGAGTACCCAAGCATTTTAGTGCTCGCTCATCTCTAGTAACAAGACATTTTTTAACAAAAGTCCAAGAACAATTTTTTTTATTTACCCCAGAAAGATTTTTTTATGCTGGCAATACATAATTTTTTTATTTACCCCAGAAAGATTTTTTTATGCTGGCAATACATAATTCAAAGCAGGATATAGGCCCGCTCTTCAATCTTACTTCATATCCTGATTTAGTAGGAGTTTGTGAGGAGCAATGTGTTCTTGAAATGTAAAGTAAAGATCCTGGTTCAGAAATGTCTTTTACCTCAACAGCCAGACATACCTTTACATGCAATGGTCGTAGATGGAGAGTCATGTGATCTTTGACTGTCCATGACCAATCTACTGTCCATGAACTTAAGCTTTCATCCATGAATAGTATGATTAGGTGCTAGAAGGGAGATTGGTCATAGACAGTTATAGATTACTTTTCATCTGCGGCCTATTTATGGACACAAATTTTTGCTGATGAGGTTAAAGACACTTCTGAACCCGAGAGCTTTACTTTACATTTCAAGAAAGTGGTGCAGAACATTTAAAGTAAACCGACACATGCCTTTTCTAGTTTTAGCTGATGTCAAGGAGACATCAGGGTATTAATGCATATGCAGGATGTTCTTTTCATTAGGCATGCATTAAAAAAGTGAAAAAAATAGGAGAATCACCAAAGAGCCAACGTACCACATTGAGCGGTCCATTAATAGCTAAGTCTCCACAAAATTCACATAAAGGTACACACCACACCAAGCATTTTAATCACTTAAAAATATTGGTTGTTTGGTAGTTTTTTAAAAATCCTTTATTAAATATTTAACATATATATATCCATAAAATTCAACAATTTAGTGGTTTGGAAAGTGTATACATCATCATAACCATTTTTCCACACATTTCATTTAAACTAACTTACAAATTATATATTCCCCCGACATTCCCATATAAAGGGGAAACAATGGGGCACATTTACTTACCCAGTCCAGTCGTGATCCCACGGCGCGTTCTCCAATGAGGATTCGGGTCTGCCGGGATTCACTAAGGTCCATGCGCCTGATATCCACCAGGTGTCACTGCTGCGCCGAGGTCCGGCAGGGTTCACCTTCTTCATCCCGATGTATGTGAGTGTTCTTGCGACACAATTTTTTTTTTTAATTCCGTGTTTTTTCCGAATTTGGTGCAAATCGGAAATATTCGGGAAACCCGACTAAAATGCGTGATTTGGACCCTTAGTAAATGAGTCCCAATGTGTGTATTATAAACCTTCTACCCTATCCTTCCCCTACCGCCATCCCTCCCTACCCCCAGAAGGAAAAAAAGAAACAAAAAACAGAAAAAAAAGGAGCGTCGATTTCTTAATGCCATAAACCATATATTTTCCCATTTAGTGATCTGCCCTCCCCTCATACGATATGTTTTTTCATACTGGGCCACCCTAAGGGTTAGATTGTACCAAAGTTCCTTCGAAGGGGGTTCTTTATCTCCCCACTTTCGCGCCACACAAACTAGTTTTCATCACTCTTGCTATTAGATCTTTTTGGGCTTTAGATGCCCTCTCTTATTCCACAGGGCCGAGAATAGCGTTTTTCACTGATTTCATGCATTCCAACCCAGAATCCCAGATGTATACTCAAAAACTTCCCCACAAAACTTGACCATCGCCGAACACTACCAAATAACATGTAGGAACCCCGCATCCAACTCCTTACATTTATAGCAGCTTGAATTCTCCGACATAATAGAGCAGGAGTGTAATATATTCTATACACCATATTAAACTGTATCACCCTATAATCTCAATTATAAGAACTTTGCTTTATGTTCCTATATATTCTCCCCCATTCCTTATCAAGAACCCCGATCCCCATCTGCCATTTTACTTTTGACCGGTGCAAAAAATTTGAGTATTCTTTTACAATAAATTTGCACATTTTTGATACTGTTCTCCTAGTGCTAGTGACTGTTCTAACAAAGTCCAAACCCTCGTGAGATTCTTTCTTTAATTTGATCAAGTGTTTACCCCTCTTCAGTGCATATGCCAATTGCATATTCCTAAATATGTCATCATCACCCTTCAATCTATATTTCACTTTTTGTTCTTCAAACTTAACTAATTTATTATAAAGCACTTCTTGTGATATATATTTCACTCCTTTTTTTATCCAAAACCCCCTATCTGGTTTCAATTTCATGTCAGGCAGATTATCATTAAACCACAGTGGAGTTTGTTCAAGAAATCCTTGCACCATTAATATTTTTTTAGTTTCTGACCATGATTTGCGCAGGGATTTACCAATTTCCCATTCTTGAAGAAACATGCTCAGAGAAAGCACAATATCATCTGCATATAAACAGATCTTATCTTGTATGCCACTAACCCCCCACCCCTCCCACCCCGAATTCCAACATCCTCCCTTATCATAATCGCCAGGGGTTCTATATATAATGCAAATAAAAGAGGGGATAGTGGACACCCCTGACTGGTGCCCCTAGATAATGGTAAGGGTTCTGAAAAAATGTCCCCCATTTTAATTCTAGCCACAGGGCAGTTGTACATACTCTTCATAAAGCCAATAAATCCGTCCCCTATACCGAACTTAGCCATAACTTTCCATAGTAAACTCCACTCCACCCTATCAAACGCTTTAACCACATCCAAAGATGGGATGGAGCGGAGATCCCCCCAACCCATTTTGCATGGCTGAGAATATTTTAAATATACATTCATTTATCCTCCTATTCGGGATGAACCTCTTCTGATCCCTGTGCATGATATCTTGAACTACCTTTTGCAACCTAAGTGCTAATGCTTTTTATGTCAGTATTTAATAACAATATAGGCCGAAATGAGCCCACTTCCATCAGATCTTTTCCTTTCTTAGGGATTAACGTAATATTGGCTTCTGCCATCGCCCTTGAGACTGATTTGTCAAAAAACGCTGCCCTAAACGTGTCTAATAAATGAGGGAGAATCTCTTTTTGATGTTTCTTATAAAAGCTAAAGGGGAGTCCATCGGGACCCGGGGTAGAGGCCCTTATACATAAACGTAATGCCTCCGAAATTCCAGCCAGCGTCAATTCCGAATCCAAATAGTCCTTCTGAGACTGTGATATTGTTGGAAATGGTACCTTCCCCAAAAAATTACCAATTTCTGTTCCTTGCATGTCAATCTGTGATCTATACAGATCCGAATAATATCTGCCAAACACCTGTGCAATCTGTCCTGAGGTACTCCTTATAACTCCGTCCTCGTCTCTAATTGCCACAATGAAGCAAGTATCTGTCTCATAACAAAATTAGTACAAATGGTTGGTGTGTGGTTCTTTTGGAGAAAGTTACATTGAGATCCATAGGTTTTCAGGCTTAAAAATGAACCACATTTATATAAGTTGATATAACTTTGGTGCATGGTCATTATGCAGTGAGTACCCATTCTCTCACCGCACCATGACCATACATGGGGAAATGTGGGACATGTCAGAGAAGAGGGGTGAGCAGCATTCATACCTCCTTCTCTCCAGCACACTGACGTATGCCTAATCGGTCATAGGCATTCGTGTATATGTACCCATAAATTGTAGCCACCCTATACCCTCTTATATTGGGGCCCTCATACCCCTCATATTGTGGCCTCTTGTCTCTCCATTATCGTGTGGCCCCTCTCAATTCCTCATATTGTTGCCCCTCATATCTTGTGGGCCCTCATATCCCATAATGTTAGGGACCTCATACTCCTCATATTGGGGCCGCTCATCTTCCCCTCATCTTGCGGTCCCTATCAACTCCTCATACCGTTGCCCATATCTTGTGGGCCCTCATACCACCTTATATTGTGGCCCCTCATCTTGTGGACCTTCATACCCCCTTATCTTGTAGGCCCTCATTACCCCTTTATGGTGGTCCCTTATACCCCTTTATATTGTGGGCGCTCATACCCCCTTATATTGTGGCTCCCTCTCATTTCTCCCTCATATTATGGCCCCTCATCTTCCCCCATATTGTGACCCCCTGTTATCGTCCCTTCATTTTATGGCCTACTTTATATTGGGGGCCCTCAGACCCCCTCAAGTTGTTTCCCCTCTCATCTATTCCTCATAGCGTGATCCCTCATACCCCATTATATTGTGACCCTCCATACACCCTCATCTTGTGGTCCCTCTTACCACCTTATATTGTGGCCTTTCATACCCCTTATATGGTAGGACTTCATACCCTCTTATATGGTGGCCCCCTCATCTTATGGCCCTTTATACCCCATTATATTGTGGCCCTTCATACCCCCTTATCTTGTGTATTTTTATCCCCCCTCATTTTGTGGCCCCTGATCTTTCCATTTTGAGGCCCCTTATCTTTTCCTCCATTCCTTGTTTTAAATTTATTTTAAAAAATAACAAACACTACATACTTACCTTTCCCCGTTCCCCAGCAGATCTTCTCTTCGTATCTTCCCCAGTAGCAAAACACAGAGGAACAATGATGATGGAGAGAACTGATTGCTCGCTGCATCATCATGATATCTCTCTATCTGTGTCCAACATTGGTGGCTAAGTTCGACCCTGCCATTAACTGTTATCCTCCCCAAACCAGGGAAAAAATTCCATCCAACTTCAGACCTATCACATTGTTTAATAACAATTGGAAGCAAAATTATAGGTAACTGGATGTGTCCGCGGTCCTCAAGCACTTGTCAACACCAGGTGATCAACCTAATCAACACTGCAAATCAGAAGAGATAGAGGCTGTGGAAAGAAGAAATGACCTGGTGAACTGACCATATGCTTCCTCAGTGGTGCATAGATTTGGAATATCTGGAAATATTTTCTCAGCCATTTCAGTATTATACTTAAATCGAACAGCACAAATGTTTGTTAATGGCGTGCGACTTATACCTGTTGAATGGCATGGACCAGGGTTGTCCCTTAGCCCCCATATTTTTTATATAATCTATTCAACCCCTGTCCTTGCTGAAGCGACCAAGAAGCATCCAGATATCAGCAGATTGATGCTGGGGCCATATCAAGTTGCCCTCTCTGCCGATGTTATCATACTGATGTTAACAGCACCATATCCTCCTTTTTCCCTCTATTTAAAACCCTCTCAGACCTTGAAGGGATATCTTCCTTTAAAATCAATTATACAAAATCTGAAAGGGCACAATGCAGAGTAAAATTGTCCGACAATTATATATTTATAATCGTTTATTACAGCAATTAAAAACAAGATATAAAATGATAGATCAACAAAAACAGAAAAAAATGATTTAGACGCCTTAAAAAGAATTTTTATTGTATTAAACCATTAACCTCCTCAGGTAGTGTATGAAAATACCATTCTAGAATTCCCTCTTTTATGTGAAATATCTCCCAATTACCTCTAAGAAATGTCCCCAAGTTATGCTACTTAGAAAATAGTGATGCAAAAAGTATAGATTTTTCCCCACATTAGGTTTTATTGTGCAAAATTAGTAAAAACGTAAGCAAAAATATTGAAATTTGGTATTGCGGTAATCATACTGACAAAATTTGATATATTACATTGGGTATATATGGTGAACACCAAAAAAACAGTTGTCTCTTCCTGTGGTAATAACTTTTCAACACCTTAAGATATCCTTGTGATTTTGAGAGTAGTTTATGTTAGTAATATCATTTCGGTGATCAGTTTCTTTTTTTTGGGGGGGGGGGGAATTCAATAATCTAGGAAAAATTTGAAAAAAGTTACAATTTTCAAATGTTCTACTTTTTAGACAAAAAGTCAAACCACAATTTTTTTTTTGTAGAAACCTTTTGCCACTGGTCTTCTTTTTATTTCCATAATTTGTTCGACATTTCCATTTTTCTACGGATCTGGGAAGGTTTCAAGTTTAACTTCCCAGATTTTCAAGAGATTTTAAAAAATGCTAAATTTTTGGTGACCAATTCAGTTTGGAAGTGCCCTATAAAGGCTTTTGTACCATATTCCCCCACAAGTAACACCATTTTATGAACCTAACATCTCAAGCTATTCAAATCAGCATTTGAAAAGTCGGTTAACTCTTTAATTCTTCCTCTGAAAGCAAACAAATATGGATAGAAAATTTTAAATTTAAATTTTTGAATAAGATTAATCTCATTTAGCCCTAAAATGGACACATTCAGAAGGAATTTGAGGTAAATATACATCCCAAATTTTTTCCCCGCTTCTTCCGAGTACGGCAATACCAGGCATGTGGATGTCAACTGCTGTTTCTTCGCACTGCGATGTCCAGAGCACAGTTAGTGCTATTGGGTTTTTAGCAGCCAATTTGGCTACAAATGCTTTGTGGTGCCACAGTGTACTTTAAGAGCCCCTGAAGTACCAGTAAAATAAAAAACCTCCAAAGATGTCACCATTTTGGAAACTACACCCCTCAAAGAATTTATCTGGGGGTGTGGTGAGCATTTTAACCCCCAACATGATGGTCAAAATTTAATGCAAAGTAAATGGTGCATAGTAAAAATTGTGTTTTTATCTCAAAAATGTCACTTTAGTGCCTAATATATTGTGCCCAACTCATGGCACTTTAGACAATCACCCCAAAAAGCATTCTGTTGGTTGTCCTGAGTATGGAAATACCACAAAAATTGACAGGTTGGGGCACAGCAGGGCTGAGAAGGGAAGGAGCAAAATTTTTCTTTTGGAGCACCCTTGTCACTAGACTGGTGTTGGGTTGCCCCTGAGGTACCAGTACAATAGAAACCCAATAGTGACCCCATTTTAGGAAAAGGCGCCCCTCAAACATTTTAACCCCTGAGATGCTGGGCCAAATGTAATACAAAATGAAGGGGCAGTGTAAAAATTGCATTGTTTTCTCAAGTGTGCCATAATAGGAAGAAATGTATTCAGCCCAACTCATGCCACTGTGGATAAACACCCCAAAAATGATTCTGTTGGTTACTACACATGTGGCAATACCCTATGTGTCGCAATAGTCTACAGGTTGGGGACATGGCAGGCCTGAGAAGAGTCAAGCAAAATCTAGCTTTTGGAGCACCCTTTTCACTAGACTGGTGTTGGGGCACCCCTGAGGTACCAGTATAATAGAAACCCCTGATTAGTGACCCTATTTTAGTAAAGGGCAACCCTCAAAGAATTTATTTAGGGTTGTATGAGCATTTTAACCCATAAGATCCTGGCTCAAATGTAACACAAATTGAATGGTGTCGAGTAAAATTTGCTTTGCAATTTCTCAAAATTTGTCATTGTAATGTCAGAAGTATTTTGCCCAATGCATGCCACTGGAGACAAACACCCCAAAAATCAGCATGCAGGTTCTCCCCTGTACGTGGCAATAATCTACAAGATGGAGACATGGCAGGGATCTTGTGCCCAGCTTCTGCCACGGGAGACAAACACCCCAAAAATCATGATGCAACCTCTCTCTTGTCCTTGTACCTAGGCACTTCAGAAGTCCCAGGCACTTCAGCACTACTACGAAAGCGCCTTCTCGGGTGTTCCTCAGAGTAGCTTTGTGAGGACGAGGTGAACAAATAAAACGTCCCCACACTCGTCCCCACTATCAGACTCCATATTGGAGGCCATATAATTATTTACCTCCAAGTCAGTATATGTCTTCTGGGACATGCTGGGGGGATAGTACACAACCTACACAGAACAACACAGAACAACGCCTGCTCCTCCACAAATCGCCTGCTCCTCCACACAACGCCTTCTCATTCACAAATTGCCTACTCATCCACAAAACGCCTGCTCCTCCACAGAATGACTGCTCCACCACAAAATGCCTACTCCTCCACAAAAAACCTGCTCCTCCACAGACCGCCTACTCCTTCACAGACCGCCTACTCCTCCACAGAATGCCTACTCCTCCACAGAACGCCTACTCCTCCACAGAACGCCTACTCCTCCACGCTACGCTTAATCCTCCACGCTACGCCTATTCCTCCACGCTATGCTTACTCTTCCATGCTACTACTATTCCCCCACACTACTACTACTCCCCCACGCTACTACAACTCCTCCAAGCAATGTTGGAGGGCGTTGTCCTAGTAAGATCTGTCCAAAAATCATCACAGATCGCTGTCATTGGCCAGTCTGTATTGACTGGCTAATGGTGACGATCAGTATCACAGGATCAATCTGATTGGTCCTTTGATGTCATTGGAGGGGTGTCGGCTGGCAATGCCCACCTCCCACCAAGGTGTCACCCTGTCTCGCAAAATACAAGTAGCGCTTGCGTCCGATGCGGAGTGTGAACAGGTTCATCAGCAGCTCTGATTAACCCTTTTAGACCCGCCGGTCACATTCTCATTGAGCGCGATGCTATGAGGAGTGGAGAAGAGAGAAACGGTAACGAACCGCATCTCCCTTCTCCCTAGGGTCTCCAGGTGTCTCTGGCGATTAACTCGGGAGCAGCAGAAGACTAAAGACGTTGCTACAGACTCCGGACCTGCGCCTGCTGATGTCTAAGGTCAGTGGGCGACCGAGAGGAGTTAAAGGGGTTGGCCTCTTTACCTCATGTTTTTTGTAATGTGTGTGATGTTAGATAATTTACCAATATACATCTATTAAAAGTTCTGCTCTGCTTTCATGATATGTAAAGTGAAGCCTCCTGTCTTTTACCTTATCAGACACACATTCTTGTCCATAAAATGGCTTCAGATGGAGGGTCATGTGATCTCTAACTAGCGATTGTTGATGGACTGTTAGAGATCACATGACCCTCCATCTGAAGCCATTTTATGGACAGGAATGTCTGTCTGATGAGGTAAATTATGCAAATTACCTAATATCCTGCCCCCCCCCCCCCCCACACACACACAATTACACACGCATTACAAAAAACATGAGGTAAAGTGGCCAACTCCTTTAAGATGGGTTTTCTCTTTTAATCTTTTGGAAATGTTAGGGCTAACTGAACGTATTACTGACAAAATCAGACCACTCTTAATTTCTCCCCCATTTTGATTTAATTACTTTGATCACTTCTAAGATCAAGGGGTTAACAATCTTACTAAAAGCTGTTTCTGATAGTTTGAGGGGTGCAGATTTGAAAACGGATTAATATATAAGGGGTTTTTAATATTATATATTTCAAATTTAATTAAAAACAATAATAATGCCAAAAAAAAAATCTATTCTAAAATCTCCTGGAAAATATTAAAAACTGATGTTAGATTTGTAAGCCACGTGACATAAACATAAATTATTCAGACATTTCAAAAATTATGTAAAGCAGAGCTATAGAAATGATATTTAGCAGTTTAGGGGATAAAACTATCTGACTAAAAACCAGATAATTTCAATTTTGAAAATTCATCATTTTTAAATTTTTTTAATAAATGAACGCAAAACTTAGGCAAAATTTACCACTAAAATGAAGTACAATGCCTGGCCTTCCACACAACCCCTGCTTCTCCACACGAAACGCCTGCTCCTCCACGCTACGCCTGCTCCTCCACGCTACACCTGCTCCTCCACGCTACGCCTACTCCTCCATGCTACGTCTACTCCTCCACGCTCTCCTACTCCTCCAGAGAACTACTTGACCACGCTACTCCTACTCCTCCACGATATGCTTATTCTTCTAGAGAACTCTTACTTGACCACGCTACGCCTACTCCTCCACAAAATGCCTACTCCTCCATGCTATGCCTGCCCCACCACAGAACACGATTGCTCCTCCACGCTACGCCTACTCCTCCACGCTACGCCTACTCCTCCACGCTACGCCTACTCCACGCTACGCCTACTCCAAGCTACGCCTACTCCTCCATGCTACGCCTACACCTCCACCTCCATGCTACGCCTACACCTCCACGCTACGTTTATTCTTCCAGAGAACTCTTACTCGACCCACTCCTCCATGCTATGCCAGCTCTTCCACAGAACACGACTGCTCCTCCACAAAATGCCTACACTTCCACAGAATGCCTACTCCTCCACAGAACGCCTACTCCTCCATGCTACACTTACTCCTCCATGCTACGCCCACTCCTCCACGCTACGACTACTCTTCCACGCTACATCTACTCCCCCACGCTACGCTTACTCCACGTTATGCCTTCTCCTCCATGCTACACCTACTCTTCCATGCTACACCTTCTCCTCCACGCTACGCCTACTCCTCCATGCTACACCTACTCCTCCATGCCACGCTTATTCTTCCAGAGAACTGTTACTCGACAATGCTACGCCTACTCCTCCACAAAATGCCTACTCCTCCATGCTTCGCCTACTCCTTTTTGCTGCACCTACTTCTCCATGCTACGCCTACTCCTCCATGCTATGCCTACTCCTCCAGAGAACTCCTACCCGACCACACTACGCCTATTCCTCCACGCTATGCTTACTCCTCCACGCTACGCCTACTCCTCCACGCTGCGCCTACTCCTCCATGCTGTGCCTACTCCTCCACGCTGCGCCTACTCCTCCACGCTATGCCTACTCCTCCACGCTATGCCTACTCCTCCACGCTACACCTACTATTCAGATTGGTCCTGTGATGTCATTGGAGGGGTGTCGGCTGGTGATGCCGACACCTCCCACTGAGGTGTCTCCCTGTCCCGCAACAGGGTGACGTCTAAAATGCAAGTAGCACTCGCGTCCTATGCAGAGCGTGAACAGGTTAATATTTATTTTGGTTGTGTGTTTTTTTAATTTATATGTCCCCCACAAGGTCATAAAAAACGCCTGGGGACATTTTCACTTTTTTTTGTTATTTTTACATTTTACTTCATTTTACACTCTTTTACACGCTTTTACAAGTTTTCCCCTGTAACTGAGGCATCTATAAGAACCTCAGTTACAGGGGAAATGTCCACCTGTCACTGGGGATTGTGATCGGAGCTGTACTGGGTCTAATTAGACCCAGCAGCTCTGATTAACCCCTTTAGACCCAGCGGCCGAGGAGAGAGAAGCAGTAACGAACCACATCTCCATTCTCCCTAGGGTCTCTGGGTGTCAGAGACCGGGTCCATTTTTAGCAATTTATGTGGTAAAACTATCTGCCACAAAACTAGATAATTTCAATTTTGAAAATTCATAATTTTTAAATTTTTTTAACGCGAAACTTAGCCAAAATTTACCACTAAAATTAAGTACAACATGTGACAAAAAAAACAATCTAAAAAAAGCGCTTTCATAAGTACAGTATTTTTCGGACTGTAAGGCGTAGTATAAGGGGCACCATCAATAAATGCCTGCTAAAACATCTAGGTTCATATAAAAGGCGCGCCAGATTATAAGGCGCACCTGATTATAAGGATGAATTACCAGCAGGTGGCAGACCTGTGCACAGTTCAAGGCAGCTGTTGTCTGTAAGTACAGTTCATATATAAGGCGCACTGGACTACAAGGCGCACCTTTGATTTCTGAAAAAACAAAGGAGTTTTTGTGCGCCTTATACTCCAAAAATTCGGTAAGTAAAATGATAAGTGAAATGAACTTTCTGTATCAATTCCTCAATGTTTTCTAGATCTCTGCTTGCTGTCCTGCTATAGGAAGCTTCATTGTTCACTTCCTGTGGCCAGAAATCTGTCCATGGTCACACAGGTGCATGATTAGTTATAAACCACAGCTCTGATTACTCTCTGTGATATAACGAACTGTGCACTTATGTGACCATGGTCTGATTACTGTCCACTGAAGTAAACATCGAAGCTTCTTATGGAATCACAAAAAGCAAAGATCTAGAAAACCATAAGGAATTGATACAGAAAGGATGTGGGAAAATTGTATCATTTTTCATCATACAAGCTATAAAGCTATAAAGCTATAAACTGGCTATGTTCCGAACGGGTTAAAGACGAGAAACACATTTTTCACCAGGCTTATAGCATATGGTTACAGAGCCAGAGATACAGACAAAGTTAGAAATGTAAGCTACATTCCGCCTATTTTTTAACTACCGGTGTAGCCATTTTTGTAGCCCACAGAACAAGAAGCTTATTAAATCCAAAAGATGACGCAAAAAGAAAGTTTCTAGGAACCAAAACTAGATACTTCTGAAATGCGACTACTGCTGCAACCATTAAACTGGATTCATCTTGCTAAAAATGGGATGAGAAGAGTCATATTTGACTGACTTTAGGGGAAAGTTTTTTTTATAGGTAAATGGGTGATATTTCACATATGGGAAAATTCTGGAAGGGACATTTCATACCCTCATGGGACTAGTAGTTTAGTGCAGTAAAACCTGACTACAGGTTCTCTTTAAGTCATGTCTAATATATATATATATATATATATATATATATATATATATATATATATAGCTGAGTGTGTGTATGTATGTAAGGATGCATGCATGTATGTATGTCCACTAAAGGAATCAGCACCGTCGCATTTAAAATCACCAAATTTTGCAGATGTTGCCTGTGACTCAGGGAACGTAATAGACCAGGTTTTGAGCCAAAATTTTCACACCACGCTTTCCAAAATCCACTTATTAACCACCATATACAGGAGCCATTGTCTGCTACTGCTGTGGTAGTTGGAAGATGAGCCGTGATTGGTTGCAGTTCTGTCTCTAGTCATTACTATGAGCTCTGAGCTGTGATTAGTTACTATAGGCAATGAGTAGAAGACACTTATGTGTGAGGTAAGATGGGTAGGGATACAGAGATAGGGGGAGATTTATCAGAAATATCTGAGGTAAAACTGTTACAGTTGCCCATCAGCTTTAATTTTATAAACAGTTGTGCAAAAATGAAACTTGACTACCGGTGACAGATTGAAAGAGACTGCCGGCGACAGATAGTGACCGAAAGAGACCTCTGGCAACAGACAGTCACTGAAAGAGATGCTGGCGACAGACAGTCTCTGAAAGAGGTTGCCGGAGATAGACAGTCACTGAAAGAGACTTCTGGCGGCAGACAGTCACTGAAAGAGACTGCTGGCGAGACAGAGACAGTCTGAGACAGTCTATAGATATATATATATAAAATATTTTTTGTTAACCCCATCTATTTGTTTGTAGCTAAAAACAGTTATTTACTATCCCGGGCAACACAAGGAGCTACAGCTAGTAATAAAATTCTATTTTGAATCTTTAAATATTCTTTTTTGCTAGTAATTTCTTGAATCCTTCCAGCACTGCTTTGTTCCTAACTGAATAGACCATCGGATTTACCATTGGTGTGATATATGTAAAGGCCATTACAAATTTCTTGTTCTTATCCAAATAATAAGATTCAGGTGGCCGAAAATACATAAACCAAAGGCAGCCATATTCAACTACGACTATAGTGAGGTGAGATGAGCAGGTGGAGAATGCCTTCCACCTACCCTCCGTGGTGTGGATTTTCAGGACGGCATTGATAATATAGCTATAGCTAATAATTAGCAAACAAAATGAAATATTCAAAACACAAAACGCAACAAGGCAGACCATAAATTCACTGGCAGGATATGATTTGTGTTTGTGACAAGTCAATACAAAAGTCTGTCCAACATCACAGTAGAAGTGATCAATCGTAGGAAAATGGCAAAAAGGGAGTCTAAATACAGCATAAACAAGAATGAAGGAGAAAAAGCAGGCAATTGCGAATCCTAGACCCAGAAACTTAAAGCAAGTCTGCAGACTCATTACAGTTGTATAATGTAAAGGTTGACTTATGGCAGCATAGCGATCATACGCCATTATGGTTACAATTGATAATTGGACTTCTCCTGTCATTGACAAGAAGAACATCTGAGTGGCACAGTTATTATATAAGATACTGGAAGTGCTGCTAAGAAGATTACATACCGCCTGGGGGACGATGCTGGTAAGAAAACAAATGTCCGTGCATGATAATGCAAAAACAAAATAGTACATAGGAGTGTGAAGCCGGGAGTCATATGTTATGGTTATTATCATTAATATATTGCCGCTGATTATAAGCAGATAAAGGAACAGAAAAATCACAGACAGGAGAACAGGATGTTGGGTGGATTTTCCAAATGCCACAAAGATGAACTCCGTCACTTCTGTTTCATTAAGGTCTTCCATGTGTTAAAACAAAATTACGGAATGGAGTTGGGACACCTGCAACGTGTAAACGTAAATTAGTATCTGCATTATCCAACATCACAAAGGTTTATCCTGATCTTCAGTTGACAATACAGCAAATATAGAGGATTTGGAAGACACAGGAGAGAAGCAGTAGTCAGCAGAGCATGCAGTGAAAGTTGCAGTATGGAAGAGGGCGATTGTCTACTGGAGGATGTATTGAAAACAAAATGCACTAAATGCGCTATATAATGAATAAATTAATTGGTATCGTTGTCATTAGGGGATTTGGGTGGTAGCCCAGGGCCCAAGCCTTATAGTGGGCCAAATGCAACCAAAACCACCTAACAGAATTTATACTGAGAAGGACCTTTACCCATGAAATCCTCGTACATCTGTTCCTGCTCTCAATACACATGTACACAAGAGACATTTTAAGACCATAGAAGGACCCCATAGGTCCTGAATTTGAAAGCAGGGAGAAGGGACGCTTTCTCCATTCCCCAAGAAGCTTAATTCCAGTACCATATGTAGGAAGTGATTCCCAGGTACTTCCGTCTGACCCCTCATCCCTCCTAGAGATTAATGGAGCAGACAGCCATGCATTCTGCTCCATTAATATCACGGAGCGAAGAAAGGTCAGACAGAGGTACCTGGAACCCCATCGGACCCCTCGTGTTTTATCAAGGTCTTTTGCCTAAAGTATAAAAAAATTACTGAACCTTTAGTGTTAGCTAATGAGCTGACCCAAATCCAAACACCTGTTCACAGGTGTTTACCCTTTAAACGGGTCACTCATCAGTAAAGCCCTTGACTGGAGCTACACTGATCACGGCTGTTATGCTTTACATACTGCAAGCTTGATATAAATTATTCTGTTTTACAATTGGTCATACATATTAAATCCACAGGGATCCAAATACCTGCACCAAATACTGATCATCTGGCTGAAGGGATTTGATTAGCAGATGGTCGTATTAATAGTTTTTTGTCACATTAATGTACATTTTGCTGTGTCCTGTGCGAGAGACCAAATTCAGATCTTGGAAATATACGGCACTGTTCTTCTTATACAGTAAAGATGCCAAAGTGATTACTGGAATTCAGTACTCAATTCTTCCAGTTTCTCGTTGAGGGGTCCTGTAGATGGGTCTCCACTAAACAAAATTATTATTTAGTAACAGTCCCATGTTAAAAGTAAATGAAATTGTCACTTTAATTATTGCCATAATACCTTCATTGATGTATCCAGAGGCAGTGTAATAGCCAGTGAAACTGCAACATGGAGCATTAACTGCTGCATTACCAGAGCCCCTCCATTCTGTAGCTATTACACAGGATATGGCCTAACTTGCTGATCGGTGGGGGTCTCAGTACTGAGACCCCCACAGATCACAAGAACGTGGGGTCTGATGGGTTCCCAGGTACCTATGTCTGACCCCTCATCTTTCCCTGAGATTAATGGAGCAGACATCTGCGCATGACCATTCTGCTTCATTAATCTGCTCCATTAATCTCCCCTCGTTCACGTGATCTGTGGCGGTCTCATCACTGAGGCCCCCACCGATCAGCTAGTTATGCCACATCTTGTGTAATAGCCTCCAAATGTACTGAATGGATGGTCTCTGGTAATACACCAGAGCCCCTCCTTGCTGCAGTTTCACTGGCTATTACACTGCCTCTGGACACACCAATGAAGGTATTATGGCAATAATTTAAAAAAAAACGTATTATTTAGTTGACAGTTTCATGCACTGTTAACATGAAACTGTTACTAAATAATAATTTTGTTTAGTGGAGACCCATCTACAGGACCCCTTACCAAGAAACTGGAAGAATTGAGTACTGAATTCCAGTAATCACTTTGACATCTTTACTGTATAAGAAGAACAGTGTCATACAGGACACAGTTACTGCAAAATTTACATCAATGTGACAAAAAACTATTAACGTAACCATCTGCTCAACAAAATGTTGCAGCCCCTTAAGCCAGATGATCGGTGTTTGGTGCAGGTATTTGGATTCCTACAGATTTAATATGTATGACCAATTGTAAAACTAAATCATCTATATCAAGCTCACAGTATGTAAAGCATAACAGCCATGATCAGTGCAGCTCCAGTCATGGGTTTTACTGGTGGGTGACCAGTTCAAAGAGTAAAGGGGTTTTCCCATCTGGGCATTCACATTTAATTTAATCCATTTGCCATATGTAAACATTTATTTAATTGGATGTTATTTAAAAAAATGTTCCTGTGCGAAGATAATTTCTCATAAATGTAGTCATTCTGTCCCTGATGGCTTCCTCGTATTTGACCACCTCACATTTTGGAAGCGGTGGTCAGATATGTGCTATCGAGCCCTGCCTGACCACATTGATTCAGCGTTCATTACTACAGGACGGCTGCTGTACATGTAGTAACTCCCGGACATTTAATATTCAGAAACTTTTTTTTTCCTTGTGCAATCCCTCCAGCAGAGGTGGCCGTATCGAATGACACAGTCTTGTTTCTAAGGAACCATATGACTACATTTATGAGAAATTATCTTTACACAGGAACATTTTTTTAATAATATCTAATTGAAGAAATGTTTATATATGGCAGATTAATGAAACTGAATGTGAATGCCCAGACGAGAATACCCCTTTAACACGTGTTTGGATTCGGATCAGCTCATCACTATTCGTTAATACTAAAGGTTCTGTAACTTTATTCAACTTTTGGCAGAAGTGCTTGATGAAGCAAGAAGAGACCAAGGAATCTGTTTCATAAGAGAATGAGTACATATGGTGGGTGTGTGGTTCATTTAAAGAAAATTACATTGAGGTCCGTGGGGTTACAGATATAAAATGAACCACTCTTATATGCATTGACATCACTTTAATGTACATGATACTCAATCTGGTCTTCAGTTAAACTCACTTTAAAAAAATCCCACAATAAAAGCATGTTTCAAATGTCTATGAAGTCCCTGATTTTACTAATTTCTAGATCAGATTCTCACTATTCCAACAGGTTTCTGGTTCCCATGCATTTTCAACCTCTGCATAAAGTTGATGTTTTAGATGTCAGCACTTACCGAATAAAGAGAGATGTGATGAGGAGGAAATGTAGATACATGGTAGAGAGGAGAGTGGTTACCCCCTCCCCTCCCTGCTGCCCATGTAACCAGCCATGTAGCATTAAATAAACTGTGCGGTCCCACATGGTTAGATCCCTTTGCTTACCACTGCCCCTACAATAGATACACAATTAATTTTAATAAATCTCCAGTGCTGATTTACGCAGAGGTGATGACACTTTTTTGTATTTAACACATTGGGGGACATGTAGCATAGTTTTTTTTTCTTTGGTGTATAATTGAGACATTTGGAAGGTCTCTTTTTACGCCTTATGTATGATTATGTCCTTTTACTTGTGATTAGAGATGGGCGAATTTGTTAAAATTCGTTTCGTCCCGATTCGCCAAATTTTTCGAAAGAATTCGACCCAAGTCGAATCAAAATGAATCACGTTAAAAAACAGGCATTTCCTGGCTGCAGAGAGCCTGTAGGGTGTTGTAGAACGTTGTGCCATGGTTAAATATGCATAGGGAACGTGGTTTGGTCTTCAAACAATGCTGTGTTTTAGTAGGACACGCAAATGACTGCCGCGGCTCTTAGAATTGCTTCACTCTTCACTTCCATGTGCACTTACATAGGCCAACTTCCCCAAATAAGCAAGCGGAACGCAGCCTGACAAGGTAACGTCGAAAGGGCCGAGCTGAGGGCCAAGATCCCACTATAACATCAAAGAGAGCACTCTTTTTACACTGACATCAGATGATTCCATAGATTACGACAGAACCTGTTCTGTTAAACGCGGATACATGTGGAAAGCCCCCCAAAAGAGTGCAGAGGATGTCGGCAGAAATTTTGCATTGACATCACTGATCATTTTGCCTGATCAATCCTGAAGCTTTTCATCCTTCTGACAGATGAAATGAAGGGGAAAACCAAACATAGTGGCAACCTCATAGAGTGATGGAGGGTGAAAACAGCATTATGGAAATCACAGGGTGTTCCAGGGAGACAGCGGTCAGTTGGCAGCAGCATGAGTAGGCTGCAGAGTGGCACAATGACAAATTATGGAGGTGGCGGAAACATGGTAGGCCACAAAGTGGCACAATGATAAGAGTGTGGAGGTGGCGGCAGCAGAAGCAGCAGCAGGAGCCCATAGGTGGCAGCAACATGGTGGCAGCAACAGGGATAGCGACAGAGTGGCACAATTATATAGTGTGGAGGTGGCATCAGCAGCAGCAGCAGCAACAGGAGGCCACAAAGTGGCACAATGATAAGAGTGTGGAGGTGGCATCAGCAGCAGGATCCCACATGTGGCAGCAACATGGTGGCAGTAACAGGGAAAGCCACAGAGTGGCACAATGATATAGTGTGGAGGTGGCATCAGCAGCAGCAGGAGCCCGGAGAGTGGCACAATGATAAGAGTGTGGAGGTGGCATCAGCAGCAGGATCCCACAGGGGGCAGTAACATGGTGGCAGTAACAGGGAAAGCCACAGAGTGGCACAATTATATAGTGTTGCTATAGTGTTCAATCTTGTTGGACCATCCCTCCTCGGTGCAGCGCGGACACCATGTTCCTCCCATTGTCTGCCACCATGGTTCTGATTTTTAGTTGTCGCGGAGAAAGCCACACATTGATTTCTTCTTGCATGATGCGGAGCAGTTCCTCCCCTGTGTGACTTTGTTCGCCCAGGCAAACCAGGTGTAGAACTGCGTGACACCGCTGTGCCCTGCACATGTGGTATGATGGAGCAGCACTTGTGGAGGCTGAGGTGGTGGTGGAGAAGGAGGAGGCGGACACTGGCGCAGGAGCAGCAGTTTGACAACATGGAGGAGAAAGCGCCGTCTCTTGTGGAAGTTGTTGGTGTGGCTGGACAGGAAGCACATTCACCCAGTGGGCCGTAAAGGACATATACTGGCCCTGACCATAATTCCAGCTCCACACGTCCGCGCTGCCATGCACCTTGGAAGAAACTAATAAGCTCAAGGACTGGCCCACCTTCTGTTGTACATATTGGTGAAGGGCTGGCACAGTCTTTTTGGAAAAAAAAGTGCGGCTTGGAACTCTCCACCTCCATTAGTTCTCTGAAGGGTGCAGAGTCCACGACTTGGAAAGGGAGGGACTCCAGTACCAACAACTTCGACAAGAGCACGGTCCGCTTCTGCACCTTAGGATGGCTGGACGCATAGAGTTGTCTTTTTGTAATCGCCTTGCTCAATGAGCAGGAGCATCTGGACCGGGAGATGATGTCAAAGACAAACAGCTCCCTTCGGCAGAGGTGCTGGAGCCTTGACTTGCTGAAACAGCATGTGTGCCACTAGGTGCTGCTGCTGTTGCTGCGCCTGCAGGATGGACCGCATCTGACACGCGTTTCTCCCAGGCCATTGGGTGGTGATGCTGCATGTGTTGGCGCAGGGCCATGGTGCCATGGTTAGCTCCCTGGCCACGCTTCACTTTCTGCCCGCAGATACGACATATACCCACGCTCGGCTCCTCTGGTGTCTTTACAAAAAACTGCCACACCGCTGAGGTGGTAATTTTACCGCCAACACTCTGCACTGAGCGACTACTACTGGCCGCTGCCTCGCTGAGCCCCTGTGCCACTGCTTATTTGGGCCTGCGAATCGGGATTTGTACCCCGCGGACGTTTGACTCCCGTCCTCGCACTGCCTCGACTCACAGCCACAGTAGCGACTTGCTGCCTGCTCCGCAAGCTGGCACTCTCTTCGCCCGACGATGATGAATCCCCTGCTAGACCCGGCTTCCAAGTGCGATCGGCTACTTCATCGTCAATTTGCGTTTCCTGGTCACTGCTACTCTCCTCACCGGTGTCAGTATGCACAGCCTGCCTACTGCAGGAAGCAGCAGAAGTCTGCCCCACCTCTTCACTGCAAAGCAGCTGCTGACTGTCCTCAAACACTTCGTCCTCCCTGAATAGTGGCGCTGAGCCCAGACCACCTAATAGCTCTCTGGCTGCGGGAAAGGAACAGGACAGAGCCTGGTTGAGGACAGGTGAGGGCCGCTGACCTGCTCCTGGGCCATGCCAACTAATTGTTGTATCAGAGGAACCCACGGACTCTTGGCTGGGGTTGTCAGATGTTATATTTGAGGAATTGGATGACCTAGTCAACTATTCAACAACCTTTGGGTTGTTGATCAACACACTGCCACTAGATGACAACGGCAGTTCTGGCGTCACAGAGTCACCCCTGCTGCGACATCCTCTTACTGTGCTGCCACCTCTGCCTGCTCCACCTGCCACTTTTCTGTCTGACATAGTGGTTTATAAACTACGTAGATTTGACACATAAATCTGGCTGTAAACTAGAGCCCCCAAAAGGTATTGCAATGTGCGTTATACAGGTACCCCACAACTGACAGTGTAATTTCAGCGAAAATCACTGTATAAACTATGTGAATTTGACACGTAAATATGGCTGTAAACTAGAGCCACAATAAGGTATTGCAATGTGCGTTATACAGATACCCCACAACTGACAGTGTAATTTCAACGAAAATCACTGTATAAACTATGTGGATTTCACACGTAAATATGGCTGTAAACTAGAGCCACAATAAGGTATGGCAATGTGCGTTATACAGATACCCAACAACTGACAGTGTAATTTCAGCGAGAATCACTGTATAAACTATGTGGATTTCACACGTAAATATGGCTGTAAACTAGAGCCACAATAAGGTATTGCAATGTGCGTTATACAGATACCCCACAACTGACAGTGTAATTTCAGTGAAAATCACTGTATAAACTATGTGGATTTCACACTTAAATATGGCTATAAACTAGAGCCACAATAAGGTATGGCAATGTGCGTTATACAGATAACCCACAACTGACAGCTCACTACTGCAGATGCATGAAAGTCAAACAGATTTCTTACTATTCGATTTTGTCACTAAATAGAACTGCTATTTGGGGTATACAGATCCCCCTTAGAGAACAGCGAGGGATTGCAGCAAAAATCGCACAGTACAATAGCAGCAGTTGGATGCTACAACATGAAGTGTGGAGTGCTGAGATAGAAAATGGCTGGGTTTTATAGGGCTGTGTGACATCACATAAGCCTGCCGGTCGCTGATTGGCTTACAGGTCTGCAGATGTCATCGGGGGTGTTCCTTTCTCCTTCCCAGAGTTCTCTGCCCCATGTAACACGTTGTTCTCGCGCCCATTTAGCAGAAACATGAGGAGAAAAAAAACAACTTTGTTCCCGCGAATCAGCATAGACTTTGGCTTCGTGAAGAATTGAATTTTTCCTGAAAATCTAACCGAAGTTAGAATCATTAGAAACGATTTGCCCATCTCTACTTCTGATACATGTTCAGTTTTTTTTCTTTTTGAGATGTTTTCTTGCAAATGTCCCAAATCCACATGGACACAAGCCACGTGAGTGCGTTATATGCAGGAGTGGACACTACTGTAAATTTTGGCTTTTCAGGCCGTGTCCTGCATTAAGCTCTCTAGTCACACCCCAGGGAGATGACAACATATGAGGCTGCGGTCACACGTGGTGTTAAGGGTGCAGTCACACGTTGCATTTTGGTTGTGTTTTCAAAGACATTACAACAGCTGAGGAGAGGTGATTTGCCTAATTATATTACTGTTCACAATCACAAAACGCACATGTTAACACATTTTAATGCATGTGCTAACGAGGTTGTAACACATGCACTGGCATTGCGTTAACATTTGCGTTTACAAAATGCAACCAGAACGCCACATGTGACCTCTCCCTTACAAGTAAACAATAGATTAAAAAATTTAGATGCAAAAATTTATGAATTAAAAAAAAAACAGGTTATTGTGAAAATTTTTAAACATTTAAAGCACCTAAAAAGCCACAAAAATAAGCAACTAAAGTGATACATAAACAAAAAGTCGCACGGAACATCTGGAAAATAAAGATACATAAGGCACAGCACAAGGTGTACTTGAAAAACAACAGCAAAAGTCACAGTGAAAAGTCTCAAAAATGACAAAATTCACAAAAATTAGACAATTTAACTAGCAGAAATAAAGATACATGTCCCCCATTTAGGTAATTTCAGGTAATTTACAGTCAAAGGGTCATTCTAGTTAACTCCCAAAATGTAACTTTGTAAAAAGCCCTTTGCTTCATATAGCAGCCATGAAGCAACTCTCTAACTGTCTATACCAGCAAAGTAGCACTGATATTAGACCGAATATACACTGACCTATGCCCGTCTGGTGCCATGGAGAGGAGAAGAGATGACTCCTCCCCTCTCCATAGCGATCCTTGGCGCACGGCCTATAACACAGGGAAAGATAATAATAAGAATAATAATAAGAAGAAGAACCTAACACCTACATGAGAAGAGGACTTGTGTATGTACCCCTTCTGCAGGTTCTCCTTCACGTTGGCTGACATAGCCAGGCACTGAAAGTGGATACACCAGGCAGCGTGGAGGAGACATGCCTGGCAACAGGTCTATAGGCCAGTCATAGGGCAAGTGTGGTAGCAGAGTCTCCGCTTGCTTCTTAGAGAAGACATCCCCAAAGTCCATATATGGAGCAGGGAGACCCACCAGAGGCTTGGAGGACACCGGAGAAGCCGTGCCGTGGTGGATACAGGATGAGGTGCTACCAAACAGCTTGACTGGCATTCTGGTCCCCAGCGAAGAACCTCACCAGTCTTCCAGTTGAGCACAGGAGCAGAACAGAGGACGTAGACCAAGCTAGCACATATAACAACAGCCTCTCCTTGTGCAATGCCCCAATTTGCAGGCACAGGGGCTCAGTGTGGTACCGGGCAGGATCGCAGGGGAAATGACCAGAGGCTTCTCAACATGAACCACAGGGTAGCATTCACAAACTTTCCTAGAAGGCTGAAGCTTGAAAGTCCTCTGTTCCAGAGCTTAGTAGAACAGGGATATTCAGGCATGGAGAATCTTTGTTCTCACCTAGGGATGCTCCTCCTGTAAACCCAAGGTGCGTGCAGTTCCCGGACGATGTGGACGGAGTGGACAAATCACAAGGAAGTGCTCTGGGCTAGCACAGTAGAGACACAGATTCTCCTGTAGACGTCTGGAGCATTCTTGTGGAGTCAGATGAGCTTTATCCACCTGCATGGCCTACTCTGGAGCAGACAAGGAGGGTGGCTTGGAAAACTTGTGCCAAACGGGGCAGCCGATGGGTCCTGGTCTGTGCTTGTTCTAGACCCAACTCTTCCAGACACTCAGAGAAACAGATGTCAATCTGAGTAGCAAAGGAGAGTCCACTCAGAGCGGACGGCAGGTCTCGTGCAGACAGGACATCCTTGATTCGACCAGACAGCCCTTTTTCAAAAGGTTTCTACCAAGGCCCCTTCATTCTAAGCAAGCTTGGAAGCCAGAGTGTGGAATTGGACCACATAGTCACCAACAGACAATTCCCTTGGCTCATGTTCAGCAGTCTGGTTTTTGAAGATGACATCGAGCTGGTTCCTCGAAGATGGACCGGATTTCAGCAAGGAATGCGGTGAGATTAGCTGTGACTGGTCCTTACTGTCCCAGCCACAGCTTTCCTGGAGAGAAGACTGACTGAGAAAGCCACATTAGACCGTTATGTGTCAAACTGCGAAGACATCAGTTCAACGGCAAGGCGTACTGGGTGATGAAACCCCTGCATGACTTGGCATCTCCGTCATACTTGGATGGCATGGATAGTTGCAGTCTGGGTTCTGTAATATAAAGTGTAGCCACAGTAGCGGGAGGTGCTGCAGGAACTAGATGCATCTGGGTAGCCAATAATTGCTGCAAGATGGAGGTGAGCTCTCCAAGTTGCTGGCTCTGCACGACAATCTTATGGTGGTGAGACCATTCAGTTCAGGTAGTGGAACCTTGTCAGGATCCATGGCTGGATCTTACTGTCAGGATCAGGGTTAGTGAACCCACTGAACCACCACGTGCGTTAATGTAAGCCGACACCTGGAAGCGGAGTCTAAGTGGCACCCCGCTTTCACCAGAGCCAGCCGCAAAGCAAGTTGGACTTGCTGCGGCGGGATACCACCAGGCGGGATACCTACTCAGGCATGACTTTGCTTGCGCTGGGGGCCAATGCGAGGGTCAGAATCGTAAGGGCGTGGACAGATTGGAGGTTAAGATAGGTGGCACAGGATGGGAGCAATTCCTGGACAGCACTGAAGCTGCAAGCCACAGCCATGGAGGAGTTAATCAAGCAGCTTGTCCAGTCTAACGTGCAGCAGCAAGAGACAAACAGATTACTGCTCCAGCAGGTAACAGCCCTGACCGCTGCTCAGCAAAGGACTGTCCCAGCAATGACGGTGAAGGACGCCAGGAAAGAGGTCCGCAAAGCTATGACCAAGATGACCGCCGAGGATGATGTGGAGGCCTATCTGACAGGCTTTGAGAGGGTGGCCACCCGAGAGAGGTTGCCACAGCAGCACTGGGCAGAGGTGTTGGCCCCCTTCCTCGTCGCTGATCCCCAGCAGGCATACTATGACCTGAGCGAGGAGGATGCCCGGGACTACTCCAAGGTAAAGGCAGAGCTCTTGGCCCGACTAGGAGTGGATCAGCATCTACGCGCTCAAAGAGTGAATAGCTGGAGATACCAGGAGGCGCTACCACCGAGGGGGCAGATGCACCAACTTGTTCACTTGGTCCGCAAGTGGCTTCAGCCGGAGACATCCACCCCAGCCCAGATGGTCGAGAAGGTTGTTTTGGACCGTTTCCTGAGGGCCTTGCCGGGTGAGATCCAACAATGGGTGGGACACGGGGACCCGTCTGATGCCGATGCGCTGGTGGGGTTGGTGGAGAGGTTTTGTGCCACTCAGGCCCTAACAAAGAAAGCCCCTTATACCAAGACAGGCCTTAAGGCACGGAAGGTCTTGTCACCCACAAATTCCCGGGGCAGGATAACGCCCAATGTCCGGGAAGTACCCCAGGGGAGGAGGAGGGGGGAGGCTCCCACCTGTTGGACCTGCCATGAGCCAGGTCATATTGCAGCCCATTGCCCCAATTCCTCATAGCCCATGGACTGCAGTTCCGCCAGAAGGGTTTCTCTCTATGCTGCCCCTGTCTACACAGCTACTAGCCCCGACTCTGCTGATGAGCGCCACCTGTGCCGGGTGACTGTGGCAGGGCATCCAGCGTTGGCCCTGCTGGACTCAGGCAGTCGGGTGACCTTGATTAATGGGTCCCTCACAGACCCCAAGGCGGTCACAGGGCACACAATTGGAGTCCTGTGCATCCATGGGGACGTAAAGGACTACCCCACCACAGTTATTAACTTCCAGACCTCTAGTGGAGAGACGCTACATGAGGCAGCGGTTGTCATGAACTTGCCCCATGATCTTATTTTGGGACGGGACTTCCCCATTTTCTGGACTCTATGGCGGGGAAACCAAGAGTTGGGGGGTTGTTCTCCTGTGTTGTCTGGTCAGATCTCTGAGCCCGAGCCTGATGACCCAGATTCTGGAGTTCCTGCCGTAGGGGTGACCGCCACAGAAGATGGAAGTGTAATGTTTCCCCTAGATGTTATGGCAGGTGAATCTGAGGAGGTAGTGACAGGAGCGCAGTTGTCGGATTTGGAGGTATCCCGTGACAACTTTGGTACTACACAACTCCAGGACCCCACTCTGGTCCGTGCCAGAGAAAATGTGGTAGAGATTAATGGTGTACCTCAGCACCCAGGTGCAGATAAGTTGTTCCCTCGAGTGGTGGTAAATCAGGAGTTATTGTACCGCATTGATAAGGTCCACAGTGAAACCCGGGAGCAGTTAATGGTACCTCAGCCATATCGTCAGATGGTGTTAGACCTTGCACATAAGCATGTGATGGGAGGGCACCTAGGTGCCACAAAAACTCTGGAACGCATCTTGCAGCGTTTTTATTGGCCCGGAGTGTACGATAGGGTAAAAAGGTATTGTGAAACTTGCCCTGATTGTCAATTGCATGCTCCCATGGTACACTTTCGAAGTCCGTTGGTACCTCTGCCCATTATTGAGGTACCCTTTGAAAGGGTCGCCATGGATTTGGTCAGTCCTTTGGTTAAATCTGCTCGGGGGCATCAGCATATCCTGGTAGTCATGGACTATGCTACCCGATATCCTGAGGCCATCCCACTACGGCACACCTCGGCGAAACTAATTGCTAAAGAGTTGTTTGCCATGTTCTGCCGGGTGGGACTTCCCAAGGAGATCCTCACAGATCAGGGGACTCCTTTTATGTCAAAAGTCACCAAGGAGCTATGTTGGCTCTTTAATATTAAACAGTTACGCACCTCTGTGTACCATCCTCAGATGGATGGATTGGTAGAACGGTTTAACAAAACTTTAAAGAGTATGCTAAAAAAGGTGGTAAACAAGGATGGGAAGGACTGGGATGTACTGTTGCCATATTTAATGTTCGCCATCCGAGAGGTCCCACAAGCCTCTACTGGGTTCTCGCCGTTTGAGTTAGTATATGGCAGACATCCCAGGGGTCTCCTGGACATAGCCAAGGAGACATGGGAACAAGAGCCCACCCCCCACAAAAGTGTAATAGACCATATCTCAGATATGCAGGACAGGGTGGCAGCCGTCATGCCCATTATCAAGGAGCATATGGAGGAGGCACAAAGAACTCAAAGCTGGGTTTATAACAGGTCAGCAAAAGTAAGGACCTTTTATCCCGGTGATCGTGTGTTGGTACTAGTCCCCACTGTAGAAAGTAAGTTTCTCGCTAAATGGCAAGGACCGTATGAGGTTATAGAGAAAATAGGAGAGGTGAACTACAGGATACGTCAGCCCGGACAAAGAAAACCCGAGCAGACTTATCATGTAAATCTATTAAAGGCCTGGAAAGACAGAGAGAGTCTACTTACAGAGATGGTTCTGGCTAGTCAACCTCCTGCCATACCCTCACAGGCTGCAGATAAGCCTGTAGCAGATGCAGAGGTGCGAATAGCAGATACCCTTACCAAAGGACAACAGCGAGAGGCTCGAGAGTTTGTAGCAAGAAATACAGATGTGTTCTCAGAGTTGCCTGGCTACACATCTGTAATTAAACATGATATTGTCACTGAGCCAGGGGTAAAGGTAAGATTAAGGCCGTACCGAGTCCCTGTAGCTCGTAGACAAGCCATATCAGAAGAAGTTCAGAAGATGCTGAAGCTAGGGGTTATTGAGGAGTCCAAAAGTGAGTGGGCCAGTCCAATTGTTCTAATTCCCAAACCGGATGGGACGTTGCGATTTTGCAACAATTTTAGAAAATTGAATGAGGTGTCTAAGTTTGATGCCTATCCCATGCCCCGGGTGGACGGGCTTATTTAGAGACTAGGGGGTGCTCGGTACTTCACCACCCTGGATCTAACTAAAGGATATTGGCAGGTACCCCTGACAGATAGGGCTAAAGAAAAGACAGCCTTTGTTACCCCTGAGGGCCTTTTTCACTATGTTGTGTTACCGTTTGGGCTTCATGGGGCCCCCGCTACCTTTCAACGGTTAATGGACATAGTGTTAAAGCCACATAGGAGATACGCCTCCGCCTATCTAGATGACATTATCATCTACAGCCAAGACTGGGAGAGTCACTTGGCCAAGGTACAGGCCGTAGTAAACTCTCTAAGGGCAGCGGGCCTGACTGCAAACCCCAAGAAGTGTGCGCTAGGAATGGAGGAAACACACTATTTGGGGTATGTGATTGGTCGAGGTATAATTAAACCTCAGGTCAACAAGATTGACGCTATACAGTGTTGGCCTCAACCAGTGAGCACAAAACAAGTCAGGGCATTCCTGGGCATTGTTGGGTACTACAGATGGTTTACACCGAACTTTGCCACCGTGTCCGCTCCCTTGACAGACTTGCTGAAGGGTAAAAGGTCTGTCATGGTGCGATGGAATGAACAAGCAGAAGGTGCTTTTCCGGCCTTGAAGTCTGCGTTGTGTGGATCTCCCGTCCTCATTACGCCAAACTTCAAGAGAGAGTTTATTGTACAGACGGATGCGTCAGATGTAGGGCTGGGAGCTGTCCTCTCTCAGGAGGTGAATGGAGAAGAACACCCCATTACCTACCTGAGCAGGAAGCTCACGCCAGCAGAGAAAAATTACAGTATCGTAGAGAAGGAATGTCTGGCGATAAAGTGGGCATTGGAGTCCCTACGGTACTACTTGCTGGGACGACAGTTCCGTCTCATAACTGACCACTCTCCTCTCACATGGATGAGTAGAACTAAGGAGAAGAATGCCAGGGTCACTAGGTGGTTCTTGTCTCTCCAAAATTTCAGCTTTACGGTGGAGCACAGAGCCGGGAAACTTCAGGGCAATGCGGATGCCTTGTCCCGAACGCATTGCTTAATGTCAGGAGTTCGCCCCGGTGGGTCTGAACTGAGGGGGAGGGTATGTAAGAAAGTGAGAGGTGTCATTTGAGAAAACCGATATCTGTCCTACAGGCAGATGAAGGGTGTGTGGTAAAAGCCCTGGGTTTGTCTGCAGTAACCCATGGGTTAATGCAGACATGATAAGCAGGAATAGTCTGTTTTGTCTGTGTTGGCCTAGCTAACACAGACACATTTGTAATGTCCGCACTGGGTCTGCTTATTATGGAGTAGGGGTAGGCTGGTAGTGGGACTCCTACTCCACCCGGGTCGGTCCTGGGTTTGTGAATTGCCCACAGGTTCGGGTCACAGGCCTCGATTTAGTCTGCAGGCCAGAAGCAGTAGGTGAGGCCCTACCTGGAGAGCTGAAAGCGAGATTGCATTCTCACAGCAAAGGTAACTGAGGGTCTCCTGTCTTGCTGCTGGCCAAGAGCGGGTGCCAGGCAGCCTGGTACCCGGATAGCTAGGGTCCGTCAAATGTATTAGACAGCGCCTAGCCGGGCAGGAATTACTTTTGTAATGTTTTTTTGCATGTGCCTAAGCCAAGGCTGAAGTTGTGTTCTGTTTTGCAAGTGTGAATAAACACTTAAGTTGGACTTTAAACCTGCGTGTGTCACTGCTTCCTGCACTGCTACCAGTCAACTACCAGAGCAATTCCCCACAATATATATATATATATATATATATATATATATATTTATGTGTTGTAAATTGTTGTTGTGTATGTTCTAAATGTGTGTATATACTTATGTGTGTATACATGTAAAAATAATTGTGATTGTGTAAATGTGTTAGTAAATTGCATGTATTTTTAAGGGGAAGGGGGCCTCATTACACAAATACAGCACCAAATTATGCTCCATACTACTCGTACAACATAAATGCATAAATGCTGGGTGCTGCAGTTATGTACAGAGATGGTTCTGGCACTGTATTATATAGTACACTGCACTGTTAATGCCAGCTCCTTTTAATAAACCTGCCCAATTGGGTTTAATACGGTTGAAGGTAATTTACGATTTTGCACTTCAATTAGGAGTAGTCAGGTATTACATGAAGGGTGGGCCGCCCAAAAATTTTCTCTGGTGGGCCCTACGTACTCCAGTCCGACACTGAATATATATGCCCAAGTACAGCATGTCTACACAAAAATATTTGGTTGTACACAAATAAAGTGCCTAAGAATAATATTGGCCAATCTTTGAAGGCAAATACTCACTGGGTACTAAAGTGCAGGATGGTTGTTTTCTAAGGCAAATGCGTACAAGGCCAGTAGTTGCCCAAAGCACATTACAGGATCTCCAAAGAGAGGTATACTGAAGCGTAGTGCTGATTACATGATATAATACTAAGAGGCATTCATACAGGTGGAAGGAAAAAAAAAGCTTCCCTCTCTCATTTCTTTTTTTGACCTTTACTTACCTCCCAAACAGAATCCTTCTGTTTGTAATTGGATTGGTCATAGATGGACAACTTTATACAACCCAAAAAGATCTTCATGCCCTTAAAAGTACTGTAACGTCCTTTTGGATCTTGAATCTAGTCATTTATTTGACTCCTTTGTCGCCTGTGAATTTGGAAATCTCTGCACCTCCTTGGACTTTTTGATGGTTTATCTGGTTTGACCTGTGAATTTGGACACCCTGGCATCCCTTTGAATACATTGGGGCAGATTTACTTACCCGGTCCATTCGCGATCCAGCGGCGCGTTCTTTGCGGAGGATTCGGGTCCGGCCGGGATTCCCTAAGGTAGTTCCTCCGACGTCCACCAGGTGGCACTGCTGCGCTGAAGTTCCCCGAGGCCCGCCGGAATGCACTCAAGTTCACCGGCCTATTCCTAGGTAAGTTCAAGTCTCACGACACTTTTTTTTTAAAAATGCGTCAGGAGGTAAGTTCAAGTCTCACGACACTTTTTTTTTAAAAATGCGTCAGGTTTTCCGAATTCGGCGGGTTTTCGTTCGGCCACGCCCCCCGATTTCCGTCGCGTGCATGCCAGCGCCGATGCGACACAATCTGATCACGTGCGCCAAAATCCTGGGGGAAATCGGCGCAAATCGGAAATATTCGGGTAACATGTCGGGAAACTGCGAATCAGGCCCTTAGTAAATGACCCCCATTGTCGTCTAACTTAGGAATCTCTGCATCCTTGTGGACCTGTTGGCACATGACCAATTGTTTTGAACAACCAAAGTGTCTTTTGTCTGTTTTTCACACTTGTCTGAAAGTAATTAATAATAGACATTTTTGTATTTTTCAGTCTTTGGTATGGCTGAAATTGCTGATCACCAGAGACTGTACTCCATTACTTGGGTATTCACCCAATATTATGTCTGTGATCACCAAATAGAGCGTATTTTTAACTGTCATCTAATATTTTTCCTTCTTTTCATTTTCGGTACTTTCTAACTCGCCTGATATCACCCGATCAGACCCACAAGTGTGGTTATACATGCATTTACCTTAACTATTATTCACCATTATTTCTTTGTATAGGCAATTATGTATTTAAATCCAGGTTTTTAGGCATTTTGCACATGTATATATAACCCACCAGTTTGCAAATGGTTTATTCATTTATCTAACTATTGTATTTGGTTGGTATTATTTTTAGTATATATATCTTTTTGGGTTAGGTTGGCACTCTTAATCAAACAAAAACATCAAGTTTTTAGTTGTAGCTCACCCCACGTTGTCCTGGAAGTCTCGGCGTCCTCGGATTCCGCACGGACCAGGTGCTTGGGTAATCTCACTTGTAAAACAGGAAATGAATCCAGCGCTTGACCCAGGTAAATAGTAAAACTTCTTCTTTTATTGAAATAATGCTTGTGGCAATACAGCTTAAAATGCACGAACCGCCTGTATCTTGAGTCATCAGCGAGCTATGACAGATGGTGGTAACCTGGCTTCGCCTACGCGTTTCTAGTGTCCGCAGACACTCTTATTCATGGCTAGTGTCACGGACGCCAAGGAGGCAATAAATGCAAGTGGACCAGAAACCTCTCTCTGAGACAACAGAGAGAGAAAGAAAATCTGGCATGGATTCCTTGTAAAGAAAGAGAAAATCCGGCATGGATTCCTTCTGGAAAAAAATTCCAAATGTGCAAAAGTTGAAAAAAAACCCACGTTTGCGTCACTTTCTTGAGGGCTCAGTTTTTACTACCTTCACCGTGCGCTCCAAATAACACCTCTGCTTTATTCTTTGGTTCAGTACGATCATGATGATACCAATTTTATACAGGATTTATTGCGTTTTAACACATTTTCAAAAGTTAAACGATTGTGTATGAAAAAGAAAAAATTATTTCTCCATCTTCTGACGCTAATAACTTTTTCACACTTTGGTGTATGGAACTGCATTAAAAGTCACTTTTTGATAAATGAGTCAATGTTTTCATTGTTACCATTTTGAGGTTTGTGCAACATTTTGGTTACTTTTTATTCAATTTTTTATGAGATGTTAAATGGTGTAAAAATTGTGTTTCTGACATTTGGGCGCTATTTTCCGTTATGTGGTTCACCATCCGCAATAACCGTTTTTATAATTTGATAGATCAGGCACTGTGGGAAGCGGCGATATCTATTGTGTCTGTGACTTTTACTGTTAATTACGTTTAATATCAGTTCTGGGGAAAGGGGCAGATTTGAACTTTTAGTTTTTTCCTTTTTTTATTTTTTTTAAAACCTTTTTGAAACTTTTTTGTACTATTTTTTAGACCATCTAGGGTACATTAACCTTAGATAGTCTGATCGTTCCCACCATATACTGCAATACTACTGTATTGCAGTATATGGCATTTTTGCACAGTATTCATTGCAATGAGCCACCTCAGCCAGTGAGCCCTCTTCATATACCCCTCCCCCCCGCACCTCTGCACCGTACAGCTTTGGCACAGAGCATCAAGGGGTTAATAATATTACTATTAGGTGCATATACTACAGAATCAGTGATAATTTCATCTCAGGGCTGTAAAAAACATAAATTAACTCAAAGAGGTTGTCCACTTGCAACAAATAATTGATATGGTTTGTGTAAGGAATTTATATTCAGTTTATACAGTTTTCCGATATACTTTCTGTATCAATTCCTCACAATTTTCTAGATCTCTGCTGTCCTTCTGTAGAAAGAGAATTTTTAAAAATCGCAAAGTCACTCCTCTGCTGATGAATGTGCTCGCAATTATTTTACTCATCTTGCAATTATTTTGTGATTATTTGGGGGAAAACACGCAGACACTACTGAGAGATATTTTAAAGGGCCATAGCCATATAATAACTCTTATGGGCAGTGTGACTCCATATGCAGACATAAGGGGTTATTTATCATTGGTTTTCCCAATGCTTTTTGGGCCACATTTGAGTTTTTTTAAGACTTTTCATAGCTATTTCCACCTCTTCATTAATCTGGCTTAAACAACACTGCACAAAGCCAGATTCACGACTTGGGACTTTTTCAAAAGGCTCACAAAAAGTCTCATAATCACTCCAGTCCCCTGCTGGTGTATGTCCTGGGACTTTCTATGCATTTTGAGACTTTCGGGGGACTTAAAATAGACATAGAACTGTCCCAAGGAGCTGCCTAATGATAAATTACCCCCATTAACTATCGCAAGGAGCCACCTACTGAAAGCACCCAATGGGGGTTATTTATCATTAGGCAGCTCTTGAGACAAGTCTATTTTTGGTGCTTCACTGCCCATCAGCTTCATTAAAGTGGCTTTGGTCCTTTAATAAATATATAAATGTTCTTACTGTTTCTGTCTATTTGTTTTTTAAAAAGTCTCAAACTTTCAAAATGCATAGAAAGTCCCAGCACATACACCACCAGGGGACAGGAGTGACTATGAAACTTTTTACAAGACTTTTTGCTAAACTCTCAAGTCATGAATCTTGCTTTGCAGAATGTTGCACTACGGTAGCAGTAGTTCTATGTGTAGGCCATGTTACGACTTCAACTCTATCTGTGTCCAAAGAGGGCACAGATAGAGTTGAATGACTGGATGGTACAAAGAGCCATAAGCCCTTTTATCTGAATCACTGTGACCCTGTAGCTGTGATCTCAGCAGTGGCAGAGTGAAGATGTCATCATTTATTAGGTGGACATCACAGAAGAAGAAAAGTAGAGGAGAGTTGATGGGGAACGAGGACTAATGAATATGTGGTGTTTATTTTTTGGTTTTTTTTTTAATTCATTTGAAACAAGGAAAAGATAACGAGTTGGTGGGACACAATATGGGGTGGGGGTATGAGAGGGGGCTATAATATGAAGGAGAGGTGCCACAATATGAGGAGGAGATTAGGGTTCACAATATGAGGGGGGAATGAGGGGCCACACTATGAGGTGGAGGTGAGAAGTCACAATTTGAGGAGGAGATGAATGGCCACAATATGAGGAGAAGATGAGGGTACACAATATGAGAGAGATGAAGAGCTGCAATATGATTGGGAGATCAGAAGGGCCACAATATGAGGGGGAGATGAAAGGCCGCAATATGAGGAGGAGATGATGGGGTGTCAGGCACCAGAGGTAGTGGACCCATGACGTAAGCCGACACCTGGCATTGGAGCCTAAGTCGCACACGGCTTTCACCAGAGCCCGCTGCAAAGCGGCTTCGGCTTTGTCCTCGGTGGCAGCCAAGGCGTAGTACAAAGTCATGAGGCAGAAGCATGGTCAGGGACAGGCAGAAGATCAGCACAGGATTGGAGACGGGGATGTAGCGGTAGGTTAGGACAAATGGCACAGGAGTGAAGTCAGGAACGAGTCGAGGTCACAACGGGAAATCAGAATAATCACAAAGGACATGAAACAAAGCTTTCTTTTAGGCATGGAGCACAAAGATCTGGCAGGGATCACAGGAAAAGGCTGAGCAATTAAAGGCTGTCAGGTGGCCAGCGCCAATTAGTGATGCACTGGCCCTCGCTGAGGCGAGGAAAACATCGCTGGAGCACGGCCAGGTAAGTGAGGCTACTGCTGGCGTGAGGGGGCACAGCGAGTCACACGGGTGTGCCTGCGACCTGGAACATGGGTCGCAGGAGCACCTGTGACATGGGGCACAATATGAGGTGGAGATGAAGAGTCACAACATGAAGGGGAGATGAGGGGCCACAACATTAGCGGGAGATGTGGGGCCACATTATGACAGTAATATAAGGGAGAGATAAGAGGGGGAAACAACAATTTGAGGGGGAGATGAAGGGGTCACAAGAGGAGCTAAATTGTGTTTTAAAAGGCATTGCAAGGATGCGTCCCGCAGTAACACATAAAGAAACAATGCCACCCCAGTAACACACACACATATATATATATATTGCCTCTCCGTCTGGCCCCACCACTGCCTCTTCCAACCTGTTCTGGTCGAGGACTCTCCTCCGTCTCAGAAGCACTGTGTTCACCCGGCCTCTCAACCCAGCTTGGGTCTGTCACCTCATCATCCTCCGATCCCTCAGTCTGCTCCCCCCTCGGACTTCCTGCCCTGACAACAACTTCACCACTGTCTGACAACCGTGTCTCCTCATCGTCGGACACCTCTTTACACACTTCTTCCACTACGTCAAGAAGGTCATCATCACCCACAGACTGCGACTGGTGGAAAACCTGGGCATCGGAAAATTGCTCATCAGCAACCGGACAAGTGGTTTGTGACTGTGGGAAGGGTCCAGAAAACAGTTCCTCAGAGTATGCCGGTTCAAATGGCAAATTTTGCTGGGAGGGGGCAGACTGGGGGGGAGGAGGCTGAGGTGCAGGAGCTGGCCAAAAAGCAAAACGGCGGGAGCTGCCATTTTCTCGAGCGGGCGAAATACTCGTCCGAGCAACGAGCAGTTACGAGTACGCTAATGCTCGATCGAGCATCAAGCTCGGACGACTATGTTCGCTCATCTCTAGTGGAGATCTTATTCAAAAAATCAGTTGTATCTTTAATATAGGACTTAGTGTTAGTTGCATGACCCCTGAGAATTCTGTCCAGGAAGACAGCAGCCGGACTGAACAGAGAGACTCATCCTGATACAATCCGCCTGCCTGGTGGAGAGGACAAGCATTTATGTATTTTAGGCAAACAATATAGGAGGGGAGTCATGTAAATCTTTGTCAATGATATCCATGGCGTAAGCGTTATCTATAAGAATCCTCAACTTTTTAGTAAAGGTGTGAATAGGGTCTGAGTCCACTTTTCTGTATACTGACTGGTCACCTAATTGTCTATAGACCTTGTTCATATATTGGGGGCGGTCCATGATGACGACCCCACCCCCCTTATCAGCGGGTTTAATGATGAGACCGTCGTCATGGACCAACCCCTCAAGTTCTTTGTTTTCTACATAAGAGAGATTACTTTTGACATTAGGATGAAGAGTACTTTCCTTATAATTCCCGATGTCTCTAAGGATAGAGGTCATAAAGGATTCCACTGCAGGAGAGCCCTAGGGTGGACAAAAATTGCTCTGAAGGAAAAACCACAACCCCTTAAAGAGAAATCATGAGTAGTATTACAAACCATAGGGTTTCCTGCAGATGTAGGGACCCTGTCAGAAAATCAAGTATTTAATTTAATCGTCCTGAAAAAATTATTAAGCTCAATGTCCAAAGTGAGCCAATCCATAAGCAAAATAGGGCAAAAAGACAATCTTTTACTAAGTACTCTCAATTCAACATCAGATAATGAACGGGAAGATATATTTACTATATCCATTTTTCTTTTTTATACTCCACAGCAGCAATTGGACCACGATGGGGACTCATGTGACTCTCCTGGATGCGGTGACCAACAGGTGATCGGGATGTTTTGGAGGCTACGGATCCCTTGGATTAGACCACGATCCCGGATGGGACACACGAGACGGGCTGGTTCCTTCTAGCCGTATGGCATAATGAGTGACCTCCTGCCTGCGGTCCTGATTCCCTTGGACCTTTCTCCTATTTTCCCGCACATCACCCTTTATGGTCCTGCTTGGTTTGTCTAAGTCCTTCCGTGAAGTCCTGTCTGCATTGGAGTTGGGCTAAATTCCCGTTTCTAAGATGGCTATTATGTGGACTTATGACCTTGGTGCGCATGCGCACGCGCTGGACTCTGGATGCGCGATCCAGATTGACTGGCAGCCCTGAATTAGTGCTCTGTCCGTGAGCTTGCATGTCATTTTTTCTTTAAAAGTTGACACCTCGACATGAGACTTCCCTATTTTTAGTTGTCTATTGATCTATGCACACCTAGTTTTGCACTTTTATGGTATTTACGACCTTTCACTTACATGTAACGATAGCGTCTTATAGATATCCATGGTAACCAACGGATTTCTTTCTATAGCTATCGTGCACTATTTTTATTGCTCTTTTGTACTGTAAATATCACAGTTCACTTTTTATGTATCTGTAACGTGCTTTTAACTCTGTTTAACATGTTTTTGATACTTTGTATGATATGTCACGTGTTCCGGCGCTATAGACGCCGCCTATTTAAGTCAGCTGATCTCTGTCTAACACTATGCTTGAAAATGCCTTTATTGATAAGGCAAAACGTCGCATTGATGGTGGAATAAATCACTTCTTTTTTCACTACTCTCGGAGTGCTGCTTCAGATCGCCTTCCTTTACTGCACGTAGTGGGTCACGTCAGACCCGCTTTGAAGACCTGCACCCGACCTTTGCATGGTACTGTTCCAACCCCGTTTCTTTTGTTTATATATATATATATATATATACAGCCCCCCCTCCTTCCCAGTAACTCATAGATTTACATCCTCCCCTGGTAACACATAGATATATACACAGTCTTCCCCGGTACCACTGCTACACTGCTGGGGGCATTATATTTGGAAGCACTGTTGGGGTATTTTATTAGGGGCGGGGCACTGCTGGGGACATAACTCAGAGAAATTCATTAGTGGGGGGGCACTGCTGGCGGCATTTACTTAAGAGCGGAGTACTGATCGAGGCATTTCAGTGAACATTTCAGTGAAAAGCTCAAAGACAAGGGGACATTATAGGTGTGTGGGGGTTGCTATAGAAAAAGGGGTATTATAATGGCCCCTTTTCTGTAGCCGTCTTCTTACCAAGACTACAGAAAAAGTGGCACTATATAGAGGGGTGACATTATATGGGATGGGGTTAGATATCAAGTTTTTGTGGGGCACATTCTTTTTCCAATGACCATGGTAAGAGGGTTCAGAGGGTTCTGCTCCCTGGAAAAAAATGTTTAGGTGCAGCCGGTCCCCAGATACAAAAAGGTTGGTGAATAGAGATGAGCGAACATGCTCGTCCGAGCTTGATGCTCGTTCGAGCATTAGCGTACTGAAACTGCTCGTTGCTCGGACGAATACTTCGGCCGATCGAGAATCCCATTCGCGCACACCTCCCCAAAAAGGAACAGCACAAAGGAAAAAAAATGGCGAACGGGAAAGGAAGGGGGGGAAAAGGAAAGGAAAAGAAAAAGGCCAGCTACCGCCCGTTTTTTCCGGTTTTTTGCTTTTGGCGGCCAGAAACAAGAGCCAATCCAAAGCAGCAGGAGACTCTGCATCCACCCAGCATGACGTGGTACCCTTACACGTCGATAGCAGTGGTTGGCTGGCAGATCAGGTGACCCTGGGATAGACTAGCGCGTGCCGCGCTGCTGGATCATTCTGTGTCTGGATGCCGCTAGGGAGAGAGCTGCTGCTGGTCAGGGAAGCGTTAGGGTGTTCTATTAGCTTACTGTGTAGGCAGGAGTGATTCTCAAGAAACCCAACAGCCCTTTAGGGCTACAATAACGTTCGACTTTTTTTTTTTTTATTTGCATCTAGTACCATTTGTGAGGAATTAGCAGGGGGACTTGCTACCGTTGTGTTAGCTCTTAGTGGCACACATATCCACTCCAACACCAAAGTGGGAAAATTTAGTAGGGGTGGATTTCAATTAGGCACAGTCTGCCATTTTCTTTTTTATTTACGTTATTTTGTTTAATAACTAGGTCATCTCATCTGGCATAGTAGTGTGCTTTCATACTTGGCTAGAAAATAGCCATAGGAGAATCCAAACGGCTTACGCCTACAGTAGCGTTATATATTTGATTTCTGGTTGATCTGCTGGTGGCTGTATTGTGCAGTGCATTACTAGCCAATGTGAGCAATTTGTAGTGAGACTTGCGACCGCTGTGTTTGCGCTTAGTGACGCACATATCCATTGCAAAGACCGAAGTGGGAAAATTTAGTAGGGGTTGGATTTCAATTAGGCACAGTCTGCCATTGTCCTTTTTTATTTACGTTATTTGTTTAATACTCAGCGTCATCTTCATCGGCTAGTAGTGTGCTTTATACTTGGCTAGAAAAGCCATAGGAGAATCCAAACGGCTTAGCCACAGTAGAGTTATATATTTGATTTCTGGTTGATCTGCTGTGGCTGTACTTGCTGCAGTGCATCTACTAGCCATTGTGAGCAATTTTAGTGAGACTTGCGACCGCTGTGTTTTGCGCGTAGTGACGCACTATCCATGCAATGACCGAAGTGGGAAAATTTAGTAGGGGTTGGATTTCAATTAGGCACAGTCTGCACATTGTCTTTTTTTATTTACGTTTTGTTTAATAATCAGCGAGTATCTCATCTGGCATAGTAGTGTGCTTTCATACTTGGCTAGAAAATAGCCATAGGAGAATCCAAACGGCTTACGCCTACAGTAGCGTTATATATTTGATTTCTGGTTGATCTGCTGGTGGCTGTACTGTGCAGTGCATCTACTAGCCAATGTGAGCAATTTGAGTGAGACTTGCAGCCGCTGTGTTTTGCGCTTAGTGACGCACATATCCATTGCAAAGACCGAAGTGGGAAAATTTAGTAGGGGTTGGATTTCAATTAGGCACAGTCGCCATTTGTCCTTTTTTATTTTACGTTTATTTGTTTAATAACTCAGCGTTCTATTGGCATAGTAGTGTGCTTTCATATTGGATAGCAATAGCATAGGAGAATCCAAACGGCCTACGCTACAGTAGCGTATATATTTGATTTCTGGTTGATCTGCTGGTGCTGTACTTGCTGCAGTGCATCTACTAGCCAATTGTGAGCAATTTGTAGTGAGACTTGCGACCGCTGTGTTTTGCGCTAGTGACGCACATATCCATTGCAAAGACCGAAGTGGGAAAATTAGTAGGGGTTGGATTTCAATTAGGCACAGTCTGCCATTTGTCCTTTTTATTTTACGTTTATTTTGTTTAATAACTCAGTGTCATCTCATCTGGCATAGTAGTGTGCTTTCATACTGGCTAGAAAAATAGCCATAGCAATAGGATAGCATTGTTGGTTTTAAAACTCAAAAACACAAAAAAAAAAAAAAAAACACAAAAAAGTAAAAAAAAAATTAAAGCTATAACTCTCATTTAAAATGTTTAACCGAGGCTAGGGGTAGAGGACGAGGGCGGGGACGTGGGGTCCAACTACTGCGGGGTCAGAGGCCGTGGTCCTGGCCGGGGTGAGACACCACCTGCTTATGAGGGAGCAGGGAACGCCGCAGAGCTACACCTCCTAGGTTCATGTCTGAAGTTACGGGACTCGTGGTAGAGCACTGTTGAGCCAGAACAGTGCGAACAGGTGATGTGGGATTGTGACAATGCTTCGAGCAATTTGTCCACCAGTCAGTCTTCCACGCAGTCCACCCATGTCACCGAAATCGCCACTCCTCCAGCTCCTGCACCTCAGCCCTCCCCCCAGTCTGCCCCCTCCCAGGAAAAATTGGCATTTGAACCGGCATACTCTGAGGAAAATGTTTCGGGACCCTCCCACAGTCACAAACCACTTGTCCGGTGCTGCTGAGCAATTTTCCGATGCCCAGGTTTCCACCGTCACAGTCTGTGGGTGATGATGACCTTCTTGACGTAGTGGAAGTGGTGTAAAGAGGTGTCCGACGATGAGGAGACACGGTTGTCGAACAGTGGGGAAGTTGTTGTCAGGGCAGGAAGTCCGCGAGGGGGGAGCAGACTGAGGATCGGGAGGATGATGAGGGTGACAGACCCAGCTGGGTTGAGAGGCCGGGTGAACACAGTGCTTCTGAGACGGAGAGAGAGTCCTCGACCAGAACAGGTTGGAAGAGGCAGTGGGGGGCCAGACGGAGAGGCAGGGCCAGAGTGGTGCATCAGCGCCAAATGTGTCAAATAGTGAAGCTCCCGGGCGAGGGCTCTTGCGGCGAGGGCTAGATCTTCAGAAGTCTGGAGGTTTTAAGGAAACACCGGATGACCGAGGACTGTGGTGTGCAACATTTGCCAAACAGGCTCAGCCGGGGTTCCACCACTACTAGCTTAACTACCACCGTATGCGCAGCATATGAATGCTAAACACCCCACTCAGTGGCAAAAGCCCGTTCACCTCCGGCCGTGCAAACCACTGCTCCTTCCCTGTGTCAGCTGATAGTCAGCCCCTGCCCAGGACCTGCCACAAAAACCCCATCGTCGCCTCCACGATCCTCCACAGCATCCACCAGCGTTCAGCTCTCATAGCCCAGACGCTGGAGCGGAAACGAATATAGGCAACCCACGCAGCCCAAGCCCGTTAATGTGCACATCTCCAGATTGCTTAGCCTGAGAGACTGCCCTATAGGCTAGTAGAGACCGAGGCCTTTCGCAACCTCATGGCGGCGGCCGCCCCTGGTATCGGTCCCAGCCGCCCACTTTTCACGATGTGCCGTCCCACCTGCACCAGCACGTGTCCGACACATACCGTGCCTGACCAACGCCGTTCTGACAAGGTCCACCTGACCACGGACACGTGGACGAGTGCTGCCGGCAGGGCCACTATATATCGCTGACGGCACATTGGGTTAACTTGGTGGAGGCTGGACCGAGTCGACCTGGGCTGGTCATATACTGCCGACGCCGAGGATTGGGGGCCTACCTCGGTCCGGTGTTTCAGGCTACTATGCGCTCCTCCTCCTAACACTCCTCCACCTCCTCTCCGAACTACATCCGTGGGCACGGCGCTACAGTCGGTAGCTCTAGGCACAGCAGCAGTGCGTGCTAAGCGACAGCAGGCGGTGCTCAAACTGCTGAGCCTAGGCGATAAAAGGCACACCGCCCAAGAGCTATTACAGGGCATCACGGCGCAGACTGATCTGTGGTGGCACCGCTGACCTGAAGCAGGCATGGGTGTGTGACAACGGCCGTAACCTGGTGGCGGCTCTGCAACTCGGCAGACTGACACATGTGCCATGCTGGCCCATGTGTTAAATCTGATAGTTCAGCGTTTCCTCAAGACATACCCCATCTGTCAGATTTGCTCACGAAGGGCGCCGCATTGTGCGCATTTCAGGAAGTCCAGCACAGATGCTGCCACTCTCAGGGCAGCGCAGCGCCGCCTCCAACTGCGGCTCACCGACTGTTGTGCGACGTGCCCACGAGGTGGAATTCAACACTGACCATGTATCCAGAGTTTACCAGCAGCGCCGAGCCATTGTAGACTGCCAGATGTCAACTTCCACCAGAACTGGTAGTCAGGTCAGTCAGCTTCCTCAAGTCTACAATGAGGAGTGGATGGGATGTCTGATATCTGTCAGGTGCTGAGTAAACTTTGAGGAGTCAACACAGATGGTCAGTGGCGATGCCGCCATCATCAGCCTCACATTCCGCTGCTTGGCCTGTTGAAAAAACTCTGATCAGCATGAAGTCGGAAGCTTGCGCTGTCACAAGAGACGGGGGAAGAAGATTCCCTTGTTGATAGCCAAAACACTTAGTCTTTTTCTCAGCGCATATCGGAGGAGGTGGAGTGGAGGAGGATGAGGAGGAAGAGGAGGAGAATGTTGGCGAGAACAAGAGGGGACCATTGTTGAGTCCTTCACGTTCAGCGTGTAGGGCAGAGAAGAGGAGTTGGAGGAGTTGGAGGAGGAGGAAATGGACAGTCAGGCCAGTGAGGGGAGTGAATTCACGCGTTGGTACTCTGGCGCATATGGCAGATTTCATGCTAGGCTGCCTATCCCGTGACCCTCGCGTTCAAAGAATTTATTCCAGCCAACCGATACTGGGTGTTCACTCTCTGGACCACGGTACAAGCAAAATATTTCCACTCTCATCCCTGCAGAGGAAAGGAGTGTGAGAATGCATGAATACCAGCAGGCCCTGGTTCACAAGCTGAAACAGTATTTCCTTCTGACAGCGCTAGCGGCAGAGTGCGTAGTTCTGCGGGACAAGTAGCGAGGGAGAGTAGGCGAGCAGGCAGCTTGTCAGCATGGCAAGGGTACGCTTTACAAGGCTTTGCCAGCTTTATGTCACCCCAGCAAGACACTGTCCCTGTCCCAGTCTCGGCAGAGTAGGGCTGATCTTTACAGAAAGATGGTGAGGAGTACGTAGCTGACCATTACCATCGTCCTAAATGATCACACGCTCCCTACAACACTGGGTTTCAAAGCGGACATGTGGCACGAACTGGCGCTGTACGCCTTGGAGGTTTGCCTGCCTGCCGTAGCGTCTTGTCAGCGGGTTTTCAGGGCAGCTGGTGGATCATCACCGATAAGCGTACACGCCTGTCGATGACAGCGCTGACAGGCTGACGCTTATTAAGGAATAAAGCCTGGATTTCTCCAATTTCCAATCTCCACCAGGTGAAGAAGCTCAACCTGAATAATTGATCCACTCCTCTCCCCTCATTTCCTCCTTCTCTCCTCTTGTACAGTAAGCAGAGGAAACTGGCTATTTTTTGACAGGGCCCACTGGCTCTAGCTATAGTACTTTATGCATTTAATTTTTCTGGAGGGCCACCCCTACCCCGGTCCTCTGTTTTAAACAATTTTTGGGAGTGCCACATACAGGCACAATCTATTCAATTTTCTGGAGGGCCACCTACCCGGTCCTCTGTTTTAAACAATTGGGAGTGCCACATACAGGCACTCAATCTATTCAATTTTTCTGGAGGGCCACCTACCTGCTCCTCTGGTTTGAAATTTTTTTGGACTGCCACATACAGGCACTCAACTATTCCATTTACTGGAGGGCCACCTACCTGCTCCTTGGTTTGAAAATTTTGGGACTGCCACATACAGGCACTATTCAAATTAAATTGTCTCCATAGCAGCCTCCAACACGTTGTCTCCATTGCTACCTCCAAAAGTCGTCCATATAGCTGCCTCCATACATCGTCCCTTTATCAAACGAGGTGTGTCAGGCAGAAATTTGGGTTGTTTCATGGATTCCCCCTCAAAGTTGTTAACTTTGTCGCCACCCTGCTGTGTTATCCACAAATATATGGCAAACTTTTATCATTACCAATATTATTTCAGGCTTCTTGCGCATCTGTTTACATTCCCCTCACCCGGCATATCCTAAACTTATAAGAACGCTACTACACTTGATCTTATACAAAAGGTTCTTAGAAGTGCTGTTTGGGAGTAGCTAGAGACAGGGGCTTGGATTGGCGAAAGCTCGCCTGGCAGCGGAGCGCCAGCTCCATGCGCATCAGCCGCTTCTTGCGCATGTTTACATTCCCCTCACCCGCCATATCCCAAACTATAAGAAAGCTACTACACTTAACTTGGTGCAGGCTGGGACCGAGTCTGACCCTGGGGCTGGTCATATATGCCGAAGCAGGAATTGCGGGGCCTACCTCGGTCCAGGTCTCAAAGGCCTACTTACCTCCCTCCCAACCCTCCTCCACCTCCTCCTCCTCCGAATTACCATCCGTGGGCATGGCGCCATCAGTCGGTAGCTCTAGGCACAGCAGCAGTGCCGTCGCTAAGCGACAGCAGGCGGTGCTCAAACTGCTGAGCCTAGGCGATAAAAGGCACACCGCCAAGAGCTATACAGGGCATTCCACATCAAACTTGTTAACTTTGTCGCCACCCTCTGTGTAATCCACAAAAATACTTGCAAACTTTTATCATTTACGATATTATTTCAGCGCTTCTGGCACTTGTTACATTCCCCACCCGGCATATCCTAAACTTATAAGAACGTACTACAACTTGATCTTATACAAAGGTTCTAGAAGTGCTGTTGGGGAGTAGTCTAGACAGGGGCTTGGATTGGCGAAATCGCCATGGCCAGGGAGCGCCAGCTCCATGCCAAGATCCAACTAACATAGTTTTAACTGCAGCACCTTTAATCTACTACTAGTTCACTGCCTCCATACATGGTCCCCTTATAAAACGAGCTGTGTCAGGCAGAATTTTGGGTTGTTTTCATGGCTTCCACATCAAACTTGTTAACTTTGTCGCCACCCTGCTGTGTAATCCACAAAATATACTGGCAAACTTTTATCATGTACCGATATTATTTGAGCGCTTCTTGCTCACCTCCTTTGGTTCCTCTCTGCCACCCATTGGTTTGAAGCCTGAGTCCATTTAGGGTATGTCGCCATGCCACTCTCTAGCCTGCTGCCGCTGCCTCTGCATGCCGTCCCCTATAGTGTCAGGGTCAATTATTGCATGTTTTAGATGCTATCTAGCTTCATTCTGTCACTCTGTCATGGCCATGCTGTTGCCCATAGTTTTGGCATAATGGTGCGATTAAGCAGCCTCAGAGGCATCCATGCATGCTGCCCCTGCTGTTTCCTGTCCATTTCCGTGGTGTTTCCATCCTTTTCTGAGGTTCCCAGGTGTTTGGCCAAGCTTCCCTGTGCAGAGCCTTGGTCCCCTTGAAAAATGCTCGAGTCTCCCATTGACTTCAATGGGGCTCGTTATTCGAGACGAGCACTCGAGCATCGGGAAAAGTTCATCTCGAATAACGAGTACCCGAGCATTTTAGTGCTCGCTCATCTCTATTGGTGAACACTGCTTTAGAGGACTAGTTGGGGCTATATACCAAATTCTAAGATAGCCCAGTTTGCCTAAAAAGATCCGTACAAATTTAAAAATAAACAAGCATGTCTTGTTCTCCTAAGGTTAAAATCCACAAATCCATCAACGTTACAAATGGCATTTTGTGAATATATGATGGCAACCATGTATACTAAAAAGTGCATCAATGTGTTAAATACAAAGTCTCATCACTTCTGAGTAATCAGCACCAGAGATTTATTAAAATTAATTGTTTATTGTATTGGTAATGGTGATCAAAGGGATCTACTCAGCTGGGACTGAAGGGTTTATTTAATGCTTCATCGCTGGTTACATGGGCAGTGGGGGAGGGTGGGTTCACCACTCTCTTCCCTTTACCACCATGGTTGTTACTCTGACATTCTTCTATTTGGTAAGTTCCTACTTTTATGCTAACATAACCAGCTCATCTGAAGGGTGGACGTGTCACCTAACCTCCATCACAAAATGCTAGATGTACTAAAGAACAGCCAGCAGTACCACTTGATTTTTTTTCCCCTAGACAAATGTAGTGCAAATACTAGGATATGTATCACACAAGCAACAAGAATGCCACAAGCAGCATTGTAACAGCCTTTCTCTCCTTTATCTTACTCTCTCAATATCTCTCTTACTACCTGTACATCTATGTATATTATCAATCCTCATCATTATGACCAATATCTCTTAGGACAATTTATTCTGCAGTTTCACATCTCAGGGAGAAAAAGCTGTTCAGTATACGTTCTGCCCATGTTTTTGTTACTAGTTGATACTTAATCATCCTCTGGCTTCACAAAGTCTTTTAGTACAATTAAAGGAAACCTACCGTGAGGAATCTACGGAACCTGATTCCTCCTGCCTGTCTAACCTAACTTGTTAAAAACTTTACTATAGTGATATGTAAATTAACTGCTGAGGCTACTGGGGCGTGTACTAGCCTGGCCGGGTACTGGGAGCTACTGCTACTCCAAGCCCAAGCAGCCACTGGAGTTAATTTATATATTACTAAAATAAAGTTTATAACAAGTTAGGTTCTAGGATTATTAAATTAGAGATTAGGGCAGAGGGAGGCAGGAGGCGTCTACTATCCGATCTACTTCTGATAATAGATTTCTCATTGTGGGTTTCCTTTAAGGGGTTGCCAGAAGGTGAAAAAACATGGCTGCTTTCTTTAAAACACAGCTTATCTCCTGGCCATGGGTTTAGTGTGGTATTGCAACTAAATTCCATTTTTCTCTATGCAGCTGAGCTGCAATACCAGTCAGTTGCGGCACTGTTTTTGGAAGAAAGCAGCCATGTTTTACAACCTCCGGAGAACCCATTTTAGATCTTCATTTAAAGGAAACCTACCACTTTATAATAGCAGTTATAACCCTCAAATACCTTGCACCAGCTGAGGGTGAGCTGGTGCAGGAGCATATCTTCGTTATTTGCAGAAACCGCTAATTCCTTTTATAACTGTTTTATTCCTTATATTTCAAGGACACTTCGGCGCACCATGATATGGGCTTGGCGCACCATGCGCACAACCGTGCTTGCGTCTGTTTAGGAAGTGCCGGAGAGCTGGGGACGTCACCGAGCTCTCAGGCATACTCGCAACTTCGCGTGGGAAGCCGGCCAGGATAAAAATTTGAAGATGCGTAGGCGCGAATGTGCCCGAGAGCTCGGTGACGTCACCGGTTCTCCAGCACTTCCTAATCAGGCGCACGCACGGTCGTGCGCATGGTGCACCGAGCCCATATCATGGTGCGCTGAAGTGTGCTTAGAATATAAAGAATAAAACAGTTTAAAAAGGAATTGGCGGTTTCTGCAAATAATGATGATATGTTCCGGCTGGTACAAGGTATTTGAGGGGTATAACTGCCATTATAAAGTGTTAGGTTTCCTTTAAAGGTTTGCCCTTCTCCTGAGTGTCTGCTCAGAGCTATGAATGACTAACCTATTGTCTTAGCACTCCAGTGAGTGGACATCCTCCGCTCTACAACGCTTTGCTGACACGATTCCTGGAATATTGCAGGGGATAGTTGATTAAGAGGCGGCTGCATGAAAAACTCCAGCACACGTTATACATACTGACACCACAACTCACATCCTGACTGCAGGACCATCAGAAGAGGGAACAAAGGGGCCATGTTGCATGTTTATAAAGCCGCAACATATAACAGTTCAAGGGGTTGTCCACTTTCAGAAAATATTTCATATGGTTTGTGTAATGAAAAGTTATCCAATTTTCCATTATATTTTCTGTATCAATTCCTCGCTGTTTTCTAGATCTCTGTTGCTGTCCTGCTATAAAAGCTTCTATTTTTACTTCCAGTGAATATAAATCTGTCCATGTGATGTGTTGGAGGTGCAGGTGTATGAGTTCATGCACCTGTGTGTCCTTCACATGACCAGAAAGTATATTGGATGCTTCATTGTAATGGTAGATTTCCTATAAGAATATAATATTTGTCCTCATAGGCACTTAAAATAAAGCTATACTTTTAACAAAATTGTATAATTCCATAGTGCAAGTGATAACAGTAAACTAGGTAAAAAAACTTTACTAAACAAATTTCCTCTAAAACAGTCTCTATTCTTTTCCCTGATTTCTTTCTTATTAATAAGGTTGTGCAAATCAGCTGTCAATCCTGTACTCAACTGATAGCTAATAATGTCTTAAAGGAAATACACAATCAGGAATCTATCTATAGGCTTTTAGTAACATCCTAAACCTCAAAACGACCTTTTCAGCAATTCTATAACATTTTCTAATCTCAACTACACTTTATATTACTAATATGTTAATTTCTAGCAGAAGCTACTGGGGTGAACAACTCCGGACAGGTAAGTAAATGAGCTTCAGTGTTCCAGAATTAGTGAAAGGTAGTTTTGGGCTTAGCATGTTAGTAGAAACCTACTTTCATATCTACCTTAACCCCTTCCCACGAGAAGGCATTCAGATACACTGCCCGCTACAGGAGAAAGAAGGAGCAGAAAGAAGGTACAGTATAAATTCCAGAAACTAAATTGATAAGTAAGCATCATGAGAAAGCTACTGATAAATTTTATTATTTTGGTGAAAATACTGAAAGTGCAATGATAATATTTATAAAGTGAGGCTTAGTAAAACTATCCAAGGATGCATAACCAAGTATAGAAACGTATTGATTTTTTAATGTACAGGCGGTCCCCTTCATAAGAACACCCCACTTACAGATGACCCCTAGTTACAAACAGTAATTTACTGTCCTTAAGCCCCAGGCTACAATCATCAGCTGTAACAGAGGTGTCTGTAATGAAGATTTAATGTTGATCCTCGTTCTTATGACAAACCAACATTTTTAAAATCCAATTGTCACAGAGGCCAAAAAAATTTTGGCTTAGGTTACAATTATAAAATACGAAGTTTCGACTTAAGGTTAGTTCTTAAGTGTTCAACTTAAGAACAAACCTACAGAACCTATCCTGTACGTAACCCGGGGATTGCCTGTAATCTAAAACTCTTCTCATTTTCTGCAGTTTTCCCTATGTTGAACTTCATGGAAGACCTTAATGAAACGGATGTCACAGAGTTCACCTTGCTTGCCTTTTCCAATTCCTCCAGGCATCCTGTTGTTCTGTTCTTAATTTTATTTTTCCTTTACTTATTTATAGTCTGTGGAAATATGTTAATGATACTGGTCATAAGATATGACTCTCGGCTTCACACACCAATGTACTTTTTTGTCTTCATCTTATCCTGTTCGGACATTTGTTATCTTACTACCATTGTCCCCCAGACTCTGTGTAATCTTCTAAGCAGAACTTCCAGTATCTTATACAAAAACTGTGCCACTCAGATGTTCTTTTTTACCGTGTTTGGAGGAGCGCAACTAGTAATTGTATCGGTGATGGCATATGACCGCTATGTAGCCGTAGGTAATCCTTTGCGTTATAAAATTATAATGGGAAGGGACACTTGCCTAAAGTTTCTATGTCTAGCATTGATATTTAGCTGTGCAGTATCAACTGTACTAGTTTATTTCATATTTAGACTCCCTTTTTGTCATACTCCTACGATTGAACATTTCTACTGTGATATGGGACATATTTTGGTTTTGACTTGTCACAAACACAAGTTATATTGGACATCTGAAGCTACAACCTTCCTTGTTGGGATTTTTGTTATTTCTATCCCAATCCTTATTTTAGTTACAAACTATATCTATATTATTGGTGCCGTTCTTAAAATCCGCACCACGGAGGGTAGGCAGAAGGCATTCTCTGCTTGTTCCTCTCACATCACTGTCGTCATGGTTGAATATGGCTGCCTAGGGTTTATGTATTTCCGTCCAGCTGAGACTTATTATTTGGATAAAGACAAGATTTTTGTAATGACCTTCACTTATCTCACACCTATATTGAACCCAGTTGTCTACACTGTTAGAAATAAGGCTGTGCATGATGGATTCAAGAAATTACTGTCCTCAAGGTTGTTTTAATATGTTATTTCCCCAAACAGTTGTGAGAAAAAGAAAGTGTACCCTTATGGTTTTACAGGACATACTAAAAAAATCGGCTTGGTTTTAGATGTTCTTAAAGGAAACCTACCATTTCAAATGGTAGGGGTAAGCTGTAAATACCGATCACCAGCTCAGGGTGAGCTGGTGCCGGTACTTACTTTCATTAGTGTTATAAACCGCTGTATCGCAGTTTTAACACTTTTTAAAGTTTATAGCTATAGCTGCTTCGGCGCTGCGTGCGCACGATCGTGTGTGCGCCTACATAGGAAATGCCAGAGATGTCGTGTGGGCACGGTCACGTGCAGCGCCGAAGCAACTTCTGCTATAAACTTTAAAAAGTGTTAAAACCGCAATACAGCTGTTTATAACACTAATGAAAGTAAGTACCGGCACCAGCTCACCCTGAGCTGGTGCTCGGTATTTACAGCTTACCCCTACCATTTGAAATGGTAGGTTTCCTTTAAAGTAAGTAAATAGGATTTCAGATGCACAACAAACACAACAATTCCATTATGTCGTTACAAGGTTAACCCCTCTCTGAACAGGCCTTAAAAGGCTTTATTGACTGGGGAATTTTTTCGCAAATTTCCACACCTATTGGTCCAAGAGCTATGAAACTGGGTGACTATGACAATGTTTTTTTTATAGTGTAGAGAGAGATTTTTTTTAATTTTAATTTTAATTTTGAATATTTGATGTTATATGTCCCCCATGAGGACATTAAAGACCTTTCTGAACATTTTTTTTTTTTTTAATTTCCACTGTAATTGGGGAATGTAAAAGAGTCCAATTTACAGGGAAAAGTGACCCCCTCTGGGGAAAATGTCTGAGGGAACACTGTAATGCATCCGATCAGAGCCAGCAGCTCTGCTTCACCCATGAAAACCCTGCAATCACGTGGCCGAAAGGTCTATAGAGCCAGTGGCACTGCCAACTCCCTTCTTCACTGCATAGCGCTACTTCAGCTGTATGCAGTGAAGAAAGCAGAAGGTAGAGGCAGTACAAAAAAATTCTACCTTCTTTCTAGGGTCTTTCTGAGCAGGAATTCCAGCTGTAAGCACAATCTAGCAGGCATTTACTATCTCTTGGGTCCTTCATCAGGAAGCGGTTGGCCTGCAGGAAGAACGCCGACCCACCAGGTATGTACCTGGTACTGCTCCATATATTGCTTGACCATCATGGATGCAGCGTCTATGGTGCCTCGCTTTCACATACAGCTGAGCACCTGCAGCGATCAGAGCTCCCTCAGTAGCAGAGCCCATGCAATCGGCAATACGTACATGTATATTAGGATGCGTCAATAGACGGCTTTTCCCAACGTACATGTAAATCTAATTGCCCCAAGCGGTTAATTATGTCCCCTCTTTGTCTCCTCTTTTTGACACTCAACAAATTTAATTCTTTTAATATTTCCTCATAACTGAGACCTTTCATACCCCTTATCATTCACATGTCTCTTTGTTGAACCCTTTCCAGCTCCAGGGCAAACCTTTTTATGGACGGCAAATTCCATGTGATGCCAAACCAATGCCTTGTACACTGCTAATAATACATCCATAGCAGGCCATACCACTTTTGATACATGACAAGATCTTACTCACTTTAGAGGAAGCTGATTGACATTTTATGTTGTTATTTAATCTACGATCTACTAGAACCCCTAGGTCCTTCTCAACAAAAGACTCTCCAAGGTTTTCTACCCCTAGGACATATGGACATATGTTGCCTGTGGATTATTAGCCCCCAAGGTGCATAACCTTACTTTTATCCACATTGAACCTCATTTGCCAAGTGGATGACCAAACACTCAGTTTGTCCAAGTCACCTGCAGCCTATGAACATCCTCCATAGACTGTATTACACTACACAGCTTGGTGTCATCTGCAAAAATAGACACAGTGCTATTAATTCCTACCTCTATAGCATTAATAAATATATTAAATAGTAGTTTGCCAAGCACAGAACCCTGGGGTACACCACTCATAACTGGTGCCATTCTGAGTAGGAATCATTGACCACAACTCTCTCGATACGATCCTTCAGCCAGTTTTTAATCCAATTGCAAATTATTTCTTCCAAACCAATAGACCTTATTTTACCCATCAGGCGTCTATGAGGGACAGTGTCAAATGCCTTTGCAAAGTCCAAGAACACAATATCATCAGCAGCTCCTTTCAACTTCTATCTTTGCTGGCTGTTACTTATTATACTTTGTGATGTCACATACTCCAGTATATAGTCTTTTACTAACCCTTTCAATATTTTCCCCACAATGGAACTTAAGCTTTTAGGCCTATAATTGCTGGACAAAAATCTAGAGCCCCTTATGAATAATGGCACCACGGTGCAAGTCACTTGGCACCGTATCATTCGTTAGGGAAACCCTGAAGATTTTATACAGCGGCACAACAATAACAGAACTCTGGGGTGTAACCCACCTGGTCCAGGAGCCCTGTACAGATTTATTGTTTGAGCTTAGTTTGGATTATGTCTACATTCATACAGTCTAGTATATTACAGGATGCATGACCCGCACTGGCACCGCCCATGCCAGATGTTCTTTCTTCTATTGTACAGAGTTAAAACCAGTTTAATATTTATGCCTTCTCTTTGTCTCCAGTTACCAAAGCAGCATTTTCAGTATCTAGCGGTCCCACCTGCTCAGACTTATTTTTTCTGCAATTATGTACTTAAAGAGGACCTGTGACCAGATTTTGCCCCCCCCCCTGACTAAAAATGTCTGCTGATAAAGGGTTATAAGTCCTCCCTATATGACCTAAAATTAGCTGCCAGTGAGGCGAAGAGTCAGAGATACCAGTGAGCCACGCCCCATTATTGTGACTGACAGCTCTGTGTCTCTTCAAATCACTGCTTTGCCTCCTTGCTCTTAGGGACCATCTGCTAATATTCAACTACAGACATATAAAGCTCTATGTACAGTTGGGAAATATTGGGGCAGATTTACTTACCCGGTCCTGTCGCGATCCCCGCTGTGCATTGTCCGACGAGGATTCGGGTCTGCCGTGATTCACTAAGGTCGTGCGTCCAATTTCCTTCATGTGACGCTTCCCCGCTGAGGTCTACCGGAGTTCACCTTCTTCTTGCTGGTGCATGTAAGTGCTTGATCTTGCGACACAATTTCGTTTTTAAATTCCGCGGTTTGTCCAAATAAGTCGGATTGTCCGATGACATGCCCCCCGATTTGTGTCGATGCGCCACAATCCGATTGCGTGCGCCAAAAACCTGGGGCAATTCGACGGAAAAAGGAAATGCATTTGGAAAACCCGACAGAATCGCGGTCCACGGACCCTTAGTAAATGTGCCCCATTGTGTCAATCTTTTTACATGGTGCCTTATGTTACATTCATGACATGTGACCAGTGATATCATCGCAGGTCTCTCAGCCTTCTAACAATAAGAAACTGTACACCATGTATGTGATTACATGAGATTACAGCAGCCTCCATGGAGGATGAGGAGGAGCAGAAGTCTCTGGAGGCTGCTGTGACTTCATGTGGTCAGATAAATGCATGGGGTACAGTTTGCTATTATTAAGAGGCTGAAGGACCTGAGATGATGTCGCTCTGGTCACATGACATGGACTGTGATCAGTAGGTAGGCATAAGGCAATACCTCTGATGCCAGTTAATGTAAGATAAAAGGGAATTAATGTGGATGTAAGCGAAAAAATTTGTAGCTAAAAGATGGGGGTCAGTAAGTTAATAAAGCCTGTGGGAGACTTGGCCCAGTAGAGACCATGGTAGCGGGGTGCTGTGATGCAGTTCAAGACAGTGACACCAAGGTACAGTCCAAAAACAGGTCTAGCCTGCGTTTATTGCAGCAGGAACAAAATAAAACAGCCTTCAGTTTCAGGCAATAAAACAAATAATATCCTACCCGTCAGGGTGCTAACTATACAGTGAATCTCTAACTCACCACTTCAAAATACTTTGCTGCTCCAGGCACAGAGGTCAGGGCTGTGTGCGCTCTCCAGCCTCCACTCAGAGAGACCACACTCTCAGCTCTGCTCAGCCACTTTATGCAGACTGATTAGGCTGCTCCCACCACCTGTGTCCAAGGTGCTGGACAACCCAACCTTAGCACTAAGGCCTTGCATAATAGGAAAACCTAGGGGAAACATACTGCCCATCCACAGTTAACCCCTTCAGTGTCTCACATACCCTCCCCCTCTGTTTGACCCTGTGGGGGCGAACACTTTTGGCCAACAGACAGTGGGTATTCCCATGCAGCTTTCCTGCCCGATGTTCTACCGCAGTGATGGCTAACCTATGACACGCGTGTCAGTGCTGACACGCGTAGCCATTTTCACTGACACACGGCTGCCTGAGAGTTAAGTTTCATCCTACATGATCAGGTGCAGTAGCCGGGAGGCTGAGAGATTGCACTGAGCTTCCAGCACTCCCCCCTCCTCCTCCTCCCCCAGGGCGGCCCCTCCCCATGTGCACAGCAGGAGAGGTGACCCGTCCATACACCCAGGAGGCTCCTCTGCAGCTCCTGATAGTTGTGGTGGGGGGAAGAAGGCAGCACAGTCAGAGGTCACATCGCTGCTGCCTTGTGTGATGTCCCAGCAGCTGCCACCTCTACACTGACCATCTCCACAGCAGGGGCAAGGGAGGACAACAACTCTCATCATATAGTAAGTAAGGTCAGTGACTGTATGATAGAAGGCAGTCATCAGGGCTTGTGTGTCAGTTTTGTGATGTACAAGCCCTGAAATAATCGCATTTCAGGGCTTGCGATAATTTTGCTCCTCACACCTTCTCCATGCCAAGAGGGCATGAGGGAGATGCAGACAGCGGCGCCTGCACCCTCGCTGTAACCTGTGAACTTTCATGACAGAAAGTTCACAGGTTACTAAGCATTTCCACACCTGTCTGATTGTAACCGATCTATTACAATGTGTGATTTGCACATAATAATAGATGATTGGGAAAATCCCCATATACTGCCATACTGTAGTATGGCAGTACATGGTAGGATCAATCAGACAACCTACGGTTAAAGTACCCTAGAAGTTAAATAGTATACATATTTGTTATTTAAACTATAAATATCACAAAATTATGTTTTTGTGTCAAGGTGACACACCACCCGAGTTATGCTCGGTCTTTTGGCGAATTTTGACACACCAAGCTCAAAAGGTTGCCCATCACTGTTCTACCGTGAACTTGAAATTCTGCAACATTAGGAACCACCTTGTGACCCTGGCGTTCCTTTCTTTGGCCTGACTCATCCAGGTGAGGGGAGAGTGATCGGTTACTATCGTAAACTGACGCCCTATTAGGTAATATCTCAGGGATTCCAGAGCCCATTTAATCGCCAAGCACTCCCTCTCAACTATACTATAGTTCTTCTCAGGGGGTGTGAGCTTGCGGCTCAGGAATGTCATAGGATGTTCCTCACCCTCCACTAATTGGGACAGGACAGCCCCTAAGCCCACGTCAGAAGCGTCAGTCTGGACAGTCTGGTTTTGGTGAAGTTAGGGGTGATCAGAACCGGTCCCTCACACAAAACCGTCTTCAGTCGCTGAAACGCCCCCTCAGCCTCTTCACTCCACTTTACCATTACCGACCCCCTACCCTTGGTCAGGTCAGTCAGGGGTGCCGCTATTGTCGCAAAATCGGGAATAAATCGGCGATAATAGCCCACTATGCCTAGGAAAGCTCTCACTTGCTTCTTGCTCACAGGTCGTGGCCACTGCTGTATCGCCTCCACTTTATTTACTTGGGGTTTGATGACACCTCGCCCAATACGGTACCCCAGGTAACGGGCCTCTTCCAGACCAAGTGCACATTTTTGGGGGTTCGCTGTCAACCCTGCTGCCCTCAGGGAGTCTAACACTGCTTGTAGCTTGGCTAGATGACTCTCCCAATCGTTACTATAGACTATGATGTCATCCAGGTAGGCCGAGGCATATCTCCGGTGAGGTTTTAGCATGAGATCCATTAACCTCTGGAATGTGGCGGGAGCCCCATGTAGCCCAAAGGGGAGTAGAACATACTGAAATAGCCCATCAGGAGTAACAAAAGCTGTCTTCTCTTTGGCCCTGTCAGTAAGGGGTACCTGCCAATACCCTTTTGTCAGGTCAAGGGTGGAGAAGAACCTAGCCTGTCCAAGTCGTTCTATCAACTCGTCAACTCTGGGCATAGGGTAAGAATCAAATTTGGATACCTCGTTCAACTTCCTAAAGTCATTGCAGAACCGTAGGGAACCATCAGGTTTGGGATTCAACACAATAGGACTCGACCAGTCACTTTTAGACTCTTCGATAACCCCCAGGTCTAACATCTGCCTGACTTCTTCGGAAATGGCTAGCCGGCGCGCTTCAGGGACCCGGTAGGTTTTTTGGTGTACCCGGATGTGGGGTTCGGTTATGATGTCATGCTTGATGACTGAAGTACGACCCGGTAACTTAGAGAACACATCAATGTTTCGGAGCACAAACTCCTTCACTTCCTGAATCTGGGCCCTGGAGAGGGACTCCGAGATCCGTACTTCAGGCACCTTGGCATCGGGTACACCCACCTCCGGTGTCACCTTCTTGGGAACAGACGCTTTTTCTACTCCCACGGCTATCAGGGACTCTCTTTCCCTCCATGGCTTTAGGAGGTTCACGTGGTATATCTGTTCGGGTTTTCTCCTTCCCGGATGAGATACCTTGTAGTTAATGTCCCCCACTTTCTCCATGACCTCATATGGACCTTGCCATTTCGCCAAGAACTTACTCTCAACGGTGGGCACCAGAACTAACACTCTGTCGCCTGGGTTAAAGGCCCTGAGTCTGGCTGATCTATTGTAGACCCTAGACTGGGTCTCTTGTGCCCTTGTCATGTGCTCCTTTACAAGGGGCATTACTGCCGCTATGCGGTCCTGCATAAGGGAGACGTGTTCAATCACACTACGGTGGGGGGTCCTTTCCTGTTCCGAGGTCTCCTTAGCTACATCCAAAAGCCCACATGGGGAACGGCCATATAACAGCTCAAAGGGTGAGAAACCCGTGGAGGACTGGGGAACTTCACGTATGGCAAACATCAAATAAGGCAACAAACAATCCCAGTCCTTCCCATCTTTGCTGACCACCCTCTTTAGCATCCCCTTCAAGGTCTTGTTAAACCTCTCGACCAGGCCATCTGTCTGAGGATGATATACAGAGGTGCGAAGCTGTTTAACCTGCAGTAATTTACACATCTCCTTCATTACTCTAGACATGAATGGGGTTCCCTGGTCAGTCAAGATTTCCTTGGGAAGGCCTGTGCGGGAGAATACCTGGAACAGCTCCCTAGCAATGTTTTTGGAGGAGGTGTTCCTTAACGGGATTGCCTCTGGATACCGCGTAGCGTAGTCCAGGATAACCAGGATGTACTGGTGCCCCCTTGTGGACTTGACTATGGGGCCAACCAAATCCATTGCAATCCGTTCAAACGGCACCTCTATGATTGGTAACGGGACCAGAGGACTCCTGAAGTGGGACACCGGGGCAGTAAGTTGGCCCTCAGGGCAGGAGCTACTATACCGGTTTACCTCCTCCCACACCCCGGGCCAGAAAAATCTCTGCAGGATCCTCTCTCGGGTCTTCTCAGCACCTAAGTGCCCTCCCAGCAGATGTTTATGTGCCAAATCTAGCACCAGCCTACGGTGAGATTGGGGTACTACAAGTTGCTCAACCTCCTCACCCCATACCTGGTCAACCCTGTACAACAGTTCCCCAACAATCACCATTCGGGGGTATATTTTGTCAGCCCCTGGTATTTGGAGTACCCCATTTATCACTTTAACATTCTCCCGTGCTTTAAACAAGGTAGGGTCCTGTAGCTGTGCAGCCCCAAAATTTTCACGGGAAATCTCAAGGTCCGGCAGGTCGGCTACCTCTTCGTTGCCCTCGACCTCACCAGCTAGGACCTCTAGGGGAGAGAATTCATCACATGGGGTCACCCCTACTGCTGGTGTGGGTACATTGGCCTCAAAGGGTTCAGGAGCCAAGGCCGGACATACGTGATGTCCATTATCTGCAATAGCACCTGAGGTGGGTCTTCGTCTCCAGAGGTCCCAAAACACCGGTAAGTCTCTGCCGATAATAGCCTCATGAATCAGGGTCCCCACCACCCCCACTTCATGGGTAATAGTACCACAAGGTGTATGTAGGTTGATGACAGCAGTGGGATATTCCCGAGTGTCCCCATGTATACACAACACTCCCACTTTCCGCCCACTGTATAGTCCAGGATCAACCAAAGTTCCCCGCACCAGGGTGACCAGACTCCCTGAGTCTAGCAAGGCTTCCACTGTGTGACCCCCGATTGTGACCATACACACTTGGGTTTTGCATCCGTGACCGACTCGGCTGCCAGAACCGGCCGGGCAAACAGTGACACTCGCCGGGTCTGGTTGCAGTCCATTGGCTCCACTGACAGTGGACAGTTGGCAGCAATATGGCCCATTTCATGGCATCGCCAGCACTGGATACGGCTATGACCTCTGTCACGAGCCTCACTGAGTTTCTGGGTATCCACGCCCCCCAATGAACCCCCTCCCAACCTGACCTGTCTCCCCTTTTCCGCAGTAGCAGTCTTGCCAGATGGTTTGGTGACCTTGTCACTGGCACTGCTTCGTGTGGGAGAGATAAGTAGAAGATCCTCCGTAGCCCGATATCTCTCTACTAGGGACACGAGTTCCTCAGCATTTGTGGGACCGGCCTGTCCAACCCATCGCTGGAGCCGAGAGGGCAGAGAACGGGTGAACTTGTCAAGAACCACTCTCTCTACCATCTGTGCTGGGGTGCAGTCCTCTGGTTGTAGCCACTTCCGGACAAGATGGATCAGGTCATGCATTTGGGAGCGTGGGGGTAGTTTTTCTGAGTATGCCCACTGGTGGACCCGGCTGGAACGAACTTAAATGGTGACCCCAAGACGAGCCAGAATCTCCGCCTTTAGCTGGGGGTACTCACGGGCCTCCGTTTCACTCAGGTCGTAGTAAGCCTTCTGCGCTTCGCCCGTCAGGAACGGTGCCAGGACATCTGCCCACTGCTCAGCTGGTAACTCCTCTCGCTCTGCTACTCACTCGAACACAGTGAGATACGCCTCCACGTCGTCGGTCGCCGTCATTTTTGTAAAGCCTTTTGTACTGCAGCCCGTGCGGGACGCTGGACAACCGGGTACCCTTGCAAACCAGTATGGGACCCCTCAGTAGTCGTCGCTTGCGGTGCTGCCATAATGCCAGAAAACTTTTCCATCATCAGCTGGAACATGGCTCGGGACTCTTCCTGCTGCTGGCGGGACCTCTCCTCCTGCAGCTGGAACATGGCTTGCTGCTGGCGGGACCTCTCCTCCTGCTGCTGGCGGGACCTCTCCTCCTGCAGCTGGAACATGGCTTGCTGCTGGCGGGACCTCTCCTCCTGCTGCTGGAGCATGGCTTGCTGCAGCTGCCGATTAGCCTGGGACTCTTCCTGCTGCTGGCGGGACCTCTCCTCCTCCTGCTGGAGCATGGCCTGCTGCTGCTGCCGATTAGCTCTGGCCTCCTCTTGCAGGTATTTAATAAAGTCCTCCATCTTGGCTGTGTCCTGCAATTTGCCTGCTGCTTTCACCCAGGCCATGCAATGTTGCAGGATGTAGCGAGCTTTTCAGGTATGTGTCTTTTGAACTGCCCGCATCCTCCACCATATGTGGGAGACTTGGCCCAGTAGAGACCGTGGTAGCGGGGTGCTGTGATGCAGTTCAAGACAGTGACACCAAGGTACAGTCCAAAAACAGGTCTAGCCTGTGTTTATTGCAGCAGGAACAAAATAAAACAGCCTTCAGTTTCAGGCAATAAAACAAATAATATCCTACCCGTCAGGGTGCTAACTATACAGTGAATCTCTAACTCACCACTACAAAATACTTTGCTGCTCCAGGCACAGAGGTCAGGGCTGTGTGTGCTCTCCAGCCTCCACTCAGAGAGACAACACTCTCAGCTCTGCTCAGCCACTTTATGCAGACTGATTAGGCTGCTCCCACCACCTGTGTCCAAGGTGCTGGACAACCCAACCTTAGCACTAAGGCCTTGCATAATAGGAAAACCTAGGGGAAACATACTGCCCATCCACAGTTAACCCCTTCAGTGTCTCACAAGCCTTATAGGAATCAGTCAATGGCTGTATATGTTCAAATGTGGTGACAGATTCCCTTTAAAGAATTTCTGGGATTTGTTTTGCTATCTTTGGCCATTCGTATTTCAATTTGTACTTTGTCTGTTTTTATTTCCTTCTTAAAGATTTTGGTAAGTTTTTTGTAAGTATTGAAAGCCTCAGGTGACCCGTCAGATTTATAATTTTTGAATACCCTCTTTTTATCATTAATTGCCCTTTTAACTGTAGCTGTAAGCCACGTGGGGTATAATCTAGCCAGTCTATACTTGTTACCTATAGGAATAAATTTAGAAGTATAATGACCCAGGATAGATTTGAATGTCTCCCATTAAATTCATCATATGACAGTATCTGATCCCAGTCTATATCCTATAGTGTAGCCCCAAATTTGGAGAAATTAGCCTTTTTAAAATTTAACCCCTTTGTGTCTAAGCCATTATATAGCTTCAGGACCAAGCACAATTTTTAAAATCTGTTATGTGTCACTATTTGCAGTTATAAATTTAGAATGGTTTATTATACCCAGATGATTTTGAGATTGTTTTTTGTGACATGTTGTACTTCACGTTAGTGGTACATTTTGGTTGTTATGTTTTGCATTTATTTATTAAAAAGTGGGAAATTTGGTAAAAATTTTGAAAAAATAGCAATTTTTTGATTTCTAGATGTTATTCCCCTTGTACAGTAAATCTAACCACCCAAATTGGTTACTAATTAACATTTACCATAAATCTACTTTATGTTGGCATCATTTTTTAAATGTTATAATATTTTATTTGGCCATTAGGTGACTTTCTAATAGAACAGCATTTTTTCAAATTTTCAAGAAAATGTAACATTCAATTATTTTAGCGGGCATCTCATATTGAAAAGGGTTTTACAAGTTATATTATGTAGAACTCCCCACAAATCATCCTGTTTTTAAAACTGTTCCGAACATTCTTCAATAAGTTTGTCAACCCCTTCAGTGTCTCATATTAATTGAAAGAAGACAGAGGTTCCATTTGGAATTTTCGAATTTTTACAATAAAGTTATTATTTAGCCCTAAAATTCTTATGTTCATGCAGGATTAAAGGTAAAAATCTCTCAGATCTTGTTTGTGCAGTTTCTTTTTACTATGGCAATAATCCCCATGTGGATGTAAACCCCTTTATGAGCCTACAATAGGGTAAAGAATAGAAGGAGCGCCATTGAGCTTCTGGAGGGCAGATTAGGCAAAATTGTTTTTCAGGTGCCAGGACGCATTTCAGAAGTTCCTGAGGTTTTCAGAATTTATTTATGGTTATGATCAGCCTTTTGACGCTATGGTTTGTTTACAGTTTTTTGTTGAAATGTAGAGTGAAAAATTTTTTTGTGACATTTTTCAAAAACTCATCATTTATAGGACAGATTTCCTATAGCAAGTGGCATAAATACAGGCGGTCCCCTACTTAAGTTACAGACGGACCCCTTTGGTGAAGCTCTCTGGATGCTTTACTATAGTCCCAGACTGCAATAATCAGCTGTAAGGTGTCTGTAATGAAGCATTAAAATCCTTGGTCCAATTACAGCAAAACATTTTGAAATACCAATTGTCACTGGGGTCAAAAATTTTTTTGTATGGATCTACCATTATAAAATATACAGTTCCGACTTACATACAAATTCAACTTAAGAACAAACCTACGGACCCTATCTTGTATGTAACCCGGGGACTGCCTGTATGTTCACTGGACATATGGTAGGGCCTGCAAGTGAAGCAGCAGCCTAAGGCATCCAAAGACCAATATTTGAATGATTGATTCACCAGCCAAAAGTAATGTTCAAAGCGACCGTGGACCCCCAGAATAATGGAAACCCCCCAGAAATGACACAATTTTTGAAACTACCCCCCTGAAAGAATTTATTTATGTTTATGATCAGCCTTTTGACATTATGTTTTTTTTTTTACAGTTTTTTGTTGAAATGTAGCGTGAAAAAATTTTTGGTGACATTTTTCACAAATTCATCATTTATAGGACAGATTCCTCAGATGCAGAGTATGAAAGTGAAGCAAATGGGCTTAGTTTTAACAGTGTTGTTGCTCCTGAGTTCAGAAATACCCCCAAAGTGGCATAAATATGTTCACTGGACTTATGGCAGGACCTGCAAGTGATAGGACAATGCAAAGATTTTGAAGCTTTTAGGGCTATTTCCCTATACAGGCAGTTCCCGAGATACGTACAACCCGTAGATACGAACGGGACTCTCGGCACCTTGCGCATGCGCATTGCACTTCCGCCCTGAAGCGCGGACACGGAGATGCCGGGGATCAGGTAACTAAGGATGCAATCTCACTCTTCCTTAGTTACAATCTGGCGGGGCACCTAGCATCTACAGGAAGCAGGAATATCTGAGAGTCGGAGCTTGCTGGAGATGCCGCGGATTAGGTAACTAAGGATGCAATCTCACGCTTCCTTAGTTACAAGTCAGTGGGTGGAGGGCTTCTAGGCAGTCTGAAGCCGGAGCTTGTAGGTAACTTCTTCCCGTACTTACTGCATAGATCGGGAACCCGTATGCGATCCCCGGCATCACCGTGGCTTGTTTTAAGTACTGTACAGCAATATTTAATGTTGCCTCCTCATTGGGCAGAGAGCAAAAAGAGGGAGCGGGTCACGGAGATCCCGGGGATAGCATACAGATGCAGTAAGTACATGCCGGCAGTATCAGAGGTTTCAGGTAACTAAGGATGCATTAGCTTTCTTAGTTACCAGTTAGTGGGCGGAGGGCTTGCACAGGAAGAACTGCAAGCCAATGGTTGCAGGTATACCAGTTCCGACTTACATAAAAATTCAACTTAAGTACAAGCCTCCAGTCCCTATCTTGTACGTAACCCGGGGACTGCCTGTATGTTTTGCAGGTCCCAGTTTGATTTACATTGGCCCTTATAGCCATAATTACCTCTGTTTTATATAAGACCGCTCTAAATATTTTTTGTATGTACGCTTGTATTGTTCTTTTGGAACAGATATGCTGAATATCTGAAATATTGAAACACATTTTTTATCTAAAATGTCCACTTAGGACATAATTTTCATGCAACAGCATAAATGTGGAAAATATACTCTGACATTTATAAGGTTATTTCCCCTGCTTTCATAAAAACAAACCCTAAATGGCCCTTGCGTAAATATACTGCGTGGACACATGGCAGGGCCTGGAATTGATAGAACGCCACAAGGATTCTGACACCTTCATTAACTTGGTGTTCATCTAGGGGTATAATGGGGATTATGGAGGTGGAGGAGATTTTGGGTTTAGAGTATTCAAATTAATTTAAAAAAAAACTGGTAAAAAAGAAATTATAAGTCCAGGGATGTGTGGTAAATGCGGAAGCAGTTTTTATACAAAGACCAGGGTTAGAGGGACACGTGTCACACTGATATGTCGTGTCTTTGAGTATGCCATTTTTGAAGCAGACAAAACATCTCTCCCTGGACTTTTTTTTAGTTTTTTGACAAAAAAAAAGGAACTGAAAGCTCCCTGACAGACGGACGCTCACTGACTCTGACGGACGCTCACTGACTCTGACGGATGCTGACTGACGGACGCTGACTGACACTAATTGATTATAACACTAACTAGGAGTTATCAGGACTAATCAGCGAGACAGACAGTTACTGACTCTGACGGACGCTCCCTGACTCTGACGGACGCTCACTGACTCTGATGGACGCTCACTGACTCTGACGGACGCTCACTGACTCTGACGGACGCTCACTGACGGAGTGACGCCGGCAAGGGAGCGCTACACTTTGTGTCACTGTTACCCGTGACAGTGACACTTCAAAGTTCTGATGTAACTCTACGTCAAGGTGCGGGAAAGACCCGCATCCTATGACGTAGAGTCACGTCAAGGTGCGGGAAGGAGTTAATCTATGTGTCATCACGATAAAAGCGATACTCCATTTATATGGCTTTTTTATAGTTAACTTGTTTTGCAGAATATAGAACTCAATTTGTGAGAAATGTGCTTGTTTGTTTGTCATGTAACAATGGGCATAACATTTATATTTTTTCGTTTACAGAGCTGTTTTAGAGCTTATTTTTTGCGGGACAAGCTGTACTTTTTCTTGGTATCATGTCGGGGTAAATGTTACTTGATTACTTGATTACTTTTTATGCGCTTTTTATGAGGTCAGATGTGAAAATGTCATGCAAGTTTTTTTGTGTTTTTTTTTAAGCCATTCACCGTACAGGTTCAGTGACAATTTTATTTTATTGTACGGGTTGTAACGGACGTTGTGATGTCCAATATGTTGTGTTTTTTTGGTGATTTTCACTTTTTTATGTTTTATTGGATTATTGCATGGGATGGGACTTCAAGGGTCTTTTATTCTTTTTTAATAATTTTTTTTAATTGCACCTTTTTTTTAAACTTATTTTTACTGTTTTATTTTGTCCCAGGGTGGGACATGAACAAGTGATCATTTGATCACTTGTTCATTGTAATATACTGCAATACAAATGTATTGCAGCATATTACATAGTCAGCCTATGCATTCTGCATAGGCTGACATCAGCAATGTTAGATCCTAACAGGCTTCTAGTGAAGGCAGCCCTGGGGTCCTTATTGGGCCTCAGGGTTGCCATGGCGATTCACCATAGATGCTGTGGTCACAATGACCGCGGCGTCTATAGGGTTAAACAGGCGGGATCCCGGCTACCACGTACCGCAGGGATACCACGGCGATCGCACGGGTTCGGCTTCTGAGCCCAGGTGATCGCCATGACGTGATACTACGTCAAGGTGCGGGAACGACCCGCATCCTATGATGTAGTATCACGTCAAGGTGCAGAAAGGGGTTAAAGGAAATCTGCTACTCGATAAAAGTAGAAAAAAAATGTACATTCACCTATCCTCCTCTTTATCTTGATCTTCATCTTGTCTTCTTTATTCTTGACATGCCAGGATCACCTGAAAAAAAGCAGGATGAAGCATCGGGATGCAATTTCCAGTGCTTCAGCCTGCTAATTATTTGCGCCCTCACCACCCCCCTCTCCCATGTCTTTTTTTTAGGATAGGGGAGTATCTATAGTTTTTTTTTTTTTACTTTTATCAAGTGGTTTCCTTTAATGTTTATGATTTTCCAGCATGTGATTTCTTTTTACAGTTTAAGAGGAAAATAATTATGTTATGACCTCTGTTCCCAAGGGTTTTCCGAACACTGACATTTTGGACATTTCCCCAACTGTTATAAATCACAAGGTTCAACAAAGAATCATCTCTTGTGGGATCCTCTACAAGCTGTACCGTAAAATGTCTGCCCTTCACAGATGAAGAAGAGCCCTGACCCCAATTAATATTTAGGAAATTAAGTCTCCCATGATCACTACTGGCCCCTCCTATGAAGCTCACTCCCTCTTTTTATATAGGTGACCCTCTATTTTTTCAGTGATATTGGAATGTCTAGATTATGCCAAAAATAATTTTCTCAAAGCTTTCCTGGCTTTGAATCTCAACCAACAAAATTTTAGCCTCCTTACACACTTCATTGACCACTGTCTCATTCATAAGCCATTCAGAGGTGGACTTGCTGGTGTGTTTGGTATCTGCTCCAGCATGGGGTCACAAACCGATGGCCTGACATTCTCCTTCAGGACTTGTTGGTCAACAGCAAAATTCATGGTTCCATTTAGCAAGTCACAGCCTCAACAAAGCGAGTACAATACAAGTGCAGTGTACTTAGACAGGACTCATAGCCAGGGACACGGCTCTAGCAAGAAATGTAGTTGGGGATATAAACTATGGCCAAGGTCTGACATTGCTGTGGTTTAAACTTTACTGTAAAAGCTGGAAGACTATGGAACTCACTGCCACAAGTTGTTGAAAATCTGGGCAAGTACAAGTGGCAAAACTGCAAATAAACTGATCCGGCTCCCCTGGGGATGCACGATCCTGAGGCTGATGTGCTAGTAGCAGGTAGAACCAAAGGAAAATTAGAACATATACAGAAAAGTCCACCACGTTTAAATAGTAACAATATTCACTTCTTTATTTCATTCTTCCGTTTAAAAGCATATGACCAAACATAGGACAAAAGGAACCACCAGTCTTACGCGTTTTGAGTCATTAAGACTCTTTAAATAGTAAGAATATTAATTTCTTTATTTCATTTTTCTGTTTAAAAGCACAAGTACAAGTGGCTCCTGGATGCTATATATTCGGAATGGACGAATATCATGCGTTATGGGAACTAGAATTTCAAAATGCCGATGGATCATCAATCCAGAGAGTTATATTGGAGTCAGGAAGAAATTCTTCTCCCATTATGGGTATTGCAACCCTCTTGATCAACACTATAAAATAATAGATTTAACTTGATTGACAAGCGTCTTTAATGAATCTACTATGACACTGTGAAATGTTTGGTCTACAAATAACATTTTGTAAAGCTAGGCCTGACATCTTTTTACTGTATACCTTAAAATACATCACTCTTTGAAATAAAAGTATAAATCAGCACTAGAGATTTATTAAAATTAATTGTCTGTCGATAGTAGGAGCAGTGGTAAGCAAAGGGATTTAGCCAGCTGGGATTAAACTGTTTATTTAATGTGCCATTGCTGGTTCCATGGTCAGCAGGGGGGTTGGGGGTCTGCCAATATCTTTCTATGCCATGCGTGATCCTCTGATCTCCATTACGTTCTTCTATATTTTGTGAGAATTCTTTTATCCTACATAATTAGGTTGCTTTTCATGTTAGCATTACTCCAAATAGTAGTAGAGGACGGAGGACAATAATACTAAGTCAGTATTTTCTCTCAAACCAATCTATAGTATCACAATGAACAGGATAAAAAGCAGCAAATCTTAAAGGTGCAAACGTCCAACTATATTTATTGTCTACTCATTCTGATCACCTGGACACTGTAGCATTTATACAACAGACTCTGCACCTCTCAAAAAACAAAGCATATTGCTAGACATTTTGGCCTTGTTTTTGTTAGATTTCTTACTTTAACATTCACCGTATTTTGACTAAAACTGAAAGCTGCCGGTACAGCAGATACAGGCAGTCTCCGGGTTACATGTTCTGTATGTTTGTTCTTAAGTTGAGTTTGTATGAAAGTCGGAACTGTATATTTTATCATTGTAACCCACAGCCACATTTTTCTGGTCTCTGTGACAATTGGATTTTACAAATGTTGGGTTCTCATAAGAACCAGGATAAAAAATAAAGCTTCATTGCAGACACCTGTGATAACTGTTACAGCTGATTATTGTAGCCTAGGACTAAAGTACAGTAATTTAACAATATCCAGAGGTCTGTTTGTAACTAGGGGGTGTCTGTAAGTTAGGTGTTCTTAAGTAGGAACTGCCTATAATGGGAGCCAATCCAAAAGCACAGTCATATCTATTTCTTACATTTATTTACACAGCAGTGAGGGCAGTCTCTATGGGACACATTTACTGAGGTCCTTGCACCAGTTTTCTGTTGGATTTTGCATGTTCTTTCACAGGTATTTAAGAAGTGTCTGCACCACATATGTGTTACACGAGATTCTTCACGCACCACATATTTCATCACTGAAATGGCCGTTCCGGTGCACAGTCAGACAGAGCGCCACATTTATCATGTAAAGTTCGTCAGTAAATTTCAGCAAATAAATATTATTAGTATATTGAAAAGTTAAATAGGTTATTTTCCAAAATACTTTCTGTATGAATTGCTCACAGTTGTCAAGATCTCTGCTTGCTGTTATTCAACATAAAGCTTCCACGTTTACTTCCACTGATCACACAGGTGCACAGCTCGTTATAAAACACAGCACTGATTATTCATGGCATCACATGACCAGGGACATGTCTCAGTCCGCTGGAAGTGAACAATGAAGCTTCTTATAGAATGACAGCAAGCATAGACTTAGGAAACCATGAGAAATTAGATAGTATAGTGCAGAATTGTATAACTTCTCATTATATAATATTTTTTTTGCATTAAACAAGTTGCTGAATTTAATGTTTGCCATACAGAAAACATGGTGTAGTTGCTAAGTTATGTAAGGTTATCTATAAAAAAAAATGTTCATACATCTAAATATTGTTCTCTTTTTTATTGTTTTGTATCTTTTATCATGTATAACTGCTATCCATATCTTTTTTTTTCAAGTCAAGTAAAATTGGCCTATGGGAACACAACTTTTTATCCAAAAGAGGTCAGTAAATAATACAGTTCAAATTCAGGAACATTCTTCTCCAGGTTTTCCTTGATAATGATTTTCCTATCTAATTCTAACTATGGCTGCTCTAAAACATAAATATCAGCTAAACAAACAGGCGACATGAGAAAGATGCTGTTCAGTTTTATAACTTGAGAGGTCATGTGCTAAATTTACATTGATAACATTTATGGGCAAACTAATTTTAATTAAACATTTTGCATACATTTAACATGGAACATCAGTATATATCAATAGATGAAATAATCGGACACACACAGGAACATTGATAAAATTTAGAGCTTTAGTTTCAGTAAAAAACATAATTAAATAATAATAATCTTTATTTATATAGCACCATCAAATTCCATAGGTCTTTACAGATTCTGGGGAACATATACCAATAAAATAAGACATAACAGAGTCATAACAGTCATATGGAACAATAGGAGTGAGGGCCCTGCCCGTGAGAGTTTACAGTCTATAAGGATAAGGGAGGACATAAAAGAGCTTACGGTCTATGAGGATGAGGGGGTGACACAGGAGCTTACAGTCTATGAGGATGAAGAGGTGACACAAGAGCTTACAGTCTATGAGGATGAGGGGATTACACAAGAGCTTAGTCTATGAGGATGAGGGGGTGACACAAGAGCTTACAGTCTATGAGGATGAGGGGGTGACACAAGAGCTTACAGTCTATGAGGATGAGGGAGTGACACAAGAGCTTACAGTCTATGAGGATGAGGGGGTGACACAAGAGCTTACAGACTATGAGGACGAGGGGGTGACACAAGAGCTTACAGTCTATGAGGATGAGGCGATTACACAAGAGCTTACAGTCTATGAGGATGAGGGGGACACAAGATCTTACAGTCTATGAGGATGAGGGGTGACACAAGAGCTTACAGTCTATGAGGATGAAGGGGTGACACAAGATCTTACAGTCTATGAGGATGAGGGGGTGACACAAGAGGTATAAGAGCCATTGTCCAGCCATTTTTATAAGGGAATGGAATAAAAATAATTTAATAAATAAAATAAAATGTTATAAATATTATATGGTAATACATAATCACAATTATATACATTTCAATGTCACATCTAAAACTGAGCTTATTTTCCACTCAGCAGGTGCCACGTCTACCATACATTTCTTTCTGTTGAATTATATGGAAGATTTTAACAAAACAGAAGTAACAGAGTTCATTTTCCTGGCATTTGGAAATTCCTCTGCACATCCTATACTCCTATTTATGATTTTATTGTTCTTATACTTATTTATAGTCTCCGGGAATATGTTAATGATACTGGTCATAAGATATGACTCTCGACTTCACACTCCTATGTACTTTTTTGTCTTTATCTTGTCCTGTTCGGACATTTGTTCTCTTACCGTCACAATCCCCCAGACTCTATGTAATCTTCTAGGCAGCTCTTCCAGTATCTTATATAATAACTGTGCCACTCAGATGTTCTTTTTTATTGTGTTTGGAGCAGTGCAACTAGTTATTGTATCAATAATGGCATATGACCGCTATGTCGCCATAGGAAATCCCTTGCGGTATAAAATTGTCATGTGTTGGGAGACTTGTTTGAAGCTTTTAGGTCTAGCTTTGATATTTGGCTGTGCATTATCATTTGTAGTAGTTTATATCTTATTCAGACTCCCCTTTTGCAGGACTCCTGAGATTGCACATTTCTACTGTGATACAGGACAGATTATGCTTTTGACTTGTCACAATTGGTTAGCTGAAATTACGACCTTCCTCCTCGGTATTGGTGTTATTACTATACCTATCCTTATTCTAATTACTAGCTATATCTATATTATTGGAGCAGTACTGAAAATCCGCACCACTAAGGGTAAGCGGAAGGCCTTATCCACCTGTTCATCACACATCACTATCGTCGTAGTTGAATACGGCTGCCTTGGGTTTATGTATTTTCGACCAACTGAGGCTTATTATTTGGATAAGGACAAGGTTTTTGTAATGACCTTCACATTTCTCGCTCCAATATTGAACCCAGTTGTCTACACTGTTAGAAATAAGGCTGTGCATGATGGATTGAAAAGATTAATTTCCACTAGGTCGTTTAAAGTTGACGTTAAATAATATTTGAAATGTTTCTTCTTTTATGTGTCACACAGCACCAGTTATTTGAGGAACAAATTCTGGCTAAGAGGCTAAAGGGAATGGGACACTTCAAACCCCTATAAAGCTTCTGGTGTTATTTGAAAGATGAGAATCACAGCTTTAAATTTAAATGAAAGCTAAAGACATAGGGGGAGATTTATCAAGCTGCCTAAGCGTAAGAATGTGCTTAGTTGTCCATGGCAACCAATTACAGCTCATCTTTCATTTTACCAGTGCTCATGAATATTTTAAAGGGCAGCTGTAATTGGATACCATGGGCAACTAAGCACATTTTTACTCTTACGCAGCTTGATAAATCTCCCCCATAGTTGCGAATGTTATATGCTAGCTTCTATGTGCTATAGAGCCCAAGATAGTGGCATCTGCAGTTGATGCTCACCCCCATCCTGTCAAAAGTGACTCTTTTCAGCCAGAAGTCTTAGTTACCTTTAAAGGAGCAGCCTTTTTGGCATCATAAAACTTTAGAAATCAGACAGCTAAGTGATTGTGAGAGCATGAGAGAGTAAGATAAAATAAGATACGACTTAATTACTCCCAGAAGGGAAATTATAGTGCCGCACTTGCAGCAATACACGTTTAAATACACTTGCAGCAATACACATGTAATATATACACACATATATACACACAATTGTAATTACAAATAGAACCATACAAGAACTTGAAGTGAATCTGTCAGCATGAATTGACCCAATAAACCACTACCAGTATGTTGCCAAGCAGCTGAACACCTTCCAGATTGTGTTTCTTTCATGGCCTAGTATGGTGGCTTCATCCAGAAAATCTACTTCATAGTGAGATGCAAACTGGTTGTATAAAGTCAAGGAGGCAGAGATTATAACAGTGAAGTCAAGCTCTGTCTTCCTCAGAGAGTCCCATCCACTGTAATTGATGGCCCAGCATCCAGAGACATTACTAACCAGATCTCTTGAAGTCTGATGCATGATCAATAGTCAATCACAGAGGAGGAGACGTTCAGAGTTCCCCACCTTGACTTCAGTGTTAAACTCTCCACCTTCTTGACTTTATACAACCAATTTACATCTCACTTTAAAGTTGATTCTCTGGATCATGCCACCTCACTGGACCATGAAAGAAACAAAAGCAAAAAAGAAGGTATTTCGCTGTTTGACAATATACTGGTTTATTAGGTCAATTGCTGATGACAGATTTCCTTCTGACCATGACCAATCAACCAATCATAAGGTCCTGAGTGATTACTCATGGACAGAAAGAGATCACATGACCCCCCCATCTGCAGCCATTTTATGGACAGGAATGTCTGGCTGATGAGGTAAAAGACAGGAGGCTTCACTTTACATATCAAGAAAGCAGAGCAGAACTTTTAATAGATGTATATTGATCACTTACCCCTGTTTGCAGCTGTTTGGCACAGACCGTTCGATGCATGAGATCTTACATTTACCATATATCTTGCTTTGTCTTGACTTTATATTAAAATGTTCTTTAGTTTTATTATGATGCTAGAAAGAATCCAATTTTTTAAGAAAATTTCTAAATCAATATTTTTGGAGAATGTTTCATTTTTGGGGGGGCTTTGAAGTCCTACTTAGAGAAGCTTGTTTTAAAAACTTAATCCCTATACATAAATCAAAACAAAATGAAGGTACTTTTGGAATTTTCAAATTTTGTCATTAACATGTTCATTCAACCATCAAATTTAGCAGAAATGCATCTTAGAATTTGTTGTGCAGTTTCTCCTGAGTACAGGAACACCTCACATGTGAGTATAACCTGCTGTTTATATGATTATTTATATATTTTTATTATTGTTTAATACCTTAAAAAATTGGAAAAAACTTGGAAAAAACACATATTCTGACTTTTTCATATTGCAATGTATGGAGGTGTGCAAGGGCATCCTTTTTTCTGCAAGACAAGTTCTGTATTTTATCAATACCATTTTGGTGAATGTATAACATTTATTGCACGTTTTATTCAAAATTTGTTAGAGACTGAAAAGGAGGGAAAAAAACTCTGGTCTTAGGATTTTTTTTCCTTTACACTCTTAATTTTGAAGGGAAAGGCATTAATTTGGTTTAGAATTAAAATTAAAAACAACTTAGATTAATATTGTTGGGGGAGTTAATTTTATTTTATCTATATCTGTTTTTATAGTGTAATATGCTTGCACAATAAAACATATTTTGTGAGAAAAAGAGTTTTCTAATGTATAATAATTTTTGTGGGCTTATTTTACATCACGCTTAGTACATATAATTCATGAACTTTATTTTTACAGTACAATATATTTCTAACTTGGTCTTGTATATTTAGATAAATAGATTATGTTGTTAATGTTTCAATGTAGATTTTTTAAAACATTTTTGTACTGCATAAATGAATTTACATCTATATTTTTCTATATATACACACACATTAAAAATTCACTTGTATACTCCGTATGCTAAGGCATCATCCAGTAGCTTTCCACTTTAATATTGACAGGAAGCCCATTAGGCATAAAACATTGGTTGGAGCATTTTTTTGGCAACCTATTAGCATCCGGCAGGTATACTGGTATACTGCAATTTTGCTGATGGCCAGATAGTTGGAGTAAACATTCTGTGTCACGCTCTTTAGAATTAATTTTACGATAGCATCTTGGGGGTTAAGAAGTCAGTATGATGTTTGTTATAAATGCATTAAGCTTTTTTTAATCATTAATAACCATTTGGCCCAGCAAGATGTCTGTGATAACTAACAGAAAAAATAATCACACAAAAATACAATATCATTTTTTGGTTTTTTTTTGTTTATGACAGGAGTCATTATCCCAGCTCCTAATCAAACATGGCCTCATAAAGCCTCATACTGCAAAATGGCGCCATGGTAGGTGGCTACCTGTGCACCTCATTCCGCTCACTTCTCCCGGTATAAGGCAGGTCTAGGAGGAGAAGAACCCCACCAGCGGCGCTTCCCTGACAAATCTGTGACCATGAAGCCCAACAGTCTCATTGGAACACAGATGCTCCAGTGCACTTAAAGCTCCAACACCATTGGAACAGTGGACAGTGACCCTGAACAGTGCTATGTATGCGTGTTTGTATGTTTGTAACCATGTAATTGGCAAGACTAAAGTAAGCAACACACATGGACTGTCTAGTTTGTGTTCCTCAGTTTGTACAGTATTGATTGAAACCATTTGCCCATTAAAAATTTTGCCCAGGGTCCTACTTTGCCTAAAACTGGCCCTTGCAGAGACTAGTATGTAATTCACATGTTTTTTAAGTAAGGGACGGTCCTTACTAGCAATTAGAGAAATATTTCTCTGGGTCAAGAAGAAACACACCAGGTGCTCAGAATCTTCTTTTTCTCAGGTCTTTTTCGTATTGAGGAAGTGCTGGAAGTTAGATCTTGCACTGGTAGAGTGAGATGGGAATACCTGCAATTAAAGCATTTCTACAATGCCAATAAAGGCCATCTGAGTCTACAAAGAGCCCTGACTCCTTTCAAACAGCTGTTCACATCACAAACTTCCATTCCCCACTCAATTGCTGCAATATATGACTTTTTACTGGACAAATGGGCTATGACTGATCTACCTTTTGTTAAAACGTGGGAGCTTGAGCTGGGTAAGTCTTTCACTGAAGAGGAGTGGTCCAAATCCTTTGAGTTATGTCATAAATGATCTCTTTCAGGCAGGGCCCAAGAAACTAGCTTCAAAATACTATTATGCTGGCACTGGACCCCTGCGAAACTTAACAGAATTTACCCCTCATGCTCCAATGAATGTTGGCGATGCAGACAAGGTCCAGGAACTATGACTCACATACGGTAGGAATCCCCCTTGTTGAGGCCCCACTGGTCCAGGGTCATTAATCTCATCTCCACCCTAACAGGCACTAAACTAAACAATGACACTGCTACTCTTTTGCTAAACATTCTCCCGATCTCAACCCACAAGGCTAAACATTTCTGTTGATACCAAACAACATATAAAAGACTTGGTGGCCATAGCTCCATTTCAGAAAATCTCTGGGTTTCATCTCCTTTATGTAGGTCTTGACATTCACTGCATTTTTGTTACTGAGCTGTGAGCCCTGGACATACCCTGTAGATACTTGACACCCCCTCTTTTCTACAACCTTCCTCCTGTTAGGATCAGTGGATCCTCTGGACCACTGCGGGAGGTGGTACTAGCCGACACCTGGGACAAGTGGCACCTGGTCTTCACCAGAGCCTCCACATAGCGGGATGTGGCAGGATACTACCAGGTAGTTCCACAGGTGCGACTAGCCCTCATTGGCAGCGGAGGTCGAGGCACCTTAGCACTAGACAGTCTCGTGGTCAGGTTCAGGAACAGTGGCAGGGGCAGGGCAGGCGGCAGAGATGCAAGGTCAAGTCCAATAGGGGTCAGCAACGGGAGTTCCAGGCAGATGGGAACTGGAACTCAGGAGCAGGAACACACAGGAATGCAGAAACACAGGAACACGCAGGAACACACAGGAACACGGGAACATGGAATTTAGGAGCAGGAACACACAGGAACACAGGAATACTCAGGAATGTCGTAGGGAAGTTTTCTCAATGGTGTAGTCACTCAAAGATCCGGCAGGGTGGGCAGGGAGAGGCAGATTTAAATAGAATTCTGGGAAATGGCCAGCGCCAATTAATGAAGCCTGCGCGTGCGCGCCCTAGGTGTCGGGGACGCATGCGCACAGACTGCAGACAGAGATCCAGAACAGGGACAGGTGAGTTTGTAGCAGCGGTTGGAGCAGGCGCACACAGTGGAACACCGATTACTGGAGCACCCATGACAGTACACCCCCCCATTCAGCCTCTTCTTGGCCCTGAGAAATCGCTGAAGCAGGCTTTTGTCCAGGACGTTATCCTCTGGCTCCCACAATCTCTGCTCAGGGCCAAATCCCTTACAGTCAACAAGAAAGAACCGCCTACCTTTCACCATCTTCATGTCGAGGATCTCCTTCACCTCGAAGACATTGGTGGAATCATCCTGAGGTGCCGGAGGAGGAGGAACTTACTGGTCGAAGCGGTTTAAGATGACTGGTTTGAGGAGAGAAACGTGGAAGGAGTTGGGTATGCGAATGTTGGGAGGCAGTCGCAATTTGTAGGCCACCGGGTTGATGCGACTGAGGACTTCAAATGGACCCAAGAATCGGGGTCCCAATTTGTAGCCCAGGATTTTCAGCCAGACATACCTGGAGGACAACCAGACCTTGTCACCAGGAGTGAAGACAGGAGGAGGCCTGCATCTCTTATCGGCTTGGATCTTAGTTTGGGCTTGAAGCCTGTAGCAAAGAAAGACAAGTCGGCTCCCAGATGGCGTTCAGGACCCACACCAATTTCTCAATGGCAGGACCATCTGATGATACTGGTAGAGGAAGAGGAGGGCAATGATGCAGTCCATGATTGACAAAAAATGAAGCAGAGCCCTCAGATGCAGAGTCCAAGGAGTTATAAGAGAACTCTGCCCATGGCAACAGAGTGGACCAATCGTCCTGACTGGCAGAAACAAAATGGCGTAGATAGCAGCACAGGCTCTGATTCAATCTTTCCACCTGCCCATTAGACTGGGGTTGATAGGTAGAAGAAAAGTCCAATTTCACCTGAAGTTTGTTGCAGAGAGAACACCAGAATTTAGAGATGAACTGAACCCCATGGTCAGAGACGATGTGCTGGGGAAGTCCATGGAGGCGGAAGATGTGACGAAAGAACAGGCTGGCAAGACGTGGAGAAGATGGAAAACCTGGCAGAGGAACAAAATGGGACATCTTTGAAAAACAGTCAGTCACCACCCAGATAACGGTATTGCCTGATGAAGGCGGCAGGTCCGCAATGAAGTCCATGGCCAGATAAATCCACAGACAGCTGGGTATCGGCAACGGCAGAAGAAAACCAGCAGGCTTGAGACGTGACGGCTTATTCCGAGCACAGAAAGCCACAAAGTCACAAAAATCCTTGGCCAGATCTGGTCACCAGTAGAATCAGGGAAATGAGGGCGACAGAGCGCTGCACCCCAGCAGGATGCCCAGCCACACATGAGCAATGTCCCCAAGTCAGAATCTACCTCCGTAGAGCAGGTCGTACATAGGTCTTGCCAGGAGGTAGTTGTCGAAGACTCACAGACGCAGCCAGTACCAGTCGTTCAAACGGGATGACATGCTGAGAAGCCGGTTCTTCCCCAATGACATCCGAGGCATGAGATAGGACATCAGCCTTGATGTTCTTCTCATCCGGATGGTCCCGATCCACAGGACAGTCATAGGGGCGGCGAGGCGGCAACGTCTTGGCTTGCTTCTTCGAGAAGACGTCAAAAAAGTCCTTATAGCAAGCAGGAAGGCCCTCCAGGGCATTGGGGGCCACAGAAGAAACCAGGACTGGCACTGGATGAGGCATCTGCACACAGCGAGACTGGCAATCAGGTCCCCACAAAAGGATCTCCCCCTTCTTCCAGTTAAGAATGGGTGCATGGAGCTGCAACCATGGCTTCTCAAAGTGAACCATGGGGCTGTGATGCCTGTAGACCAGAGTGGCATCCACAAAGTTTCCTGCAAAACCAGAGTCCAAGAAAGCAGAGACCTTGATCTGGGTGCCGGTGCCAATGCTGAGAAGCATCGGAATCATCAGGCGTGGAGAAGCATTGCTTACACCTAGAGACGCTTCTCTGAAGAACCCTAGGTGCTGGCGTTTCCCAGACACTGGAGACGGATGGGTCAAGACCCAAGGAAGTGCTCAGGACTGGCACAATAGAGGCAGAGGTTTCCCTGGCATCTTCTGAAACGCTCCTGAGAAGAGGGTCTGGCTCTGTCCACCTCCATAGGCTCCTCTGCAGATAGTACGACCGGAGTCTGGAGAGGCCTTTGGAAAGCAGGAGCCAGGCGAGGAAGACGTTGTGGGATTACTTGGCGTTGTTCAAGGCGTAACTCTTCGTTACGCTCCCTAAACCGCACGTCAATCCGGGTGGCTAGGGTGATGAGACCACTCAGGGAAGATGGCAGATCACGAGTGGCCAGAGCGTCCTTAACGTGAGAGGACAGTCCCTTTTGGAAAGCTGCTGACAGGGCCGCATCGTTCCAGGAGAGTTCAGAAGCCAGGGTACAAAAATGGACAGCATATTCTCCCACGGAAGAGTTCCCCTGGCACTTTCCCGGAGAGGAGACTGATGAAGAACGCCACCTTGGATCGCTCTGTGACAAATTGAGAAGGCATAAGTTCTATGTGCAGGGAGCACTGGGTTATAAAGCCCCTGCTCAGCTTGGGATCTCCATCATACTTGCCGGGCATAGACAGCTGTAGCCTAGGTTCAGCGGCAGGAAGACAAGCCGGTGTAGTAGGAGTCACGGGAGCAGTCTCAGGAATCTGTTGCTGTTGCTGGGTAGCTAGCAGCTTTTGCAGCAAGGCGGTGACTTGTCCCAGTTGTTCGCATTGTGCGGCAATCTGCCGAGATTGCTGGACCAGGATGGTGGCAAGATCAGGACGACTGGGAAGCGGAACCTCGTCGGATCCATGGCCAGATCTTACTGTCAGGATCAGTGAATCCTCTGGATCACTGCGGGAGGTGGTACTAGCCGACACCTGGGACCAGATTCTAAGTGGCACCTCGTCTTCACCAGAGCCCGCCGCAAAGCGGGATGGACTTGCCCCCGGTGGCAGTCGAGGTACCTCAGCAAAAGACAGTCTCGTGGTCAGGTTCAGGCACAGGGTCAGGGCAGGTGACGGAGATGCAAGGTCAGGTCGAATCCGGGGTCAGCACCGGGAGGTCCAGGCAGATGGGAACGGGAACACAGGCACACAGGAACGCAGGTACACAGGACACAGGAACTCAGGAGCAGGAACACACACAGGAACACAGGAATGCAGGAACACAGTACTCAGGACTCTATCTGTACCACTGCGTGTGCTAGCGCTAGGGGCTGTTTGCTCAAACTTTTTAAAACAGTACATGTCCGTGCTTTGTATTAGCTTTCTCATTTTGTTTAACAAAACGAATGATACAAAAAAAAGGTACCCTGAACGTTTTTGGTCCTAATAGATAGGTCATCAATGTTTGATCAGTAAAGATCAGCAGAATGAATTACCAGCCACCATTTATATGTACACAGTACATGGCGCTTGGTCTGTTACCTGCCAGCATCTTTATATTCATAGTCCATGATTCATGATCTGGCACCAGATGCCAGCTCTGTGTACAAAGTCCTTCTTGCAAGGGAAGACGTTAAAGGTGTTATCCCACAAACCAAGTTAGGCCATATCCATAGGAAAAGGCCTAACTTGCTGATCAGTGGGTGTGCCAGTGATGGGACCCTCACAGATCAGTATAATGGGGGTCCGATGTACCCCCGTCGCACCCCTCATAGCGCCACCAAAATGGCCGGAGCAGCCGATTGGGCATGGTCAGCTCTATGGAGCTGATGGAGATTGGCAAGTATGGGGTTAATTGTTGCTACCATCTCGATGGTGCTACGAGGATTGCGACAGGAGTACATCGGACCCCAGTTCTTATAATCTGTGGGGGTCCCATCACTGAGACTCCCACTGATCAGCAAGTTAGGCTCTATCGTGTGGATATGGAGATGTCAGTGCTAGCATATGGCAGTTGCATCTCAGTAAGTGACAAATGCCTTCACTGTAAGAAATTGTCAGTTTTCTATACTGAAAACTGTGCTTGATAAGGCAATTTGTCCCATTCACTTCCACTGGATAGTGCAAGTTGTAAAACCAGGAATAACCACCTACACGGCTAAACCATTATAGATGTTAGAAAAATAAAGGACCCTCGAGAACTGCGTCCACTTTATAGTGTAGATTTACACGGCTATTGATGTCAAAGCACTTGTTTAATATAATTTAGTTTTATTTTGTAAACCAATAAAACAATTTAATTACTTTTAACATACGGTCCATGAAACTGGAACTTTTCATTTTTGTATGAAAAATGAAAAGTTCCAGTTTCATGTAAATAGTTGCAGTAGAAGTGAACAAGGTTAACTACGCAGAATTTTATATACTGGGAATGAAGGTTTGATGTAGAATGAATACTAAAAATAAGGAGCACTAGAGATTTATTAAAGTGTAATTGTGTGGCATTAGGGTGGCAGTGATTATCTCAGTGGGGACTATACAGTGTATTTAAACCTTCCTAGGTTCATTCTTAATATGGGGGGGTGGCTTCCCATTTTGCCTGTTCACCAATATGGACAAATTATATCTGCACCATCAGTATTCAGTAAGTTATAGAGGCTTTCATTTACAGAATTCAGGAAAATAAGGTGGATAGAATTATGTCTTCACATCACATTTTGTATTACATTATATGATATTACTATGATATGTTGCTGAATCTGGGGAATTATAAACTCAAATTGAAAATGTATAATCTCCAGGACTTCTTTTAGATAATAAAAGTGCATCATGTGATGGTCTAACCTTTGTTTAGAAGGATTTAGCATCAATTACTGAGAACCATACATAAATGTTACTGTGACAATAACCTCCATAGCCAATATGTCATTTTTATCACTTTCAAACAACAGGAACAGAAAAGCATGTTTCATTTTTTTATTTATATCTTTTATTTTCAAAATGTAATTTAATTTTTATTTGCATTTTTATACATACAAACACCTATGCATTATTTATTGTGCACCGATAAGTTAGGGATAGAATAGATTACAGATGAAAGGTCGAGAGGTTTTTGCTGAACCTTTGTTTATACACTAGACAGAAGATTTGATCAGCAAGGATGGAGTTTCTCATTGTGGTGTATGTGACAAATTAGACCACATAGGAACATCATTTGGGCCTGTTTGGGTTTTGAGGACAAGGTATTTTCATCACCACTTGTTTCACCACCAGTCACAACTATTACATAACTATTTTTTTTTTTTACTTTACATCAGACATAGGTATATGAGGGCTTGTTTTCTTGCAGCAACAGTGGTATTTTTCAATGGTCAGAAATTAATTGATTAAAAAAATAAATGAATACAGTAAAATGTATTAAAGGCAGTCTATCACCTGCCAGCTCACCCACAGGTAAAACCAGCAGTGTGTTCAGCACTTCAGATTTTTCAAGATATGCCTCTCCTGTTTGTTTCAGTGAAAGTCACCGGCTGTGAAAAGTCTACATCTTGATGTATCGTACTGCAAAAATAAATATGCCCCATTGTTCTTTTTCCTTTTTGATACATCTGACAATTTACAACTGATATCATTTCATGTCTTATCTTCTGGATGCATTATACTCCTCACTATATAGAGTAACATGTCTCATTTTATGAGTGCTGATGGAAAACTGATATGACAATTTCTACAATATTATTCTCTTAGAAATGTGTTTATGGTGTTGATATTTGGTGCTGCATCCATTACTGAGTATATACATATTTAGCTATCTGTGAATTTAGTATCTAAACATTTTCATCCTACAATTACAATTTGCTAAGTGTATATGCATATGATGGTGAGTAACAATCTAGCTGTAAGTATTCACTTGCTTCCCCATAAATTGACCCATTTCTAAATTGCGAGAATTATATGTTTTTGCTTATGCTGAAATTTAAGTGTTTAAGTGTTTTCTAGCTGTTCATCACAAAACAAATCCACAAGGAGACAATGAACAGACACGTGAGGAGCATTAGAAGAAGGGCAGCAAGGCAGAGCTAAACGTACACAATAAAGTTGTAGGGCAACATTAGCAGAGTTCTTAGTGGAACCTACTATAGTCTGTAAACTGGCCAATCCTATCGATCAGTGATGGTGAATCTATCAGAGGCTGAGTGTCAAAACTATAACCAAAAACCTACCTATTTATCACCAAGTACAGACACAGCAATTTCATTAGCAACGTATTGCTCCCTGCTCTGCCACAGCTATCAATCATATTGGTGTCTTGAGGCTACCAATACGTTAAAAGAAGGATGGGAAATTCGGATTATCATTGTGGGTTCCCTCCAGGGTACCCTAGAATATAAAGAATCACAGCGCAGGAGCTTCAATGATAGTCTAGCCCTGTTCACACCTCTGCAATCCTCCTGCAGACCCAGGTAGCCCAGGAATTGCTTAAAAATAGCCCCGAGTGTAGAACATCCTGGGCTATCCAGGACTGCGGGAGGAGGCTAGGAGTCACTCAACCTGTCTGGAAACCTGTCGGTCTGGGTGCCCACAGAGATGGCTCTGAGTGGCACCCCTGACTGGACTTAACTAATATACTGAGTAGGTTTGGCCCAATAGGTTCTGCACATGCGTGGAGGATGGAACAAACTTCATCAATGGCTCATTTGCTTTAACTGAAAGAACAAGGCAATATCTTTCAACGTTGAGAAAGTGTCTGCTGCAGGTTGATTGACCTACAGGTGAGAGGCTAGTATAATTCAGGCTAGATTATTCGTCACATATGAGTACAGCTTTCCCAGACTTTTTTACTTCATTGTTTCCACATATGCCTAATACATTTGCACAGTAGTATAAAAGCCTTTTCTTCCTACATGTACTGCATATATTTTCCAGCTTCCCCATCCAATACAAATTATGTGCCACCACTAATAATTTCACCACTAATATTTGCTAAAGCAATACCATGAATGTCCATTTCTTTGTAGCTTGCAGAACTTTTCTACTTATTTTGCTGGCTTGAATTGCCTCTCAAGGACCCAGCATATATTTTCCTTTTCCCATCCTTGGCATCCAGAGACATCATTTTATTTTATTATAAAGAATAAAGACTTCTCTTTTGCAGTATGATTCAACTTTCAATAGCTCCATTTTGTTGGGTAAATGTGTTATATTAAAAAACATTTGCAACCCATTTTGGCTATTTTGTGCCATTTTACCTGCAGTTTTCTGGGGGTCAATAATATCACAGACATACCAAATATGTTAAGGTTTCCATTACTTTTTACTACTACTTTTTCATCTAAAAAAAACCCACTTTTATGGGAAAAACTAACTATTTGGAGAGCAATTAAGTTTTTATTTATATGGCTTGTTTTTGCAGAATGAGATTTAGTTTTGTTACGTACCATTTTTAGTTTTGACTTTTTCGTCACTTTTTAATTCAATGTTTTGAGCTGCATATAGAATAAAAACGTTAATTTTGGTAACATTAAGCCATCGCGTTGCAGGGGACTACGGGGAGTGACAGAGGAAACCCTCTTCCCTCTGCCAGACTCCTTATCAGCCACACTAATCATTAATCACAAAATTTAAGGTGTGTTACACTAGGAAGTTCATTTTCATCCTGGAGCCTGGTCTATCCCCTAATTAGCCCGGACATGCATGTCCTAGGTCATTGATGGCGAACCTTTTAGAGATGGAGTGTCCAAAATGTGACCCAAAAAACACTAGCTTTTCCCAAAGTGCCAATACAGCAATTTAGGCAGTAACAAACTTATTACTACCAGAATCTTTGAGCTCCAGTCCGACCCTGTTCACACCTCTTCACTCTTCGGACAGGATCAAGCAGCACAGTAAAATAGCAGGGCACTACTTGGACTGCCTGAGACTGCAGGAAGATGCCATGTCTGGCAAACTCTGTACCTGGGAGACAGCCCATGTGCCCACAGAGAGGCCTCCGAGTGCCATCTCTGGCACCAGTGCCATAGGTTCGCCACCACTGTCCTAGGTCATTAACAAGTTAATGGTATTCTATAAATCAATAATATTAATATTTTTTTGCAAAAAGAAATGTTAAACATCATCCGTGCTTCCATCCACAGACATTGCAGAATAATTGATTCTGTAGGACCATATGGAAAGACCAAACTATACATCAGTGACGGAATTTATCTTTCTTTCGTTTGCAAAGTGCACCAGATTCCCAGTCCTTATCGCCTTAGTTCTCTTTCTCCTCTATCTACTTATTGTTTGTGTAAATATATTAATGATTTTGGTGATAAAATTTGACACCCGGCTCCACACACCAATGTACTTTTTTGTTTTTATCTTGGCTTGTCTGGACATATGTTATACCACAACAATAATTCCTCAGGTTCTCTACAATTTATTGGGGAGTAGACCCAGTATCATATTTGCTAACTGTGCAACTCAAATGTTCTGTTCCGTTATTTTTGGGGCCATGCAAATACTAATTATTACAGCCATGGCATATGACCGCTACGTAGCTATAAGTAACCCTCTACGTTACAAAACCGTGATGAATTGGGCTGCATGCACCATGCTACTATTCACAGCTTTTATTCTTGGCTTTTGCATAGGAGTCATAGTGGTCTACGCCGTGTTTAAGCTTCCATTTTGTAGAGCCCCAGAAATTACTCATTTCTATTGTGCTGTAGGAGAAGTTTTGCTTTTAACTTGTATCGATGTACCAGGCCACAGGGCGGCAGAAGTTACCACATATCTTATTGGGCTAGGATTGTTTACTATCCCGTTTTTATTCATGATGACGTCCTATATGTACATCATTAATGCTATTCTGAAAATCCGTACCACCGAAGGACGACAAAAGGCCTTCTCCACCTGTTCATCCCACATCACGGTGGTTGTAGTAGAATATGGCTGCCTTGGATTCATTTATTTCCGCCCCAGTACAGAAGACTCATTGGATAAAGAGAAGATATTTGTAATGATCTTTACATATCTATCTCCTATATTAAATCCGGTTATCTACAGCATCAGAAATAATGCAGTCAAAGAAGGATTCAAGAAATTAAAGACTAAAATAATTTAAGCTTTGGAAGAAGGCATTGACCCACATTTACTAAAGCCCCTGCACCACTTTTTTGTTTCACTTTGCACATTCTATTTAGTGCAAACTGCTTGCACATGTATTTATAAAGTGTCCGTGACACGTCTGCACTGAAGGGGGTGTTCCGGTGCACAGTCAGACTATGCGCCACATTTATCATGCATAGTCCGAGAAAATTGTGTCCAATGCCCCATGATAAAAAAAAGTTGGTGCACTCTGCCGGAGCAGTGCAGGGGGCGCCACATTCATGCAGAAAGTGCACCACAATTGATGAATCTGGTGCACTCTGCACACTACAGTTTGCACTGTTTTTGATAAATGTGGGCCATTGACTTTGAATCACGATACATATCATAAGTCAGTAATGGACTTGTTCAGAACTATATCATTATTTATCATACAATGGCACCAGAGTGATGCTAGGTCCTGCCTGGCATAGAATTGCCATATAGCCTGAGCTAGTTCCTGGTGCAGTCTACAGCTTGTGCACGGGCACGAGGCAGAAACGCCCCATACTATCCCACTCCGCCACTGGGCACGGCCTCTTTCATGCTCCTGCACACCCATATTGTGTGAAAGTGGAGAAACGGGGGAATCTAGCTATGTCCCAGGAGCTATTTCAGGGCTTGTATGTCCGAACTTAAAAAAATATACTGAACTGTGTGAAAAATAGAAACAAAGAGGACAAAAATATGTTGTGCAGCTCAACTTGCAACACATTGAAATCAGCTTAAGAAGTCCATTGTCTACATCAGATATCCTGTTATTAACCTTGAAATGAACACCCCCACACATTACAGCCTTCAACCATGTACGAATTACTTAAACAGAAGGTGCTTGTCTCATTTTAAAAATCCTCCAGGTCCAATGTTGACTAACCCCTTAATGACCAAGCTCATTTGCGCCTTGATGACCAAGATATAACTGACTGTCAGAGCACATGGCGAAGCGCAGAAGATAAGGAGTCATTGAGCTTTTTCAGGTGCCATGATGTGTTTGTAGAGCCCCTCGGGCCATGTTCACACATGGCATTTTGATTGCGTTTTCAAACAAAATCCAAAGGCTCCACCTACAATTGCATGTTGAGATAAAATTGCATTTACTTTGCGTTCGGTTAACGTGTTGGAAAGAGAATGTGACCAAAATATCATGAGTGGAGCCTTTGGATTGCGTTTCCACACACAACCAAAATGCCACTTGTGAACGTGGCCTCACGTACCACAAACCCAGAGAATTTGTTAACTTTTTATCATGTGGTAAGGGGGGGCATATTAACCCCTTGCCACTGATGGGCCTTTTCCATTTTACTTTCTGTTTATCGCTCTCCACTCTCAAAAATCATAAGCTGTATGAGGGCTTATTTTCTGCGTAACTAATTGTACTTGCTAGTGACGGTATTTTATATTCCATCCCTTGTACTGGGAAGTGGAAATACAATTCAAAATGCACTAATATTGAAGAAACCACATTTCACTGTACATTCCAATCACTTTACATTCCAATCACTGTACATTCCAATCACTGTACATTCCAAATAGCATCTCTAATATATTCTTTGGTTCCCTACGATCACAGGGATACCAAATTTATATGAATTTTATAAGGTGCTATTAGATTTAAAAACATTTCAAACCTTTTTAGCAAAAAAAAATAATAATTAATTTTACGGTATTCTGACTGCAATAACTTTTCCGTACTTAAGAGTACGGAGTTGGCTAATGTGTCATTTTTTTCCCGGATTAGTTGACGTTTTCACTGCTGCCATTTTGGGGACAGCGACCATTAGATCACTTTTTATTACATTTGAGTGCATTTTACTGTTATGGGGTTCATCGCTGGGAATAAGCATTTTTACAGATTGGGAATTTTGGGATACCGTAGTACGTAATATGTGGGGTTTTTCACTTTTTTAACATTATTCATTGTTTAATGAATAAGATTTTTAATTTTTATGTATTTTTTTATTCTTTGTGGGGTTTTTTTTAACTTTTTTTTATCACTAGTTCATACTAATGCACTGCAATAACCAGTGCATTAGAAGTGTCAGCAACTCCGACAGCAGCTACTCGGTCCAGCCAGGGGCCCTTCATTAGGTCCCCGGCTAACCGGCAGTGAATATGGCACCCTGTGAGGGTATGAATATCTAATGGGTTAAAAGCCGGATCTGAACTCATTCCGATCGGGACTGTTAGAGGAGGGTCCCGGCTCTCATAAGGTACCCTGGATCTCCTCATATCTCTCTAACCACACCTTCAGTGTCTATGACTCTCATATCAACTCTTCATGACCTTTCAGCTAGTGTCCCCCAAGACTCCTTGGACCCCTACTCTTCTCCATCCACACCTCTGGCCTAGGAGAGCTTATTAAGTCACGCGGCTTTCAATACAACTCCTATGAGGATGACACAGATGTTTTCCTGGCCAAGATATCAACTCTCTTCTAGCCAGAGCTCCAGAGTGTCTATCAGTCATATCGTTCTTCTTCTCTTACCGATTTCTAAAACATAGACAAAACGGAACTCATAGGCGGCATTTACTATGTGTTAAGGACCAGTCCCGTCAGCAGATGGTGGAGAGCTGGGTGGGGTTGGGGTCAATCCGCCCTATTTACTATGGTCTTCACTGGAAAACCAGAGGAGACTATAGATAAAATATCTGCCAGGATCTAAACAAGTCAATAAAGTTAAAATCACAACACAAATGCCATATATTAGGTAACCCACATCTGTAAGAAAAGAAAAAGTATAATTTATGCACATCCAGACTCATCCAGACACAAACCAAGCCCCAAAATAGGTTATGCCTTATTTCGTGATGCAAAAACAAGCGATTTAACCAAAATGAGTTTTTATTCTACAAAATTCACATGAAAAATGCTTTATAAATGAGAAATTGCTGTATTCATTTTGACCCATAGAATAAAGTAAAGAATTTTAAAAAAACATGCTCTCTCTGCTATATGGGCTATAAAACAAACAAACAAAATGTTTAATATCCATTACAGAACTTTGGATTTTTTGCTTCAACCCCTTAAAAAAAGTTGATAAAATGAAATAAATGGGAAACGGCTACCTCAAAATAGTGTTACTAAAAAAAATTCATCTCATCCCCCCACAAAAAAAAAACGCTTTAGCATGTTAAATGTGTCTATGAAACCCCTAATATCGTCACTTACGAAATGTCAAAAGTGGGAAAAATGACAACCCCCCCACATCCACACAAGAAGTAAGTGGCAAAACAGTGCAGGATTTGGTGCACCCCATGTGCTCCAAGCTGCTCAATATTCTATTTTCCCATCTTCATTGTTTAAAATATAAATAAAAAGAAAATCTGTGGGCAAAAATTCTAACTTTAACTGATGATAAAATAATTTAGGAGCCTAAATTATTTCAGTTGTTTAGTTTCTAAAATATGGTAATTTGCAAACGGTTTTGACAGCGCTAGTTCCTCAGGAACTTTTCATATGTGTTATGGTTCCCCAAAATCTTCCCTATAAAAGCTTTAGGGCCCATAAAGGGGTTTACATCTACATGTGGGGCATTGCCATACACAAGAGAAACTGAACAACAAAATCTGAGATGTGTTTTCTCCTTGTATCCTGCAAGAAAGTGTATATTTATGGGTAAATAAATGTTTTAATGTCAAAATTCCATATAGATTCCCCATTTTCATTGAATTAATGAGAGATGCTGAACCCCTTAATGACCAGGCACTTTTTTGTTTTTGCATTTCTATTTTTCACTCCCCCTCTTCAAAAATCTATAACTATATAAGAGCTGTGTGACGGCTTATTTCTGCATAACAAATTGCACTTCGTAGTGACGGTATTTAATATTCCAAGCCGTGTACTGGGAAGCAGGAAAAAATTCCAAATGCAGTGAAAGTGGTGAAAACGCATATACGCCGTTTTCTTGTGGGCTTGGATTTTACAGCTTTTACTGTGCTCCCCAAATGACATGTCTACTTTATTCCTTGGGTCGGTGTGATCACGGGAATAACAAATTTATATAGGTTTTATAATGTTTTCATAAATTTACAGAAATTAAATCTATACAAAAAAATATTCTTCATTTTGACATCTTCTGGCACTACTTCTGTAGTGGGTAGTTTTTTTTTTTTTTTTTTTTTTTTTTTTTTTTTTTTTTTTTTTTTTTGTTTTAAATGCTACCGTTTTAAGAACTGTACGGGCTTTTTGTTATTTTTTAATAAATTTTTTAATATTTTTCAAAAAGGCAAAAAAGTGGTATTTTTGACTTTGGGCGCTATTTTCCGTAACGGATTTAAACGCCGGGAATAAACTTATTATATTTTGAAAGATAGGACATTTTGGAACACAGTGAAGCCTAACATGTTTATGATTTTTGCTGTTTATTCATATCCATTCTAGTGAAAGGTGGGAGATTAGAATTTTTTTTTTTTACATTTATTTATATTTTTTAACTGTTTTTCAGATTCCTTATAGTACCTTAACCTTAGGTTGTCTGATTGATTCTACCATATACTTCCATTCAACATTTTGGAGGTACATGGGGATTTTCCTCATCATTAATTACAATGTGCAAATAGCCCTGTTTGTTTCTTTACCCCTCCCTGAACTCTTAGGATGTACAGCGGGTACGGAAAGTATTCAGACCCATGAAATGTAGATATTAATTGTTAATTAAACAAGAAAAAATGAAATATCACATGGTCCTAAGTATTCAACCCATTCATATTTAACTCACATGCTGTCCATTTCCTTCTGATCCTTCTTGAGATGGTTCTACTCTTTCATTGGAGTCCAGATGTGTTTAATTAAACTGATTGGACTTGTATAGACAGGTGTGTCTTTCCTAATCAAGACTCATTATGAAAACAGAAGACTTGAAACTTCAGGAAATCTTCAAGTTTGATGTTTTATTCCAGTATAAGACACATGCACAAAACACAGCATAAGAATAATCAACGCATTTTGACGCTTCATGACTAAGATGTGATGCATTGAAAGGCATTGGTTATACTTATACCGTGCTGTGTGTATGTGTCTTATACTGGAATAAAGCATCAAACTTGAAGATTTACTGAAGCGTGCAGTGAGAGCGAGTCACATGAGAACCATGAGGTCTAAGGAACTTCCCAAGAAACTCAGAGAGAGAAAATGTGGCAAGGCACAGAACTGGCAAGGTTTCAAAAGAATTTCTGCAGCACTCAAGGATCCTAAGAGCACAGTGGCCTCTGTAATTCTTATATGGAAGAGGTTTGGAATGACCACAACTATTCCTCGACCTGGTTACCCAGCCAAACTAAGGAATTGTGGGAGAAGAGCCTTGGTGACAGAGGTAAAAGAGAACCCAAAGATCACTGTGGCTGAGCTCCAGAGATGTAGTAGGAAGATGAAAGAAAGTTCCACAAAGTCAAATACCACTGCAGCCTCCACCAGTTGGGGCCTCTATGGCAGAGTCTGCAGATGGAAGCCTCTCCTCAGTGCAAGATATATGATAGCCCCATACAGTGTGCAAAACACACGAAGGACTCCCAGAGTATGAGAAATAAGATTCTCTGGTCTGATGAGATGAAGATTGATTTTTTTTGGTGTTAATTCTAAGCTGTGGAGAAAACCAGGCTGTGCTCATCACCTGCCAAATACAATCCTTGCAGTGACACATGGTGGTGGCAGCATCATGTTATGGGGACAGAGACAGGACCACTGGTTGTAATTGAAGTAAAAATAAATGTGACCAAGTACAGAGATCTCCTGGAAGAAAACCTCTTCCAGAGTGTTCTGGACCTAAACCAAATTGAGCATCTCTGCAAAGACTTGAAAATGGCCTCTACCAATGTTCACCATCCAACCTGAGGGAACTGGAGAGGATCTGCAAGGAAGATGAATAGGATCCCCAAATCCAGGTGTGAAAAAAGGTGCAGAGTGTACATAAATGAGCAAATTTGGTGAAATGGTGCAGTGGTGGAGCAGCCAGGATTTGGTCGGCATCATCCAGTAAAAGAATGTTGCAGGTAAATCACTACAAAATTATAATTAGTGCCTGCATCATGTAAACATTACATGACACAGTCACTAATTAACCATTTTGTACTGATTTATCAGTTAACTCTCCCAATTTAATGCGACCGACCACATCCTGGCCACTCCACAGCCGCAATGTGTCCTGGACCCCCTATATTAAAATATAAAAATAATGGAAATAAATAAATGTATCCAATCCACTAAATCTGCGGCAGCTTATCCTCATTTTCTTCATGAAGACTCCAGATTTTATAGCAAATATCCAAAAAGAACGCACTTATATCAGTACTCTAAATCTACCTTCTCAGACTTAACCATATTCTAGAAAACTTTTCTAAAACCATATTCTATTAAAGATGTTTTAAAAATAATACCTAAAATGAGACATAAATCCTCAGAGTACATAAGGTTATTTTGTACATCTGCAGAACAGTCCCCAGAGATCTGCCCCACAGAGATTCCGTTTTGTATTTAGATCAGATATACAGCAATACAGTGGATAGGAGGCTACTGAGGGACAGAAGACCCATCTACGTGTTTCATGGTTGTAGCTCAGTAAGTTAAAGCAACTTGAAGACTGAGTAATCTGGACATTTAAGCACATTTCAATATTTCCTGATCACTTGGATTGCAATTTTGGATACATATTAAGGCACATTTACAAACAATTGTGCAGTCTGTACTATGTGCAGTTTGCCTTTGTAGTGTGCAGGGGGCGCCAGATTCAGGATCGTCCGTTTTTTATGAATCTCGACAGAGTGCCCTCTTTTTTTTCTGCTGCACCTTTACCTTGGGGCGTGCAACACAATTCTGTTGGACTTTGCATGTTATATCTGGCGCACGGTCCGACTGAGCACCAGGTCACCCCCTTCAGTGCAAAAATTTGTGTCGCATGAAGAATAGGGCAGCTGCGCCACAAAATGGTTCCGGACGACACATATGTGGCGCGGACACTTCTTAAATACCTCTGCAAGCAGTTTCCACAAAAAAGAACGTGCAAAGGCCAACAGAAAACTGGCGCACGGACTTAGTAAATGGGGGCCACTGTCTGCCGAATTGTAAACTCTGTTCAATAATTTTTCAATAATAAATTCAGATTTATTAATACAGTTCTGGTGGTTCTGTTGTACAGTTGTAAGAGGGCAGGTCACCTCTAAGCTGTGATCTTTACATATGCTGCACATTACTGTTTAGGCCAGGCAGGGTGAAGGTCATCTTTGAGTCCAGTGCTTGATGCAGCAGTGACCGGTCCATAGGTAGCGCGTGATGGAAAAACTAAACTGCCAGAATTGTAATAGGGATTGCAAAGAGACATTCCACGGAACAGAAAGGTAAGTTAAAGTTTTTTTTTTATAATTTGTTTGAAGGGAATCTACCATCAAAATCCATCATGCTAAACCAGGGACACTTAATCATAGATCCAGGCACTGTGACTGTGGTCATCTTCTTATATTTGTTATCCAAGGCCTCTTTCCTTCCAAAATCAACATTTATAATGATGCTAATGAGACTGGGTGGTGTTAGCAGAAACCCTCAGCGATGTAGCTTCACAGGCTGTTACAATGGAGAATGTCTCCCCTCCCCTGGAGTTCCTGCTGCTGCTGGATTACACAGGTAGTGGGAAGGGAGAAGAGGGAGAGAATATGGTGTTGGGTGAGACATGTTCTGCTCATTGTAACAGTCTGTGAAACTCTGTGAAACTCTAGCACTTAGGGGGAGGGGGGCTGTGATATAGTCTGGTTACTGACACATCAAGGTTGGAAAGTGTGAAAAATACTTCTAGAAGACCTCAAAAGTTGTGTACTAAAGACCTGTGTACACTTTTTATTCTTATTGAATAGATTAAAAACAATGGGGGTGATGTATCAGAATTGTCTGAGGTAAAATTGTTCCAGTTGCCCATGGAAACCAATCAGAGCTAAGCTTTTATTTTATAAAGCAAACAAAGGCATATAGCCGTAAGTCCAGCACAAAACGGTAGAGAAGTAAAAAGTTATACTTTATTGTTCAAGGATTAAAAGCCTCCATACAGGACATCACAGGCGGCGTCACAGACCAACGCGTTTCGACACAGCAGTGTCTTTGTCAAGGTCTAACACAAACACATATGGAGATTGCTGGAAACTCAATTCTACTAGCCTCCTCATGTCACCCGTTGCATGTTAAGAATAACATTCCATATGGGGAGTTGGTCAGGACCAAGAGAAACTGTTCGGAGGATGAGTGTTTTAAACAGGAAACGTTATCCCTCTCTAACAGGTTACAGGAGAGAGGTTACCACCCTGACACCATTAAGCAGGCAGTACATCGGATAGGGGCGGTCAGTAGACGGGAACTCCTATATGGTGACAATAGAAAAAGTATTGGGAGGGGGACACAGACCGATAGCACCCTCACGTTTAGTACTCCATTCAGCAGGCAATTTAATGCTATAAAAAGCATTGTTAAGAAAAATCTCCCTTTTCTCACAAGAGATCCACAATTATACAATATAGTTAAAGATGGCATCAGATTTATTCCAAAAAGGGCTCCTACTTTAGGAAACCAACTTTCCCCAAGTCTATACCAGAATACCACTGGTGCAACCCCGACATGGCTTGCATACCCAGGCAATCATAAATGTGGGCATCGGGTATGTAAAATGTGTTCTTACCTCACACAGGGCAATCAAGTCACCTCCTACTCTACGGGCAAACAGTACACAGTAAAATCCTATATTAACTGCAACACCACACATGTTGTTTATGTTATTTCGTGTACTGCGTGTAGGATTCAATATGTGGGTTGTACCACTGGTCCACTAAAAATTAGATTACGCCGGCATCTGTCCGATGTCACTGGCAATTCACTTAATGTATCTGCTGTTTCACGGCACTTCAGGGATACACATAACAAGGATTGCACAGGTTTTACATGGCAGGCAATTGAAAGGGTTAACCGCCCTAAGAGGGGTGGAGACCACCAGAGAAAGTTATTGAACAGGGAATCCTTCTGGATTTTTTCACTAGAGACTAGGATACCTAAAGGCTTTAATGCCAGACAGGATATCATTCTATGCTATTGAAGATTGATTTAATTAGGGCATTACAATTGGTATAGATAAGTGTTAAGTAACATCAGTCCATACTTACCCACAAGTTCATTTCACGTTTTGGCCATCCATGTCGGTTCGTAATGTTTTTCAGTTCTCTTGGCCAATAAGATACATCTGATGCTCTGTTCCAGAGGCTTTAAGCATTATCATGCCTCGTTGTATTTAACATCTGTATCCTTCTCCGTGCTGTTATTTCGCCAGACATGCTGATGTTTTTTATTATAATGAGATGTTTTATTATATCTATTTGGACTCCGGTCCAATCGGCTCCGGTCACGTGACAAGCTTCTTAGCGGCGCGGGGCGGAGCTCCTTGGACGCGGTCTCTTCAAATAGCAAGTCCATATGTGTTTGTGTTAGACCTTGACAAAGACACTGCTGTGTCGAAACGCGTCGGTCTGTGACGCCGCCTGTGATGTCCTGTATGGAGGCTTTTAATCCTTGAACAATAAAGTATAACTTTTTATTTCTCTACCGTTTTGTGCTGGACTTACGGCTATATGCCTTTGTTTGCTGTGTCTACGGTCATGCTCCTGACTGGTCCGTGCACATTAGGAGAAGAGGGGTCGTCCTTATTTGTGGTGTGAGCCGGGACTGGAGGTACTTGTTACCGACTGCATATATTTCTTTTTTATTTTATAAACAGCTGTGGTAAAATGAAAACTGAGCTCTGATTGGTTACCATGGGCAATTAGAACAGTTCTGCTCTCAGACACTTCTGATAAATTTTCCCCCAGTATATTCTATGTACTCCTATATTTCATATTTATTTTTCCGCTAAGCGAACATTTACTGTTATACCTCTTTTGTGTTATACTTATTAATAAAAATTTTTGTAAGGAAATCTGGAGTGCTGCGATCCAAGTTAATGGATACTAAGAATCCAATGTAACGGACTAATACCTACTTAAAACTCCTTATGTATAAAAGACCTGCTTTTCATGATGCATTTGCACAGGAAGGGTTAATTATGGCATGGTAAATCCATTTTGACTTTGGAGTCATATGTGAACGTGACACAAAGCATCATCATGCAAGCAGGTACAGGTAGAAAAGGTGACATAAATAGTCCTTAATTTGTCAGAAAAGACTGCTGTCTCTTTATTTATTATCTTGAGCGCCGGTCCGTCACCTTTTCTACCTGTACGGGCTTCTACATCATCATTCTCCACGGTGTGGATTCCTGGGTCCATCTGAGGGAGGCTGTTTCCTGGACTGGCTGCCATCTATTCTATACAAAGCTGACTCTCATCAAGAACCAGGTGAGAGTTAAATTGTGACGTCTGGATTACTTTGACTCATCTTTCCATGACAATATTACACTAGGGTTGCGCCTTTTTTTGTGTTTGTTTCCCTTTGGTGTTTCCGACAGTCACCGTGAGTGTTGGAGCCCATTCCAGGTTCTCTTCACTTCATCATACAAGCAGTCATTTGTTAATTCTTAATATTATAACATATATTTCAGCTTAAAATGACTCTGTCACCAGAAGATGAGATTCATATCTTTCACATGACACCAATAGCTTCTTTCTAGGTGCTATAGAAGCATCTGAGGTTATGCTACAACTGCAGCCTCTAAACTTCACTCATGTCAGGCAAAAAATGTACTGTTCTCTTCTCATTTTCATATGATTTTGAAGGAGATTATTTATAGTTTACTCGGTAACCTAGAAGATTGTAAAAGAGGGAATTATAGAACATTTTATATGCTTCTTGGGAGGAATAGTATTTTATTGGTGACAGATTCCCTTTAATAATTAGAGACAAATGTAATTTTTTTCCAAAGCTTTCAATCTACTTAGGGTTCTTTTTCTGTAGCTGTAAGTAGGTTTTTGAGGCAAAGCAGCAATGTGATTTAAAGGGGTCGTCCGCTTTCTGTGGCTATGGTTTGTGTAATGAAAAGTTCTACTATTTTTCAATATGCTTTCCGCATCAATTCCTCAAGGTTTTCTAGATCACTGCTTGCTGTTCTGCAGACAGAAATCTGACCGTGGTCATGTCATGTCACACAGGTGCACAAGCTGATATATAAAAGACAGTACTTAGAGCTGTGTGATACCACAGGGAAATGGATAGATTTCTATCCACTATAAGTAAACATAGAAGCTTTCTATAGAATGACAGCAAGCATAGATCTAGAAAACCGTGAGGAATTGATACAGAAATCAATTGATCAATTATTTGCTGAAAGTGGACAACCCCTTTAAAGGTGATATATGAAGTAAATTTCCTTGATGCAGAAGACTATTTGGGCCAATAATGTTCCTCTTGTGGTAGAAGAAAGTAATGCCTGCATTCCCATAAAGCCTTATAATTAATGCCGTAATATAAAGATAATTGGTGACTTGGCAATGGGTTATAGGGTCGAAGTCTATAGATGTGCTTGAGAAGAAAAATGCTTGTCTCTCTTCCAGGCACAACTATAGCCCCACCTGCTAGAAAATAATCAAAATCTGGATATGATAAAAGAAAAGTGCCAGAAATTACATCCCAACTTGCCACATATGGGGTGCATAGTCCTGTTGTATAGAAGATGATTGGTCTCTGCATGTTCTGTGTGTACTGGAGTGTACACTGTCTATACTGCGTGATGTATAGACCATACAATGGGAACTGCTGCTGATGAAGTTGATATTGTGTGAACAGGTTGGTGTCTCCACAACATTTTAGGTAACACACTTAATCCTTAATGGGGCACATGTATCATAGTTTTTCAGCTGCCACTTTTTCAAGTTTCCTGCAGTTGGCCTACATAATCATTGCAATGTATCTTAAGTTAGTCCCAAATCTTTAGTCTTTAGTCCCAAATAGTTGCTCCCAAAAGTAAGTCTGGGTCTAGCATGATCTGTTTTGGGACTTATTAGGTGCAAGAATGGGACAATTTCAGAGCCCAAAAGTCGCACAAAGTGAACAAACATCTGGGCTACAAAAATAAATGATACTACACCTAAAAAGTCTCAAATTGCAAAAAGTTGCACAAGAAAAGAAAAAGAAAGCAATAGGAGTGATACATAAGTGATGCATGTCTCCCAAAGACTTCCATACATTAAATGTCCAGTTACTATCATCTATATTGTGCTATTCTCCAGGCAGAAAAAGATGGACAGGCGGAACCAGACGTCACCCACAGAATTTATCTTCCAGGCATTTTCGAATTCCACAAAGTTTCCGGCCCTGCTCTTCACGCTGTTCTTCTTCTTGTACCTGCTCATCTTAATGTGGAACTTTAGTTTGATGCTGGTGATAAAAACAGACTCACGTCTCCACACACCCATGTACTTTTTCCTCTTCAATTTGTCCTGCATGGACATCTGTAACACCACAACTGTGGTTCCTCAGACTCTGTACAACCTGATAAGCGGCAGACCCACCATAACATTTTTTGGGTGTGCCAGTCAAATGTTTTTTATCATTGTTTTTGGAGGAGCACAGATAGTAATGATCACCAACATGGCGTATGATCGCTTTGTGGCCATAACTAATCCGCTTCGTTACAAGTCCATCATGACGTTGAAAGCCCTGGCGGTACTTTCTGCAACCCCCTGGGTGGTATCCACAGTCATGGGATTAGTCATGGTGTATTTTGTCTTCCAGGTTCCATTTTGTGGTGGATATGAAATCAATCATTTTTTTTGTGATGCTGGTCAAGTATTGTGGATAACATGTCCAAAAGTGCCAATACATAGAGCGGTGGAAGTCTTGACATTTTTTATAATTCTCTTCTTCTTTGCCTTTAATTTTTTCTTTGTCGTTGTTTCCTACATATTAATCATTAGGGCAATAACCAAAATCGCCACAAAACAAGGGCAGTGGAAAGCCTTCTCCACCTGTTCTTCACATCTAAACGTTGTGGTTGTGGAATATGCTTGCCTTGGCTTTTTGTATTTGCGCCCCACCTCTGCTTATGCGATAGACAAAGACAGAATATTTGTCGTTGCTTTTACCTTTGGAACTCCCATTCTGAATCCACTGGTGTACAGTGTCAGGAATAAGGCTGTAAGATGTGGATTCCAGAAGCTCTTATAAAAATATTTACTGGTCTCTTCTTCCAGTCTAAAAATATGGGTTTAACACTGGTGTGCTATGAGTCTCTCCATGATGGTTGCCACACATGGACAACTACACACCAGTTACTATGTCATAGACGAAGGAAGGGTCATAGGTCATATTGACCTGTATAGGACGCATGGGACTTCTTAACAAGGGCTATGATGCCTCAAGTGTTTAGTCATATTACTTCAGCTCTATACACCCTGCTCCAATGTATATACCACACATATATGTACATTGCTATGGACCTTCAATATGTATCAGATTGACAATGTTTTTGCAGACTTTAAAACATATATTTTATTAAAGGCAGTCCTCGGGTTACATACAAGATAGGGTTTGTAGGTGTGTTCTTAAGTTGGATTTGTATGTAAGTTCAAACTGTATATTTTATAATGGTAGATGCAGACAAAAAAAATTTTTCCCGCAGTGACAATTGAAGTTTCAAAATTTTTTGCTGTAATTGGACCAAGGATTATTCATAAAGCTTCATTACAGACACTTTGCAGCTGATCATTGCAGCCTGGGGCTATAGTAACACCCAGAGAGCTTCACCAGAGGTCACAGCGGGCAGAGAGGTCCGTCTTTAACTATGGGTCATCTGTAAGTCGGGTGTCCCTAAGTAGGGGACCGCCTGTATTTGCATAAATTAATGGCAGAATGTTAAAATCGCAGAGGCGCCCTGACCCGCATTGTATACTGGGGCTCGTTGTGTATTGGGGGGAGTATCACTACTGGAAAAGAAAGAGTAACACTATGTATGTTCATTATATGTGTCTATATATGTATACAATGTAGAACATAATTATATTTTTATACATAAGGAATAACAAGTTGTATGACTATTATATGTGTATATTACATGACTCATGAGTAACACTACTCCTCCCTTGTGCTCCATAGACTTCTATGTAACCTAATACCTCCATGAGATACTAGCGGTAGTAAGATGGGTTCAGCAGAGGTTAATGTTGTAATAAGGTTCAGGTTAAGGTTGTGATAAGGAACTGAAGCAAAATAGATTCAGTAATTGAAATCATTATAGGTATTTTTTTTTGGGGGGGGGGGGGATTTTAACAACTATCCTTTGAATAGATTATAATAATATAATAGATTTATGTGATACATAAAACCCCTCTAACATCTAATCTATAAAAGCCGAGTGTGTGTGTATGTATGTATGTCCGCTAAAGGAATCGGCATCGTCGCTTTTGCAAAGCCTCTGTGACTCAGGGAACATCATAGACTCGGGTTTTGAGTCCAAATTTTCATCCCAAGCTTTCCAAAATCCGCTTATTAACCACCATATACAGAAGCCATTTTCTGCTGCTGTGCAACCAATCACAGCTCAAAACAGGGTTTAATATGAGTTCTGAGCTTTCATTGGTTACTATAAGCAATGAGTATACGACAGTTTGGATAGAGACAGAATCGTCACTGAATGTAGCCTCAGACTGAAAACCATTGTTATACATAATAATAGCGCACACAGATTACGCAGCGCTGCACACAGCTTGCCAAATCAGGCCCTGTCCCCAATAATAGTAATTACTTAAAATTAAAGGAGCTGTTCTACTGCCAAACACTGTCTTGGTCAAGTGCAACCCCAGCTGAAGGTATCACTACCACAACACAGGGGTTACATATTCTGGGGCTACTTTTTCAGTTTTGGTGCAGGTTTAGTTGCAGTTTGGTATTGCACGCTTGAAAATAGCTCCATTGAGGGGCTGAAACGTCGAACCTTTCACTCTGGGTGAATAAAAAACATCTTTAATTTTACTGGAGTGCTGCCTTGCCTTCTATTGCATTGGATTACCTCCTTGCTTACCTTGGAGTCTGGTTTGCCCCCACACAAGGATACATTATCCCCTATACCACACTGCTGTTCCACACTATATTTTTCGAGCACCTTATAGTTCAGATGTCTGCCGCCATCTAGTGGCCAGCAACATAATCACCGATTCTCCCCAGGTTTCCCAGAGTTACAAATCTTATACAAAGTTTTTATTGTAAATCTTAAAATTTTAGTCCCATTTATCTCGCACTTTACTTATTTTCTGTTTTGCTAAATACAGAAGTAAAAAAAAAAACTGACAGGACACTACAAACCTGCACTAATGTAGTGATTAGACTGCGTTCATGCATCTCCATTACAGGTAGTCCCCGGGTTACGTACAAGATTGGTTCTGTAGGTTTGTTCTTAAGTTGAATTTATATGTAAGTCGTAACTGTATATTTTATCATTTTAAGCCCACACAAATTTTTTTGGGTCTCTGTGACAATTGGATTTTAAAAATGTTGGGTTGTTATAAGAACCAGGATTAATAATAAATCTTAATTGCAGACACCTGTGGTAACTGTTATAATTGTAGCCTAGGGTTAAAGTACATTAACTCACCAACATCCAGAGGTCCGTTTGTAACTAGGGGTCGGGTTTTCTTAAGTAGAGGACCACCTGTATACATGTGTACAGCATCTGCATGCTCAGAGTTGAGGCATTTCAGAAAAAGAGAACCTAACCCCTTTTTGGATACCCCAAATGTTGCCATATATGCTGTCTAGACCCCATGAACCTCCCTGATGGACCTAAATGGGGAAACCCAGTAGAAGGCATTACCATGGAGTGGCAGGCCCCAATGCATGCTGTGCTGAGCATATGAGCTCTAGGATGTGCATATGGTTACAGATAGGTTTCTGGTAGTAGCTCTATGTGTTATTTGTACCTTTTCCTGCAGGGCTCTTTGTCACCACATACCTTATATCAGTGATGGCAAACCTTTTAGACACAGAGTGCCCAAACTACAACCAAAACCCACGTATTTTTCGCAAAGTGCCAATGCAACAATTTAAGCAGTAACTTATTACTCCCTGCTCTTTCACAGGTTTGAATTGTATAGGCATCTGAGGACACCAATACAGTAGAAAGAAGGAGTAGAAGTTTGGATTATCATTGTAGCTTCCTTCTAGGGTCCTGGGCTGCAAGAGGCCTTAAGTCCTGTCTGACCAACACTGCCCTTGGGTGATGGCAAGGGTGCCCATAGAGAGGGCTCTGAGTGCCACCTCAGGCACCTGTGCCATAGGTTCGCCAACCACGGCCTTATATCATGGGTTGCTTCATATGTAAACCTACCTGTGAGATGGAGGTAGAGGTGGACATGCTGCAAATTTGATCGCCTTTCCTCAGTGGCAGATGGTGGGAGCAGCTGTTCTGTACATTTCCAGAGCTGGAAGCAGATATAGTGGCCGAACCAATGTGCAGCCAGCGTGACTGCCCTTGTATTTACCTATGTGTAGTGATAACCTGATGTGTACAGGGGTCAAGTGCCAGATCCCTACCGGTCATAAAAATATTGTCAATTCTATTCTAAACATTCTGGTACGCGACACATTTCTTGCTCAAAAACACCCAAAAAAATGAAATTTTCTTTGAAGTATTAAAAACTGATAACATTTTCACAATACAAGTTTTATCCACTGCCCATCACCACAATTAAGGCTGAGACAACTTTCCCAAGAATAAACCAATGAAAACAATCTGGAAGCAAGAATTGGCCTAAGAATTACCTTCAACCTACGGCCAGGGAGAGCCCAGCAGATACTAAAGCTTTCAGTGTTGCCATGTTCAGAGCTCATGTCATGGCCTTCTCAGTGTGCACATAGGACAGATCATTGATAAGGTTTCATAGGGCGTTTGTGATGAACCCATAAGAGACAGACGCTAAAGGCAAGTGATTGGTTAAAAATGCATATATGCGTATACTCTGCTAAATATGTGGCGGTCCAATGCTGCTGTATATGGCTGCTGCACAGATCGTAGTACTAAGATCTAATAACATTGGAGCAAAATTCAATGGAGCTGTAGGGAACACAATGGGGCTCATTTACTAAGGGCCCCGTGGGCCGCACTTTCGTCGGGCGTCCCGGCGATTTCCATTTTGCACCACCAGGACAGGGATTTAAAAGGGATTTTTGGTGCATGCGATCAGATTTTAGCGCCATCGTGTCAGCTATCATGCAATACAAATCGGGGGGGCTGGGGGGCCGTCGGACGAACCAAAGGTTTTGGACAAACCGCGGGATTTAACTTCAAAATTGTGTCGCAAGCCAAGCACTTACATGCACCGAGAGGAAGATAGTGAACTCCGGCAGACCTGAGCGGGCACACGATCTAAGTGAATTGCGGCACAGTGCATTCCGGACGGACAATGCCCTTTCGGGAACTCCGCGGTACTGGTTAAGTAAATTTCTAAATCTTCCAAACAGCTTCGTTATATTCCTCAGGCTGTGTCCAGTATTACATGGTCTTCAAGGATTGGGGGAAGCTGCTCTATATACCCTGCTCTATGGAGTAAAACTTGCTTAAAAAAAAAATCTCATAATTGTTGCAACCAAAAACAAGGGCCATGTGTACACAGCCTTACCATGTGGTTTACATCACCTTGGCTCCGCCTGAACTTTCTCCCTTACATGGGTTTTTTATTTTTTTTTTCCAATGTGATTTCGAAAAGCACCAATCCTAAAGTGCTGCCTCCAGGGTATTGTGATTCCAGAGGTATAGAAACACAAAATTCTATGTAGTAACCATCACCCCAGCATTGTTTACCCTTGTTCTTAAAGGAAATCTACCAGAAAAATCCAGCATGATAAACTCACAGATCCAAGGGGACTGTGGAAATCTTCTTTTATTTGTTAATCATGGCCTCCTTTCTTCTAATATCAACTTTTACAATGATTGCTAATGAGCCCGAGGGGCTTCCCTAGCTCCTCTGTGGTTTGGCTTTTCAGGATGTTATAGTCTCACGCTCGCCTCTGCTTCCTCAGCACTTGAAGTGCACACTGCACAAGTGCTGAGGATCAGACAGTGTAACAGTCTGTGAAGCCGATTCACCAATGGGTTAGGGTAGCCCCACAGATTCATTAGCAAGATTTTAAAAGTTCATTTGAGAAGGAAGGAGGCCATGAATAACAAATATAAGCACATTACCACAGTCACAGGGCCTGGATCTATGTGTAAGGGCTATGGTTTATCATGATTGTAGATTTCATTTAATGTAAATGTTAGCCCCTTATATACAAACCCATTTCCACATTAATACCCAGGCCATTTTTACAGTTTTTTTGTTGTCGTCAATGCCTTCAACAAGCTATACCTTTTATTATTTTTCAGTCTGCAAAGCTTTGTGGGGGGGGAGTCTTAATTTTTTGGGGCCCCTCTGTCTCATTTGCATACAATCCTTAATCCTGGTGGTAAATGCCCTTTAAAACTTATCTGTACAGTATACTTAAAGGACACTTTTAAGTATAAACTTATTTTCCTCTGGAACAATATGTATACAAAAGGTTTTTTTTTCTTTTAAATGACCACTTGTATAGTGAAATCATTTTGGGAAATTAAAAAAAATAAACTTTTTGCATCATCACCTTTCAAGCGCCACAACCTTTGACATTTTTGGTCAATAAGGCTGTGTGGGGGCTTATATTTTGTGTAAAGAACTGCAGTTTTTATTTGTACACACTTGGGGTTCAGAATGATTTAATGGGATTTTTTTGTGTAATGGGTGTACAGTAATGGCATTTTTCTTAGCTTTATAAAGGTTTTTTTTTTTTTACCTTTTTTATTACTTTGTCCCACAAGAGGACACTGACATGTAGTGCAGTGCATTGTACTGTCAGTTACTGACAGACATTCTAATAAAATTAATGACAGCCTAATAGAAAACTATAGGGTTCCTTTTGCTGAGAAACACATTGGCACCCAATAATTGCAGCTGCAGGGTGCCAAAGGATGAAAGAAGGAGCTCATTTTCTCTGCAACCAAAGAACGGTCCATGTTTGACTGCAGAGTCTAAGGGGTTAAACACCAGGGATCAGAGTTTTTATGACCCCAGGATGGTGCTGAGGCAGTGCCAACAGCAGCAGGACCTGATATCTGTCAACCTTCTATTGATCATCAGAAGTAGCACTCATGATGACTATAAAAAGCAGGTAGGGCAGTCACTAAGATGTTAAATTGAGCCAATAAACTATACCAGCTACGGTCCATGGACATGAGTATCCAATAATCCTTAAAACCTATTAGTCACAGTATGTGGAGACTAAAGTGGTTGTTGTAATAGAACTAGACCCCCACATTACTAAGAGCAGGAGAAGCTACTCTGCAAGTCCTAACCTTGTGTACAGATAAGGGCCCAATACCATTTACACATCTGGGGCCCATAGGAAAGTAGCTGGACATTACACTGCAGAAGCTCGATGACAAGAAACATGCGTACACTCCTTTGCTGTACAGTTTATTTTTTTTCTTTACGAATAAGAGGCCAAAAACGTATGTACACAGAGAATCCAAAGTAACCCAAAGCAAATCTGCACAAAGCGAGTGTTTACCCCTTCACCCGAGGCTTTGGTTTCAGCATTGTACTGGGAGGTGGGTATTGGGAGGGGCAATAAGAGACCCACATGGTAGCGGCTCCTTAAATGAAATAAAAATGACATGCACTGGACTAGCTGCATGCGCCAGACAGGGATCCGCCGTGTAATAAATAAGATAAAAAAAACAAAAATATTTGCTCAGGTCTCTTTCTTCAGAAACTCTGCTAAAGCAATTTGCATGAATGATATATCCTTTTTGCCCGTGTCTGACAACGCTAGATTATAATGCAAGCTTAAAGTATAGGATTACCCTTACGTACCAACATTCATAGCCAGCAATGTAGCTGCCGCACCGCACAACCCGCCAGAATATCATCCAACCACCACACAAACCAAACAATCCAATCATGCGGAGGCCACATCCAACAAACCAGCAATACATTCTTGGCTTATGTGGATTTTGCCAGTGCTATTAAATGTGGTATTGTGTAAGGGGGGGGGAGGGGGCTTTGCTGAATTTCGGTTTCTCGGGGTGAAGCAATAAAACACAGAACGCCTCAAGACCACCTGCCTAACACCCCGTTATTACGAGATATCAGGGAGTTAGAGAGGTGAACATGATCTGGTCAGGAGAATTTAACCAGCATGTTATGTCCCATAATGAAGTGGTGGCTAACCAAGCCTGCCCAAGCATGGCCCCCCACTATGGAGGGAGCTCACTAAATGAGCCCCCACAATTGTTTCCTTAACAAGCTTGGATTATGTTATTTGGCAAGAGGTTGTTGTACATACAAGCGATGTGCCGTTACTTTTTATGTACAACAACATAAGATGCTCTTCCCTTCGTGGTAAAAGAAGAATCCCACTGCTAAGGAAAGTGGAAGGATGGGGGGGGAGCGAAGAAAGAAACTGAAAAAGCATATATAATGAATGTACACTCATCTTTACATAAACCCTTCTGTAATAAGCAACTCCCAATCCACACTGATAAAATACGTATGCAGACCCCAATCTTCCTCCGCAGTGGGCCGCCCCCGCCCCACGGCATTACACATATAAGCACTGCGCTGTTGCACTTTATTGGTTATTTCACTTTGAAATCAAGGCATATTGTTATTTTATAACTATAAGGTACCAGCTATGCACAGATCAGATTTTGTGCTCGATTTCTCTTCTTACAAGTTTATGTGCAAATATGCTGATGGAAACCAGATTTCGTGTTGACGGTTTTCGTTGTGTTTTTTTTTTCTCCTCAGGTTTTTGCTGCAAGCATGCAATGCATTGCAATAAAAAAAAAAAGAAAAAAAAAAGGAAAAAAATTATTAACTACAAGTATGCCATCTTATCCAAAACCCAGACTAGGTAACTACGCACTCGCCCGAGACTCTAAGACCTGTTTAGATTTCACTTTTGCACCCTGATGCTGTGATAACCAGCGAGTCACAATCCCCGTGTTGATGCAACATAAAGGATAGAAGGGAGAAGGGATTCCATCTTGCCGAGTAGAAGGTGTAAGGGAGAAAAGAAAGAACATAAGGTAGTAATGCATTCATCTGGTAACCCCTGTGCTGCAGAAGCATAGCGTAGCGTCTGGGCTCTTCCATCACAGAAGGGGGTTACATTCAGACTGAAACTTCAAATGCAATGGAATAGGGTGAAACTGTCCGGGGCAGAAGTGAGGATGTTGCTCTCAAAGTCCACGGGATATTGAATACTCTTGCAGCAAATGCTGGGTCCCCCGCCATCCTCTTCAGGCCTCTTGCTGTGCAGGTCTTTTCAGGTCCCGGATCTGTTTCACTAGGTAGGTTTTCTCATCGTTAAACTGCTCGTCCTCGGTGCGGTCGTTCTGAAACTTGCTGAGGAATTCAATCAGCTTACTCTGGTTCTTGAGGAGGATGTCCAGGACAGGCTGTGTCTTGTTCGGGTTTGCTACAAATACCTAAAAAGTTTGGGGAAAAAAATAAAATGAATCATTCTCTATCATAGTCTGGTGTATTAGGTCTCATGCACACAACCGTATAAGGCAAACTGAACTGTGGCTAGCTCAGGCCCACTGTTGACTATTATGCACAATCAATAGTGTGGTGAGGCCGTGGTGACTCACCGTACCACGAGTGAGCTAGGTCTTATTTCTGCCCATGCTGTGGATGGACTACCTGGATCCTATAGAGATGGAACCCCTCCCATCTCCACCCAAATTAAAATTAATTTCTCTATCTACAGGACGGTGGAATATCTCAAAAAATACAGACTGGATAGATAAAAATGATATATATATATTTATATTTCAAAAGTCTTTTCTAAAGTATATCAAATAAGACCAAACTCTGCCCCTTCCCAAACTTAAAATCTTAAATTAGAACCCCCATTTTTTGAATTTCAGATTCCTCAGGAAAACATTAACTCAATCTACAATTTAAGTCATTTTAAATGACAGATGGCACAGTAAACGCTGAAAATAAAAATGGGTAATAAAAACAGTCCAAACACAAAAAATAAGTGACAAATATTTCTTAAAAACCTAGCCAATTATACTGAACTTGACCCTGTAGGTTGGGAAGGGGGAGGGGGGAATTTAATAGATTTATGTAGAAACTACATTCCGTCCAACCCAGGAACGAGAACGAGGCTGCAGTAGTTTTCTGTTCTCTTCGGGTTCGGGTGTAATGTGAGTCCTTCTTGCCTCTCACACATCAGGAGTTGAGGCGAACTAAAACTTTGAAAAATATTTTAGCCCGTAGCCTTCTTAAACCTGTGAAGAATTTATCCACAGCACCGATCTCTTTTTTCCAATAACAGCCTGGTCTATAACATGTAGTCTTTCTCACTGCAAATGTTGCTAATCATTACACACAGGGCACAGAGTTTAGGTCTAGGATTACGGGAGAGAAATTCCCTTTGAAAGATTTTATGAATTGCGGTAGCAACTACTTCATTTACCTATTACAATGTACAAGTAGTGTACAGTACATTGGTCGCACCGTTCTTCCATTGAGAGAAAAGTTATTGACACCGTAGCAATATAGAAAGGGGATTTGCAGCTGGAAATCATAAATGCCTTAGGATCACGATGATTGAACATGTTAAAGTGGCTAACCTGCATTGATTTATAACCCTTAAACAAAGGGAAATGTATTGGATTTTTAAAATCCAATCTCTAATCCCAGCTGGTTTGATTGAGAACCTGGAAAGTGTTTTCTGATTTAGTCATTTTGTTCTGTTGTGCTACTACACATCTTTGATGAATTGATGAAATTCGCCCATTGTAATATTTTTTTTTCATAATTATTGTTATTTATATCTCATTTTCTTTGAGGCTATATTTATTTTTTATGTTTTCTGTTCATTTTATTGATCCACAATTATGAGTGAAATTGTGTTTGGTACTGGTTTGATATTGGTACTCCATTCTTCACCCTAGCTTGTACTATTACGGCGGCCATATTGGTACACTGTGTAGTTATGCTCATCCGAGGATGTGTGGATGCCAATACAGCTACACTATGCACTCGCTACAGCCCTCTACCTTTATGCAAGTTATCTTTTATGGAATACTCTATGAAATGTGCTACTGTGCGCTCGTTATTACATGACAATTATCATTGGCCACTCCCTGATTGATGGAGTTTCCTCTATTTGTATTTATATTCTTCCTGCCTAGTTACCATCTGTTTAATCCTATGGTTTTGAGAAAGTGGGGTTTCCCTCGAAACAAGTTAACTAGGATTTGAATTATTTTACTTCCTGCCTTTTTTACTTTTATATCTGTATATTTATACTTTTATTCACAATAAATTCTGAATTTTTAATGGAGTCGAATCAATTATTTTGATGAAGATGGACCTTGGACTCTTGAACCCAGTTCAGAGGCATTTGGCATACACTCAGGTGGTAACCAGGTGAGCCCCCCTGATTAGGTTGTTGTCTATTTCACACTCCCTGGAAGGTATCACGGAGCCACTGTCCTCTGCTTATTTTTATTTTTTTTCTTAAGCATCTCGCACAACAGGGGCGGGCGTAATGCGAGTCCCCAGCCTCTCACACATCAGAGATTTACTTAAATCTCCTCTTCCCATGGAGATGGGGATTTTTCTTAAATATCGAAGGCTCTACATTAAGTGTTGGAATTTGGTAACACTGGATAGCAGATAAAAAAATTAACATTTGTCTATTGTCAGACTTTGGATCTGATGTGCATTTACCGAAACATTCCCCATTTCAACGATTTCGTACATATTTATATTTTTTGGTAAATACAGCACCACCTGTCAATGAAAAGGACTTGAATCAATATCATTTTTTTGGGGAATCGAATTATGCAATTTAAAAAAATGGGGATTACCATTTGTGTTTTCCAAGTTTCTCCCAAGTCCAACCCCCAGGGGGTGGGGGACGGACTTTGGTATCATTGGATAAATTTTTAAAAAATATTTGACATGTACATTTTTAGTTGTGTATTTCACAAGATATTCCACTGTACCGACCTCTGTGTTTCATCCTGCATATGTTTTCCAGATATATTTTACCTCCAAGAGATCAATCATTTCCAAAAATGTGCTTTTATCTATATGAAAAGATTTTCTGTGCATCGGGCGGGGTTTTAGCACCCATTTACCGTTTTCTAAATGATGTCAATAACTGGACAAGAACTGTTTCAACAAACTGTATTCTGATCAGTATTTGATGCCTGAATTAGAAAATGGAGCCTAACCGCGCTCCATGTTTGTGGCCCGTGTGAGAACCCATATAAATACATGGGTGAATGTGCTATCCGTTGAAACATTGGCTAGCACATACCCCCATGCTGGATGGCGCTGGATAGAAGAAACAGTATAAAAATAGAAGCTCTAGCAGTTGTGACCAAAGCCCTAGTGCACCAGGAAATAAAAAAATAACTGGACTGGCAGCATTTACGTAGTCATATCCAGATTGGGCAGCAGACAGATTCCCCAATACTATTTGCACCGTACTGCAGAGTTTCGGTAGCCAACCATTTAATGTCCATTTGTTGACCTATTACCCTTCTTTGCACATATGTTTAAGCTATAGCTACTAGGGCCACACCTTAAACACGTGGAAAGCTTCAAATTGGATGTTGCGGCTCTTGTCACGAAGCAAATTCATCATCAGCTTGAGGTTTTCGGGTTTGCTGATATACTTTGTCATGATGGTAAAATTGTGTCGATCCAAAAGAAGTTCACCAAGTAGCTGCAGGGGTGTAAAATAAGAAGGCAAAATGAGGAGAGGAAAGAGAGAAATAAACACAAAGATGGAAAGGTTCTGAAGAGGATTTCTAGGACATTAAAGTCACCAACTAATAACTGGATTAAATTCCCCATCTGGGAGGAATATGTTCCAAAATGGGAGGAATAGGGGGGACACCTGTGGATTTCATTGTCTGAAGGCGAAAATAAGAAAATTCAGTTTACAAACTTACCTTCAGCGACTGTCTCTTTGTCACATAGTTTTCTGAGTGCAATAATTTCTCATATTCACTGAAGAACTGAAAAAATAAAGACTCAATAAGTAACTTCTGCTGAAAAACTCAAACTCGGCTTATACTAAGTAAATAAAATAAAAGTCCTAGCACATGTCACAGCTTGTGCGCCAGAGAGTCACACAAACCTGCCGCATTGAAGAAGAGAAGACGGGGGGAGGGCTGGGCGTATCGCGAAGGCAAGGGGGGGCCTGGGCGTATCGCGAATCGCCATATATCGCGTATCGCCATATACCCAGGGCAGGGGGGGGGGGCCTGGCCATATACCCAGGGCAGGGGGGGGGGCCTGGCCATATACCCAGGGCAGGGGGGGGCCTGGCCATATATCCCAGGGCAGGGGGGGTCCTGCCATATACCCAGGCCTGGGGGGGGGCCTGGCCATATACCCAGGGCAGAGGGAGGGGGGGGGCCTGGCCATATACCCAGGGCAGGGGGGGGGGCCTGGCCATATACCCAGGCAAGGAGGGGGTGGGGGCCTGGCCATATACCGAGGGCAGGGGGGGGGGGGGCTGGCCATATAGCGAGGCAGGGGGGGGGGGGCCTGGCCATATACCGAGGGCATGGGGGGGGGGTGAGCTGCCATCGATCCGAGGGCAGGGGGGGGGGGGCCGCTGGCCATATACCGAGGGCAGGGGGGGTGGGCTGGCCCATTACGAGGAGAGGGGGACTGGTTGGCTATGTACTAAGGCGAAGGGGACTGACTAGCTATATACTGGCTGTGAACAATGCATTTCCCAACCTAGGCTTATACTTGAGTCAATAGGTTTTCCCAGTTTTTTGTGGCAAAATTAGGGGCCTTGGCTTATACTGAATTATATCCGGTAAATATGTAGTCTGCAAAATGTAGTTTGTATCTTACCCGGTCATAATGCTGTTCCAAAAACTCAGCACTCAGGAGTTTATGCCTAGTTAATAGGTCCTAAAAAAGAAAAAAGAAAAATGAAATGAACCAACAAGAGTAACAAAATGATGAAGGATGTGAAGAAGAATTAAAAGAATGGCATGAAATGATACCAACTGGGACTGAAGCCAAGTCCATCAATCATAGAACCTTTTGTGTTAATGTTCTGGTGACCCTGCACTGATATTATTTAGAATTGGGGTTCTGTTGTGCTACACACATCTTTGATGAATTGATGAAATTCCGCCCATTGTAATATTTTTTTTTCATAATTATTGTTATTTATATCTCATTTTCTTGAGGCTATATTTTATTTTTTATGTTTTCTGTTCATTTTATTGATCCACAATTATGAGTGAAATGTGTTTGGTACTGGTTTGATATTGGTACTCTCATTCTTCACCCTAGCTTGTACTATTACGGCGGCCATATTGGTACCTGTGTAGTTATGCCATCCGAGATGTGTGGATGCCAATACAGCTACACTATGCACTCGCTACACAGCCCTCTACCTTTATGCAAGTTAATCTTTTATGGAATACTCTATGAAATGTGCTACTGTGCGCCTCGTGTATTACATGACAATTATCATTGGCCACTCTCCTGATTGATGGAGTTTCCTCTATTTGTATTTATATTCTTCCTGCCTAGTTACCATCTGTTTATCCTATGGTTTTGAGAAAGTGGGTTTCCCTCGAAACAAGTTAACTAGGATTTGAATTATTTTACTTCCTGCCTTTTTTTACTTTATATCTGTATATTTATACTTTTATTCACAATAAATTCTGAATTTTTAATGGAGTTCGAATCAATTAATTTTGATGAAGATGGACCTTGGACTCTTGAACCCAGTTCAGAGGCATTTGGCATACACTCAGGTGGTACCCAGGTGAGCCCCCCTGATAGGTTGTTGTCTATTTCCACACTCCCTGGAAGGTACACGAGCCACTGTCCTCTGCTTATTTTTATTTTTTTCTTAAGCATCTCGCACAACAGGGGCGGGCGTAATGCGAGTCCCCAGCCTCTCACACATCAGAGATTTACTTAAATCTCCTCTTCCCATGGAGATGGGGATTTTTCTTAATATAGAAGGCTCTACATTAAGTGTTGGAATTTGGTACACTGGATAGCAGATAAAAAATTAACATTTGTCTATTGTCAGACTTTGGATCTGATGTGCATTTAACCGAAACATTCCCCATTTCACAACGATTTCGTACATATTTATATTTTTTGGTAAATAGCACCACCTTCAATGAAAAGGACTTGAATCAATATCATTTTTTTTGGGAATCGATTGCAATTTAAAAAAATGGGGATTACCATTTGTGTTTTCCAAGTTTCTCCCAAGTCCAACCCCCAGGGGGTGGGGACGGACTTTGGTATCATTGGATAAATTTTTAAAATATTTGACATGTACATTTTTAGTTGTGTATTTCACAAGATATTCCACTGTACCGACCTCTGGTTTCATCCTGCATATGTTTTCCAGATATATTTTTACCTCCAAGAGATCAATCATCTTGCCAAAATGTGCTTTTATCTATATGAAAAGATTTCTCTGTGCATCGGGCGGGTTTTAGCACCCATTTACCGTTTTCTAAATGATGTCAATACTGAGACAGAAAAGAACTGTTTCAACAACTGTATTCTGATCAGTATTTTGATGCCTGAATTAGAAAAATGGCGCCTAACCGCGCTCCATGTTTGTGGCCCGTGTGAGAACCCATATAAATACATGGGTGAATGTGCTAATCCGTTGAAAACATTGGCTAGCACATCCCCCATGCTGGATGGCGCTGGATAGAAGAAACAGATATAAAATAGAAGCTCTAGCAGTTGTGACCAAAGCCCTAGTGCAACCAGGAATAAAAAAATAACTGGACTGGCAGCATTTACGTAGTCATATCCAGATTGGGCAGCAACAGATTCCCCATACTATTTGCACCGTACTGCAGAGTTTCGGTAGCCAACCATTTAATGTCCATTTGTTGACCTATTACCCTTCTTTGCACATATGTTTAAGACTATAGCTACTAGGGCCACACCTTAAACACGTGGAAAGCTTCAAATTGGTGTTGCGGCTCTTGTCACGAAGCAATTCATCATCAGCTTGAGGTTTTCGGGTTTGCTGATATACTTTGTCATGATGGTAAAATTGTGTCGATCCAAAAGAAGTTCACCCAAGTAGCTGCAGGGTGTAAAATAAGAAGGCAAAATGAGGAGAGGAAAGAGACGAAATAAACACAAGATGGAAAGGTTCTGAAGAGGATTTCTAGACATTAAAGTCACCACACTAATCTGGATTAAATTCCCATCTGGGAGGAATATGTTCCAAAATGGGAGGAAGGGGGGACACCTGTGGATTTCATTGTCTGAAGGCGAAATAAGAAAATTCAGTTTACAAACTTAACCTTCAGCGACTGTCTCTTTGTCACATAGTTTTCTGAGTGCATAATTTCTCATATTCACTGAAGACGAAAAAATAAAGACTCATAAGTAACTTCTGCTGAAAACCTCAACTCGGCTTATACTAAGTAATAAAATAAAGTCCTAGCACATGTCCAGCTTGTCGCCAGAGAGTCACACAAACCTGCCGCATTGAGAAGAGAGACGGGGGGAGGGCTGGGCGTATCGCGAAGCAAAGGGGGGCCTGGGCGTATCGCGAATCGCCATATCTCGGTATCGCCATTACCCAGGGCATGGCGGGGGGCCTGGCCATATACCCAGGGCAGGGGGGGGGGGCCTGGCCTATACCCAGGGCAGGGGGGGCCTGGATATACCCGGCAGGGGGGGGCTGGCCATATATCCCAGGGCAGGGGGGTGGCCTGCCATATACCCAGGCCTGGGGGGGGGCCTGGCCATATACCAGGGCAGAGGGAGGGGGGGGGCCTGGCCATATACCCAGGGCAGGGGGGGGGGCCTGGCCATATACCAGGCAAGGAGGGGGTGGGGGCTGGCCATATACCGAGGCAGGTGGGGGGGGGGGCTGGCCATATAGGGGCAGAGGGGGGGGGGGCCTGGCCACTAACCGAGGCATGGGGGGGGGAGCCTGCCATCATCCGAGGGCAGGGGGGGGGGGGCCCCGCCTGGCCATATACCGAGGGCAGGGGGGGGGGCTGGCCATTACGAGGTGCAGGGTGTGGTTGGCTATGTACTTAAGTGCGAAAGGGACTGACTAGCTAATACTGGCTGTGAACAAATGCATTGTCCCAACCTAGGCTATACTTGAGTCAATAGGTTTTCCCAGTTTTTGTGGCAAAATAGGGGCTTGCTTATACTCTGAATTATCTCACGGTAAATATGTAGTCGCAAATGTAGTTTGTATCTTACCCGTCATAATGTGTTCCAAAAACTCAGCACTCAGGTAGTTTATGCCTGTTAATGGGTCTAAAAAAGAAAAAAAGAAAATGAAATGAACCAACAAGAGTAAACAAAATGATGAAGGATGTGAAGAAGAATTAAAAGAATGCGATGAAATGATCCCAACTGGGATGAAGCAAGTCAATCAATCATAGAACCCTTTGTGTTAATGTTCTGGTGACCCTGCACTGATATTATTTAAATTGGGGGGGGGGGGGGGGGGGGGGGGGGGTGTTCATCAATTTTTCAATTTTTGTTTGGACTCAATAAAATCTGAGAGACTATGAAATGGAAATAATATAGAGCTCTTTATTGATTTTTTTTTTCTATTTCCTTATCAACTGAGCCTCATGGTGAGCTGAAGTCAACACATTGAGGTTGATGGAGTGTTTTCTGTGCAGATGGGAAGTGTAGATAAGCTGTGGCATCATCTATATTGTTAGAAGTGGAAACAACAATTATGTTGTCTATAAAGATAGTCTTTTATTGCAATCCAGTCTGTCATGTTTGGATGTAAGCTACTCTTAAAGGACACCTGTCATCAGGTCTGTGTCACTATTTCTGTCACCTCTACCTGTTGGAGCAGCTCACAAGGATCCCATCCCAGCTTTTATCTAGTTATTTCAAACATTAATCATTATAAATTCATCTACTCTTTATTATGTAAATTAGGCTGGTCAAATGGTCAGAGACAGTAATGTAACCCCTGTTACCCCTCCCCTCTCCTCCCCCTGCTCATGTCTGTGTGTAATGTATAGTAAAGCATTGCTAGTGTGTGTGCTTTGTCTGCTGACATGCTGCATCCTCCTAATACACAGAGACACAGACATCAGCTACACAGGTACCCGACATGTTCTGCTATAACATGGATGCCTGGAGCTCTTGTATCTCTCCTATACACACAGAGGCTGTAGGGGCCGCCAGCAAGCACATGGAGCAGCCATTACACCATTATACAGGCTGTCAGTCAAGCACTGGGGGTGTGGCTGTGCCTCCCACTCATGAATAAGCTGGACAGCTTGAATATGCTAATGACTCATTGGACATTTCACAGGTCATTTGCATACAGCTTTAGGACCCCATTGCTTAGGTTTACAGGCATGTAGAGGGACAATGAAGGGATAGAGGCAATGCTCTCTAATGGCAGTTTATATATTTAGTTTAGGGGGGTTATTTTGCCTGACAGGTTCTCTTTAAGCCATTCCACAGCGACATCATAAAAATGGTGCCTGCTCGTATTCTGGGTATGCATGGTCCTGCTCTTACAGATGGGCAGATACTCACCGCACCACAGAGTGCTCTGAAGCACATGTCTGATGTGCTGGAGTCCTCCCCTCCATGTGGATAGGGACATAGAAGTTTGCACTAGGTATATATTATCGGTTTTGTTTGTTTAGTGTCCCGATTGGCTGTCCCTTACTTAAATAACTTACCCCTCCTCTACTTGAGAAAGTCATCATGCTAAACATGCATCACAGTGGAGCTGCAGTGGTTGTGGTGAAGGAATAGTTAACGATTGGCAGGTTGATGGATATTTAAGGCTTATGAAAAATACTCCTGTGTCCTTTCATTATTGATACCATTATGGTTATACAAGTCCCCGGGTTGGTTTTATATCTGGGGCAAGTTCTATGAGCAATTTTTACTTCCTTTTTTGTCTCATTACCTATGCCTTTGGTTACTGAACATATATACATATATAATGGACTCTAGTTCTCCCCGCAGCACTGTATGAAATGTTTTTAATGTGTCAGATTGCATATATGCAAACATTTTAATGAATTGTGCAGTGACTGCTTCTGTATTGATTTTTGTACCAATAACGGATATTGTGATTCTACAGATTGAAACATTGAATCTTTTGTACCAAGGAATTATGCGTGTTGATATATTTTAAAGCCTTTAGCAGAACTCCTATTGAGGTAATGTAATACCCATTACCAACTCTGGTGGGGTTAGGGTAAAACTGACCAGTTGCTGTCCAATTTTCCTACAGGTAAGTGAAAACTGCTGGGGGTTCCAGCAGAGCGATTAGAGACCCCTAAAATATTTACAAAATAAAACTTACCTTAAATGTAGCAAAGGCATCGGAAGCAATATCAAATGTTGACATCTCTACATATCGGAAGAAGTCATAAAATTGCTCAGACCCCAAAATTATTTTGGCAAGCGGCTCATGTCTAATACACTCCCGTAGCATAATTCCACAATTCAAAGCAATTTCTGGAGACTCATATCTATAAAAGAGAGAATCAGACTGTTAAAAACAAACAAACTGAGAATGTACATGCATCAAGTAACCAGCACTGCTAAACACTTCTAGTGCCAGGCTTTCCCATGCATCTAGAGCCAGCACGTTATACAGCAAGAGGAGCCAGGTAGCTTGTACATAGTGTCCTATCTGCAGGCATAATGTTCTAGAGCAGGAGAAGGTTAGTAGATGTAAATAATGCCCTAATGGCAGACAATATGTCATAGAGCAGGAGGAACTGCGTAGATTAACCCCTCTGTGCCGCAGCCTTTTTTTGTTCATGTACTGAGAAGCTTGAAAAAAAATTCAAAATATGATGAAATTGGTGAAAAACACACATTTGTCTCACTTTGTTGTAGGCTCAGTTTTTACGACTTTCACTTTGCGCCCCAAATGACACTACTTTATTCTTTGGTTTGGTACGATTTCGGTGATACCAAATTTATATTTTATAATATAGGTTATATATATTTTAATATAGGTTTTATTGTGTTTTAATACATTAAAACAATGTGTAGGGAAAAAAAATTATTTTGTTTCATTATCTACTGACACTTGTAACTTTTTCACACTGTGGTGCACAGAACTGTAAGGTATCATTTTTTGCAAGATGAGCTGATGTTTTTATTGCTACCATTTTGAGGACTGTGCAGCGTTTTAATCACTTTATTATAAAATTTTTATGTGAAGCAAAATGGCATAAAAGTGGCGTTTTGGACATTTGGGTGCCATCTTCTCCTTATGGGGTTCACCACCGGGAATATCCGTTTTTATATTGGGTATTTTGGGATGCAGTGATACCTTACATGTTTGTTCTAGGGAAAGGGGATGATTTGAACTTTTCATGTTTTTTTTATTTTTGCAGTTACCGTATATACTCGAGTATAAGCCGACCCAAGTATAAGCCGAGGCCCCTAATTTTACCACAAAAACCTGGTAAAACCTATATTTTGTTTACTCGAGTATAAGCCGAGTTTGGGTTTTCAGCACATATTTTTGTGCTGAAAAACTAGGCTTATACTCGAGTATATAAGGTAAATCTGCCTCTGTATGATCCATTTGGTCATCATACCCTGTATAAGTGTGCATAGAGAGATGGGTGTCGGTTACTGGACTTCCTATCCTGAGCCATGAATGACCAGAGATTTTAATAAATCTTACAAAACTATATATTAATCAGCATAGCCCCCCTTGCTCTGTATGCTTTCTTCAGGTCAGATTTAATTTTAAATGTCAAAAGTTCCATTAAACCAAATCCTGTATTCTACACATGTGATAATTATTGTCTTTGCTCTGATACACCTTATATTGTGTTGTATGCAAAACTACATAGGTCATACCCTTTCAACAGCATGAAGAGAATATTCTGCTGGGTGCATATATATTCCACTGTTGGGGTGCGTGTTCCAATCTGCCTCCGTAATATGTTGTTGAAGATCTGAGCCACGTCCTTCTTGCCCTGGAAAGAATTACATTGTAAGCGTCGATCACGTAAAATCCAAAGCAAACTGTGTGTCTCCTATCCAAGTAGGAGAACAATCTTTAGTGCACGATAAGCATCTCCAGGATAGTGGTCAGGAAGGTCTGGCACTTTGAAAATATGGCACTTTCATATGAGAGTTACATTTTTGGCCAGTACCTCGAAGTCTATGAGCTGGAGATCAGCCACTAAAGTCCCAAGGAGGCCACTGTTGTACAGTTCCTGAGCGAGCTGAGCCACAGCTTCAGTCTGAGGTTCCTTCTCATTTGTCCCATAAAGGATCTCCTTCATAGCCACCAGGTTTTTAGACACTTCTTCAGTGGCCTGTGAAAAGAACACAACGTCACTTTTACATTGAATATTATAGCGACATTGACTTCTTGCCAGATATGTTCATCCTTTTGGCCACACTTGTACCCTGCACCAAAGGTTTGACGTGGACGGTTTTTCTGCAGACAACCACAAAGACTAAGACACAACATTACAAAACAGGTCAACTTCTCGAGGGTGGAGAACCTGTGGATTGGGTTATACAGACCATACATCAATACAGTCAGAAGAAACAAGTGTTAGTAGTCCAAAAGACACAATGTTATGACAAAGACCCAAAACACAGAAATGGCAGCGGAGTTGGACAATTTTATGTGTTGCCTCTTTACATAATTTATCTATTTTTTTTATATTTTGACATTGGGAGTCAATGGTGTCAAATTTGACCCCTGCTACACTGTCATGGGTGGAGAGAACCCGAAACAAAAAAAATATTAAGGAGATTCTTCCTAATGAACTGATGCCCACCATTTCTGTGTTTTCAGCTTCATTTCAGTGGGGGGCTTCTCAGATAAAGACCCCCACCTGCATACAGACATATTTCCTTTTTAATGTTTTCAGACACATAAACGTGGCATTAGTCGATTTTCCCGCTGAGAGGTTAGTAACTCCGTCATAGAGGGTGTCCTCCACCAGAAGATCCTACAAAGAAAACCTAGCGGCAAGTCACTCATATTAACCGATAAAACCGCAGTTCTGTCCATCTTCTGCTTCCCAAAGGAGTTCCTTTTGGCTTTGGGCCATGCCACTTTCTTTGGATCCTTGTTCCTGCTGCCGATGTGTAAATCATCAGCAGCGTATGTGGAAAGGGAGAGGTTTGATCCAGACGTGGGACGGGTGAGAGAATTGGATTGGAGGTTGGGGGTGCTGAATGTGTGAGGATATAGCGGCTGTAAAAAGTAAATAGCACAAGAAAGCAATGGATAAAATACATAGGTACAGCCAGAAGAGCATCTCTACAAGCAAAATGTCACACGCGTGAAAGCCCAGGAATAAGAACTGTTCCCACTACAGCTGGAGAAAGTGTAACATGGGCACTATTTACACTGGATTTAACACCACAAGCAAATACAAGCAAAGTCTATAATATATATGGTCAGAGAAAGATGCCCCTTTGTCAGCTTATCTGACTCTCATCCTCCTCTCCTCAGCTTCAATCTGATTTTAAACTGAAATCTCATCTGAATCTGGACAAAGGGATAGATCATATCACAGCACACAATAGTTGTAGTAGAGAAAAAGTGAAAATCCAGCAACGGCCAAGTCCTTACACATTGAAAAAAAAAAAAGTTAAAAACACACTTTATTGAAGAAAAATTAGCCATAATCAGATTCAAGACGTTATTGGATCTTCACTTTTTCTATACTGGAATCTCCCGACTCAGACAGCTTGTCCCTGCACGAGGCAATCAAAGGCATTTGGATTGGGCGAGCCGAACAACGTTTTTTTCCCATTTTTGACACAATAGTTGTCTCTGGCAGTAAGCAGGAGCCTAGGGAGAGAAGCAGATTATACTCTTTATAAGATTAAAGGGGTTGTCCCAATATAGGAAGTTATAACCAATCGACAGGATAGGTGGATAACTTTCTAATCAGTGAGGGTCCGAAAACTGAGACCCTCATCGATCAAGACCTTCACTGGCTGATGCCAGATAACGGAATGGAGTGGCAGGTCTCGGCGTCCCATTCTCATGTTCAGATGTAGACTGGTTTACAAAGGATCCCCTTATCATATGGATTGGGGATAACATCCTCAGTTTAAGCGTCCCCTTTATGCTTTTATATCTGACTACCAGTGCTTTGATCCCATAAATACAGGACAGTGCTTCTGTATACTGGTCTATGTAAGGTCAAAGCCCAGAGGACTCGATCGTGGAGGAACTTGAGGGCCAAGACCTTCTTTATTAGAAACATAAAACAGATTGTGTCAATAAGAGATTTCTGCCTAACATTATCTGACATCTCCCAAACATTTCATAAATTGTAAGCGCCTGCGAGCAGGACCCCCTTTCCTATTGTTCCATCTGACCATGTTATCATGTTATTTCTCTGTAATGTCTTTTGGTTTGTAAAGGTATCCCATGATCTTATAACCACCACCAAGTATGACCTATCTTTATGAAGGCCAGGGGGCCAGAAGGTCACAAACGTTTCAACAAACTCTGCATAAGTCAATAGTTTGCCATCACAAGGCGTACGTAATTACAATGGGCATTGTGCAGACTGGACAAGTCACTCGCCTGCTGACTACATAAAACAGATTGTGACTAAACAGGTTTACACTGAGTAGGTGTGACTTATGGTGGTTACAATTAAGAACTTCTAGAATTAGAACTGAATCACCGCCTGAGCTCTCACACCCAACCAGACAGGAAGGGCCAAAAAGCAAAACTGTAGCCTACATAAATGGTTCACACAATCGTGGAAAGGGATGTGGTTATCTCAGAAATATCACTAGATCTCGACCATGTGTTTAAATACAGACACACCAGGTTATCACAGTTTAACTAAATGGACACAGGTAAGAGATTGCATGAGGAAGTAACTATATGCTCTTCATTTTATTAGGGACCCCCCCCCCCCCCCAAGCCATAGACAAGATATTTTCTACAGCTGGAACACCCTTTTAAAAGACACCTGTCATCAGATCCCTGTCACTATTGCCGTCATCTCTACCTGTTGGAGCAGCTCACAAGGATCCAACCCAGCCTTTATCTAGTCAATTCATACATTAACCATTATAAAATCATCTTTTCTTTATTATGTAAATGAGACTGGTCACATGGTCAGAGGCAGTGACGTCACCCTGTTACCCCTCCCCTCTCCCCCCCCTGCTCATGTCTGTGTGTAATGTATAGTAAAGCATGGCTAGTGTGTGTCCTGCATCTGCTGACATGCTGCATCCTCCTAATATACAGGTGAGAGACACAGACATCAGCCACACATGTACCTGACATGTTCTGCTATATACAACAGCTCCAGGCAGCCATGTGTATCTCTCCTATACACACACAGGCTGCAGGGGGCACCAGCACCAGGAAGCACATGGAGGAGCCACTACACCTTATACATCACATCATTATACAGGCTGTCAGTCATGCACTGGGGGTGTGGCTGTACCTCCCACTCATGAATAGAGTGGACAGCTTGAATATGATAATGACTCATTGGACATCTCACAGGTCATTTGCATACAGCTTTAGGACCTCATTGCTTAGGTTTACAGGCATGTAGAGGGACAATGAAGGAATAGAGGCAATGCTTTCTAATGGCAGTTTATGAAAATATATTTAGATTATAGGGGTTATTTTGCATGACGGGTTCTCTTGTCCTCCATTCTGACTGAAGCCAAGCAGTGATAGACATGTGGCACCATAATCACTTCTATGAAATATCATGGATCGTCAGAAAAATAGATATCCCTCCTGACTTTCTTAGGATCTGCGTGGGCATCTCTTTTACCATCTACCGTCACAAAGATAATAACAGAATCCATTACAATGTCCACTGTCGTTTGGCACTGGTACTTCCGTTACTTGAGCGGAAAATTGGACAGAATGCAGGTGTGAACTGGGTATTATATACATGAACACTGCTATTTTTATGGGTGGGGGTGGGGGTAAAGCAATGGCACACACGTCCAGCAGCCGCCCCAACTACCCAAAGAAAAGCGGATGAGGAGTGCTCCGGATTAATGGCTACTTTTTAGCTGCACACCAAGGAAAGTATACATTGCTCATTAGCCCTTGCAGTTAATATGCAAAAATATGCAGATAACAATCCTATATCATATGTATAGGAAAATGTACCAGAGAGGGAGAACTCCTTTAAAGGAGTTCTGCAATCTGGCCATTCACATTTCATTTAATTCATCTGTAATATTTCATACATTTCTTCAATTGAATGTTATTCAAAAATGAGTGAAGATAATTTGCCATAAATGTAGCCATGCTGTCCCTTAGAAACAAGATAGCTGTCCTTGGATACGACCATCCCTACACTCTGGCAGCAGTGTTCACACATGCGCTATTAAGGCACCGACCACCTAGCTTTAGTGTAACTCCTGAACATTTCACATCAGAAAACAATTAATTTCTTTGCATTAAAAAAACACTCCAGCAGAGGTGGTCGTATACAAAGATAGTTGTCCTCTTTTCCCAAGGGGCCATAAGACTACTTTTATTGGAAATTATCTTCACACAGGGACATTTTTTTGAACAATTGAAGAAATGTATCTACATTTTAGATGAATTAAATTAAATGCCAACGTCTGCATGAGAGAATTCATAGCAGATTCACATCGGAAAAACTGACAACACTTGGAAACCAATGGACTCCAATCTACTTATATGCAGTATATGATGGATTCCGTGGAGTATAACGTGGATTCCAAAAGTCACAATACAGATGGTACAGGTGGTATATGCAGGCCTTAGAATAACACTTGACACATTGAAAACTAATTCATAATCCTGAGGAGCTGTAGCCCTCCAATGCTCCTGATCACTATAGCTCCAGTAAGTCTATTCCCTCAGATCTTACAATGACAGTATATGCTGCCGATATACCATCTATAGGAAAAGTTAGACAGGATCTCTCTTACAAACAACGAAGTTATTTTCCTTTAACACATTACTAGAATCATTAAGAGAGTCGGTCGCTGCTCCAAAAACTATGGAATATGTCAAATCCTTTCTTCTACAGGCAGTTCCGTGCTCTATAACACAATTACAGAGGCTGCTTATGGCAATTATGTGTAGAATCAAAAGCTGTTTCCATTTATAGCTACAAGACTGTAAATAACATAATAATTCATCTAAATTCACAGGTATACGACGTATGGATCTACTCATCCCATGTACCCAAAAGGACAGAAAGGTGTGTCCTTCCAGCTACTGGGCTGTTATTTATCAAACTAGCTTTCTTTTAGCTGGAAGCAGTAATTATATCTATATAGCAATAACAGAATATTTTGAAAGCTTACATCAGGGACTTGCTGCTGTGTAACATAAATGACACTACTATATGCCCGTAATAGTGTGACTATCACATACAATACAATACAATTGATGACAATGCATTCGAAAATTAGCAGCACCGAGTGCACGAAAGATTTGACTATGAAACATATCCGCCACTATACAGATCGGATGTCAGGTGCATATTTACTGAAGTTAGATTTATATGCATGTGATGTCCTTGTGAGAAGACTGAGCCTTATCACAGGATTACGGCTGGAAAGCCTCGGGGTTAAATGCACCTGTCAGGTAATTTCTTCCGCCTCATCTGACATAATAAAACAGAAGGAGAGAAGCTGAGCTTTGGGATAAATGAGATTTATAGGATCCAGAGAATGAATCCTTACTGGACTTCTTGGAGAGATAAGAAGTCCTGATAACCCCGCCCACACACAGTGATTGACAGTCTTCTCTGTACATACACCATGATGTGGGCAGTGGTAACCAGGACCCTCACCGTCTCTACCAGGAGTCCAGTGACTGAAGCAGAATTTGTAAAACCTATCACAGATCTCAGCTTCTCTACCTCCATCATATCCCGATAGGGAAAGCAGCTGAAAGATTCATGTTGTCGTCTGAACCTTTAAAGGGAACCTGTCACCACATTTTTCACAAATACAGCTAGTGGCCCATGGCTAAATTTAGCTTACATTTTCTCCAAAAAGGTTATAAAATTAAAGTTGAGCTAAAAATGGTTTCCCTTAGATCCCCATGAAATAAGAGTTATAAACTTGTGTGATATCTAGGGATCTATAGAGCGAGTCAAGGGGTATGGCCTAATGTCATGTGACCAGGGTAACATCACAGATCCTTTAGCCTCTTAACATTAGCCAACTGTACCCCATGCACATATCTAACCACATTAAAAATAACAGCAGGTTGATTGGACTTCTACTCCTCACTATGCAATATATGCTTGGTGTACAGTTTGCTAATGTCAGAAGGCTAAAGGAGCTGCAATGATGTCACCCTGACCACATGACATTACTGCTGCATGCAGAGAAAGGAGCTGCTGGCTTCAGCCCAATGAGGTCACGTCCACCTCGACTCGCTATCGATATCCCTGGATACGAGGTAAAATTATAGAGTTGAATACATGGGAATCCGAGGGGAATAATTTTTAGCTAAAAGAACAGTGTCAGTTAGTTACTAAGGCTCTATGGGAACTTGTGGTGACAGGTTCCCTATAAGCTTCAGAAAAGTAGTATGATTTTTTTTCTGGCAGGTCCACAATGTGAAACTAACAAATTTAACAATGGGGACAAACATTTGTACAACACACACACATTCAAATCCTACATTAAAAAAAACACACACACACAGGAGAAACCACGGCACGGTACATGTTCACATTATATGACATGCAATATCTGTTTTCAGGTCTCTTCACCAATAAAAGGGTTTAAGGCTTATTGTACCTTCTCTGCTTTCTTGTCCGAGATGTCCTGCTTCTCCAGTACAGCGATGCTTTCCTTCAGGTTCTTTACTATGTCTGCAGGAGACTTGTGGGACTTCCCAAAGGGAAATGGCATGTTTGCTGGGATAACACTGCTTCACAGTCCCGTACCTCCTGCAGGTAAAAGCACAAGGATACACATCAGTCCCCACTCCAGACACCTTGTGATCCTGCTTTGTACATTTCATATATCTAGAGCAGACTTGTGTGATGTCACTACTGAATGAGGCTGAGCTGTAATACCCAGCACCAATACTATATCACCGTATATACTCGAGTATAAGCTGACCTGAGTATAAGCCCAGGCACATAATTTTAACACAAAAAATTGGGAAAACCTATTGACTCAAGTATCAGCTGAGGGTGGGAAATGCATTGGTCACAACCTCTTCCCAGTATATAGAAGCCAGTGCCTGCCTCCCAGTATTAAGCAGCCAGTGCCTGCCCCCTTTTATATAGCCAGCAGCCCCCTATGCCCAGCCTAAAAACAAAAAAGACCCAATACCCTCCTTTCCCCCCAACAACCCCCCCCCCCCCACAGATATTCTTCTGTCTTCAGCTCAGTCTTCGGGTCACCGAGCTTTGCCGTATAGCATGATATGTCAGCTGTCTGATGACATCATCATGTCGGCAAGCGGCTGACGTCATGGTGTGTGCGACACACCACAAAGGGACCCGGAGCTGAAGAACAGAAGAAGATCTGCAGGGGGCATGGGAAAGGAGAGTACAGAGGCTTTTTTCATAGCCTCCAGTATAAGACGAGCCGAGGCTTATACTCAAGTATATACGGTATTTATCTTGCTTAACTCGCAAAGGAAAAAAAGAGGCAGCAGAACAAATCCTACAGTCCTAGTTGTGACAGGGTGTTGTGTCCCCATCAATCTGCCATTGACAATTTATCCATTGAATACGGAAAACATTTTAATTGCAGAAATCGAACTTAAAGGGGTTTGCCCATAAAAGAAAGTTTTAATCCCCCAGTGAGGTTTACACAATAAATATAATTTTTTAAGTGCATTACTTTCTCAATTTTAGTTTTATGGCAGTTTCAACTCCTATTGCTGTCTAGGCAGGCCACTAAGATACAGCAGTGCGGTCAGGGACTCTCTGAGCAGACACTTCATGATTCCTCGGTACCATGAGATGCTATGTGCTGACAATGTGGTAGATTTTTAGGGTTCAGGTTTATCTACACTTTCATTTAGTTTCTGAACATTCTACCAGTATCTGACAGATCAGAGTAATGAGAAAGATATAAGACACAATGACACACTTAGCTCTGCTACATCACCTATAAATACAGGAATGCAAAAAAAAAAGGGAGAGCCAGTAGGGTGCGCTTGTAACCAGAATAAAGGAGATGGAATCTTCAAATGTAATGGGATTCACAATATTTATTATTAGACATAAAAATCATAAAAATCCAGTGGTGCCATATATAGACTGTATATACATATACAGCCGGGTGCCATATATAGACTGTATATACATATACAGCCGGGTGCCACGTCTTCTGAGAATCATGTGAAAGTGTCCCAGCATGTGCACAAGTCCTCACATAATAAGTCATTTGTTAGAGTGACAGTTCTTCTATAAATGACTCCTTATTTGTTTAGGTTACACCTTAGGTAAGAAAAACACTAATTTCCAGCTACACTTACAATTACCTGCCCTAAATGTTGTCCTACTTGTCCGATGATGAGCTCTGATCCTCCATTCAGTATTTATCCCTCTCCACACCTCGCTCTTTATTTATGGGTAACTAGAAACCATCTGATGTACAAAAAGGCACAACAAAGTCACCCACTACTATGTGGAAACATGGATTGTCATATATGGAAGGAAAAAAAAGGTGTTACAATCCGCCATGTGACGCCCATCTGGGGGCGTTATCTGCCCCTTGAAGGTAGGGGGGTGAGATACAGGCAGAGGTCACACTAACATTTTTTTTCCTGAAAAGTAATACAGAAGTTCCCCTACTTAAGGACACCCGACTTACAGAAGCCCCCTAGCCACGGATGGACCACTCTCCCCACTGTAACCTCTGGTGAAGCTCTCTGGATGTTACTATAGTCCCAGACTGCAATAATCAGCTGTAAAGTGTCTGTAATGAAGCTTTATTAATTATCCTTTACAATTACAGCAAAAAAACTTTGAAACTCCAAATGTCACTGGGACACAAAAAAAATTTTGTCTGGAGCTACAATTATAAAATATACAGTTCCGACTTACATACAAATTCAACTTACAAACCCAATCAACCTATACTGTCTGTAAGATGGGGGCTGTCATTTTTGAGGAGTATTTTTAACCGAGGAGGAGTATGAGATTTTCAGTAATTAAAATAAGTAACTCATAGGCATATATAGTGTTAATAGATGTGTTGAGTTCTTAAATAGCAAATTGAGACAATTATAGTAATTTTTCATCATGCTTTATATTAATTTATATTTATTTTATTGAAAATTCAATCTGTAGACCAAACTGTGGCTGATGCCCTAGACCAGTGGTGGGGAACCTATGGCACGGGTGCCAGAGGTGGCACTCTGAGCCCTTTCTGTGGGCACACAGCACAGAATTTACCAGACAGGACTCAAGGCTTCTTCCTGCAGTCCAAGACAGTCCAGGACGTGCCACGCTCAGTGCTATTTTAAAGTGACACCTACTTGGCTGCCAGAACTACAGGAGGAGCCAGAAGGTGTGGACAGAGATGGATTATCAGTGGACATCCTGCTTCCTCTCCAGGGGACCCTGAAGGGAAGCTACAATCCAAATGTCTTCTGATTTCTATTGTATTGGTGTCCTCATGACGCCAATACGATTGAAACTTGTGATACAGCAGAGATCAGTAGGTAACTGCTCAAACTGTCATGTTGGCACTTTGCAACATAAAAGTGAGTTTTGGTTGTAGTTTGGGCACTCTGTATCTAAAAGGTTAGCCATCACTGCCCTAGACCATCCAGATAAGACAATAGCTGACACCGGCCCTACACCAGACTACAGACGACATACCAGACACCCCCAGACTATAGAATGAGAATGATTTTGTGGGGTCTGACTGCTGACTATGATAATGGACATCCGCAGTTCACAAGAAGGGAGGGTACAATTCACACCAATAAACTGAAGCATAATGTCAAGCATGTGTCCTGCTCCAATCCATTGCATATGAGTGCTAGAAGTTGCTTGGCACATTGGGTCGGCCATCTCCAACACATTAATAGGATATACCTGAGTGTTTAGCAATTTCCAACACTCCAATACCACTGAATGGAGCAGAATGATTAACCCGTGGTATCTCTTCTGTATCTCTGGTTTAGTAGTTCTAGGTGCTATACAACAGAAAATAGGGGATTCTTAAGTGACACCCCCGCCTGCAACCACTAAACTTGGCTTATCCCATGTGAAAATGAAGTGAGAAGAGTCATATTTGCCCGACCTTGGGGGAGATTTTCAGAAGGGATTTCATATAAAAGGGGGAATTTAGAAAGGACATTTCATGCCCTACCTGCGTGGGATAGTAGTTTAGTGGGGCAAATCTGGTGACAGGTTCCATTTAAATTACTGTGAACAGGACCCCCGTTCACATGACTGGTAGTGGTCCCAGCAGTAGGACCCCCACCTACCAGATAGGTGATAATCAAGGTTTGCACAATTCCTTTACCCCTCACCTATGTCACATAATCCTGCTGTAACAAAATTACTGGCACACTCCCTTTAACTGAGAGAATATGCTTAGAGGAAATGCAGATCTCTTTAGAGTTCTACAAGATTTACATCAGCTCAGAAGATTAATATGGTGGATGACTCCTGTCTCTTTATAAAGCCGATCCATGTGCACATTCTAAATATATGACACGGGTGGTGTGAATGCGGCCAGACAGCAAGGTTTCCCTGCTATGTATGAGAATGGTATTCAGGGCTTATTGGCCACTTGGCATGGGGAGCCTAGGATCTGCATTTAACCAGGGGACATGGACAGCACAAAGTATCTACCACTGGATGATAAATCGGTCTAGTTTAACTTCACATCTACTATTTTCAGGCTTATTTTATACAAGAAAGATGAACCAAACCCTTGCCTCATTGGCATAACATTTGGTGCGACTTAAGGCACATTCCTCTTCTGCAAGAGCACACCATACATATCCTAAAAGTGCCAAAAACTATATGAAATGCTTAATAAATGTGGAGCTAATTTATTCATAACATATTCCATTCAGCCAAATGGTAATAAGTCTAGTTTCCAGGTATGAGAGTATTCAATAACACTTGAGAGATCTGTACAAAATATTGGTGGGGAATCTGGCATAGGACATATGACTGATCAGCTGATCGCAGGAATCAATGCACAGAAAATCAATCAGGAAGCAGGCAGCGCCATTCTCTGTGTAGTGGCCATGATGAGTAAGTGCAGCTAACAAATCCTTTATTGATTACATTTAAAATGTAAGTAAATCTTTAAGCCAAACAGAATAAATGAATAGTGCAAAAGATAATGGCAAACTGTGTACAAAACGAAAAACCGTCTCCTTGTCAGACATTTTGTTAGATCTCTCTTCGTGCTATTATCTATAAGTATTTCTGTCCCATATTCCCACTGACAGCTGATAAAGTGTCTAAAAACTTAACTCTTTACAGTCCCTAGATGGTCTAAGCCTCTCAGAGAGATGAATATTCAAAGGAAGTATTCTCTAGGTATGGAAAGAGTTAATCATTAGCCTCTTTATCATTATCAGACTTTTTTAACCAAGTAATTACCCGGCCTAAAAATTCCTTAACAACCAAATACTTTAATGCTTTTTTTCGAATATTTGCTGATCTGAACTTATTTTATCTTGGTGGATTACCAGAAAACAGGGTTTTGTGCCATGAAGGGCTATTTAATCATTTTTTTTTTTACAGGGATTATTTTTTTTCTCAGTTTCATTTGTGGTTTATGTTGCACAAAGTGAAAACCAAATTCTACACTAAGTACTTTTTAAGGGAAAAAAAAGGCATATCACCTACTAAATTAAAAAGGGTTCCCTATGCTTTCTGGGTAAGACCTGTCATTGCCCTACATGAGGGCATGGGAGGAAGAATTGGGTGAGAAATTTACAAAAGAACAATGGGAGAAATCCCTCCTCCTAGCACAAACTGTTGGTGTCTGGTAAAATTCAGGAGACCAGTATTAACATTCTCACTAGGTGGTATAGGATTCCTGTTTGGTTGCACAACAGGTTTCCCTCAGTTTCACCTATCTTCTGGCAGTGCCGGTCATCCAGGGGTTCTATGCTAAAGGTTTGGAGGGACTGTGGGGTGGTTGCATCTATCTGGAATGCTATATGGGATCTTTATAAGCGGATCTGTGGAACCACAGGGGACTTATCCCCGGCCATTGCCCTACTATTCATGCTACCAGGACATATCAAAGATATCAAAAGAGGATTGCTTCAACGCTTCCTGGTGGCAATGAGATTGGCGATGGAAATCCACTTCTCTGCCCAAAAAGTTAATGTGGGTTGAAGAAGTCAATTGAATTAGACGTATGGAGGAGCTTAGGGTAGACTTGGTACAAGTGGGTAACATTTAGACAATCTCCTGCCTTCTCTACCTGGCTCCATGGGACTCAATAACTTATGCCTATTTATCAAAGATGTAACGCTTAGCCCATATTCATAAGCCATTGTGGGATGCACTCACCACCCCCCCCCCCTTTTTTTCTTTTCTCCATCTCTTTCTTCCCAGCTCCTCTCCCAAATCATTTGCGTTGTAAGGTTTATGTTTAGTGTTGTCTTTTCAGAGCCGGATGCCTACTCGAATATGCTTACTTTTCGTGTATAATTCATTATGGGGCTGCGACCAGAACACATGCCCGTTTTGTGGGCCTCCTGCTCTTTCATTGTTTGTTATGGGTTTCCCGTTGTGTAATATTTTTTCCTTTTTTTTTTTTTCTTTATTTGGTTGTCGTTTTATAGGCCTTTAAATTATTTCTGTGTATGTTTTGTGGTTACATAATAAGTTTCCATGAGGACATAAAAGCCCCAAAGGAACATTTCTACCTGCTTTTTGAAGGAAAAAAAAAGGTTATACACTGTTACTTGAGCATCTAGAAGGGGGGGAACTTCAGGGGGACCCTCCTTCACAAGAAGGAGGCAGCAGTGACCATAAGAACAATACTAGGCCTTATAATACCCAGCTGCTCTCCACACCCGCAGGCACCCCTTTATGTAGTGTCAATTGGCCAAGGACATCTGCACACCCCTCCAACGACTGATATAAAAGTGGTTATGATGGAGAGGGCGAACATACAGTAATGTACAGTAAGCCTCCATCTGCGGGAAGCCAGCATGACATGGGATGTCACTGAAAGTTCCCAAGGTCATATGACCCACCGCTCCCACAGAGTGGCAAGTAGTGTATGACTATGTTACTTCCCCTGAAAACCTTGTAGTATATTTACTATAACTTCCCCAAATTGAGCAATTAGTGCTGCAGTTATAGACAAAGAAATGCCAAAATTTAATTTTTTTTATTTTATTTTTTTTTTAGAATAGGTACTAAGGTCAAGCAAAGTTAAAGACTAAATGCCTAACCTTCCTTTTAGTAATTCCTTTAAGGATATACTAGCAGTAAACTTTAAGACCTAAACTGATAACAAAAGAAAACAGAGCCGTTAAAAAGGCACCATTGTATACAGAATAACTTATCCCAAGTCAAACAACTTCTAACAAAGGCTCAAATGCTATAAAAGTATCACAAACTGGTTTATTTTTAGGATTGCCCGTTCTTACTCATTGACTAAATTCCAAGAGGCCATTGAAGGTCGTCATCTTGGACAACTCAAGGACTGATCAGGACTGACGGGATGCAGATCTATGGCATATTCCCATCTTGTCTTGTGTGTATGCTGAGCATATTCATAGACATACACTGGCAGGTGGGGGGCATCCTTCTGCCCCCTTTTATATAGCCAGCAGCCCCCTATGCCCAGCCTAAAAAAAACAAAAGACCCTGTACCCTCCTTTCCCCCCAACCCCCCACAGGTACTCTTCTGTCTTCAGCTCCGTCTTCGGGTCACGAGCTTTGCCATCCCATATACCATGATGTCAGCCGCCTGATAATGTCGGCAAGCGGCTGACGGCATGGTGTGTGCGACACATCGCAAAGGGACCCGGAGCTGAAGAACAGAAGAGGATCTGCGGGGGGCATGGGTAAGGAGAGTACAGAGTCTTTTTTCATAGCCTCCAGTATAAGCCGAGCCGAGGCTTATACTCAAGTATATACGGTATTTATCTTGCTTAACTCGCAAAGGAAAAAAGAGGCAGCAGAATAAATCCTACAGTCCTAGTTGTGACAGGGTGTTGTGTCCCCATCAATCTGCCATTGACAATTTATCCATTGAATACAGAAAACATTTTAATTGCAGAAATCGAACTTAAAGGGGTTTGCCCATAAAAGAAAGTTTTAATCCCCCAGTGATGTTTACACAATAAATATAATTTTTTTGAGTGCATTACTTTCTCAATTTTAGTTTTATGGCAGTTTCAGCTCTTATCAGTGTCTAGGCAGGCCCCTAAGATACAGCAGTGCGGTCAGGGACTCTCTGAGCAGAAACTTCATGATTCCTCGGTACCATGAGATGCTATGTGCTGACAATGTGGTAGATTTTTAGGGTTCAGGTTTATCTACACTTTCATTTAGTTTCTGAACATTCTACCGGTATCTGACACGGGGAATAAGAGAGATGAGACAGATCAGAGTCATAAGAAAGATATAAGACACAATGACACACTTAGCTCTGCTACATCACCTATAAAATACATAGTCAGCACTGCTATGTCACCCCCCTCCCCTACCTATACAGTACAGTTATTCATGTGAGAGGAATCTGCCTGATCAGGGTCAGGAGTTGATAGTCGTATCCAGGGACAGCCAAATTATAAACATCAGGACCAAATAAACCTGTTAATAACATTGAATTAGAGAAGGTGTTATTTTGTTATCCAAAGTAGATTTAAGAATCTTGTTTTCGAGGGAAATAGACCTTTAAAAGGGCACCTGTCACCAATATGATTTTTTTAAGCTGGTGACAGGTTCCATTAGCCTATGCTATGCTGAATTTTAAAATGCCTTTGTCAGGATTCCAGTAGTTTATGTTAATTTACTTCACATTACCTGGCTCCATGCCAGCAGCATGTGGTGGCAGCTGCAGTCTGTGTTTGCCTGTCTCAGTCTCCTCTCCTCCACACTCATGCAGCTCCCTACCCACTTTCTGTCATGTGCACTGAGAAGGCAGGGGAGGAAGATGGATGGTGTGTAGGAAAGGAAGAATGCATGAGGTGTTACAGGCTGCAGCGCCCCCTACCCCTTCCCCCCCAGACTCAACACACGTTAATGGCAGGGAGCCAGGTCATGTAAATCAAACTATTATAAAACTACTGAAATGATTCAAAAGCATTAATAAAATCAGCATAACACAGGCTAATGGAATCTGTCACCAGATAACACTATAGGTGAAAAGTTTGCTTTAACACAGAGGTAAATATCCTAATAAGATGTTAACGCGACAGAAGTTGATAAAACAGTTTTCGGAAACCAATACTGCAGAGTACACAATACACCTCCATTGACCTCACAATATATAGACACTATATACATAGACAGCCGGGTGCCCTATATAGACTGTATATACATAGCTTTACTAATTAAAAGACCCTAGCGGCCTCCCTTTACTAATTAAAAGGCCCTAGCGGGCTCCCTTTACTAATTAAAAGCCCCTAGCGGCCTCCCTTTACTAATTAAGAGCCCCTAGCAGCCTCCCTTTACTAATTAAAAGACCCTAGCGGCCTCCCTTTACTAATTAAAAGCCCCTAGCGGCCTCCCTTTACTAATTAAGAGCCCCTAGCGGCCTCCCTTTACTAATTAAGAGCCCCTAGCGGCCTCCCTTTACTAATTAAAAGACCCTAGCGGCCTCCCTTTACTAATTAAAAGCCCCTAGCGGCCTCCCTTTACTAATTAAGAGCCCCTAGCGGCCTCCCTTTACTAATTAAGAGCCCCTAGTGACCTCCCTTTACTAATTAAGAGCCCTTAGCAGCCTCCCTTTACTAATTAAGAGCCCCTAGCGGCCTCCCTTTACTAATTAAAAGACCCCAGCGGCCTCCCTTTACTAATTAAGAGCCCCTAGCGGCCTCCCTTTACCCTTTTATCGCCTAGGCTCAGCAGTTTGAGCACCACCAGCTGTCGCTTAGCGACGGCACTGCTGCTGTGCCTAGAGCTACCAACTGATGGTGGAGGAGGGGTGGGAGGAGGAGGAGGCATAGTACGCCTGAGAGACCGTGACCGAGGCAGGCCCCGCAATCCTTGGTGTCGGCAGTGTATGAGCGGCCCCAGACTCGGTCAGACTCGATCCCAGCCTCCACCAAGTTAACCCAATTTGCCGTCAGTGATATATAGTGGCCTTCCCGGCAGCACTCTTCCACGTGGTTAGGTGGACTTTGTCAGAAACGGCGTTGTTCAGGGCACGGATTATGTTGTCTGACACGTGCTGGTGCAGGGCTGGGACGGCTGGGGACCGAATACCGAGGGGCGGCCTCCTCCATGAGGTTGCGAAAGGCTTCAGTCTCTACCAGCCTATAGGGCAGCATCTCCAGGCTGAGTAATTTGGAGATGTGGACGTTGAGGGCTTGGGCGTGTGGAACTGTATTTCCTCCTGCGCTCCAGCGTCTATGGTATAGACAGCTGAACGCTGCGCATGGAGACATTGGTGGACGCTGTGGAGGATCGTGGAGGCGAAGGTTCAGTTTTCGCAGGGGAGGTGTTTGTGCCGGGGTCCTGGGCAGGGGGCTGACTAGCAGAAGCAGCAAATGACACAGGGGAAGGAGCAGTGGTGGGCCCGGCCGGAGGTGAACGGGCTTGGTTTCATTGAGTGGGGTGTTTAGCATTCATATGCCTGTGCATACTGGTGGTGGTTAAGCTAGTGGAACCCCTGCTGATCCTGGTGTGGCACAGGTTGCACACCACAGTCCGTCGGTCATCCACTGTTTCTTTAAAGAACCTCCAGACTTCTGAAAATCTAGCCCTCGCCACGGGAGCTTCACTACGTGAAACATTTGGCGCTGATGCACCAGCTCTGGCCCTGCCTCTCCGTCTGGCCCCACCACTGCCTCTTCCAACCTGTTCTCGTATAGGACTCGCCTCCATCTGTTCGCACTGTTCTGGCCTCAACAGTGCTCTACCACGAGTCCCAGTAACTTGAGACATGAAGCTAGGGAGTGTGGCTCTGCGGCGTTCCCCTGCTCTCTCATCAGCAGGTGGTGTCTCACCCCGCCCAGGACCATGGCCTCTGACCCCTGCAGGCCCTCATCCTCTACCCCTGCACGCCCTCATCCTCTACCCTTAGCCCTCAGGTTCAACATTTTCAAAATTAAAGTCTATTATATAGACAAAACATAAATGGTAATTTTTTTTTTGTGTTTTTTTAATTTTTAATTTTTTTTTGTTTTTTTGTGTTTTTTTTAATAGAACAAATTGTGCAGAAGAAATCAGACAGCAACCACAGAAGATGATTGCTATGGCTAGTTTCTAACCTACACTGACAGCACACAAAAGGATTTTGTGCTGTGACTGCCAGGGTCACCTGATCAGGCTAGCCAACCACTGCTATCGACGTGTAAGGGTACCACGTCATGCTGGGTGGAGTGCAGAGGCTCCTGGCTTGTGATTGGCTCTGTTTCTGGCCGCCAAAAATCTAAACTCCGCAAGATGACATTTTCTCTAGCGGGCGAAATACTCGTCCGAGCACCGAGCAGTTGCGAGTACGCTCGCTCATCTCTACATGTAGCCCCTCCATCAGCATGTACCTGGATGTTGGTAATTTAATGTACTTTAGTCCCAGTCTACAATGATCAGTTATCAAATGTGTCTGCTGCGGTGATATACCACCAGGTTGCTCCACAGGCATGACTGTTCGCGGCAATGGCCAAGGTGAGGTACAGAGACGGCAGACAGAGTCAGAATCGAAGTCAGGCAGGAGGTCAGGACTGGAAGCACAGGATCGGAGTTGGGAATGTAGCAGAAGGTCAAGGCAGGCAGAGAATGGAGGTCAGGAAACGAAGCAAAGGTCACAACAGATAAATCACAAGAGTATTAATAATAACGCTATCTCTAAGGCGACTGGGCACAAAGATACGGCTGGAGTCATAGGGAAGAGGCAGGGTATACAACAGGGCAGTGGCCGGCCCTTTAAATTTCACAGAACCGACGCATGTGTGCCCTAGGGGGCTGGAACCACAGGCACCGTTGCTGGAGCGTGGACAGGTGAGTAAGCCTGCAGCCGCTGCAAGGAGGTACGCAGCAGTAGCCCAAAACATGGGTCGCAGGAGCACCTGTGACAGATGTTGTGAAGTAAAATAATAAAATAAAACATAATACATTTTGTGAATTTTGTGTAACAAAATAACTTCTCTGACAGAATGCATTTTGTGAATTTAGTCAGACTAATAGAATATTTTGTGTGACAAAATTTATTCTTTTTGACAAAATGCATTTTGTGAATTTTGTGTGGAAAAATAAATTCTGTGACATGAAGTATTTTGTGAATTTTGTCAGACAGAACATTTTGTGTGATTAAATTATGTGTAATAGAATGCATTTTGTGATACAAATTGAATTCTGTGTAACAAAATAAAATCAGTTTGACAAAATCCATTTTGTGATTTCTGTAGGACATAAATAATATTTTGTATTCTGGGAATTTTATCAGACAAAAAGTATATGTTATGTGATAAAATTAATTTTGTGTGACACATAGCTTTTAGTAAATTTTTGTGTGACAAAAAGATTATTTTGTTTGACAAAATGAATTCAATATGACAAAATGAGTATTCTAAATAGTTTTGAGTTCTGGTGTGACACAAATGGGCTTATTTAAAGGGTCTGCGAACGCACTTTCGTTCGGGGGTAAAAACTAGATGCTTAATTAAAAAAGGAGGGATTAAAAGAGGGATAAGATGGAAGTGACAAGTAAGGGGTCACTCTAAGGTAGGGTAACTCTAAAAATCGGCACTTAAATGGCAATACAAAGCCCGCGGCCGCATTTCCGTCGGGTTTTCCCACGTTTTCGGGAATCACACAGCTGGGACAGGCATTTAGAAGGGGATTGTGCTGCACGTGATCGGATTTTGGCGCATCGGAGACGGCTTTCATGCTACAGAAATTGGGGGCGGGGGACAGATGATCCGACTGATTCGAACAGAGCGCGGGATTTAGCAGTAAAATTGTGTCGCAAGATCGGGGAACACGCAGGGACGGGTAAGTAAATGTGCCCCAATGTTTTAGGAATTTTTGCTACCTGTTTTTTATTTTAAAAGCTAGCATTTGTCGCCATATTTTTGTTGCAGTTACGGTGGTAACAGTTTGGGGGGAGGGATCACCTTTAGTACTGTATTAGAAAATGATTTTTAGAACAAATTACTGAAAGGACCAGCCATAACCTAGTCCCAATAAAAAAAAATAAAAACTTCCCTCAGCTATGTTGGGGGCATATACGTCCTTTTTTTATTCACAGATCCATAATCACTGTGCCCCGATGTCCCCCTAAGTGTTGTTGCTATACCAAAACACTATTTTATGAAAAATTTCCTTTAAGTGCATTTTCTTATATCTGGTTGTCCTGAGTCTTCCTAGGCTTGAGCTGATGTTGCAGGTTCTTTTTAAAACTTTTAAAATTATGCTACTAAGCCTGAGGGGCTACTCTAGTCCTGTAATGGCCCGCTGGATGGGTCCTTTACAAACCCCTAGACCCCAGGGCTGTCCACAGGCAGTGCCTGTAAGATCACTTCTGAGAAAATACCCTGCAATACAATGTTATTATCATGAACAAGCAATCATCTGATTCATGTCCAACTATGGAAGTAATAAAAAAGTAAAAAAAAAATATTCAATAAAAATAAATTAATAAAAATGCACCAAATCCCCATTAACACATAAAATGACACATATAGGGGCACATTTACTAAAGGTCCTGCGGCCGCGATTCCGTCGGGTTTTCCCGAATACTTTGCGCTGAATTGTCCCGAGTTTTGGCACACGCAATCGAATTGTGGCGCATCGGGGGCGTGGCCGCCGGACACCCCGACGGATTCGGACAAACTGCGGAATTTAAAAAAATAATTCTGTCGCAAGATCTGCACTTACATGCACCGGGAAGAAGAAGGTGAACTCCGACGGACCTCAGCCCAGCAGCGACACCTGCTGGATATTGGGTGCATGACTTTGGTGAATCCCGGCATACCCGAATCCTCGTCGGACAACGCGCCACGGGATTGCGACTGGACCAGGTAAATAAATGTGCCCCATAATGTGAAAAGGGTCAAAATCATAACACAATATCCACACATACAGTATTATCGCATCCGTAACGACCAGTAGAATGAAAATAAATCATTATTGAACCGCCACAATGAACGCCGTAAAAAATATAATTTGTACCTATTTCATCCAACAAAAAATGCAATAAAAAGTGAGCAAAAACAAGCCATCAATCAGCTATGTAGACAAAAAAAATAAAAGTTGTATGCCACTTGGAAGACAGCGATGCAAAAACAATACATTTTTCCCCATATTAGGTTTTATTGTGAGAACTTTAGCAAAAAGTAAGAAATAATATCTAAATATGGTATCCACTTCATCGTATTGACCCATAGAATAAATATAAGACCTTTATAAGGCTACATAGCAAACTTCAAAAAAATAAAGTAATTCATTAAATTGATGCTTTTCTACTCCTCCACCCTCCAAAAAAAGTTAATGGGGCACATTTACTTACCCGGTCCCTGCGCGATCCCTGATCCGGACTGCCTGACGAGGATGAACACTGCCGTGATTCATGAAGATCGTGCGCCCGATATCCTGCATGTGTCGCTTCCCCGCTCAGGTCCGCCGGAGTTCACCTTCTTCTTCCCAGTGCATGTAATTTTTAAGTTAAATCCCGCGGTTTGTCCGAATCCGTCGGATCGCCCTCTGATTTGTGTCGCATGAAAGCCGCCAAAATCCGATCGCGTACGCCAAAAACCTCTTTTAAATCCCAGTCCCAGCGGTGCAAAACGGAAATCTCTGTGATGTCCGACAAAAGTGTGGTCCGCGGGGCACTTAGTAAATGAGCCCCAATATGTTTTCAACAATAGGCCATAACAACCCCAAAATTAATGCATCTAACGGAAAAACTAAAATTTTATATTAACGGCCCCCTCGTTACTCCCCGAGAGCAGACGGACACACATGATCACTCTACTCCATTCATCTCTATGGAGCTGACGTAGATTGCTGAGTGCAGTGCTAATAATGTAGGGGGTTAATAATGTATTAATTCCTTAGTATGGACGCTATCTACAGACCATAACCGGTATTACAGCTGCACTATATCTGCCTGGGAAGGAGAAAGTTTACACACTGATCAAGGATGTGTCATGTTTGATGTCAATCCAATAGTCTCACACAGTCAGATCTCCGTACTCTCCACCGCCAGATAAAATTTATATAAAACTCCCTGTGGCTGTGAGGTTCCAGATTAGACTAGTCCACAATTTAGAGGAACTACGATGTGTCTGTAAATGCTTTCCCGACTTAAGACTTAAGCCCTCCTGCAGCTCTGATCCCTAACAAAGCTTGGTTAGGATTACTGGTTAAGCAGCTCCTAACTTCTCCAGCCCAAAGTTAATGAAACCAGATTATGGCCTCATGCATACGACCGTCGGGAGACCTATGTACGGTGGCAAGCTTGCGGCCGCACATACGCCCCCCATAGACGTCAATGGCCGCACAGAGCAATACGGTGCCATACAGCTCTGTACACGAGGAAAAGATAGGACATGCCCTGCGCCGTGTATCTCTGTGGATAGGGGAGGGGTCACCCCTCCTCCTCTCCATGGCACCGGACGTATGCCTGCTCGGCTAAATATGGGGGGTCACGCGTTTGTGTGCATACAGCCTTCTGCCTACTTTTAATCTGTTTCAGGACCTTTGGAGAACCTTCAAAGATTCAAAAATGGCTCTTGTGTACATGTGTATTCAGAGCAGGAGCAGATGTATGAAGATTTCACGGATAAAGGTCCTTCTTAGTAAAAAATTTGGTGGTTGGTTTGAATGTGTATAGGCCCCCTAAAAGCCACCGCTCAAACCACCTATATAATAATCCAATACTGACTGAAACTGGGCTGTGAGCACCTCCTAAAATGTTGCAAAAATAAAGCGAGAAAAATGTTACTTGAAAGGATGTAACTCATGGCAAAAGAGGAAAGTGGTGCAAAGAGATAGATGTGGGTAAAGAAATACAGTTTCTGAAGGAGGTCTTACATCCAGGTTTATGATTCACCAGTAGACCTGTGCATCCAATGAAATACTGCGATTTTTAATTGGATATGAAGAGACTATGGCCCAGATATATCATTGGGTCTGGGTTAGTTTTTGTCTATGTTTACACTGAAAAGAAGGTCTTTTGAGCTTTTATATGTAGTAGGTAAGTGTTTGCAACACATTTGTGTCACGGCTGCACTTTGTCCGACACTTTCGAAAACTAATGGGAGGGATTTACTAATTCTGGCGCAAGCACGACTGTCGGCATCAGAGATCAGTCTCCGGAAAGCACAGCCCGATGTTTTAAAGTGGCGCACAACATCAATGAGATGTGCACCAAAATCTTACATGGACTGCGCCTTCATTTTTCTCTCTGACCAATTTTTTCCTGGTCTATTGTGCACCAAAAATTGTGCCTAAAAATGCCGACAAAATACACATAAATGTGACGGATAATGTGGAAAAGTTAGGCCACGCCCACTTGCGCCAAAAGACAGGATAGTCGGAAACATCTATCTTTCCGGTGCAAACTCATTATAAATGATCCGCAACAATTCTACGCCCAAGAAAAGCGAAAGATCCTGGCATTTTTTAGGTGCAGATACGATAATACATGTCCCCCAATGAAGCAAACTGAACCAAATAAAGGTGCAACTGTGTCACATCCTGAAAACAAACCAGATTAATTAAGATTGTGCGCCACTACTGGATTATCTTGTGCAAAGTGCACATTACTGAGGCAAACTGCACTGAGACAGATCGCACCAGGTTTCATATATCTAGACCTAAGTTATTGTAGCAGAAGCAAGTGTCCTAGTTGCATACTTTGAGGTAACATACATTTTTTGTGTGAGTGAGTAATTACACTTGGTCCTGCCAGTATTCTGTTTAAATTTTTTTTCTAATATAGTACCAAAAGGTGCCGTGAGCCCATAGAAGTGTATGGGGGCCGTATATCGGCCATATATACATCCCCCATACATGTGTGTGAATGTAGCCTTACACATATACATTATAAACACAGAGGGAGATTTATCATAAGCCGCTGCTCCGGCATATGTAATGGCCATGGCTCCCTCCCGCTTGTCACGCCGGATACATCAAGAGACTTAGGCCTTTTGATGTATCCGGCGGGTAACGCAGCAAGCAGGCAAAACTAAGCCCTGTGCCTACACACCTCTACTGGCCACCACGCCCCTCTATGCCCTCTTCACACCAAGTGGCATGTTCACAATTTTTATTGCAAACTTTTGCACTGTGCAAGAATTTGCGATTATGTCACTGCTTCTCTATATACACACATAGGGGGATATTTATCAGGACCTCTGCGCACCGCCAGTGGCGCAGAGGCCCTGAAATAATCGCAAATGCTAGCTTATTGCTAGCTTTTGCGATTATTTTCCCCAATCCGCCACCTTCACGCCAGTGCGGCGTGAAGGGGCGTGAAGGGGGGCGCGGCCGGCCGAGCGGGGGGCGCGGCCGGGCGGGAGTGGGCTGGCGCGGGGCGTTACTGTCCCTGCGCACTTGCTGCTCCCGGCAACTTTTCATACGTGAAAAGTCGCCGGTTGCGTTTTTTTCTACGCCAGGCCCTGCCTGGCGTAGGATAAACGCTGCGCCACTGGCAGCCCGATACATGAAGAGGCAGAAGCCTCTTCATGTATTGGGCTGCGAATTTGCAGTGGCGGGGCTATCATACGCTGGCGCACGAGCGCCGGCGTATGATAAATATCCCCCATACTGTATAAACACACCATATACACACATACTGCATACCCACCATACATCATATACACACACATATATATGGCATATACAGACATACATACAGTATATACACATCATACATGCACACATATAGAATATACACACCATACATCATATGCACATACATATACAGCATATACACTCATACAGCATATACATTAACACACAAACAGCATACACATAAACACACATATATACATATATATATATATACTTACCAGAAGATGTATCTTCTCTGCAGCCTCTTAACTGATCGGCTGATGATCTTCCGTTTCCTGAGGCCTAGACATTTCGCTCCTCAGTCCCCGGGATGGTGCAGCACTCCTGCAGGCCTGTTTTGCACACTGTGTAGCTGCGGCTGCTGCCATTCCTTTTCTTTAAATGGGGGTTTTGCTCGACATTTCTTTAAATGGGGGCTCTACTGGACATTTCATTACATGGCGGCTTTTCTGGACATTTTATTTTAAAGGGGGGCTCTGCTGGACATTTTATTTTAAAGGGGGGCTTTGCTGGACATTTTATTTTAAAGGTGGGCTTTGCTGGACATTTTATTGATGAGGGGAGGCTGCTACTGGACATTTTATGAAAAGTAGTTGATGCATTTCCCATTGTAGGCTTATACTCAAGTCTATAAGTTTTCCCAGTTTTTTTGTGGCAAATCCAAATACCTCAGCTTATACTTGGGTTGGCTTATAATCTAGTAATAATACATGTTGTGTTTAGTTGTGTTTAGTATACAATTTGGAGCAAATGTGTAAGTATACTCATTAAATTACATTTATTCTAAAACTGATATTAATTCTACTTCTGTACTCTGACTTTTCCGTTAAACATTAGTTGAATATTAATTTTGAAAAGTTACAACATCTTTAAAAGTTACAAAATCTTTAACCGGACTGGCACCAGGTACATTGATGTTATACACACTCCAATTTTTTTCTATGTTTGTCTGTTAATTTTCTTTTTTTAATTTTAGACTAAACACACTATTACATAACCAGGCAGAAGCACAAGTGTGAGCACATGGCTATACAAAGCCCTTTCTCCTCTACATAGTGTCTGCTGAACCCTGTACCCAGCCATCTGCTCCTTTCTTTCCATCTGCTGTGTTCTGCATTGTCACAGGTGCACAGGCCACTTCACATTGTCCTTCATGTCTATGAACTTGTCGGTTTAGCCAGAAAAGATCAGAACTGGTACTTTTTTATTCCTCTGAAATCTAATAAAGAAGACTACTATTCTGGAGTATTATTCTGTTTCTTTAGGCTGGGAGCACATTACTATTAAATAACCACCCTCCCTCCTCCTACACACTCACTTCAAGGGAAGCACATCAATATAATGTCTTTTAGATTGCAAGCTCCAGTGTTCAGGAGTTTGCTTTGTTGTTTTTCAGCAGGATAATGCTCACAAAAACATAGCTAGGATTTCCCAGGAAAGTCTCTGCCAGCTCACGACACATCCATGGACTGCCCAGTTACCAGATTTATTGCCAGTTGAGCAGTTATGTCCATTAACAATCTGCATGCCTCCATCCTCAACTGTATATCACATTTTATCCAAAATAGAGGGAGTATAACAAGGTCCTAGAACCATCTTTACTAATTAAGAGCCCCTAGCGGCCTCCCTTTACTAATTAAAAGGCCCTAAAGGCCTCCCTTTACTAATTAAAAGGCCCTAGAGGCCCCCTTTACTAATTAAAAGGCCCTAGAGGCCCCCCTTTACTAATTAAAAGGCCCTAGAAGCCCCCCTTTACTAATTAAAAGGCCCTAAAGGCCTCCCTTTACTAATTAAAAGGCTCTAAAGGCCTCCCTTTACTAATTAAAAGGCCCTAGAGGCCTCCCTTTACTAATTAAAAGGCCCTAGAGCCCCCCCTTTACTAATTAAAGTCTTTGGTTGTTTATTAGTGAAGGGAGGGCTGGGGCTTTTATTAGAAGGGAGGGCCTCTAAGGCCTTTTGAATTAGTAAAAAGGGATGGCCTCTAGGGCTCCTTTTAACTTAAGTATAAGAGGAGGCCTTTGGTGGAGGTCCTTGTTAATTAGTAAGGGGGGCGCTCTAGGCCTTTAATTAGTAAAGGGGGGCCTCTAGGGCCTCATTACGCAGACAGTAAAGGAGGCTTTAGGGCTCTTAATTTAGTAACGTGGGAGGCCAGTCTAGGGTTTAGTTTTTTAATGTAGTAAAGGGGGCCTCTAGGGCCTGAGATTAAGTAAAAGGGAGGCCTGAGGCTTTAATTAGTAAAGGGAGGCCCGCATAGGCTGGCTCTTAATTATTAAGGTGAGGCCGCTGGGCTCTTAATTAGTGAAAGGGCGGCAAGCGCTTAGGGGCATCTTAATTATAAAGCGTGCTGTGTGTCCGACTAGGGGGCTCGTCAAATAGAAGAGGGCTGGCCGACATTATGGCACCATTAATAGGTCAAGGGATGCCCGCTAGGGCGCTCTTGATTAGTTAAGGGAGGCCGCTAGGGGCTCTTAATTGTAAGGAGGCCGCTAGGGCTCTTAAAGTGAAAGGGAGGCGCTAGGGGCTGCTTTAATTAGTAACGAGGAGGCCGCTAGGGGCTCTTAAGTAGAAAGGAGGGAGGGCGCCTGAGGGGCTCTTTAATTAGTAAAGGGAGGCCGCTGGCGGTCTTATTAGTAAAGGGAGGCCGCTGGGGCTCTAATTAGTAAGGGAGGCCGACGGGCTTTAATTGAAAGGGGGCGCGCTTAGGGCCTCAGTTAAATACGTAAAGGGAGGCGCTAGAGGTTTTATTAGTTTTATAGTAACAAGGATGCCCCCCACCTGCCAGTGTATGTGTCTGAATAGCTTTCAGCATACACAAAGACAAGATGGGAGATATGCCATAGATCTGATCCCGTCAGTTCTGATCAGTCCTTGAGTTGTCCAAGATGACGAACTTCAATGGCCTCTTGGAATTTAGTCATGAGTAAGAACGGGCAGTCCTAAAATAAACCAGTTTGTGATACTTTTATAGCATTGAGCCTTTGTGTAGAAGTTGTTTGACTTGGGATAAGATTCTGTATCTGTATACAATGTGTGCCTTTTTTAACGGCTCTGTTCTTGTTTGTTATCAGTTTAGGTTCTAAAGTACTGCTTAGTATGATCTTAAAGGATTTACTAAAAGGAGGGTTAGCATTTTTAGTCTTTAACTTTGCTTGCCTTAGTACCATTCTAAAAAAAAAAAAAAATAAAAACAATTAAATATTTGGCATTTCTTTGTCATAACTGACGCACTATTGCTCAATTTGGGAAGAGTTATAGGTAGAATATATAAAGGTTTCAGGTGAAGTAGCAATATAGCTACAGATATGTTACACGGGGGTACTATACCTGGGCAACTCTTAAGAGTGGGGGAGCATGACCTCGTCATGTCATGTGGCTTCCCGCAGATGGAGGCTTACTGTACATTAATGTATGTTCGCCTTCTCCTAATAACCACTTTTATATCAGTGTTGGAGGGGTGTGCAGAGTCCTTGGCCAATGACACTACATAGTGATAAAGGGGTGCCTGCGGGTGTGGAGAGCAGCTGGGTATTATAAGGCCTAGTATTGTTCTTATGGTCACGCTGCCTCCTCTTGTAAGGAGGGTCCCCTGAAGTTCCCCCTTCTAGATGCTCACAGTAAACAGTGTAACCTTTTTTTTTCTTCAAAAAGCAGGTAGAAATGTCCTTGGGGGCTTTTATGTCCTTATGGAAACATTATGTACCACAAAACATACACAGAAAATAATTAAAGGGCCTATAAAACGACAACCAAATAAAGAAAAAAAAAAAAGGAAAAATATTATAACAACGGGAAACCCATAACAAACAATGAAAGAGCAGGAGGCCCACAAAACGGGCATGTGTTTGGTCGCAGCCCCATAATGAAATTATACACGAAAAGTAAGCATATCGAGTAGGGGCATACGGCTCTGCAAAGACAACACTAAACATAAACCTTACAACGAAATGATTGGGAAGAGGAGCTGGGAAGAAAGAGATGGAGAGGAAAAGAAAAAAAAAGGGGGGGGGTGAGGCATCCACCCCCAAATACAAAACAACACTCAAGACCATAGACCATAAACACAAAATTGGGGGGGGGGGGGTGGGGGGGGGGGGGTGGGGGGGGGGGGGGGGGGGGGGGGGCGGGGTGGGGGGGGGGGACACCAACACACCACCAACCCCCCCACAAACCCCCCCCCCCACCACCAACCCCCCGTTTTATGAAATGGGCTAAGCGTTACATCTTTGATAAATAGGCATAAGTTATTGAGTCCATGGAGCCAGGGAGAGAAGGCAGGAGATTGTCTAAATGTTACCCACTTGTACCAAGTCACCTAAGCAACTCCATACGTCTAATTAATTGACTTCTTCAACCACATTAACTTTTTGGGCAGAGAAGTGGATTTCCATCGCCAATCTCATTGCCACCAGGAGAGCGTTTGAGCAATCCTCTTTTGATATTTTTGATATGTCCTGGTAGCATGAATAGAGGGCAATGGCCGGGGAAAGTCCCCTGTGGTCCACAGATCGCTTATTAAAAGATCCCATATAGCATCAGATAGATGCAACCACCCCACATCCCTCCAAAACCTTAGCATAGAACCTGGATGACCGGCACTGCCAGAAGATAGGTGAAACGAGGGAAAACCTGTTGTGCAACCCAAACAGGAAATCCTATACCACCAGTGAGACTTAATACTGGTCTCCTGAAATTTTACCAGACACCAACAGTTTTGTTAGGAGGAGGGATTTCTCCCGTTGTTTTTGTAAATTCTCACCAATTCTTCCTCCCATGCCCTCATGTAGGGCAATGACAGGTCTTACCCAGAAAGCAATAGGGAACCCTTTTTAATTTAGTAGGTGATATGCCTTTTTTTCCTTAAAAAGTACTTAGTGTTTAGAATTTGGTTTTCCACTTTGTGCAACATAAACCACAAATGAAAACGAGAAAAAAAATAATCCCTGAAAAAAAAAAATGATTAAAATAGCCCTCATGGCACAAAACCCTGTTTCTGGTAATCCACAAGATAAATAAGTTCAGATCAGCAAATATTCGAAAAAAAGCATTAAAAGTATTTGGTTGTTAAGGAATTTTTAGGCCGGGTAATCTTGGGTTAAAAAGATCTGATAATGATAAAGAGGCTAATGATTAACTCTTTCCATACCTAGAGAATACTTCCTTTGAATATTCATCTCCTGGAGGGCTTAGACCATCTAGGGACTGTAAAGAGTAAGGTGTTTAGACACTTTATAGCGTCAGTGGAATATGGGACAGAAATACTTATAGTAATAGCACGAAGAGAGAATCTAACAAAAATGTTGACAAGGAGACGGTTTTTCGTTTTTGTACACAGTTTGCCATTATCTTTTCACTATTCATTATTCTGTTTGGGCTTAAAGATTTTACTTAATTTTAATGTAATCAATAAAGGGATTTGTTAGCTGCACTTACTCATCATGGCCAATACAAGAGAATGGCGCTGCTGCTTCTGATTGATTTTTGTGCATGATTCTGCGATCAGCTGATCAGTCATATGTCCTATGCCAGATTCCCACCAATATTTTGTACAGATCTCTCAAAGCGTTATGTATATCCATACCTGGAAACTGGAATTATAGTAGCACCAAATGTTATGCCAATGAGGCAAGGGTTTGGTTAATTTTCTTGTGTAAAATAAAGCCTGATGAAAATAGTAGATCTAGCTCCCCATGCCAAGTGGCCTCAAGCCCTGGAGGATACCATCCTATACATACAGGAAAACCTTGCTGTCTGGCCGCATTCACACCACCCGTGTCATATATTTAGAAAATGTGCACAGGATGGCTTTATAAAGAGGACCGGAGTTCATCCACCATATTAATATTCTGAGGATGTAAATCTTGTAGAACTGTAAAGAGTTATGTGTTTCCTCTAAGCATAAGGGAGTGTACTAGTAATTTTGTTACAGCAGGATTGTGTGACATAGGTGAGGGGTAAAGGAATTGTGCCAACCTTGATTGTTACCGCCTATCTAGTAGGTGGGGGTCCTACTGCTGGGACCACTACCAGTCATGTGAACGGGGGTCCTGTTCTCACTAATTTAAATGGAACCTGTCACAAGATTTGCCCCACTAAACTACTATCCCCGCAGGTAGGGCATGAAATGTCCTTTATAAATTCCCCCTTTTATATGAAATCCATTCTGAAAATCTGCCCCAAGTGTGGGCAAATATGACTCTTCTCACTCATTTTCACATGGGATAAGCCAAGTTTGTGGTTGCAGGTGGGGGTGGGACTTTAAGAATCCCTACCATCTGTGTATAGCACCAGGACTACTAAACCAGAGATACAGAAGAGATACCACCGGTTATCTTCTGCTCCAGTGGTATTGGAGTGTTGGAAATTGCTAAACAATCAGGTATATCTATTAATGTGTTGGAGATGGCCGACCCAATGTGCCAAGCAACTTCTTGCACTAATATGCTATGGATTGGAGCAGGACACATAATTGACCTTATGCTTCAGTTTATTGGTGAGAATGGCACCCGCCCTTCTTATGAACTGCGGTTGTCCATTATCATAGTCAGCAGTCAGACCCCACCAAAATCATTCTTAGCTATGTCTGGGGGGTGTCTGGTATGTCGTCTGTAGTCTTGGTGTAGGGCCGGTGTCTATGCTGTTTATCTGGATGGTCTAGGCTTAGTGATGGCTAAACATTTTAGATACAGAGTGCCCAAAATACAACAAAACCCAACTTTTATGTCACCAACAGTGCCAACATGACAGTTTGAGCAGTAATCTATGATCTCTGCTGTCTCACAAGTTTCAAATTGCTATTAAGAACTCAACACATCTATTAAACACTATATAAGCCTATGAGTTACTTATTTTCATTACTGAAAATCTCATACTCCTCCTTGGTTAAAAATACTCCTCAAAAATGACCCCGGCTTTCATACAGGATAGGTTCCTTGGGTTTGTACTTAAGTTGAATTTGTATGTAAGTCGGAACTGTATATTTTCTAATTGTAGCTCCAGACAAAAAATTTTTTTGTGCTCAGGGAATTTGGAGTTTCAAAGTATTTTTGCTGTAATGGGACCAAAGGATAAATTAATAAAGCTTCATTACAGACACCTTACAGCTGATCATTGCAGCTGGGGACTATAGTAACATCCAGAGAGCTAACCAGAGGTCACAGTGGCAGGAGGGGTCCGTCATGTAGTAGGGCTGTCTGTTGTAGTCAGGGTCCTGTAGTAGGGAAAAAAGACCCTAGCTGCCTTCCCTATACAAATAATTACCCATATACTTACCCTGATGTCTTCTTCCGTCACTTCTCTCCTAATGGCGATCCGCCCATTTCTGTAGTCCTGCACGCGGCGGCCATGTCAGTGACTTACGCGACCTGACGCTGGTCGGTCAGTCACGTGCATGGGCCCGCGCGGTGCACGAGCTACAGAAGATGGCGGATCGCCGAAGCGGGCTGTTGGTAAGTATGGGGGCCCAAAACACGGGGCGCGGGGGGCAGCGATACACAGGGGCTGCCCGCGGCACACTCAACATGCGGCACAGGGTGAAAATCATGCTGTATTGCACCATGCTGTGTCTGTTAATTACAGCAAGCGCGGGAGGGGGGAGAAAGCGAGCCCTTCCACTTCATTTACCCCAAGGTAAAGTTCCATTTTGAGCAACCTACAGGAGCAGAAGCTCCATAATTCCTTATAGCTCTATTTACCCATATTCCCTGAAGACAAGATTCTTAAATATACTCAGAAAATCAAATAACACATTCTGCACTTCTGATTATTAACAAAAAGACAGCATTTCACAGATATGAGTCCAACCTGTCTCTTCAGTCCTTGTGTATATATTGAGAGTTCTTCTGTTGCAAGCGCAGTGTCTCTGCCTCCTGTCCCCTCCACTCTGCATTACAAGACCAGCCCCACACAGACACTTGCCCGGCCGCAGCTGGATGAGAAGACTACTATACAAAACTACAGATAAGATAACATCTTATAGCAGGGGAAGTAGTTACCGCAGAGCGGTGAGGGGTTATACGTCCAGATGTCAGATGCGAGTGTGTCATTGTGTGTTAATTCTTATATGGATCTATCATCTTCATCTCTCATCGTGTCTATCTGTCTTGTCTATGTATCAGATACTGATGAATGTTCAGAAGATAACTGAAAGTGTAGATAAGCCTGTTCTCTGACAATCGAAGACATTGTCAGCGCACAGCATCTCACAGAAATATTGGTCTTACCACTGACCCTCACTGAGGAGGAACTAAAACAGCAATAAAACTTAGTAAAATAATAGTAAGTAAGGGGTTAAATTATCTTATTGTGTAACATTACTAGGGGATTGAAATGTGAGAGCTTTCTTTCATGAGAAAACCCATTTAAGTGTAAATACATGTATAACCAGTGAAAGATTTCCTTAAATCTTACATGAAAAAGGACACAGCAGAGAATGTATTTTGGTTACCTGTAGTTACTTTTATGTCCCCCCAATCGTTGGGTGAGCAGCCAGTCCCTGCAGAATGGATAATAGCAGCCAACCTGCAAAAAAAAGCAAATAAACAAAAATCATTTTTAATTTTTCAATGCTTTTGCAACCACATGTGCAAAATCAAGCATGATAAACCGAGGCCCCTGGGGCTGGAATCCAGCAGCTCCTCTCCATCCCATCTCTGTATGCGCGTTGTAAGTCATATGATCAGGGTCATATCGCCAGGTCCTTTTAGATAGAAAACTGTAGACCAAGAATATCTTGACATCCCACGATATTGTATCACGCAAGAATCACCACGAGCCTGCATGAGAGAGTAGAAGTGCCATGGAGGCGCTGTGATTGTTTCTTGTGGTGAGTATGTCATGGGATACAGTTTGCTATGTTAAGTAGCTCTTAGATCTGATGTCGTCCACCATGGTCACATAACATTAGGCCATGCTCATGTCTCGCTCCAAGATGCATAGCACCAGCAAGAGTCATAACTCTGATTTTATGCGGAACTGAGGGGAAGATATTTTGGAGCTAAAAGATAGCTTACTAGGGCCTATAGGAACTTGCCACTACTGTATTGTGAACACACGGTGGGTGACAGGTTCCCTTACAGGAAACCTTCCAGTTGATTTGAATGTATTATGAAGCAAACATACCTTGAGAATCGTAGCCACACTGATGTAGGACATAAATGGTAATCCTGAGCTGAGGTGGTTTTGCTGAAAAAACACAATTATAACATTCAGACCTCGAAAAGCTGGTCAGGCTGGCGCCTACATAAGCAACACTACACAGGGAGGCCTTTAATTACAAATGGAGGTTAGTCAAGTCAGACTAATCAACCTGAGCTGGATCACTCATACACCGCAGCTGGGGGATGGTCCAGCAATTCATTATTCTGCCTTAGGCACAACCAGGGATACAACATCCTCTCCTACAGTGAATAACTCAGGTGCTAGAGAGAGCGCTGAAGGAGCATACGCGACAGAGCTCATTATAATAATGTTATTATGTTTTATCAAAAAACCATTAGCTCAGGGATTAACCAGATATGAACCTGACATCAGTGTAGCTAAACAGTTCAAAGTATGTTTGCTTCATATTGCATTAAATCAAATGTTAGGTTTCCTTAAAGTAAAGGTCAGGAATGATCCCAACCCCTAGGGAACAATAAGGGTGGGGGTTCCAGAGGTCAGACACCTAGCAATAGGGTGAAATGGTGTGGCTGGGTTGCTCCTGTTATAGAATAAACAGGTCTGCCCCAAAATTAGGGTTACCTATGTCACCCGCACCAAAGCAGTATGGGCCACCCCCGGCAGGTTTTCCTTTCCATATATCAAGGTCGAATAATCTGACCGGATAAAATGCAAATGATAGACATCAGAAACTTAAGCCTAGGGAGGATTATAGAGTAAAATATTGTTTCAGATAGACTTTTAGAATAAGATGTCACGGGTTTGCCAGCTGCGACTAACACTACACCTAACATTACATGACTTGTATCCTCCACCAGTCTTACAGACTATGATGACTCCTTAATATCTGTCACTAACGTAAGCTTTAGAGTAGCGATATCTGTGTGTGTTGATAGATTGCAATTGGAGTACGTACGATGCAGCTATTTCTTCTCATCTTCGCTCTCCTTTAGTAACAAATCATGGAGTACATATAAAGTAATAAGCATGGATGCTGTAAATCCAGTATGGTTAGTGTAACAGTGCTTCTTTGTGTCTTGTGAGTCCTCGACCATGTAGCTGCTCCTATTCAATCCCCTCTCTTTTCAGACTGCACGCAGCTAGCAGTTGTATACTCATCCTCACTTAGGCTGTGATAAAGGCTTGTCATCGCACAGCATAGAGAAAAAGGACATCCAAGCATCTCAAAATTGTCTATAAGTAGAAAAGGATGAGGGGGTACTCCCCTTTAAGAACCCTGCAAACCTGAATATCGTGAAGGACGTGAAGTGAAAAAAACATGACGATCAAGCGTCTTACACGTTCAGATAAGCCCAATGATAAGAAAAAATTGTGTTAAATTTCATACCTTTACTCCATTTCTTTAAAAAAGCGTCAGCAGGCATGCAGGGTGGGAGCGGGGGGGGCGGGGGCATGGCTCCTGACACTTTTTGAAGAAAGAATGAATAATAAGGTGAGAAAATTTAATAGTGAGAGCCACGTTTTTATTCTTATCTATGTTGGAGATGCTGCAGGATGAGGACATGTGGTGGCGCGTTATTCCTCATGTGCAGACACAACCTCTTATCCTGTAAAGTCATCAGAGAGAATATTTACTCTATAAGCATTCCCATAGGCTCAAGTTATAAGTCCATCATTGTCTTTGTCTGCGGTAACGTTGGGCCATTGTTTTGCAATAATATGCATTACACTTACTATCAAGATTTACCTCATAAGCAACAGCTTCAAAGGGTAGTGAATAACCTGATCAGTGGAGTCCTCCTGCTGAAACCCCACCATTCACGAGAACTGGGCTCCCATTGCATCTGAAGAATAAGCAGTCAAGCGGGTCCTCCTGCCCATTCATAGTGGGCGCACCAGAAAACATGTTGTAGTGTTTACTAGGTCTGGCAGTCCCATTCACCATCCAAGAACTGTACACTGCAATTTGGACATCTCCCTAGACAGAATAACGTGGCACAGGACACATGACCGGCTGCTTCATCAATGGATGGGAGCTGCAGTGTTAAACACTCCGTTCTTGTGATCGGTGGGGGTCCCAACCTGTACACCCCATTAATGTAAGCTGACAGCAAAAAAAAAAAAGACAGCTCTACATACCAAGAAAAAATGAATACAAGCTTCTACACAAAGTGTACAAACATCAGCATAAGAGATGACAATTTGTCTCCCAAATAATATGTTGACTGATGACTTTATTACGAGGAATGGTTACTCAAGCTCACAAACTCCTTTATGACAGGACTCCCTAACTTCCATCCCTAGTAGCAATGCATTAGTATGAGCTAGCTACTACTCATCCCATATTATACAGACATCCAGGATATTGCTTACAATTGTATACAAGTCAGTGTGGTCAACGCTTACCACTAGGTCAGGAGAATCTTAAGGAACCAGGGACCAATATGTCCAGTCTCATCAGGAGGTCAGTGAGAGAGGGCAGAATGGTTATGATGATGTACTAATGGATATGAACATTAGTAATGCTGAGCCTTGGGATTGATTTTAAAGGGAGTCTAGCAGCAGGTGCGATGATACAAAGCTGCAGGCAGTATTAGAGATCTGTTGTTCATACATTTATGTATGGTTAAGTAGAAGCAGTAGTAGCTGCGCTTGGCGCACTGGGGGACTCTCACTGCTGTGGTCTTAGCTTTTAGAGTAAGTCATTACCCGCTGATGAGTAAACTGCAACAGGCTTATGTTTGTCTTCTACAGCATAAGAAAGGCAAATGTACAGTAGATCAATCCCAAAGTGAGAAGAGCGGTGTAAGGACACTCCCCCTAGAACTATGTCCAGCTATAATGCGGTATATTAGTCAATTATATCCATACTGTCCTGCTGCTATTTTAGTTATAAAACATATTCCAGGACTGATACCCAACATGTCTGCAACTTTGTATAGTAAAACTGCAGAGATTCCCTTTGATATATCAAAAATCGCTTGCCTATTAGTTGCAGCAATACCTGTATAAACTACATAGCGATATGGGAAGTCAGTAAAGGGTTGGCAAAAACTAAGTTCCACATTATCAAACATGCTGCAGATTTCAAAACTTTGCTAAAAGTTAACATTTGCCAGACACAATGTTACCAATTTAAGATTCTCAACCAATGCACCAATTTACATCCACAACCAGGACAAGTACAAGGTACACAAAAATAAAATTGAGCCGCCGTGGGCATGTGAAAGCAGAGGGACATGACAATGACTGCTTTGACAATATCACTAGTATATGTCACCTGTTCAGGAGACGTGATAAATTCAGAATGTGATGTTGTGTCATACAAGCTGAAGAGGGAAAATGCCACAGTGCCAATGTGCAATGTGTTTGAGACCACAAAGGAATTGGACCAAAAACAATATTTAGTCGCCTGGTGATAACGTGTCTCATGGGACAAAAGGAGATGGGCATGTTGTTTTTATATTCAGGAGGGTGGGCGTCAGACCGCGCTAATCATACCAGTGAAACAGGTGATAATTTGTGTGCAAACTTGCATGATCGGTTGGGGGACCCCCATCCCAACCAAAGATCACTAGACTCAGGGTCATTGTTACCTCCACAAATAAACAGAGCAGCTTGTAGAACATGAGCGCTGCGCGAAGCATCATCAGGCATAATGGAGATGGCAAGATGAATACTCGGCAACTTTTATCAGTGTATGGAAAGCTCATGTCTATGGCACGTTCTTTTCTATTTGGGTTATAACAGACCCCAATTCTTGTGACGCCATGGACGTAACGATCAACAAGCTATGCGCTATCCTAGGACAGGGGACAACTTGTTGAGAATGGACCAACCCCTTAAGGAAAGTGACACCAAATATTAACTATCACTACTCACATGGATGATTGTGGTTGTCTTGTAAGAGAACTCTCTGTCACCAATTACATGCAGGTGTCATAAGGATCAGTTTTCTGCCTTGCATTAAACAACAATTTCTCTAAAGAAGATAAAAAATAAAGAGGACTATACTTGTACGAATGCTGCTCCTCTAGACCACAGATATTGTTTACAAAAGGGAAAAGCATTATTCTACAAGCAACAACAAATTATAAACTGTGCTATATTACTTATATAACGCAACCAATTATACCAAATGGGAATAACAGAAGTTTAAATCAGCCTAATAAGGAGTATAAAAGAGGAAGTCTGCATGATAACAAGGAGTAGCGATATCTAAGGCTGATCATAAAGTTATTAAAGAATACACGTATAAAAAAACCATCTCAATATTGGAGGTGTAATAAGGATACTCACTATCTAGAACTAGTTAAGTAGTGGTCACCGGGGGATTTACATTAGAACCACTAAGTTTCAGAGAAAAGCTGTAGCTTTATGCAACATTTTAGTATTAATACGGAAAGATTCAAATACAGGACAGAAAGATGATAATTATACACCCAAACACACAAACTAAGAGTAGAGAGGAGTGGCGGTGGCCAGGTCGGCCACCTGCCCGGACAAGTGCCAGTTGCAGTCTTAGTAACGCCAGAGAACTAGCATAGCTTAGTGTTGTCAATTTTGTCGAATAGCCAGTTGCAGGGAGTGTGAATTTTACCTATTGGCGTTTGTCCACCAATGCGGGGCAATATGTCCAGGTTAAGGGCCGAACCAAGCATGGGGTCCGCCCTCTTACTATGCAATTACACCATCTCAACTGACAACTGTAGGATCAGACCATACATACTTTTTAATGGCAGTGTAAACAAGTTAGAAGTATATTTGAGTTGAGGCTTAACACCAGTTGTTAGGAAGCTACAAAAACCATCATCGCTACACTGGGCGCGCGGTTTTGTAGAGTACACAATATTTAAAAACGCAGGCATTTCACGGTCACTAATCTAGATTAGAAGGAGGAATGAGGAGGCATCTTCCTGACAGTCTATCCTATAAGCCAACCATTGGGGTACATTATGAAGCCAAAAACCCCATCACTCCCCAACTGCGCTGCTTCCTATAGTCTGAGACTTGTAGTCACACAATATTTAGAAAGCGTCAGGTCACCTGATCTATGAGAGGAAGGAAACTTAAGAAACCCCTAGCGGCCTCCCTTTACTAATTAAAAGGCCCTAGCGGCCTCCCTTTACTAATTAAAAGGCCCTAGAGGCCTCCCTTTACTAATTAAAAGGCCCTAGAGGCCTCCCTTTACTAATTAAAAGGCCCTAGAGGCCTCCCTTAACTAATAAAAAGCCCCAGCCTCCCTTTACTAATAAAAAAAAGACCCTAGCTGCCTTCCCTATACAAATAATAACCTTATATACTTACCCTTGATGTCTTCTTCCGCGTACCTTCACTCGTAATGGCGATCCGCCCATCTTCTGTAGCTCCTGCACCGCGCCTCTGCCTCTGGTCACGTGACTTACGCGACCTGAAACACAGGGGCGCGGCTGCAGCACTACATATGGACACCATGGTTCGGGGAACTTCCCCGCGGCACACTCAACCATGTGTCGCGGCACACTAGTGTGCCGTGGCACTCAGGTTGAAAATCACTGTCTTAGATGAGGTCTGATACAACACGACTGAAAGACCAGTAGACGTAAAACCTGCTGGGCGACAGGTGTCACCTCTGATGTAAAACCTGTTCCTCCCTATCTTTTGTCACACTCTACGGTTTCTTTGACTACCCTTTTCAGTTTATTTATGCCCCCTATACCCGGAGTAGTCAATTAGTGGACTGCACTTTATCATCGTTAAGTCTGGCTGATTGCACCTTCTTATTGCTTTTCCTGACTTACAGAATCTGGAGACACCGATCTAGCCTGTCTGAATCTCTACGCCTAAGCAGCTTGTGGCTTTCAGGAACAGCTCAAGACATATCTTTAACCATGAAAAAACATCCTGAATCAACTACAGACAGGAATCCATGCACGGAGGACAACCATTCACACCCCGCAGTTTCCCTTCACCGGGTAGGGGCTGCTGACAGACCTTTTTAGCATCCTTTTGGCTCTGTCTGATAATTATTTCATGCCTTCCTTGGCGTTTAGCCCTGCCTCCTCTCCTTCCCTTCCAGAAGACACGTCGACTCTCGGTAAATCAATGGCGCGGCTAATCATGTGAAAACGACCAAGGTAGTTTGTGGATCTGCAGAGAGTCCGGCTCACAGAGTTGAGCATAAGCACGGAATGCTGAATATCAGCAGATTGTGGAGCCAGAGGGACTGCTCACTTTTGTACGGACTTTTGAAAAACTTTTTTTCGGGGATGACTTTGGTGCACTGTTTTTTCACATACGGCTTGGAACGGTTTAAACAAGGTATTCCCTCTCTTTCCTCGCATACGGGATACCTACTTAGGACACGACCAATACAGACGCCCTAGTACAGACGGCCCCTCTGCCGGGACCATGTGACTCTGGTGCCTCTACTATATGTGACAGCTGCAATGATCGCTGTAAGGGTTGTCTAATGAGACTTTTATTAATAATCCTTGGTCCCATTACAGAACAAAAAATCTTTGAAACCAAGATGTCACTTGGGCAAAAAAATATTTTTGTCTGGAGCTACACTGTAAAATCTCAGTTTCGATTACATACAAATTCACCTTAGACAAACTATCCATACGTAACCCAGATACTGGCTGTATTTAGTTTTTTTAGGTATATAGATATAACACCATTTTATACTCTCGCGTTTACTTGTGTTTAAATGGTTACAGATTTTTAGTCTCTGAATTTTAAGGAATGATGTCTCCAAAAATTTGTGATCTGAGAACCTGTCAATAAAGCTCGGCAAACTCAACTCTCCGTCTGTCTCCCCTGATTTTTAGTGTTTACCATTATCCGGAATCCTCTATTAGGTTTCTGGTATCCATATCACTACATAACTTGGTTTCTGGTACTGTACAGATTAAAAAAACTTATCTCATGCACCCGATTCTACATAATAATCTTGGTTTTGGTTCTGTCCATTCTGGAATATATACACACATAGTTTTACACAATCATGACTAGCCCTGCGTACATAACATAACTATGCAACACTATACACGGATTTCACGTATAGGCCTATACCTGTATACACAGAACAATGCACCAACACAATACAAACACCTATAGAAGTATACATTATACGACACACACCTATAAACCGATTACAAACCCTATACAATAGTATAACATTATACAAATTACAAAACCTACTATAATAGTCACGCAGTCTACACAGTATAGACTTAATGAGCTAAGCGTGGATATCTATCTTCTACTCATATATCCATTCCTTTAAAAATCTATCTATCTAGCTCCTAACTATCTCATATCTTTTATCTATCTCAATATCTATGCTACCTAAATCAGCCATTTTCTCATCTCATGTCCTACTATCATCTCGGCCCTCATGTCCACCTGTGTATCTGTCTTCCTTTTATATATATATATATATATATTATATATAGCACAACACACACACAGTACACAACCTTTACACACTAGTATACAACTATACACATTAGACACAATATATACATTATACCCGCTCTATACATTTATACACTAAGGGGCCACATTTATCACTTCACTTGTTTTTTTCTGTGTTTTTGCGCCTTTTCGTTTAGGCGCACACCGTTTGTTGCGCCATTTTTGCGATTAAACCCGGCCAACTTTATAGCCCGCATCGTAAAATACCACGTCCCTCATCTATCGTTGTCATTCCAGATGTTTATGGCTGCGCCTTAATGATATTCATCACGGTTGCTACTTTTTGCATTTATGCGCAAAAACGGGCCGCAAAAACACTCCCAGCCCGAAAGGTGGCGTTATCTTAGAAGAAAGCACTAACCCCCCCCCTTTGCAGAAGAGCTATTTCTAGCAGCAAAGCTCACCAGACACTGGAACATATAATATTGATACAATTAGATACTTACAGACAGGAGGCTGCGACTCTATTTACGGTCATCACCTTCTATTTTAACTAAATATTCTGGCAAAACGCTGAGCTCACGCAATACAAGAACTTGGCACAAGTTTGCAAAAGCTTATCCGAAGTTTGCAGATACTACAAACAAGTGTCCGCCCATGATTCCTGCACATGTCCTGAGGGGATATTTGGTGGCAAGAATTACAGGGTTGCAGCATAGACCAGCATTGGTGGGGATCCCCTCAGGAGAAAGCCACTTGCTGATGAGGTCACTGTGTGCGATGGTGGCACACACCTTGGTGCTGCTTTGAGTGTATCTCCATTCTGGGCTGTGGGCGAAGCAGAAGGAGCTTTTAGCAGGATCACATGTAAGTGCCCGAATCTAACATTCGCCTAAACTGCGCCTAACTGCGCCTAAACTGTGTTAAAGTAAAGTGATTATAAGAGGCAGAGAATATACTTAATCACAGTTGGTTGTAGCTTGTTGATAATTCCTGGCAAACAGTGCGCCCGAATTTTAGGCGTCAACTACTTACACTTAGGCTCCAAAAGTGATAAATGTGGCCCTATATACACTAATACCCAGTACACAGATCACAGTCACACGATACATTATACACTATAACACAGTACACAACTATATACATTATACACTATACAACAGTACAACACTAGATACATATACACTATATCCATTACACACTTACATTTTGTGATACTCCTCCAGGAGAAGTGGTCTGGTCTCAGTGATGGTCGTGACTCCTCCCACCTGTCCTCCATCTACCCACACCCCACTCCCAGTAGGTGCCTACCTTGTCTCATGTTAACGCAGGGACGTGACATAGTCTATGGAAGCTTTTTCTCTCAACTGGTTTCCTGCACTTTTCCTCTTGCTGTTGTTATGACATTAGAAACAAACTGTCATCCCTTGACAAAACCTCAATGGTTCAGTTTTTGAAGGCTTGTTTGAAGTTTCGAAGTCCTTCTAAGAAAAAGATGACAAAAGAATGAAAGTCCACTTGAGAAAAGAGGAGTCACCAATGGAAAGACGGTGTTGTTTTATAAGGGGTTGTCCAAAACATTACTCATATTGTCTCTCCTCTGGAAGTAATTGTTTATGGCACTTTGCCATCAACTTGACCTGTCCGCCATAACTGCAGGATGGCTTCCCATTCTCTTCAATGGAGGTGGGAGCTGCAGTGTCCAAGCCCAAACCTGGTGGACCATCTACGGCTTTAAGTCTCCACATGACCTTAACCCTTTAACGTTCTGCGCCGTAGAGGTGCGGGGGATGTATGAAGAGGGCTCACGGGCTGAGCCCTCTTCATACATCGCTAATAGCCATGGTTGGTGCTTGCACCGATTGCGGCTATTAACTCCTCCGGCGTCGGCGTCGCCATCTTGGATCCGATTTTCGATCCCCAGGGGATGGAGATCAGTTGCCATGACAGCCTCAGGTCTTTGTCAGACCCGAGGCTGCAAGGTTTCTGCAGTTTCGTTACAATGAGCCAGTGGCTCATTGTAACATATACTGTGCAGAAATGGCCATATACTGCAATACAGTAGTATTTGGCGTTATATGGTTTAGGAACCATCAGAGACCTCTAGGGTTATGTACCCTAGAGGGTCTCAAAAAACCTAAAAATAAAAAGTTAAAAAAAGTTTTAAAAATAATTACATAACTGTTAAAAACCTAAAAGTTCAAATCGCCTCCTTTCCCTAGAACTACATAAAACGTAAGAAACAGTAATCAAACACATTAAGGTATCGCCGGCGTCCCAAAATGCCCGATCAAATATAAAAAAACGGTTATTGCCGCGGTGACTCCCATAACGAAATGCGCCCAAACGCGACTTTTACAACCTATTTACTTCACCTAAAAAATGGAATAAAAAGGGACCAAATGGTCGCCAGTCCTCAAAATGGTAGCAATGAAACTGTGGCTCATTTTCGGCAAAAAATGACCCCTTCCCCCAGCTCCCGTACCCAAAGTATAAAAAGTTATTAGTTAGCATAATATGGTGAAATTTTTTTTTTCTTTTTTGTACACATTCATTTTAATTGTTGAGAAATGTATAAAACACATAAAACCTGTATAAATTGGTATCCACCGCGATCGCCCGACCAAAGAATAAAGGCTGAGGTGTTATTTGGAGCGCAGAGTGAAAGTCGTAAAAACTGAGACCACAAGACGTGGACGCGAACTATGAATTTTAATTTCAATTGTTCCACATTTGGAATTTTTTTTCCGCTTTCTAGTCACATTGCGATGGAATAAATCAATAATGTGATGGAGAAGTCAAATTTAGCCCTCACAGTACAGAGGGACTGAGCTGAGGCAGCGAGTCTCCGCTCTTTACCCCTGAAAAAATTAATAGTTATGGGATTTTTGAAGGTTGAAGGCGATATAATGATCCCTTATGGTTTTATGTATAACTTCTTACCTCCTGACACTAGTCAATAACCTCTCACACAGGACAAACCACCAGTTCCCTACTCTCTACTGATAAGACCCAACCCAATGGAAACATCACACAGCGCCATCTACAGTTGGGAGTCTGTTCCTTTTGGAATAGATATACAGGCAATCCCCGGGTTACATACAAGATAAGGGTCTGGAGGTTTGGGTCTTAAGTTGAATTTGGTATGTTAAGGTCGAAACTGTAATATTTTATTCCTTGAAGTTCTAGACAGAAATTTTTTTCTTTTGTCCCAGTGCAATTCGAGGTTCCCAATTTTTGCTGTAATGTACGCAAGGATTTATAAATAAAGCTTCATTGACAGACAGTCTGACATCGGGTCATTGCAGTCTGGGACTATAGTAACATCCAGAGAGGTCACCAGAGGTCACAGTTGTCAGAGGTTCCGTCTGTAAACAATGGGTTGTCTGTAAATCGGGTGTCCTTAAGTAGGGGACCGCCTGTACTGGTTTGGCTTAATCCCATATCGTGTTTTTAGACTTGCTATATACAGAGAACACCGCTGGTTCTTTTGTTTGCCTTTTTCTGTATTTCTATGTTTTTGAAAAAAATGCAAAAATAAAGAGTCGTGGCAAAAACATCTTTTATCTGTACAGAAAATTCTTAAAAATTACTCCAATAAAATACAAAAAATGTGTAAAAAAAAAAAAAGAACGCAAAAAAAAGCTTCCTTGTTTATTATACAGAATCTAAAGTGACTAATAAAATACAAAAAAATGGAAAAAAAAAATTAAAAAAAAAGAAAATTCCCTATAAATTTGCAATAAACAAACACCAAACAAATTAAATGTTTCGGTTGTATCAACTAATACTTAAATCATGCAAATTTTGGCACATAACGTCGGGAAGAAATGGTTATTCCATACAATCTTCCTACTAGTCTAAGTAAGGGCGATGGCACTCGTGGCGTTTTAACATGTTTTTTGGCCCTTTTTTTAATGCAGTCCGTCCCAAAAAAACGCATGCGATTTATTACGATATTGGAAAACCTGTCAAAAAAGGATGCGTTTTTTAGCCACGTGTGCCATCACCCTAATGAGATGTGTTTGTGGATAATGCAAACACAATGGGGCAGGATTTTACTTACCCAGGGTGTCCCTGTTCGCAATCCATCCTTCGGTGCGTTGTCCGGACAGGAGCATAGGTCTCCCGGGTTCCTGAATCCGTCGCTTCTGCGCCGAGGTCCGCCGGAGTGCTTGATCTTGCGACACAATTCCTTTTTTAAATTCTGCGGTTTTGTCCCAAATCGGCGCCAACCGCCCCCGATTTCTGTCTGCATGCAGCGCGCCAATCCGGCACACATCCGATCGCGTTCGCCAAAAAAGTGGGGCAATTTGGGCGCAAGCAGAAATATCGCGAAACCCAACACGAAAGTGCGGCGTTCGGACCTAGTAAATGAGCCCGATGGTGTTTGAACCCGCTTTGGGCCGTTTTGAGCAGTTCGTAAAAAAACCTGCATGCCGTTAAGAAACTGCAATTTTTTATAAGTCCATATCCGTTTTGACCAGTTTTAATTAAGATAATTGGTAACACCTGTCTGATCACCTGTGGCATCACTCTTATTCAGACAAGATTACTGATTCAGCAATCGAATAGACAGAAGCAAAAAAATAATAGGAGCAAAAATAAATAGTAGTAGTAAGTAAAAATAGAGAGCAAAAACCATCTATCCGGGAGAGTCCGTAACCACAGATTGTTGTATAGTTTTACTCACTCCCGATTATATCTCATAGCTCCAGTGCGTGGTCCAAGAACCCTGCTTCTTCAGGTGTGACCGCGCCCTTACAGTTCCTGCAGGAGGTGACGTCACAAGCCCGCAGTCTTGACTCCTGTTGAGATGAGGCGCACTACAAGGACTAGATGGCCCTGGAAAGGTCACAGCTTTTATTTGTTGAAATTAACATATATTAAACGCCATATAGTCCTCATACCGCTCGAAACCACAGCTTACCACCGAAGCGTTTTTGCTCAGCCGTCACACCGCACGTCCTATTAAACGCATTGCGTTTATAAATGCATTCAACGCTTGCAGAGAGATTGCCTAATTGAACAGCTGTTAAAACTTGCGTTTACAAAACGCTAATGTTAACACTTGCGTTAATGCATGCGTTAACATTGTGTAACACTGCATTATCGGTTGCATTTTGTAAATGTAAAATTTTTTACCGCATGCGTTAAAAGCGGCGTGTGACCGCACCCTTCAACTTCTGGCCAAAATCTTCCACCAAAAGAATTTCCGCCAGCTGCGACCCAAAGATATCACGAAAAACAGAAAACATCAAACAATTATCGAAGGAGGGTAAGCTACTGACGCAGGCAGGAGGAGGTGCCCATTCCAGCCATACCTATACAGATTAGCGCTTGGGGGAGGGTAATTAGAGGAAGGAGAGGGCTACAAAAATCTAGCGACCCCTAAGGGAAGTGGCACAATGTGTTTTAGCGGTTTTTTGGACCTAAGGGCGGGCTGTCCCACGTTTGCGTTCGCAAACGGCCGCATTCAACCAACGCTCCCACCGGTGCGGTCCGCGGTCCCGATCGCAATCGGCGTTTCTATGGAAACGCCTTGCGATCGAGTACGAGCCGCCGGTGTTTTGCGTTCCCTATCGCAGGCGTTTCCATAGAACACGCCGATGCTATCGGACCGCGGAGCCTCCCCGGTGGGCGCGGTTTTGAATGCGTCTGCGTTTGCGAACGCACTTGGGACAGCGCCCGCAATGGACGGCATGCATTTTTAATTAAGATAATTGGTAAAACCAGTCAAAAACGGATGCCGTTTTTTTACGCTCTGAAAATGCAAAACTAAAACACAGATCCAAAAACGCCACCTGTGCCACCACCTTATTGGCGCTGTCCCCTTTGCGTTCGCAAACGCAGACATTCACAACCGCTCCCACCGTTGCGGGTCGGCTGTCCGATCGCATCGGCTTTCTATGGAAACGCCTGCGATCTGTGAACATCCCGCAAACAACGCGGCTCGTACCCGATCGCAGGCGTTTCCCCCCCATCAGAAACGCCGATGCGATCGGACGCGTACCGCCCCGGTGGTCGCGGTTGAATGCGTTGCGTTGCGAACGCACGTGGGTACATCGCCCTTAATGTGGGCAACCATCCCTTGTGCAGCTTTTAACCCATGCCACCCCCCCCGTCCCGTGTGGGCACTCTCCCTATAAGCCCTACCGCCTCCGATCATGCTCTATGTTAAAGGTGCACTCAAAAAAGCTGCTACTCAGCTTTGTAGCGAGTGCAGGGGGCGCCAGATTCATGAAGACTTGATTTCTGAGCCGGCGCCACACTTGGCGCCTTTGTCTGAAGCTTACAAACGCAACGCAGACAAAGGTCGCCGCCCACTGGCGGGCTCGCTTAATTTAACGCGAAACAAATAGATAACCGGCTGTCTCATTCCCGACGCTCAAAGGCGTGCCCATAGAAGCAAATCCGGCAACAAGCCCACGTGTGGCGCCGCCTGATTCTGGTGCACGTCCATGTAAGATTTTTGGCGCAACGATCTTGTTTTGTGTCGCATTTTTATGGCTCCCCATAACTGATTAGTTTCGTCACCTCTTATTTGGCATTAATTACGCCCAAGCGCCACTTTAATGCATTCGGCTTTTTCTTTTACTTCGTCTGATCTCAGATGCCGACTGTCCAGTTTCAAGACAGAAATTATTAATATCCCCTAATCCCCCCTAGTGGGGCTCATATTTAGAAAGGGTCCGATGCCACACTTTCGTTGGGTTTACTGAATATTTCCGTTTTGCGACGATTGCCCCTGAGGATTTTGGGCAAGCGATCGGCGCTGGCTGCACTCTACGAAATGCGGGCCTGGCCGTCGACAACTCCCACGGATTCGTAAAAACAGCGATTTAAAAAACGAAAAGTGACTGCAAGATCAGCACTGCTAACACATTCACCAGGAATAAGAAGGTGACCTCAGGCGCAGCAGTGACACCTCAGGAAATTGGACGCATCCATGTTAGTGAATGGCGCCGGTACCCGAATCCTCGTCGACAACGCACCTCGGGATCTCGCAGACCGGGTAATAAATTCTGCCCCATGTGTTTTTTTGATGTGGGCCAGTGAGTTTTATTTGCAGGCATCATCCTTATAGAGTAAGAGAACTGCAGATTGTTATCTGCAGAAGATCATTATAGAGCAGTCTGGAGCACGCGTTCACTAACATGGATATTAGTGTAAAACGAGGCATAATCAATGTTACCTCAAACAGTAATTCTGTACCTATTGGCAACAAACATCTAAAATATTGACCGCTTAAAACATAAGGACCCGTATAGAAAGCAGTTACCGAAGTGACAACCTTGGTATTTTCAGACAATTTTGAAGTTAGTTAGAACTTCTTATGTATTCTGTAAATGTGAAAAATTAAGTATTCTCAAAACTATTTAGATCCGGCACTTTGGGGAAAGTAAGAAGCAAGAAAAACCAACAATTAGATTTGTGTAAAAATCTTTCCTGTTCCCTTGTAATGTTTGCTGTGCTCTTCTTTTATTTGCCACCTGTAGCAGCTGTCCACATCAATGCTTCACGTCTTCACTCAGCGTTGTACACATCTCACAACACTTAACCCCTTAAGGACGGAGGTTTTTTTCGGGCCATTTCCTCGCTCTCCACTTCAAAAATCCAAAACTGTGTACAGACCTGTGTGAGGGCTTATTTTGTGCGTAACAAATTTTACTTTCCGCCGTGATGTTTATTTATTTTAACATTAAAACATCCGTGTACTTCTGAGGCTGAAAAAAAATTCCAAACGTGGAAAAATTGAAAAAAAAACGCCGTGCGTCATGTTTCTTGTGGGGGCTCAGTTTTTACGACTTTCAATCTTCCGCGTCAAATAAACGCTATTTATTCTTTGGTTTGGTGCGATCGCGGTGATACCAAATTTATAATCGGTTTTATTGTGTCGTAATACATTTTCAAAAAAAATAAAACGAATTGTACAAAAAAGAAAAAAATGTTTTGCCATCCTTCTGACGCTAATAACGTTTTCCATATTTGGTGGCACGAGATGTGTGGGGTCATTTTTTTGCGAAATGAAGCAACTTTTTCATTCTACCATTTTGAGTCTGTGCGACATTTTGATAATTTTTTATTCATTTTTTATGTTATGTACAAGGTGTAAAAAGTCACATTTCGGACATTTGGTCACCTTTTCCCGTCTCGGATGTCACGCCGCCCATACAACCTTTTTTATATTGTGATATATCGGACCTTTTGGGACGCGGCGATACCTAATCTTTTTTGTGATTTTACTGTGTATTATTTTTTTTATTATCAGTTTCTAGGAAAGGGGGGTGAATTTTGAATTGTAATATTTTAATAACATTTTTTAATTTTGTAACTTTTTTTTTTCTTTTTTTTTTCACACTACACTATCTTTTAGACCATCTAGGGTACATTACCCTAGATGGTCCAGATCGCGCTGAACCATATAGCTGCAATACTTCCTGTATTGCAATTATGGCATTTTTTGCAGCACATTCTTAACAATGAGCCCTTGGCTTCATTGTAGACGAATCTGCAGCTGCCATGTAGCCTCGGTCAAGAGCAAGACACGAGCTACCATGGCAACCGATCGGCCTGCCGCCCCGATGACGTTCGTGGGCGTGCGATCGAAAAAAAGATGGTGCTCCCAGGCTCCCGCGCGCCGCCGTCTTTTAAAACTCCGCCGGCGACTTGCCGGCGGGCGAAGGAAGGTGTTAATAGCCTCACAATTGGGGCAAGCACCGACCAAGCGGTTATTAGTGGTGGGGGTTTTGTGCAAAAATGCAAAACCCCCCACCTTTGTTATTAAGAGGACTTCAGCCGGGGAGCCTCTTCCCATACATCCCTTTACCTCTGCGCCGTAGGAGCTACGGCGCAGAGCGTTAAGGGGTTAATTCTTATGTATACGCCTCGAGTATACATGACCATCGGAACTTACTGGTTTACAACCGCTTGGGCTGAGTGCAATTTCGCGACAATTACTGGACAGTATTGAGGTGACGGGATCAAGGCAACATTTTTTTTACAAATCGGCGTTTTTCCCCGAATCCGTTTGTTTTACGTTTCGGCCACGCCCCCCCGCATTTCCTGTTGCAATGCATGCCGGCGCCGATGCGCCACAATCCGACCGCGTGCGCCAGAAATCCCGGGCAAGTTTCAGGGGGAAAACGTCGCAAATGCGGAAATATTCTGGTAACACGTCAGGAAAACGCGAATCGGGCCCTTATAAATGACCCCCAAATGTCTATCAGCACTGCATTGTATTTAGGAGTCGTAAATCCCCTAATACTGCCATACTATAGTCTGGCAGTATATGATAGGATCTTACAGACACACAAAGGGTTAATAACCCCTTGGGAGTCTTAAAAATATTAAAAATTAATTAAACAAAATAATTTAAAAAAAAAAAAAAGATAATTATACACTCGAAAACCTCAAATGCACCCCCCTTTCCCTAGAAAACTGATATAATATAAATAAACAGCAAAAATCATTAAACACATTAGGTATCGCAAATGCTCGATAATGCCGAGCTATCAAAATATGATACGGTTTTTTCACTTTTTCATCACTAGCGTTTAACCCCGTAACAGAAAATCGCGCACAAATTTCGAAAATGGCACTTTTTTGCCATTTAAAAAAAAAATATTAAAATTCTATAAAAAAGTGATCAATAGGTCGCACAGTCCTAAAAATGATAACATTGTAAACGTCATCCAAATCCGCAAAAACGCACCACCCACGCTCGTACACTAAGTAATAAAAAAGTTTATTAGCCCCAGAAATGGCAAAATCCCCCAAAAAATTTTGTACAGGAAGTTTTACATTTTTTTTAAATGTATGGAAAACATTTAAAACCTATATAAATTTGTTATCTCCGTAATCGTACCGACCACAAAGAATAAAGTAGACATGTCATTTGGGGCGCACAGTAAATCCGTAAAAGCCGCCCACAAGCCTTACGGCACAAATGCTTTTTTTTTAACCAATTTCACTGCATTTAGAATTTTTTTCCCGCTTCCTAGTACGACGGCAATGGAAAGTTCGGCGAAACAATGGTTGGTAGATCTCACAGTTCATATAAATTTCTTGTACGGCACTTGGCTCACCCAATGTGCCCGTTAGTTGAAGTGAGAGGAGTCTTCTTCTTCCGCTTGTAGAGATCTGGTTACAGTTCTCAGTACTTGATCATCAGCATCAAGCTTCCGAATTGGGTTCAGTTCAAGTTCCTGATTTTTTCATCAGCTTCGGGCTTCGACTGCAGTTTGCTCTGGTATGTATTCATTACTTCCCAGGAGTTTCTTCCAACATGTTTGGGGTTAAACCTCTAAGGCTTCAGAGTTAATGTACTCGTATATACTCGTTAGAAGCCAAACCGAGGATAAGCCGAGATTCCCTAATTTGAACACAAAAACTGGGAAAACGCATTGACTCGAGTATAATCCGAGGGTGTGAAATACATTGGTCACAGCTTTCCTCTCCCATTATAAGCGCTGCAAAACCCCTGCAGTATATCGCCTGCCAGCCCGTAGTGTATGCCTCAGCCCCCTTTATATACACAGCCTGCCATTGCCCCTGTAGTATATAGCCTGCCCAGGCCCTGTAGTATTAGCCGGCCAGGCCCTGTATATATAGCCGGCCCAGGGAGGCCCTGAGTATATATCCTGCCCAGGCCCTGTAGTATATAGCCTGGCCAGGCCCTGTAGTATATAGCTGCCCAGCCCTGGTATATACCTGCCCAGGCCCGTAGTATACAGCCTCCCCCCAGTATCACAGCCTGCAAAACCCCTGCAATATATCGGCCTGCCAGACCCCTGAGTGGTATAGCCTTGCCAGCCCCTGTAGTATACAGCCTGCCCAGGCCCCTGTAGTATATATGCTGCCCAGGCCCTGTATTATATAGCCTGCCCAGCCCTGTTTTATAGCCTGCCCAGGCCCCTGGAGTATATAGCCTCCCAGGCCCTGTATATATACCCTGCCCTGGCCCTGGTAGTATTAGCCTGCCAGCCCCCTGAATTATACGCCTTCCGGCCCTGTAGAATCTAGCCTGCCCATGCCCTTTAGTATATATAGCCTGCCCAGGCCCTGTAGTATATCGCCTGCCAGCCCCTTGTATATATCAGCCTGCCCCAAGCCCTGTAGTTATAAGTCCTGCCCAGGCCCTGTAGTATATAGCCGCCAGGCCCATGGTAGTATAATAGCCTGCCCAGGCCATGTCGTATATATCCTGCCCCAGGCCCTGTAGTAATACAGCCTATGCCCGGCACCTGTAGTAATACGCCTGCCGCAGGACCTGTATTATATATCCTGCCAGCCCCTCCTTATCTACATCCTGCCCAGGGCCCTGTATTATATAGCCGGCCCGCCCTGTTAGTATATCGCCTTCCAGGCCCTGTAGTATTATCCTCTGCCTCCCCCTGTAGAATACAGCTGCCCAGGCCCTGTAGTATAACATCCTGCCCAAGCCCGTAGTATATTAAAATAGTCCTGCCAAGGCCCTGTCATATATAGCTGCCCAGGCCCTGTAGTATATATCCTGCCCAGGCCCTGTAGTATATAGCCTGCCAGGCCCCTGTAGTAGATAGCCTGCCCATGCCCTGTAATATATGCCTGCAAGGCCCTGTAGTATATAGCCTGCCCAGGCCCCTGTTAGTATATAGCCTTCCCAGCCCTGTAGTATATACCTGCCCAGGCCCTGTCGTTATAGCCTACCCAGCCCTGTAGTATTAGCCTTCCCAGGCCCTGTAGTATAATTCCTGGCCCATGCCCTGTAGATATACAGCCTGGCCCCAGGCCCTGTAGTATAAGCCTCCAGGCGCCCTGGTTGTCAATATCCTGCCAGCCCCCTGAAGTATACATCCTGCCAGCCCTGGTAAGAATATAGCCTGTCCCAGGCCCTGTAGTATATAGCCTCCCATGCCCTTAGTATATAGTCCTGCCATCCCCTTGTAGTAATACAGCCTGCCCAGCCTGTATATATCGCCCTGCCCAGTCCCCCTGTATTAATAAGCCCTGCCAGCCATGTAGTATATAGCCTGCCCAGCCATGTAGTATATAGCCTTCCCCAGGCCCTGTATATACAGCCTGCCCAGGCCCTGTTAATTATACACCTCCCAGACCTGTGTATATAGCCGGCCATCCCCCTGGTGTTATAAGCCTGCCCCAGGCCCGTGTAGTATATGCCTGCCCAGGCCCTGTAGTAATATAGCCTTAGCCTTCCCAGCCCTGTAGTAGTAGCCTGCCATCCCCCTGTAGTATACAGCCGGGCCCAGGCCCTGTATTATCCAGCCTGCCCAGTCCCCTGTATATATAGCCTGCCAAGGCCTGTAGTATATAGCCTGCCCAGCCCTGTAGTATATTAGCCTGGCCCAGGCCCAGTAGTATATACCTGCCCAGGCCCTGTAGTATATGCCTGCCAGGCCCCTGTAGTATATAGCCTGCAGCCCCCTGTAGGTATCCATCCTAGCCGCGCCCCAGGCCCGTAGTATATAGCCTGCCCATTCCCCCTGTATAATAAGCCTGCAAGGCCCTGTAAGTATATAGCCTGCCAGGCCCTGTAGTATATAGCCTGCCCAGCCCTTTAGTAATAGCCTGCCAGGCCCTGTAGTATATTAGCCTACCCAGGCCCTGTATATATAGCCTTCCCAGCCCTGGAGTAATAATAGCCTTCCCAGCCCTGTATATATAGCCCTTCCAAGTCCCGGTGGGGGGGGGGGGGGGGGGGGGGGTAGGATATAGCCTGCCATGCCCTTGTAGTATACAGCCTCCCAAGCCCCTGTCGTATATATAGCCTGCATCCAGGCCCTGTAGTATACTGCCGGCTACCCAGGCCCTGTAGTTATAGCCTGCCCAGGACCTTAATTATATAGCCTGCTAGCCCCCTGTAGTAATACAGCCCTGCCCAGGCCCTTTAAGTATATAGCCTGCCCAGTCCCGTATATATAGCCTCCCAGTCCCTGGAGTATATAGCCTGCCCAGGCCTGTATACTACAGCCGCCATCCCTGTTAGTATTAGCACTCCAGCCCCCTGTAGAATACAGCCTGCCCCCAGGCCCTGTAAGTTATAGCCTAGCACACTGCCCAGGCCTGTAGTATATAGCCTGCCCAGGCCCTGTAGGATATAGCCTGCCATCCCCTTGTAGTATACAGCCTGCCCAGCCTGTAGTAATAGCCTGCCAGGCTGTAGTATCCTGCCTGCCATGCCCTGTAGTAGCTAGCCTGCCAGCCCCCCTGTAGTAATCCAGCCTGCCCTGCCCGGCAGTATGTCGCCTCCACAAGCCTGTAGGTTATAGCCTGCCAGCCCCCTGTAGTAATCACCTCCAATGCCCTGCAGTTGTCACCTGCCAGACCCTGTAGTATATAGCCTGCCACCCCCTTTAGTATTCCTGCTTAGCCCCCTTCATATACAGCCTGCCAGGCCCTGTAGTATTAGCCAATTGCCAGCCCTCTGTGTATATATCCCTCCTGCCCGGCCCTGTAGTATATAGCCGCCACCCCTGTAGTATACAGCCTGCCCAGGCCCTGTAGTATATATCCTGCCCAGGCCCTGTAGATATGGCCTTGCCCAGGCCCTGTAGATAGCGCCTTGCCCAGGCCCTTTAGTATATAGCCTGGCCCCAGGCCCTGTTAGTCTATAGCCTGCCCAGGCCCATTTAGTAGATACCGGCCCTAGGCCCTGTTTAGTAATAGCCTGCCCATGCCCCTGTAGTTAGCGCTGCCCAGCCCCTTTAGTAATAGCCTGCAGCCCCTGTAGTATACTGCCTGCCCAGCCCTTGTAGTATACAGCCTGCCCAGGCCTTTAGTAATAGCGGCCAGCCCCTTGTAGTCTACAGCCTGCCCAGTCCCTTTAGTATACAGCCTGCCCAGGGCCCTGTAGTATATAGCTCCCAGGCCCTGTTAAGTATATAGCCTGCCCAAGCCCTGTAGTATATAGCCTGCCCAGCCCTGTAGTATATAAGCCTGCCAGCCCCAGGGCTAGTTTTGCTTATACAGCCTGCCCAGGCCCCTGTAGTATACAGCCTGCCCAGGCCCTGTAGTATCTAGCCTGTCCAGCCGGTAGTATATGCCTGCCAGGCCCTTGTAGTATACAGCCTGCCCAAGCCCTGTAGTAGAAGCCTGCCCGGCCCTGTAGTATAATCCTGCCAAGGCCCTGTAGTATATACCTGCCCAGCCCCTTGTAGTATACAGCCGGCCCCAGTCCCCTGTAGTAATATAGCAGCCTGCCCAGGCCCCTTAGTATATAGCCTGTCCAGGCCCGGTAGTATAATAGCCGCCAGGGCCCCTTGTAGTATACAAGCCTGCCCATGCCCCTGTAGTATATCAGGCCCATGCCCCAGGCCCTGTAGTAAATATAGCCTACTGCCCAGGCCCCCTGGGGGTAGTATATAGCCTACCTAGCCTGCCAGTCCCCGTAGTAATATAGCCTTTTTTTCTTGATGACCCCCCCCCCCCCCCCCCTATGGTTTAAATTTAGTATATAAATTAAGAGCCCCTAGCGGCCCTCCCTTTACTAATTAAAGCCCCCTAGCGGCTCGCCCTTTAACTAATTAAGAGCCACTAGCGGCCTCCCTTTTAATTAGTAAAGGGAGGCCTTTAGGGCTTTCTATTAGTAAAGGGAGGCGCTAGGGGCTCTATATTAGTAAAGGGAGGCGTAGGGGCCTTAATTGTAAGGGAGGCCGATCGCTGGGCTGCTTAATTAGTAAAAGGGAGGCCCGCTAGGGGCTCATTTTAGTACAGGGGGCCGCTAGGGCTCTTAATTAGTAAGGGCGGCACTAGGGCTCTTAATTAGTAAAAGGGGCTCTAGGGCTTTTAATTAGTAAAGGGGCTTTAGGGCCTTTTAATTAGTAAAGCCCTAGAGGCCCCTACTAATTAAAAGACCCTAGCGGCCTGCCTTTACTAATTAAGAGCCCTAGGCCTCCTTCTACATATTAAAAGGCTAGGGCCCCCCTTTCTATAATTAAAGAGCCCTAGCAGGCCTCCCTTTATATTTAAAGCACTAGCGGCCTCCCTTTACTAATAAGGCCCTAGGCCCCTTTCTAATTAAGGCCTAGAGGCCTCCCTTTATAATTAAAAGCCTAGAGGCCTCCCTTTACTAATGTAAAAGCCCTAAGGCCTCCCTTTACTACTTAAAGGCCTAGAGGCCCCCTTTACTAATTAAAAGGCCCTAGCGGCCTCCCTTTAATAATTAAAGGCCCTAAGGCTCCTTTACTAATAAAGGCCCTAGAGGCCTCCCTTTACTAATAAAAGGCCCCTAGAGGCCTCCTTTACTAATTAAAAGGCCCTAGAGGCCCCCTTTACTAATAAGGCCTAGAGGGCCTCCCTTTACTAATAAAAAGCCCAGGCCCTACTACACCTCGTTACTAATAAAAAAAGACCCTAGCTGCCTTCCCTATACAAATAAAACCTATTACTTACCTTGATGTCTTCTTCCGCGTAACTTCTCTCCTAATGGCGATCCGCCCATCTTCTGTAGCCTGCACCGCGCGGCCCATGTCACGTGACTGACGCGACCCAGCGTCAGGTCGCGTAAGTCACGTGACATGGGCCGCGCGGTGCAGGAGCTACAGAAGATGGGCGGATCGCCGACGCGGGGCCTGTTGGTAAGTATGGGGGCCAAAACACGGGGGCGCGGCGGCAGCGATACACAGGGGCTCCCCGCGGCACACTCAACCATGTGTCGCGGCACACAGGTTGAAAATCACTGCTGTATTGCACACATGCTGTGTTCTGTTAAATTACAGCAAGCAGAGGGAGGGGGAGAAAGCCAGAGCCCTTCCACTTCATTTACACAAAGAGTAAAGTTCATTTTTGAGCAACCTACAGGAGCAGAGCTCCATAATTACTTATAGCTCTATTTACCCATATTCCCTTGAAGACAAGATTCTTAAATATACTCAGAAAATCAAAATAACACATTCTGCAATTCAGTGTTATTAACAAAAATGCAGCATTTCACAGATATGAGTCCAACCTGTCTCTATCAGTCCTGGTGTATATAATTTGAAGAGCTTCTTCTGTCTGCACGCTGCAGTGTTCTCTGCCTCCTGCCCCTCCACTCTGCATTACAAGACCAGCTCACACACAGACACTTCCTGCCGGCAAGCAGCTGGATGAGAAGACTTACTATACAAAACTACAGATAAGATAACATCTTAATAGCAGGGGAAGTAGTTACAGCAGAGCTGACTGTGTGTGTTATAGCTCAGATGTAGCAGTGCAGATTGTGTCATTGTGTGTTATATTCATTCTCATGGATCTCATCATCTTTCATCTCTCATCTGTCTCATCTGTCTTTTTCTATGTATCAGATACTAGTGAATGTTCAGAAGATAACTGAAAGTGTAGATAAGCCTGTATCCTGACAATCGAAGGACATTGTCAGCGCACAGCATCTCACAGAAATACTCTGGATTCTTACACTGACCCTCACTGAGTGATGGGAACTAAAACAGCAATAAAACTTAGTAAAATAATAGTAAGTAAGGGGTTAAAAATTATCTTTATTGTGTAAACATTACTAGGGGATTGAAATGTGAGAGCTTTCTTTCATGAGAAAACCCATTTAAGTGTAAATACATGTATAAACCAGTGAAAGATTTCCTTAAATACTATACATGAAAAAGGACACAGCAATGAGAATGTATTTTTGGTTACCTGTAGTTATACTTTTTATGTCCCAATAGTTGGGTGAGCAGCCAGTCCCTGCAGAATGGATAATAGCAGCCAACCTGCAATAAAACAAAACAAATAAACAAAAATCATTTTTAATTTTTCAATTGCAACCACATGTGCAAAATCAAGCCTGATAAACGAGGCCTCCTGGGGCCGAATCCAGCAGCTCCTCTCCATCCCATCTCTGTATGCCGCTGTAATGTCATATGATCAGGGTCATATCATCGCAGGTCCTTTTTAGGTTAGTCAAGTCATGACTAATCAACCTGAGCTGGATCACTCATACACCGCAGCTGGGGGATGGTCCAGCAATTCATTATTCTGCCTTCAGGCACAACCCAGGGATTACAACATCCTCTCCTACAGTGAATAACTCAGGTGCTAGGAGAAGCGCTGAAGGAGCCATAGAAACGACAGAGCTTCATTATAATAATGTTATATCTGTTTTATCAGCAAAACCACTTGGCACAGGGATTCACCAAGATATGATCCTGCATCAGTGTAGCTACAGCATTCTCAAGGTATGTTTGCTTCATATTGCATCAAATCAAATGGTAGGTTTTCTTTAAAGTAAAGGTTAGGCATATCCATTTTATTCTCCCGAAGGTTGGGGTTCCCAGAGGTCAGACACCTAGCAATAGGGTGAAATGAGTGCTGGGTTGCTCCTGTAAGAATAACAAAAACAGGTCTGCCCCAAAAGTTAGGGTACCGTATGTCACACGCACCAAAGCAGTATGGGCACCCCCGGGCAGGTTTTATCCCATCCATATAACCGGATACCGGATAAAAGCAAATGATAGACATCAGAACTTAAGCCTATGGGAGGATTATAGAGTAAATATTGTTTCAGATGACTTTTCAGAATAAGATGTCACGGGTTTGCATATGCAACATAACACTACACCTAACCATTACATGACTTGTATCCTCCACCAGTCTTAAGACTATGATGACTATATTACCAGCTGTCACTAACTAAGCTTTAGAGTAGGCCGATACTGTGTGCTGTTTGATAGATTGCACATTGGAGTAACGTACGATGCAGCTATCCTACTCATCTGTATCTCTCCTTTAGTAACAGCATCATGGAGTACATTATTAAGTAATAAGCATGGATGCTGTAAATCCAGTATGGTAGTCGTAACAGTGCTTCTTTGTGTCTTTGTGAGTCTCTCACCATGTAGCTGCTCCCTCATTCTAATCCCCCTCTCTTTTCGATTACAAGCTGTGGATAAAAGGCTTGTAATCGCTACCAGCATAGAGAAAAAGGACATCCAAGCATCTCCAACATTGTCTATAAGTAGAAAAGATGAGGGGGTACTACCCCTTTAAGAAACCCTGCAAACCCTGAATATCGTGAAGCAGTGAAAAAACTGTGGCGATCAAGCGTCTACACAAGTTCAGATAAGCTCCAATGGTAAGAAAAAATTGTGTTAAAATTTCATACCTTTTACTCCATTTCTTTAAAAAGCATCAGCAGGCATGCAGGGTGGGAGCAGGGGGGGGCATGGCTCCTGACACTTTTTGAAGAAATGGAATAAAAGGTGAGAAATTTTAATTGTGAGTGCCACGTTTTTTCTTCTTATCTATGTTGGAGATGCTGCAAGGATGAGGACTGTGGTGGCGCGTTATTCCTCATGTGCAGACACAACCTCTTATCCTGTAAAGTCATCAGAGAGAATATTTACTCTATAAGCATTCCATAGGCTCAAGTTCTAATGTCCATCATCTGTCTTTGTCTGGTTAAACGTTGGGCCATTGTTTTGCAATAATATGCATTACACTTACTTATCAAGATTTACACACTAAGCAACAGCTTCAAAGGTTATTGGTTAACCTGATCAGTGGTAGTCCACCTGCTGAAACCCCCACCATTCACGAGAACTGGGCTCCCATTGCATCTGAATGAAGCAGTCAAGCATGGGTCCTCCTGCTCCATTCACTAGAATGGGAGCACCAGAAAACATTGTGTAGTGTTTTACTAGGTCTGGCAGTCCCATTCACCATCCAAGAACTGTACTTGGCAATTTTGGACATCTCCCATAGGACAGAATAAAGTGGCAGGACACATGACCTGCTGCTTCATTCAATGGAATGGGAGCTGCAGTGTTGGAACACTCCGTTCTTGTGATCGGTGGGGGTCCCAACTGTACACCCCATTAATGTAAGCTGACAGCAAAACAAAAAACTGACCAGCTCTACATACCAAGAAAACAAATGAATACTAGGCTTCTACACAAAGTGTACAAACAGCAGCATAAGAGATGACAAATTTGTCCAATAATATGTTGACTGATGACTTTATTACGAGGAATGGTTACTCAAGCTCACCAAGCTCCTCTTATGACAGGACTCCCTTAACCTCCATCCCTAGTAGCAATGCATTAGTATGAGCTCAGCTACTACTCATCCCATATTATACAGACATCACAGGATATTGCTTTACAATTGTATACAAGTCAGTGTGGTCATAAGCTTACACTAGGTCAGGAGAATCTTAAGGAACCAGGTGACCAATATGTCACCATCTCATCAGGAGGTCAGTGTAGAGAGGGCAGAATGGTTATGATGATGTACTAATGGATATGAACATTAGTAATGTGAAGCCTTGGGAGAGATTTTAAAGGGAGTCTAGCAGCAGGTGTGATGATACAAAGCTGCAGGCAGTCTTAGAGATCTGTGTATCATACATTTATGTATGGTTTAAGTAGAAGCAGGACTGTAGCTGCGCTTGGCGCACTGGGGACCTCTCACTGCTGTGCTCTTAGCTTTTTAGAGTAAGCCCTTACCCTCTGCTCTGAGTAAAAGCTGCAACAGGCTTATGTTTGACTACTACAGCATAAGAAAGGCAATGTACAGTAGTTCAATCCATTAAGTTGAGAAAGAGCTGTGTGAGGACACTCCCCCTAAGAACTATGTCCAGCTATAATGCTGGTATATTAGTCAATTATATCCTACTGTCCTGCTGCTACTTTCTAGTATAATAAAACATATTTCCAGGACTGATACCCAACACTGTCTGCAACTTTGTATAGTCAAAACTGCAGAGATTCCCCTTTGATCTATCATAAAATCCTGCCCTGATCTAGTTGGCAGCAACTACCTGTTAAAATCTACATAGATATATGAGAAGTCATTAATAGGGTTGTCAAAAACTAAAGTTACAATTCATCAACATGCTGCAGATTAAAAATTTGCATATAATGTACATTTCCAAGCACAATTTTACCAATTTAAGATTTTCAAACATAATGCAAATTTTCTCACCACATATCCAGACAGTACAAGGTAACACAAAAAGAAAATTGAAGGCCGCCTGGGAGCTGTGAAGGCAGAGGGACATGACAATGACTGCATTCTGACAATATCACTCAGTATATGTCACCTGTTCAGGAGACCGTGATAAATCTCAGAATGTGATGTTGTGTCATACAAGTGAAGAGGGAAATGCCAACAGTGCAATGGACAATGTTTTGAGAACACAAAAGGAATTGGACCACAAACAATATTAGTCGCCTGGTGTATACGTGTCTCATGGGACACCCACGGATTATGAGAAGAAGGTCTCAAAGTGCCCTGTGCCAATGAGTGGTGTTCCACAAGTGTATCAACCACAGTTTACTTCTAAGAAAACAAATTCTCTCATATTTCTCTCAGTGAATGGAATGCTGATCACACCAAAAGGTGATGGGACATGTGTTTTTTTATATAAGGAGGGATCAGTCAGACCGCCATCAATCATACCAGTGAATAGGTAATATATTTGTGTGCCAACTTGCTGATCGGTTGGGAACCACCCCCACCCAGATCACTAGAACAAGGGTCAATTGTACCTCCAAATAAACAGAGCAGCTAGTCAGACATGAGCCTGCTGCTCGAAGCATCTCTATGGCACTAATGGAGATAGGCAAGATGAATACTCAGCAACTTTTATCAGTGTCATGGAAAGCCCATGTCTAACTGGCCGTTCTTTTCATTTTGGGTATAACAGACCACTTATTCTTGTTAGCCATGGAAGTCACCGATCAACAAACTAACCTATCCTAATGGAAGGGGACAACTTGTTGAGAATGGCCAACCCCTTTAAGGAAAGTTGACACAAATATAATATATTGCCTAGTCACTGGTATGATTGCTGGTGGTCTTTAAAGAACTCTCTTTTGCACGCATACATGCAGTCATGTCATAAGGATCAGTTTTCTGCCTCTGCATATAAACAACAATTTTCCTATAAAGAAGACAAAAAGAACTATACTTTGTACGATCTAGCTGCTCCTCTAGACCACAGATATTGTTTACAAAAAGGAAAATGCATTATTCTACAAGCAACAAACAAATAATAAACTGCTGCTATATTACTTATATAACGACACCAATTATACACAAATGCGGAATAACAGAAGGTATAATAGCCTAATAAGGAGTAATAAAATAGGAAGTGCCCTGCATTGCATAACAAGGAGTAGCAGATATACTAAGGCTTGCATCATAAAGTTATTAAAGAAATACATTGTATAACAACACGCTTTCTCAATATTGGAGGTGTAATAAGGATACTGCTTCTAGAACGCTAGTTAAGTAGTGGTCATGGGGAGATATTACATTAGACCACTAAGATTTAAGAAAAATCTGTAGCTTTTATTGTGAATTTTCATGCATTAAATACGGAAATGGATTTATAACACAGTGACAGAAAATATATAATTATACACCCAAACACACAACTAATGAGTAGAGAGGAGTGGCCTGGTGGTCAGGTTCGGCCATCTGCCCCGGACATATTGCCAGTGCAGTAAATTGACGCCCAGAGCAACTAGCCATAGCTAGTGTTGTCAATTTGTCGAATAGCCAGTTGCTAGGGATGTGAATTTTACCTATTGGCTGTTTGTCCACCAATGCGGCAATATGTCCAGGTTAAGCGGCCGAACCAAGCCATGGGGTCCGCTCCTCTCTACTATGCAATACACTATCTCCAATGACAACTGTAGACTCAGACCATAATACTTTTTAATGGCAGTAGTAATACAAGTAGAAGTATTTGAGTTGAGGCTTCACAGTTGTTAGGAAGCTACAAAACCATCATCGGTACACTGTACGCCGCTGTTCTTGTAGTTACACAATATTTAAAAAGCAGCAGATTTCAGGTCACTAATCTAGTATAGAAGGATGGAATGAGAGAGCATCTTCAATGACAGTACTACCTATAAGCAACCTGTGGGATCACATTTATGAAGCCAAAAACCCCATCACTCCCACACTGCGCTGCTTTCCTATAGCTCTGAGACTTGTAGTCACACAATATTTAGAAAGCAGCAGGTCACTGATCTATGAGAGGAAGGAAACTTAAGAAAATCCTTTCATGACTTTCCCTCCACATATGTAATGATGACCACAGGTATCTGTTATCAAGTACAAGCATAACCCTTCATATTACATTCACTCTTTGTGTGTGTGTGCATAACAATCTGGCAGATTAAAGCATCTCCATTACAAACCCGTGCAGTGTGGGATTATGAGGACTTTGGCCCACATTTTTGTAAACTTCTATAAAGCAATGCTCTGCGCTATGTGGCGTTCCAATTGTTTCTAACTGCAAGTACCAGCATAATAATCAGATGTAATTTACAGATTATATAGAAGCAGCGCCTTCATTCATTGGGCAATGCACAAATAATGGTTAAAGAAATGACCACTTACATTTAGAGAGTGAATTGTGCAACGATCACATCCACTGGAGGTCGTACAACCAGACACTTAGCTGAAGGTGTAAAGGGGCACACAGGAGAAGGGTCAGGTACCCTGGGGCCATGCAGGAGGAGAGGTGGGGTGACCCTAGTGCCCCCCATCATACAGCACAGGGAGGGGCACTAGACAATAACACACACAGGGGCCACATACTACACGCACAGCCGATACTTACACACACAGGGACACTCCCTCTGTCGGGCTCCCTGCCGTCAGTGTGGGCCTCTCCCCGGGGCTCTTTCTTCTCCGCTCCTTCCCTGGGCTTTTGTCCTCTCCAGTCACTTCCGGGGTGTCTAGAATCCTGTCACACGGCCGCAGTGCCGCTCCTTCCCTGTCACTCCCGGGTGTCTCTGGTAAAGGGTCACTCCGGGGGAAGGGGGGGTTCTCGCTTCTTCTTTCTCACGGGTCACTCCGGGCGGCTCCTCCCGTCTCTATGGTGCTCTCGGTCCCAGAGGAATCACTTCCGGCGCGCGAGGTGACGTCACTCACACGGCGACGTCCAAGGGAACTGGAGAGGGAGCGGAGATGGAACTCTATGGTAACTAGAGTGCTAGAGCGGTCGCTGGAGTGTTCCGCTAGCTTAGGGGGTTCCTCCGAGTGGCGGCATGGGGAATTACAGCGGAGGGTGGTTTCCTGTACAATGTGACACATAAGAGGACGTGTAGTGCGGCACATGGGGAGGACAGGGGACAAGTGCCCGGCAGCCCACACTCCCAGCTTTCCCAGTTACTTTCTCCAGTTATTTGTTATAAACAAAAATAAAATAATAATTATTTACAACTCCTTAACCCCTTATCTCCGCACCCTTGTTCTATGTTAATGCCCAGACCATTTTTTAGGGTTTTTTTCCCGTCAATGTCTTCTACATACTATAACTTTTTTTTTTATTCCTTTGTCGTTATAGTTGTTTGGGGTCTTGTTTTTTCGGGACAAAAAATTAGTTTTTAAAGCACAATTTTGGGTTTCATATTCCCTACTGGTGAACTGTTAGTAACCCTTTCTATGCTGTATATTTAAAAAAGAACGCTAATCTGCCGTGGGGTTTTTTTCTGACAAACATTTTCTGCCTTTATTGTCCAACCTAAATAACATAAAAACATTTTTCCGTGGGTCAATACGCATTCAGGGATACCATGAATATTTACAGGTTTTTACTTAAAACTCTTTCGCCTGCAGCCACCTTCCGGATACATAAGGAAGCGATCTCCTCCTGTATCCACCACGACAGGCAGGTCTTTCTTCATATATCGGCAAACAAGCCAGAGGAGGTTTAGAGCTCAGCATTTATAAGGGGACACTTATGAAGGATTTCTGGCGTACAACCCCTGAAATAATCATACCACCCTGCAACCACCACGCCAGGCATTGCAATTATTTTCCTCTTTACGCCATCTCAAAGCCATGAGGGTGTGAAGGGGCGTGTAAGGGGGGCGAGTGGGTTGGTTTTGGGTTAGATCCTTGACCCAGCAGAGGATTCTTTGGTACTCTGTCTGTTCGAAGCCCTTTGTATTCCCACTCTTCAAAGTTACATGGTCTTACACTATATGGTACAATAACTATTTAAGATCTGCCTGTAAGGATTTCTCCTTGACACTTGTTCTATATCTTGTTCTCTAGCATTGCTTATCTCTTGTTATGGTTATCAAGAATCTTCTGGAGACATCCTCAGTACTTTTTGTGGCTTTTGATATTATAAACAATACCGTTTATCTGTGTCCCTGAGAACTGAGCACAATTAACTTTTTGTAGAATGTATTACTGTAGTACATTTAAACTAAGCCTATAGCATCCAAGCACCGTATCTCCTTGTCACACCCACCAATGCTGATTTTTCTGTCTTTTTATATATGCAGCTGTGAAATAAACAGGAGAAGATCTTTAAATACACTAAGAGACTGACGTGTCTTGGTTTTGTGTTCAAGCCTCGGGGCAGCCATGAAATATTTAATTTGAAGTCACTGTACAACATGAAGGGCGGTAAGGCCTAGATAAAAATCTATAACAGGGACATTTAATCAAGGCTTGTGCACCAAGCCCTGCAATAATCGCAATTACTCGGGTAACACCAGTTTCCCTCTTCACACTGACTCCACACCAAGTAAGCGTGCAGAGGGCATGGCCGGAGGTGGAGCCTGCAAACATTCATCACTGAATATTTACAGGTTTTTACTTAAAACTCTTTCGCCTGCAGCCACCTTCCGGATACATAAGGAAGCGTTCGCCTCCTGTATCCACCACGACAGGCAGGTCTTTCTTCATATATCAGCAATCAAGCCAGCAGAGGTTTAGAGCTCAGCATTTATAAGGAGACACTTATGAGGGATTTCTGGCGTACAACCCCTGAAATAATCATACCACCCTGCATTACACCAGGCATTGCAATTATTTTCCTCTTTACGCCACCTCAAAGCCATGAGGGTGTGAAGGGGCGTGTAAGGGGGGCGAGTGGGTTGGTTTTGGAGCCTTGACCCACCAGAGGATTCTTTGGTACTCTGTCTATTCGAAGCCCTTTGTATTCCCACTCTTCAAAGTTACATGGTCTAACGCTATATGGTACAATAACTAGGAGCCAGAAATTTCACAAACTGACTGTGATGTGTGACCCAGAGTAGGATCCCTACTTATTGTTTTGGGTAACCCATGTGGTGTTAGGGAATAGGGCCTGATCAACCCTGTTTTCATATTTGCAGCAGCCAAGGACCTCTTGTGTTTATGCATAGTCCCCTGGCTAGATGTGCAAGGTAGGGTCCTACCACCACCTGATGGCCATTGTTGGTATTACATAATATTACACTATTTATACATTTGGTTACTACTAGAGATGAGCGAACATACTCGTCCGAGCTTGCTGCTTGTTCGAGCATTAGCATACTCGCAACTGCTCGGTGCTCGGACGAGTATTTCGCCCGCTCGAGAAAATATCATCTCGCGGCGTTAAGATTTTTGGCGGCCAGAAACAGAGCCAATCACAAGCCAGGAGACTCTGCACTCCACCCAGCATGACGTGGTACCCTTACACGTCGATAGCAGTGGTTGGCTGGCCAGATCAGGTGACCCTGGAATAGACTAGCCCCTGCCTGCGCTGCTCGGATCATTCTGTGTCTGGATGCCGCTAGGGAGAGAGCTGCTGCTGCAGGGAAAGCGTTAGGGTGTTATATTAGCTTACTGTTAGGCAGGAGTGAGTCTACAAGAACCCAACAGCCCTTGTTAGGGCTACAATAGCGTTATATTTTTTATTTTTTTATTTACTTGTGGCTGGGCTTGCTGGCACTAGTAGTGCAGCTAGTACCATATCGTGACGAATTTGCAGGGAGACTTGCGAACGTTCTATTTAGCTCTTAGTGACACACATATCCATCTCAAACACCTAAGTGGGACAATTTATTAGGGGTTTGATTGAATGTTGTGTGCTGTCAGTGTAGGTCAGAAACTAGCCATAGCAATCATCTTCTGTCGTCCATATAGCTGCCTCCATTCATCGTCCCCTTAGCAAACGAGCTGTGTCAGGCAGAATTTTGGGTTGTTTTCACGGCTTCCACATCAAACTTGTTAACTTTGTCGCCACCCTGCTGTGTTATCCACAAAATATACTGGCAAACTTTTATCATTTACCGATATTATTTCAGCGCTACTTGTGCATCTGTTTATGTTCTTATGTCCCCTCCCCCGCCATAACCAGGCCAATTACTTATAAGAACAGTACTACACTTGATCTTATACAAAAGGTTCTTAGAAGTGCTGTTTGTAGCCCCCGCCTGCTTTGAAAATTATAATTTTTTCAAAGTAAACGCTTCTGGCCCCCAGGCCCATTTTGGGTGAGGAGGAGCTGAGAGACAGGGGCTTGGACAGGCGAAAGCTCGCCTGGCAGCGGACCACCAGCTCCATCCCAAGATTAGGCAGCCTCAGAGGCATCCATGCATGCTGCCCCTGCTGTTTCCTGTCCATTTCGCCTCCACAATCCTCCACAGCGTCCACCAATGTCTCCATGCGCAACGTTCAACTGTTCAATGTCTCATTTCAACTCTCTATACCCCAGAAACCGGAGCGCGAGAGGAAATACAGCACATCATTTCAGCGCTTCTTGCTCACCTCCTTTGGTTCCTCTCTGCCACCCATTGGTTTGAAGCCTGAGTCCATTTAGGGTATGTCGCCATGCCACTCTCTTGCCCAGTGGCGTAACTAGGAGAGGCTGGGCCCCATAGCAGATTTCTGCATGGGGCCCCCCTTCCCCTTAAAAAAATATACATATGTAGGCTGCATTCACATAAACGTGTGCCCGCCCGGCTATAGCCTGACAGGCACAAGTCTGGCGCGCTGGAGAGGAGGAGAGGCGATAGCGGCTCACCCCTCCCCTCTCCATAGAGAATAGAGCCACATGGTCGTTCTTATGGGCATAGATAGAGCACGCACTCTCTCTGTTGCGGCCACAGCACGAAACAGTGAGTACTCGTTGTGCTCACTGTACCGAGCCGAGGCGCTATAGAAGCCTATGGGGGAAGTATATCCGGCAGCAAATTTGCAGTCAGATATACGACCCTCATATGAACACACTTTTGAAAAAGAAATGTATATGATTAATTGTATTGTCTCTTACTGATGAGGTCACATCCTGCGGGGGATATAAACCCGCCTTGTATCACTGTTTGGCATACTTGAAAATGGCTACATAGAGTTAGCTGAAACGTTGTATCTTTTCCACTGGTGAAATAAATACCACTATTCAATTGGAGTGCTGCTTCCCTGTCGTTGGATTTATTGTTCTTGTGAATGTACCCCTATACAGACATGTTTATACAATTACACAAATGTATACACTGATATATACACACCTTAATATACTTATATACACATAAAGTTCTACACTCGTATACTATATTCAGTATATAGAGCATATACATACATACTATAAGCACAGTGTATACAAAAACACAGTATACACATATATATATTCACGGACCACTTGGCAAAGCACTGCACACAGGGTCCGTGCATCCCCGGGCCCCTGAACCTCAAGGGCCCCGTAGCAGCTGCTACGGCTGCTACGGCGGTAGTTACGCCACTGCTCTTGCCTGCCGCTGCTGCCTCTGCATGCCGTCCCCTATAGTGTCAGGGTCAATTATTGGATGTTCTAGATGCTATCTAGCCTCAATCGGTCACTCTGTCATCGCCATGCTGTTGCCTATAATTTTGGCATAATGGTGCGATTAAGCAGCCTCAGAGGCATCCATGCATGCTGCCCCTGCTGTTTTCTGTCAATTTCCGTGGTGTTTCCATTATTTTCTGAGGTTTCTAGGTGTTTGGCCAAGCTTCCCTGTGCAGAGCCTTGGTCCCCTTGAAAAATGCTCGAGTCTCCCATTGACTTCAATGGGGCTCGTTATTCGAATCGAGCACTCGTGCATCGGAAAAAGTTCGACTCGAGTAACGAGCACCCGAGCATTTTAGTGCCCGCTCATCTCTAGTTACTACATAAGGCTACATTCACACAACTGTTGGGGGACGTATATACGGCAATGGGCGCACGGAGCGGTACGGTGAAGCACACGTGTGGCATTGTACCGCTCCGTACCTGGGGAAAAGATAGGACATGTCCTATCTTTCCCTGTATTACAGCGCTTTGCTCCATATAACTCTATGGTAAGGGGCCCACCCCTTCCTCCTCTCCCGTGCGCTTATGTGTGCCTGCCATGCCACAACCCGGTGGGCATAGGTTAGTGGGAATGTAGCAATAATGTATTCCTGTCACATAATAGCTAGATGGCTTTTTTATTAGCTGACCCATGTAGAAAGGAGAAATCAGAGTTTATAAATAAAAGGAGTTCTCTGTGGGTCTGGTATGTTATGAAAAGTTGGCAGTTCAGAGGTGTAGAAGAAGCAGATTGCTAGATTCTGAGAGACAGACTGCAGATTATCACTGCAGAGCTGCAACCATTCAACCAAGCTGAAAATTTGAGGAGAAAGAGCTTCAAGACCAAGGAAGTTTTCTAGGCCTCAGCTATAGCCTGCTGACAGCCAGCCCTACCTCCAGCCTTTCCTGATACTATATGCTGCACTACCTACTGTATTGCTGCTGTTTTGGAATAAAGAACTGAGAGCAAAGCGTGTGCAAAGGGGATAGATATGTCTCCTACTGCACTGCCAAAAACCCGAAGAGCAGAAGAAGAGCTACTTGGAAAAAGAGCATGCCGGGAGTGAGCGTCGGAGGGTGAGTACCAAGCAGGCACGCATGGACATTTTAATAGTGAGGGGGCAATGCTGCAGCTGGACATTTCATTAGTGAGGGGGCAATGCTGCTGCGGGACATTTCATTAGTGAGGGGGCATGACTGGACATTTCATTACTTGTACTTACACAGATTTAGGCCCCTTTTACACTGGCTGGGGGGCTAGTTTGCAGACGGATATATGTTCCCATAAACAGCTATGGTGCCCAGCCCATATTCCTTACCCTGGAAGCTAAGGAAGCTATAGAAGTAGCCTCTGCAATTAATTTACATATTACTAAAATAATAACTTCAGATAGTAGATTCTTCATTGTAGGTTCCCTTTAAAGAGTTTTGATTCAAAGTATTCAATTTTAAAAATTCATAAAAATTGAACATGTGTAGATTTCACAGATACCTCATAGTAATGTCTTCACCTAAGTAAATCATTATAATATCAGTAGAACTGAAATAACCAAAAATCTTCTTTTAGCTAGAAATTTTAAGGGTCACAGGCTGTTAATATGTAGCCACATTAGGCCAAGAGGATCAAATGTTCATCATTTCGCTAAATTTAGGTTAAAAAACAATCACTCAATATATGAGAGCAATTGTGTTCTCAGGTTGTTATGGGTAGTAAAGGGTTAATACCATCACCATTGGTTAACATTATTACTTATCAAAATTTAGCAACATATAAAGTCAATATTTATCTTATGTGTGAGGTATAAGCAGCTCCTTAGTGCAGCCTCCTCCAAATTCCCCCTGCAGCCTTCTGGCTAATAATGTGGGGGTGGGGACACACCTCGGTGGACGGCCCATCGCCTTGGCGCAAAGAAACTGCGCAAAAGGCTTGAGAAAGCGCGTTTAAACGCGCAAAACGGCCTGTCGCCTTGGCGAGGCAGCTCCTCACTCTGTCCTGTAATCTCTGCAACAATAAAGAAGTTTTTTTGAACCATATTCCGGTGAGTGCCACGTTTCATCCCTCTTCTGTACTACATTGATCTTGCCTGTCTGGATGCGTATCCCAGACTAAAAAAGTTCCCTAACCCTGCAATTGTCTATGCATTGAGCAGGCAGGGGAAGGAGGGGAGTGATGTGGAGAAGTGGAGACACAGGCACACACAGGCTGCAGCTGCCCTTTCCCCCAGGGCTTACCACATGCTGCAGGCAGGTAGATAGGTAATGTAAACTAGTATAAAGTAAATGATTCAGAATGCAGACAATCATCATAGAGTAGGCTATGGGAACCTGTCACCAGCTAAAAATCACAATCCTGGTGAGAGGTTCTCTTTAAAGGCTGCTGCCAAACTGGGGTTAGATGATGAACACTTGGGCAATGATTATGAATACAACCTGAGTGCAGTGAATAAGAGCCATTTCTTACTCTTTTTTTTGGCAAAACTGAAGTGACTCCACACAGATCTTCCATGCTGGTATTATTGTAGTAACCAGCAGAGGGGGTGCTTTGAAAGGAAGACATGGTAATGGAGGACTGGCAGGAGAGTAGACAAATTGTCAAGCGTGTAAGCCAATATATGTCTGAAAGTTATGTTTCTATGGACAGGGAAACAGCTACGACTGTCAGGACCTTTACATCAGCAAAATGCAGATTCTTATTAAATCAAGCTTCTAGATTTAAGATTCCTAAATGTAAGCGATTTAGCTTTGAATTACTGTAGGTAGTGCAAAACAAACCACAAGAAATGGGGATAGGCATATTATAATTCTGTATTTGTCCTGTGGTGGTCCTGCAGGGCAATCAAACCCTGTCTGGATGTCTATATGCTGCTAAGACTAAGGCTAGATGCACACAAACAGCTTATTTTCAGCCATAAAAATTGATGTTTTCTTCCGTATTTTCATGGCTGGTTATCTGGCATCTGTTTTTCATCGATCCTCAAAAACTGTAGTGTATAAGAGATCCATTTAAAATGGTTCTGACTAGGAAATAATCTACTTTTTATCGGATCGGTCATTTGGTCTGTTATAATAATGGCTGCAGACACTGACCCCTGACAGGTATTACATTTACTGCAGTCTTGTACCGTCCATTTTTCACTGATTTGTGCAACAAGCCCAAAAGTCCTACACTTGGGCCTCTGTGTCATTTGTGCCTTAGTGATAGCATATCAGATAAGTAGTAACAAATCTAAATTTCAAGGTAAAATCCCATTCTAGTGACCCCCACCAATCACCAAGTTAGGCCCTATCCGGTGGATAGGGCCTAACTTGCTTTGTGGGAAACCCCCTTTAAGGGTGATGTCACATGTGGCATTTTAAATGCGTTTTTGCCCCGTTGCAGAAAACACATCAGTTTTTCACCAGTTTGAATTCAGATAATTGGTCAAACCTGTCAAAAACGGAGGCGTTTTTTGACGGACTGCTTAAAACAGGCCAAAAACGCTTTCTAAACGCCATGTGTGACATCACCCTAAGGCTACAATCACACTTCATTTGCAGTATTCATTGACCATATGCAATGGGAAAGCTCTCCGATTATATGTCAGACTCTGATTCTGGTCAGTGTAGGTTGTATTTGCTGTGAGCAATATTGCAGGGATGATTAGTAAAAAAGTTACACTTCAATGTATACTTTTTATTTTTAGAAAAGGGAAACAATTAGCAATGGAGGCCGCTGTACATCTGTCAGGAGTATACATGGAAAGATCCTCCAAACATATATTCTGATGGATACTTCAGAATCCTCCTGCTCATTAGATGTTTATTGGAGATACCAAGGCATCTTGGAGCAAGACTAACCCACCATTTAATTTATAGGCAGTCCCCAGGTTATGCACAAGATCGGTTCTGTAGGTTTGTTCTTAAGTTGAATTTGTATGTAAGTCTGAACTGGATATTTAATAATTGTAACTCCAGACAAAAATATTTTGGTCTTAATTGCAGACACTTCTGATAACTGTTACAGCAGATTCTTGTAGCCTAGGGCTAAGGTACAGTGAATTACCAATAAACAGAGGGTCGTTTGTAACTAGGGGTCGCCTCTAAGTTGGGTGCTCTTAAGTAGGGGACTGCCTAAGCTTCACTTCTTGGCTTGACTGAGGGTCAGAGGTTGTATAAGACTGCCAAGAACCCTCGGTTGTATTAAAATTGTGCGCTCCCCCCGCCCCCATAAGTCTTATTCTTGGGAAAAGAAGTATCTGTGTACAGCTCAAGGAAGGTCCTGGAAGGACCTTTGTATATGGGGACCAAGGCTTCGCCGGTCTGATGCCCAACCACCCATATTATAATCTGCTACTGCAGAAACTGCATACGTATAGAAGAGACATCTGTCTACAATAAGCAGGCATTGCTAGATGGCCATAGACGTGAGATACTTGTCTGCAGACCATTGACAGATCCAACGCAAAGTTCAGTCTGCCCAGTAGATGAATAGTGCCATCCAGTTTGGTGTACATGTCTGCTCCGTCACTAGATGTGTTTATGTGCTGCCTGTAATTGCTGCTGCTTTGAAGTCATGAAGACAAGGTCACATTTTTTAGTTCCTGTATCTGAAAGTATGTGGTGCTTAGAGTTCCTGTGTGACATGAAAGAGCTGGGGTGGGTGTGATCTGTCTGCTGGCCTGTTTTTGGATCCTCTGTACCCTCAGCAGGAACCTGCTGATAGACACTGCTAGGATAATGTGTTTCCTGGTGGAAGTGTGAAAATTGTTAGCTCCTTGTGTGGGGAAGAGACCCAGAGGCTGAGCCCCTTAAGTAGAAAGCCCCTTTTATCTCATGCTAATGAGTCTGACAATGCTGTCTGCATCTACAAGACTCAGCTCAGCAGTCCAGACTACCGTGCCATCACAGATCACACTGTCTGGGACTTTCAGGGAGCTTTGAACTTTCTAACCTTGAGTTTGTTCATAGATATATATATATATAAGAATGTGCCTCTAGAAGTATTTATATATTTGTATCGTTATAACAGGGGATGAATAGAAGTTGTATTGTATTATTGTTGTTTATATATACACAATACAATTTTATTCATCCCCTGTTATAACGATACAAATATATAAATACTTCTAGAGGCGCATTCTTACATGTTGCTAGATCCTTGGTTGCATACAAACATAGTTAAAGGATATTACAGAACATATATATACTTCATTAAATTCGATTTTGTTATAGAAGTAAAATCTTTAACTAACCAGAAACTTATGTTTTTATACACAAAAATATTTCCAAACCACATGGATCATGCACTGTGTTTTGTTGTGTATATATATATAATGTATCACGGTAAATTTTAGAATGAGAGGAAAAAAAAACATCACTGCTGCACAAATAAGGATATGTACACAGCAGATTATCAGAAGCCTTTTATACGTAAAATGATAGACTCCAACAGAGCCTAAAAGTTCCCATTGACAATAATGGAGTTTGTTGGGCATCACAAGGAGGCTCATTGCTAAGTATAACCCTTGCACAGAGTCATTATTGGTCAATTGTATAAAAACCACATTAATCGCCTGTTTCATGCCACTTTTATATGAGTGTATCACAAACAGGTTTTCGATCCCCATGCCATTCCTTGATTCTCCTTCATAATATGGGTTCAAACCAGCAATATGTTTGTATAAAGCTGAAGTAAAGCTGCCTTCATTTAGTATGTGTGCCAAGCTTTAGAGTTAGAATGTGTTTTTAGGGAAAACTAGAACTGTATTCTAATATAAAAGGACACTCCAGTCAGAGCTAATTCCTTGAATAATACATTGTAACGGGCCTAAGGGGAGGAGCATAACTAATTAATAATCTTTATTTAATCATTTTTATTTATATAGCGCCATCAAATTCCATAGCGCTTATACAAATCATAGGGGACATATACATATAAAATATTACTTTACAGAGTACAAACAGTCATATGGAGCAATAGGAGTGAGGGCCCTGGTCACAAGAGCTTACAGTCTATGAGGATGAGGGGGTGACACAAGAGCTTACAGACTATGAGGATGAGGGGGTGACACAAGAGCTTACAGTCTATGAGGATGAAGGGGTGACACAAGAGCTTACAGTCTATGAGGATGAGGGGGTGACACAAGAGCTTACAGTCTATGAGGATGAGAGGTGACACAAGAGCTTACAGTCTATGAAACTCATTTTCATTGTATATTTAGAACCTTGATTCAGGCCCTAAACCTAGAACCTTCAGGCCCTGCACAAGATTTCATTCAATGAAACAACTTTGACTGGAGTTTTCTTTATGTGTCAGATGGTGTGTAGTTAACGTAATTGTTGAAAAACTCTGACACAACTTATCTAAGGTGAAAGAACAGAATTAGGATGCATTCAGATACTTTAGTAAGATCGTCCAAGTTTTATCTTTACTTTTAATCTTTAGAAATGTTAAACAATTTATAAAAGTCCATTACATGGCAACTAAAAACTTTAACAAAAGACAGTGCATACAAGAAAGCATCATAGGAAAGATGAACACCATTCCTCCAGACATAAGAGCACGGCTCTGCTTGTCGAGAACTCGCTCCACAGGAATCCTTTTATCACATATGATTTTCCATTTTATTATATCTGTGTAATCTGTTTTCCATGGACTCAATTAGTCTCTATGGGCCCGACTGCTTGTGACTTGGGGATCACAAGACTTGCTGAGTTTTTTTTTTATCTTTTACATGGAGCAAGTGTCCTTACAGAAAAACCAACACGTGAATGGCTCCATTGAGTAAAATCTGCCACTGTTCAGCCCCATTGTTGTCCTGTTCACAATCGGACAGCACTTGGATGAGAACAACACCCATGTGAATGAAGCCTTTAGATGAAATTCAAGCGGTTTGATTCATGTTATGAGAGTCTTGTATTTAGATGTCAGGAGGTGGCTGAAAAGCTCCATAAACAGCTGCTTTGATGGAAGTTATCATCCCCGACACCCCCTAAACATGCACTTAGCTCAACCAAGTGCACACAGTCAGGAGGGGGAGGGGAAGGACACAAATCTCAGACGCCTCTTGTTTCGCTGATATCAAGCAAAGCAATGGGATCAGAAGAAATCCAAGTTGTCACATCCTTGTTTTGCCCAATAAGACTCTTAGAAGGACCTCTTAGATTTTTTTTGCTCACACATATATTTTTTTTTTGGGGGGGGGAGGGAGTACTGCACTAAGCAACTTTTTTTGTGGATTTTAATAAAATGTGGTTATATAAAGTTTTATCAATTAAATCTCAGACTCTGTTTACAGGAGCCATGTGACATCAATGAAGGGACAATACTTTTTCTCATATTAAACACATGGGCCCGTTTTCACCAACCCCAATTTGCCCATTGTACTAAATAGTCCATGAAAAAATATATTTTAGAATCAGTAGCCTGTCTCATACAAAGTGGCTTAGCTATTAGCCATTACGGATCAGCAGGCAGAAGGACACTATCTGCTAATATGTCCTCCATTATCTCAGCTCACTGCTAGGGGTTTCCTTGTGTAACTGCAAAACAAGGGATTTAGATGTGACCATGGTGTCACAAGCTCAACCACAAAAAAACTGTCACAGTAAAGATATTTGAGGATCCATGTGTTACCTTAAAGGATGACATAAGTGTCACAAGTAAAATAAAGAAAACAAAATTTAGGAGAAAATGTGGTTTTTCATGACAAATGGAATCTGTCATGAAAGGTGGTAATTCATGACTAGAGATGAAGCGGACTGGATGGTCGGGTACGGCCGTCTGACCTGGACATATTGCCAGATTGCCAGGAGTCCCTGGTCAATCATAACCATGGCTAGTTGCTAGGGGCGTCAATTCTCCGGATTGGCTGTTCGACGACCACCAATCTGGCAATATGTCCCGGTCTCGCAGTGGAACCCAAATGCCGGATCCAACCATTGGCTCCATTCATCTCAATTCATGACTAATGTGTGGATTCCATAGAGCGGACTCCTTGAAACTTCAGCAACCTCAGGGGAAGGTGTGTCATGAAAGTTTTTCACCTCTAAGCTGGTCAGATATATAACTGGATATGATATAAAATTAAGAAAGTTTTATTGACTGATGAATCCTTTTTTTTCCAGAATTAAATCCCCCGAAGTGTAATTTCCCCACTAGTGAAAATATATTCTTACTACAGCATAGACCTAATTTATGATTTCACATGGAGGCATTAGACTGTGATCCCGGCATAAAAGCTGAGCTCTGATTGGTTGCCACAAGCACCTAGAATGTTTACAGGAGCCATGTGACATCAATGAAGGGACAATACTTTTTCTCATATTAAACAAATGGGCCCGTTTTCACCAACCCCAATTTGCCCATTGTACTAAATAGTCCATGAAAAAATATATTTTAGAATCAGTAGCCTGTCTCATGCAAAGTAGCTCAGCTATTAGCCATAACGGATCAGCAGGCAGAAGGACACTATCTGCTAATATGTCCTCCATTATCTCAGCTCACTGCTAGGGGTTTCCTTGTGTAACTGCAAAACAAGGGATTTAGATGTGACCATGGTGTCACAAGCTCAACCACAAAAAAACTGTCACAGTAAAGATATTTGAGGATCCATGTGTTACCTTAAAGGATGACATAAGTGTCACAAGTAAAATAAAGAAAACAAAATTTAGGAGAAAATGTGGTTTTTCATGACAAATGGAATCTGTCATGAAAGATGGTAATTCATGACTACAGATGAAGCGGACTGGATGGTCGGGTACGGCCGTCTGACCTGGACATATTGCCAGATTGCCAGGAGTCCCTGGTCAATCATAGCCATGGCTAGTTGCTAGGGGCGTCAATTCTCCGGATTGGCTGTTCGACGACCACCAATCTGGCAATATGTCCCGGTCTCGCAGTGGAACCCAAATGCCGGATCCAACCATTGGCTCCATTCATCTCAATTCATGACTAATGTGTGGATTCCATAGAGCGGACTCCTTGAAACTTCAGCAACCTCAGGGGAAGGTGTGTTATGAAAGTTTTTCACCTCAAAGCTGGTCAGATATATAACTGGATATGATATAAAATTAAGAAAGTTTTATTGACTGATGAATCCTTTTTTTTCCAGAATTAAATCCCCCGAAGTGTAATTTCCCCACTAGTGAAAATATATTCTTACTACAGCATAGACCTAATTTATGATTTCACATGGAGGCATTAGACCCCGGCATAAAAGCTGAGCTCTGATTGGTTGCCACAAGCACCTAGAACAGTTCTGCTCTCAGACACTTCTGATAAATCTCCACCTTATTTCTATTGAATTCCTATCGTACAAGAAAGGAAATAGACAATCCCCAAAAAGTACTTTATCCAATTTATTTGCGCATAAAGGAAATCCACCATCAAAATCCACCATGAGAAGACATGGACACTTACTCATAGATCCAGGCACTGTGACTGTGATAATCTTCTTATATTTGTTATCCATGGCCTCCTTTCCTCTAAGATCAACTTAAAATTATGCTACTGAGTTTGGGGTCTCTAGGGGCATTACCAGGGCCACTCTGTGTTGTAGCTTCACAGGCTGTTACACTGTGTGCTGAAAGTTCTGCTGCCGCTGTGAGATTACATCAGTGTAACAGTCCATGAAGCTAAAGCATGTTAAGTGCCTTGATCTATGAGTAAGTGTCCGGGGTTTATCATGCTTCATTTTGATGGTAGATGTCCTTTAACCTCTTCAAGACCAAGTCTCTTTTTTGCATTTACGTTTTTCAATCCTGTCCTTTCACTAGCCATAACTTTTTAAATTTTTTCTTTTACAAAGCTATATGTTGATTTTTTATATGCAAGACAAATTTAAATTTCTAGTGGCACTATTGAATACTCTGCATGTACTTGGAAAAATTGCAAAGGTGGTGGAATTGGTAAAAGAACACAGTTATATAGTTTAGTTTTGTCATAAATAAAATTTCAAAAACTTTGCATTAATTAAAAAAATGCCTTGCATTGCCACTTACTTCAGTGCAAGGATCTGTGTAAGGTGTTGTTTGTGGGATGGGATGACGGAGATGCTGTTTTCGTTGATACCATTTTGAAAACTGTATGACCTCTAGATCACTTTTTATTAAAATTTTTATTGCAGCCAAAATGTTGAAAACGTGGCGATTCGGACGTTTAGGCACTTACTGGGTTCATTGCTGATAATAATTGTTTTTATATTTTAATAGATCGGCCACTTTGGGACATGGTAATACCTAATATGTTTATGATTTTACTTTTTTATTTTTATATGTGTTCTAGGGAAATGGGGGTTATTTAAATTTTTCTTTTTCTATTGTTTCAGCCCTCTAGGGTACTTTAACCCTGGGGGAAGGGGGGGGGGGTCTGATCAATTATACAATATACCGCAATACAACTTTATTGTTGTATTTAGTGGATCACTGTTTTTATATTATAGTCTGTCTCAGACAGACTGTAATAAAGAGTTACTAGCGACAGCTAGGGATGTGACAGAGGGTGGCGACGGCCATTTAAAGATGGCAGTGCCCTGCAGCATGCCTGTTAGGCGCCGCGATCGGTGCCAGCACTGACCGTGGCAGCTCCCATCAGGTGTCACTTGTGTAATACAGCCGCTTTTGGAGAGCCCCGTCTGTGAGACCTCTCCATACTCCCCATCACAATCGCCCGAAGTATATTTACAATCGGTGAGCTTGAAGAGATTAAAGACAAATTTCCAGGGTCACTGGGGAACTTACCAAGAGCAACATCTCAATTAAAGCATGTCCTACTTACTCCCTATATGTATGTGGAAACTATTGGACAATGAATGGAACCGCGGCGTGCAAGTTTGACCGGCTGCTCCATTAATTTAGGATACAACAGCCCCCCATTCTCATGATCCACTGTTGGCACCATCAGGATGAAAAAGTTGGTCTCTATCCTTGAGAATAACTTACTGTGACCGCAATACACTTTATCTGTTGACCACCACATTGTACATATATGCAACATTGCCACTAACATCTGTAAAGCCAAGGTAGGAAGAACAACAATAGATAAGATGTTTTGCTATAAGACTGTATTTGTACTGTAAAACTGATGCAAAGTTACTTTACAGGTTATTTATATGCACAAAAATCCTATTAAAAAATACATGTAACTATAGGTAAATGATGCGTAGAAAATGTCTGGACTGCTCTAAAAATAGGCTTTTGCACATTCCCAATAGAACATTTGGCATGAGGGGCAGATAGCTGGAGATATACCACCCAGCACATGGCAGGTATGATCTCCAGCTGTTTCCTCTGGGAATCCCAGCTTCCTGCTGAAAGGACATTTTACTGCTTCCACTATGGACACTCATTCTGGGCTTTTGATGTGAACTTCACAATTACCACAGAACAGGTCTTTATTTGCACATCAAAGGGAACCAAGAGTCACCTTAACTACGGGCCTCCAGCCTCATGCTCCAGTCTGAGGAGCCCGGGCTGATATTGCAGTTTATTGCAGGAAATAGCCTAAATGGTGAAACACATTGGACATCATATCCATTGTATATTGTATCATTTTACAATATATACAGCTATGTGCGTGCCTACATGTGGTCCATATTGGAGCTGCGTGGTTTTATGGTGAAGAAAATTCTTCACAATTATTTTAGTGATAGACAATGAGACAAGTCAGTATAAAGGAATGTGTAGATTTATAGAAGGTCAACCACAAAAATGGAGAAATACTGCTAAGAGCGATATTATATAGAATACACAATAGACGGATGTTCATCTGAAAACCATAAATGAAGCAATTTTGCTCTAATTTCAAGTATTTTCTCATGGGAAAATTGTTGTAAACTGTCACATGATACAGTTACACTTCCATAACTAGCTGTTATATTAGCAGAGCTTCACTACATATTGGAGAATTTCCTTCCTACACATCTATTATCTATATGACACCCTTTATAGTCCATCACACTTTTTGGCAGATTTACCATGAAGCAGGATCTTTCTCCAGTTTTTTTGGATGTCTCTTTATATGTCTTTTGAACATGAGACTTATCATAGTGGCTGAGGCAGCTTGATAAATGTGGCACATGAGATGTTACTCTCTATGGTGGACATGCAACTTTTTAGATTAAAAGATGCAGAAAAGTTGTAAATTAGATGCAACTAGTTCCTAAGTTTTTGACAGACTGGAGTGGATTTACAACCTTGGAGTAAGTTGTCTGCAGTGAAAAGGCGCAAATTGGCAGATGTGACAATTGTGATACATTTTAAAGACAAAAACTGACATTTACTGCAATGATACATCCCCCAATAGACTTCTATTGATGGCCATGGTCCGCAATAGGGCATTTGCTACATTTTTCTCAGTGGCCCCTGTTCCTCAGGGGCCCAAAATGGAAATGAGAATAATCAGATAGGGGGTCATTTATGAAGCTTGTGTGACAGTTTTCTGATGAAGAAACCCTGATATAGGCGCAATTCCCAGCATACAGCCAGGAATTGCGGCTATTCCCCCCTTATGTCACCTCCAGGGCAAGTGGGCATGGAGGGGTATGAAGGGGGGCACGGCCGGTGGATCAGTGGGCCACGTGAAAGCTGTTGCTTGGCGCATTTACCAGGAGGCCGGAGCCTCTGATAAATCCGTTTAGTGTAGGGGGCACCACCGTACACTGACGCACTTAGAAAGAAAAAACACTTAAGTGTGAATGAGCCTTTAGCCATACAAAAAACTGTACATCATTGAGTCATCTGGTCTAGCAGAATCTGCAATCGTGGTGTGCGATGGCGCCTTAAACATAGATGTGAAAAGATTATTTAGTTTCTTTATCTATTGTGAGTGAGATGACCCCCTATTGTAACGGTGGATACCACTGACCCACATAATGTAGGCCCCACTGTAAAAGCCCCTGCATTGATTGGAGGAAAATGACAAGCACATTGGGGGTCAGTATCAATGTGGCGCAGGGTCCGCCAGTGCAAAGTCAGACAACATCAGTGTTGTGCTGTGTCAGATTTATCAATGTGATGTTAAATTCTGGCGTAATTTAAAACTGTTGTGTTCTACTTTACACCTTCCCTGAGTTGGTCTACATATCATAATTTTTATGGTACATGGATATTTTCCACCTGACCACACCCCATTTTCCAAAGACCACTTTTAAAAGACCACAACCCCTTAGTCAAGACGAAAAGTGTTGAAAACAGGTCTAAAAGCCTTCATAAATGTAGTGCAAAGCAGGTTTTGGTTCCAATTACCCCAGAAAACTGGAAAAAATTGCTTCATTATTCAAAAAATGGCCCTATTGGTTGAATAATTTAAGAAATATGTCTATGAAAAATGTCTCTTATAGCTTTTTTTTTTTTTTTAGTCATTAACATCTTGGGCAGATTTATCAATAAGCAGGATATTAATGTGGCACATGAGATGACGCTGAAGTAGACTTGCAAATTTGGTGCAACTAGTCCCTAAATCCTGGAGTGGGTTTTCTCATAGTCAGATTTAGAGGCTACAGGGTGAGTGTCACTTTGGAGCCGATATCGCACAGCCGCTGGCCTGTATTTTGCGCAGAACTCTGGCTGCACGGAAGATGTCTGGGTAGGAGGATCAAAGCCCTAAAAAAAAGGGTATATCCTCACGTACAATAGAGGCACTTACCACCCAATCCACTTTAATAGGTAGATCCGTGGTGGTAGGTTTCCTTTAACAGCCATATCTTCGGTTCTATAGTACCTAGATGTATGCTTTGGTGACGTATTGAAGACAAGAATCTTATCTTTCATATTGTAAAGGATGGTGGTTCTCCAATTGACAGTAGTGAAGATAAATATAGTTAAAATGCAGGAATTGGAATTTTACCTGCAGCTTGTATTTCCAACTATGTTTGTAACTCTCTGTATCTCCGGTTCTGTAGATTACAGAACCACATGCCTGATCTGAAATATAAGATTCTCATCTCTAATATGACAAAGCATGTCTGTAGATGCTATAGAGCTGAAGATAGACATGTCCTGCACTGTGGTTGCCAGCCTATGGGGGACGTATATACGGTTGTGTGAATTCGCCCTAAAACTGTAGCAAGCAAATAAATATTTAAAAAGAAAAAAATCAGATCCCATAATGCTCTGCCCGGTGGATCAGATCCCCTGTGAAGCAGTTCCCTTCAATGTGCATATCATTTCCTGGTATAGAACCTACAAAATAGAAATAAAATACAAAAAATCTGTACACAAAACAGAAATAATGGACAAGTGCTTCAATAATTGCTATGAGCTCAGGTATGTACCTGTGCTGGAGGTATCTAGGTGTGGCAACATGGGGTGAAAGCTCAGAGATGACTAAAAGTCGTCACCTGTGGATGTAACCTTTAAAAGGACTCTTCCTTTTAAAGGTTACATCCACAGGTGACGACTTTTAGTCATCGAAATTTGGCAGTGAGTGTATTTAAAAGTTGCCTCTTTCCAGTTTAAACCTCTGCTGCTTACAACCTTTAACATGACTGACCCCTAATTTATAGGTTTTATCCCAGAACATTCATGTCGATTAGAAAGATCTCCTCCACCATATTTACACATAGAATTGGTGCAGAAAATTAGCTGCCGATTACAGTAGCTACACCAGATTTATTATAGTTAGGAGAGTCTAAAGTGAGGCTCCTCCTGCAGCCTCTCAACTTAACTCATCTCAGGCAAATCTAACTATTCTCTGTTTATTCCTAAGGCTGCATTCACACAAACTCTTTTTTTGTCCTTGATTCAATGGATAGCAAACAGGCAAATACATTTCTCTGATCTCATACACACGGCTGTTATTTCCACAGTAAGCCAACTGTATAATCCCCAGTCTTTTCTATTGTAATTGTGAGCAAGAAGGAGCGGAAGCAGGGACTCCTTGCATCACATATCAAAAAAATTTAAAGGAACTCTATCCCCAGCAGAACACAAGATACCACAAGATCTGTGGTCACTGGTCGGCCACCCTAGGTTTGAAACAGCCCTAAAGTGAAAATCCATGTGCACCTACCTTACAGTCACCTGATTTCAATCCATTGAACTACATACATACAGGCAGTGCGAATTGGATCTTTATCTGCAGCTCACATTTTCAACTGTATTTAACTTCCATCTTTAACTCTCTGTCTTTAACTCTCAACTTAAGATCACAGAACGGAAGATAGGGGCATCGGAAGTGAAACTGCAGCCTCTAAACTTGACTCATCTCAGGTAACATCTGACTCTTCTCTGCTCATTTTCACATGTTATATAGGTAAATAGGCAAATTTCACATGGGAATTCTATACTTCATATTCTACCGATGATAGTGTCTCTGCAGACATATGACAAATTTGATGCAGAAGTTTCTGTGACTAGAATGAACCAGTTCCTGCAGTTTATATTCCAATGTGGATGACAGTTTTAGTTTGACTACAAAAAATCTGAAGTATAAACTGAACCTATCCCAATGATGCAAGGACTGTGCCAGGTGATTCAAGATACAGACAGTCCCCAGGTTACACGATAGGTTTGAATTGTAGATCCAGACCAAAAAAAAAATAAAAAATTTCCCAGTGACAATTGGAGTTTCAAATTTTTTTTTGCTGTAATTGGACCAAGGATTATCAATAAAGCTTCATTACAGACATTTTACAGCTGATCATTACAGTCTGGGACTATAATAACATCCAGAGAGCTTCACCAGAGGTCACAGTGGGCAGAGGAGTCCGTCTTTAAGTAGGGGTCATCTGTAAGTCGGGTGTCTTTAAGTAGGGGACCCCCTGTACATAACAGGAGATTAATATATTTACATCATTATATACACTTTCAACAAGACTCTAAACAATAAAAAAAGGTGTTTAATAGTAGAATGTTACAATAGTGACGCACATGTCTGAATCAGTAATGTTCTTTCACACTATGTCATAGGATACGAAATAATAAAAAAGGAAAGATTTTCCATCAAAAGATCATTAATTTATTCACGACAAATTAATGCACAGTAGCACTACTCAAACACACTAGTACTTTTAGTATAAAAAGAAGACAATAAAATTGTGGGGTGAGAAGTTAAAAGAAAATAACAATAAGTGCTTGCCAGATGGATGCACACAAGGGAGACCATGGATTTGTGGTTTGGTTCAAGTGCATCACATAGATTCAGGCACCTGCTCCCTAAAGCATTAAAAGTCATCTATATACACAAAACAGAAGAAATAACTAAACAATAAAATCATCCTAATATACACATACTCCTGCAAAGAAAAAAAAAAAGTGTTTCCTATAGCACCCTTCAAAATCGGTATCCAAACAATCCTCTAGTCTCCTTCACTGAAGGTAGAACCTCAAGTTTCCTAAACACTAGACATCCCTCCTAGGGATTAGAGTTAAATGCACTACCACTATGCCTACGCAGCAAGAGCACTACCTACATTACCCCTACCTAGATTTTCTTAACAATCTGACCCAACCATATCCCACTCTAAAAGCTGGTCGGGTGCCAGGAACAATTCTTAGACAAGTAGCCTGAACACCTAGCGGAGGATGGATGGTCTTCTCCAGCAGTGATCCAAGGGATAGGATCGGCACACAATGTTGCTGCGCAGTATAATGAATAGTATCTGTACAGGGACAATGAACATGTTGCACTGTATAACAATTGTATGACATACACCAAGCTGGTTTACAAAGTCGTGTTCTGCATCATTAATCCTGTTCTGTGATCTTGAAATCTCAGCCCGAAAACGGGCTTTGTCCAGGACGAAACGTTTGGGTCAATCACAGGCATTCATGGCGCTGGAACTCTGCAGTTCAACACTGTGTCTCTTTGTATTACAACAGATAAAAGTTAAAGAGAGGAACTCCAAAAATATAGATGCAGTATGTACTGGCTCTGGTCTTCGGGGACTTCTATCAATGACCCAGATGTTCTGGTCAGGACAGGTCCCTTTGCGTTTCAATGTTATGGAGCATGTCACCATGGTCTCCACATGGAAGGGGTCGGAGGCTGAATCTCCGGGGTCCTCTCACTGTCCTGCACAGTTTCCATTCCACTTTTACCATTCTCAGCTTCATCCACATCAGAGCAGCTGTCATCAGAGGAGGATCCTAGCAAGCTAAGAGCACATGAAGGATCAGAATTTGGGGAATCCAGAAGCACATCCAAAACAAGATCCTGAAGACTTCCCTCGCTCAATGGCATGGACTCCAGTAGGTGGTTAAGCAAGTCAGCAGCCAAGCCAGAATCAATGCCCGGACAGCTGGACACAAAGGTGTGCACTTCATGCATGCACTGGATGTAACCCGCTGCAAATCGTTCACTGGCCTCGCGTTGTAGCCGGTCCGTTTCTGTAGAAAACAAAAAGTTAAAATTAAAATTTAGCTGAGCATAAGACAGCAGCAGCAGATCAAGTTTACAAAAAACGGTAATTGTCAAAGACCATCATCTTCTCAACTTTATTATATGCGAATATTTTTGGCGTATTATAGATACCCACCCGCTGTTCTTGTCTGAAGGATCCGCTGAACGCGCTTCACAGTAAGTTCAAGAACTTCTGCATTCTCCATCTTTGATTGAAACTATTGAGAGAAGATATGACATGAGTCAGTGAAGCCGCCAGATCTCTCCCACCTCAGCACAAGGACGCCTAGATTTGGTAGTTGGCAATTTAATGTTAGTCTGAATTTAACGTAAAGCCATGCGACAACCGTTCAATGGTTAATATCACACACAACTACACACCTCATTGTCGGCGAGGATGCCTCGAAGCTCCTGCAGACTTTCATTAATCCTGGCTCTCCTTCTCTTCTCCACAAGAGGTTTTCTTGTCTGCAGAGAAAATACAAGTAGGACGTGAATTGATGCCAGGATCACAAGTTCTATTAGGACATTTGAAATTGTCATTGCTCTGAATCTCAAAATAAGTCATCCTAAATCCTGCCACCAACGTTCTAGTACAAGTCATCCCAACAAATATTACATTATATTGTAAGCTCTTGCACCACACTCCTATTGGTTCACATGCCATGTTATTGTTCTGTGATGTCTTATTTTGTCTGTGTATGTACAGTACTCTATGATCTGTACAGCGCTGCAGAATATGATGGTGCTATATAATGATTTAATTAATTTATATACGGGCGGTCCCTTACTAAAGAATACCCGACTTACAGACAGCCCCTAGTTACAAACAGACCTCTGGATGTTGGTAATTTACTGTACTTTAGCCTTAGGCTACAATAAACAGCTGTAATAGTTATCACAGGTGTCTGTAATGAATCTTTATTGTTAATCCTGGTTCTTATGACAACCCAACATTTTTAAAATCCAATTGTCACAGAGACCAAAAAAAAAAAAAATTGTCTGGAGTTACAATCATAAACTATACAGTTCCGACTTACATACAAATTCAACTTAAGAACAATCCTACAGAACCGATCTTGTACATAACCCGGGGACTACCTGTAATTTTTTACTATGCCAGATACAATAAACTATTCTAATAATCTCTAATATTCTATATAGGCAACCTAACTGTCCAAAGACCGATACAGACATCTGGAATAGGAGTATAAAAATTTAAAAAATCATCAAGCATTGGCTTATGATAAAGCGATATCTCATTGTATAAAAGAACAGTATGGAAAGTGCTACCTCTTAACCAGAAAACCAGAGTAGAAGGCCCAGGTTGGCGCCCTAGGTGATTACCTACCCTCACCTACCCCTCGTCCTGGCCCTGACTACAACATTACAGAATACTCCTCTTGGGTCCAGGCATAACGTACAGTTCTGTGTGGAACCTTCGTCCATAAGCCACTACTCACAGCTCTATACAGCTCCCTAGTTTTAAATGCCTAAATAGGAGGTTTCTATTTATGCCAAAGCAAGTAGCGGAGGTTATTTCCTTCCTCACTCATTTGAGTAATTTAATCACGAAGGACTTAACTTTTGATGGTAAATCAGCAAGTACAATAGTTGTGGCATAATAGCCCATAGCTAGCCAGCGGTTTAAAGGGCGATAGCAACTATTAGACTCAAATTGCTAGACCTTTAATGCTACCAGCATCCTTTAGACATAGAACACAACGTACACATGCAGAACACTACCCTAACAGGACCCGCAACATTATCCAGCTTGTATTCACCCAAAATAAACAAATAACCATAGAGAACAATGTATGACGCAATACAGGCCAAATACTGACAGAGCATTGGACACTATTGCAGCAATTAGAATCAGAAAAGCAAATACAATCTGACATGAAAGCAGAAGTATAATAAATAGAAAAGACACAATAGTAACAGGAAGATAACAGCACATCTATACAGTATACAATTACACAGGGATTTCTGCTTTAGTCTATATAGGAATAGCCACAATCTCTGCCTCCCTCTCTGTGCGCACACACACATATATATTTTTTTTTATATAGGCAGTCCCCGACTTATAGACTAGTTACATACTGACCCCTCTGCCCACTGTGACCTCTGGTGATGGTCTCTGGATTACTTTAGTTCCAGGCCGCTATAATCAGATGTATATAATTTATAATCCTTGTTCCCTTGACATCACAAAACTTTGAAAATCCAATTGTCTCAAATGTGACAAATAGAAAAATTGTCTGGAGTTACAATGATACAGTTCCAACTTACACACAAATTCAACTTAAGAACAAACCTAAAGAACCTATCTTGTACATAACCTGGGGACTGCATGTATGCTATAAATACAGACTCTATGCATTAGACTATACAGTAAAAGTCACAATGTATGTAGAGGGATAGTAACACTGTATATAATACATACAATATATATGTATACATACACACACATACAACCTAAGCCTTGGTTGATACAGGAATAGCCGCAAAGTATACACTATTTATACTGGCTGTACAGGAATAGCCACAATGTATATACAAGATCTATGAATTAGTCTATACAGGAATAGTAACAGAGTATATTTGTGTGTTTATAATGTATACAATATATATACTGTTACTATTCCTCTACAGACTAATGCATAGATTGTATACACTATAAAAACACAATTTATGCATTAGTCTGTACAGAAATAGTCACAATTTATATAATGTATAATAGCCGCAAATTATACACTATATACAGGATCCATGCATTAGTCTATACAGGAATAGTAAGTGTATATTTGTCTATTTATAGTGTATACAATATATACAGTTATTATTCCTCTACAGACTAATGCATAGAGCCTGTATAAATAGTGTATACATTAAATACATTGTAACTATTTCTGTACAGACTAATGCATTGATTGTGTTTTATAGTGTATACAATCTATGCATTAGTCTGTACAGAAAGTCACACCGTATATAATGTATACACAAGATCTACACTGATACAGAAATAGTCACAATGTATATATGTATACAGGTTCTATGCATTAGTCTTTACATGAATAGTCATCATGTATATACTGTATACAGGTTCTATTCTGCAATCTGTACATGAATAGTCACAATGTATTCACTATATAAAGGATATGGATAGTCACAGTGTACATACTGTATACATGATCTATGCAATAGCCTGTACATGACTAGTCACTGTGTACATACTGTATACACTATAAATGCAGGATGTATATACTATACAGTATATATACATGATCTATGCAATAGCCTGTACATGGATAGTCACAGTCACAGTGTACATACTGTATACACTATAAATACAGGATGCATTAGACTGTACATGCATAGTAACACTGTATATACTATACACATGATCTATGCGCGGTCTGTAGAGGAAGAGTAACAATATACATATAATGTATCCCCAGTAGCAGCTCCTCCCCGCGGGGCCTAGTGCAGCAGTGTGTGCAGAGGGTCTCTCACCTGCCTGTCCCCCCGGTCCATGGTCACTGTGCGGTAGATGAGCCGTGTGTGTGAGTGTGTACAGGCCTCTCGCTCACACCTGCCTCTCCCCCCGGTCCATGTGACTATATACAACGTTCTATGCCTCTCTTTGTGACGTCACAATGCGGCTGCTCGCCCTCGCCATATACTCTGCCTTATTTGCATGTGAATGAGAGGCCGCAGCTGACGTCACGTGGTACACGGCCCAATCGCCGAGCTCGCTATTGTCCCAAGCGGCAGCTGCTGTGTAGCGCAGGAGAATGTAGTAGGGACAGCCCGGATATTATTTTGGTTGTCGTTGCCGCCCGCATTTGCTGTGTGTAAATCTTGGCTGTGTATAATAAGCTATTTATTACACAGTGATGTGTATTATGTGTCCTTGTGGACATGCCCTATAGCCACCTATAGGATGAAAACTATATATTAAGGCTCATTCCGATGCAAAAACACTTCCCGTTTTCATGTCCTCGTCTATATGGCTTCTGGCTGACAGAATTTCTTTGGCCAAAAATCCTGCTTCCCCAGCACCTATTCATCTCTATGGAAGTTCTTGGTCCACAGGCAAGAAATGGCGCATGCTGCAATTTTCTTCTAATGATCCGTGACAAAAAACGGACATAGAAAAAAATGAGTCACATTTACATCGGCAAAATTCACGACTAGCAAATGGATGTGGAAATTGCTTGTCTGAATAAGTGCTAAAAGAAATGATCCTGTAAAATGCCTCTAATATACCTAGTATATAGAACAGATGAGGGTGAATATGATGCAGAATGTAGATATGGTGTCAATAATACATTTTCATATAGCAGCCTTCATATTCTGCAGTGCTGTATATACAGTTGCATATACAGTTTTATACGTATCACCTAGCCTGATTACTGACCACTGGGAACCCCACTATTCATGATAACAGGGCTCCCGTTATATGTATAGGTACACACTGCTGCTCCATTCATCTATATGGGACTGATGAGTATTGTTGAGCTCTTCTATACTCATTTATATGCATGTTCAATATGATTCAATCCATTCAGACACCCCCCCCCCCTCCCATAAGTTTTATAAACCCCCCTCCCCATACATACACCTTTAGAAACACTTCTCCACCATAAACTCCACAGATTCAAATATTAAGCCATTGACCACAGAAGAATGTGGCGATACTCAGTCTCCTCGCTGATGTGGTCTGAGGTTCCCTTCAGGGGCGGATAAAGACTGCCATGGGCCCTGGGCTGTATGAATATTATAGCCCCTACAAATCTGGAATCACTTCCTACATATGATACTATAATAAAGCTTCTTGGGGAATGGAGGATGCGTCCCTTCTACCTGCTTTCAATCTGTGGTTTCAGATCTTTGGAGGGCCTTCAATGGTCCTGAAATGGCTCTTGTGTACAGGAACAGAGGTGCAAGAATTCCATGAATGAAGGTCCTTCTCAGTATAAAATTTGGTGGATGGTTTGGGTGGCCATAGGCCCAAGGCTACTGCCAGAAACACCTATGTAGTACTCATCCCCTCTTTGATGCTGAATGGTGTTCCAGCTACATGAATCCTACTCCTACTTGATTCTGAAACAGTCAGGTCTATGAAGAGCACCAGCCCCAAAGCATAGTTTTCAGTTTCTTCTTCAATATCTTTCACGTTAGAGTCCTCCATAGTCAGAACCAACTGGGAAAAAGTAGGGGTGAGGCTTTAAAGCTATTTTTGCCCAATTGCCCCCTAGGGCAGGGGCAGAACAGAGCAAATAAGAAAGAATTGAGGATTTTACAGAATGGATACAATGCTGGGGACGAGACTCTGTGTATCGCAGTGATATGTCATACAAGGAGTCCCTGCTACCCTTGGAAGACAAGCTCTGACGGTAATCATGATAACAGCGGGGAAGAAGGGATTCCTTGTATGATATATCACTATGATGCATGAAGTCCTCTGCTCTGCACTGTTTTTGGCTCATGAAATCTGACCAGCGTGCGGTTTGTTTTTTACGGACTGACCACAGTCATGTGTTAGCGGCATTAATAGGGTTAGAAGCATAATCTCCAATGATAGGGAGGGCAGATTTAAATGAACTTTATATACAAATAACATCAGGTCAATGTGACCCCTACAGTCACAATTGTTGTAATGATTTTAATACTTATTTTCATTAAACCCCCTATCATCTAAAGTTGAACATAACCACTGCATACTACTGTGCATACATGCAGTCTGGATACTTCAATTACTTATTTTAATTGTTCAGTGCATCCAGGTTATAAATAGAAAATCCTTTACAATTTTTACCTTCTCCTCCACAAGGTGTCAATTACCCTTAATGTGTCAATGACCTGCTTCTTTTGATGTGTCCAGTGACTATAGCATTTATTACCATAGTAACTTTACTGAAGTTCAAAGCTGCAGGGGGCAGCCATTGTTACGACCTGCAGGCCTAGGCTGAGGTTTTGTGCCATTTGCACATTGCTGCTGAGCATTTGATATATATATGTCTTTGGAGGACAGGGGTTGAGAAATGTGGCAGCTATTACTTTATTTATCTGATTTATTGTACTTTATTATACTGACCTGGAATTTATGGAGAATTGACTACCCACAAGGGAGGAAATATTATCAACTACTGTATGACCATCTGAATAAAAACATATTGGTGCACTTTTACTTACCTGGTCCGAGGATTTCACAGAAAGTGCATTGTCCGACGATAATGCACGCTGGCGCGATTCACTAGATTGTGCGCCCGATATCCTGCCGCTTCCCTGCTCAGGTCCGACAGAGTTCACCATCTTCTACCCGTTGTACAGGCGGTCCCCTACTTAAGAACACCTGACTTACATACGACCCCTGGTTACAAACGGACCTCTGGATGTTGCCAATTTACTGTACTTTAGCTTTAGGCAACAATAATCAGCTATAACAGTTATCACAGGTGTCTGCAATGAAGCTTTAGTGTTTGTCCTGGTTCTAATGACAATCTAACATTTTTAAAATCCAATTGTCACAGAGACCAAAAAAAATTTGGCTGGGGTTACAATGATAAAGTATATAGTTCCGACTTACATACAAATTCAACTTAAGAACAAACCTACAGTCCCTATCTTGTATGTAACCCGGGGACTGCCTGTATATAAGTGCATTGTCTTGCGACACAACTTGAAAGTTAAATCATACGCTCAGTCCGAATCTATCGGATCATCCCGCCCCCCGATTTCTGTCACATGAAAAAACGATTGCGTGTGACATAATCTCAACTAAGACACCTGTTACATACCTGTCAAAGCTGCGCAAATCCCGAAAATGGGGCAAAGACCAACGAAAGTGCACAGCACGAACCTTAGCAAATAAGCCTCTTTATTTTGGTATTCTATCTTAGATGTTAAAAGGGTTGTATTCAAATTCATACAACTTGATAACTTGAACCAGCTTCAACATACAACCATTTTTATGTTTCCATGTGTACAAGATAGGGGATAACAAGCTGATTAGTGAGGGTCTGACAGTTGGGCCCTCCATTGATTATAAGGATGGAGCCTTCAGCAATCCTCAGGACAGGGGTCTCCATGATTGCATGATCGGTGGAGGTCCCAGTAGTTTGACTCTCACAGCTTCTGCAAATAGGGGATTACTTACTAATTCTGTTCAACCCCTTTAAGGATAGGGGATAACTTATTGGTGGCCATTGTCAGTGGTGTAACAAGACACCAGTTGGCTCTGATACGAAATTTTCATCTGGACCCCATATTCCTTAATCCATTCTACTGGTCCCATTCCTCATATTTTACCTCAGAATACACAGATATAAAATACATACGCGACACAGACATTTTCACACATATACTATATATGCCTTACACAAATATATAAACACTACACCAAATATATATACTCTACACACATACACCATATATACAAAACACATACAAATACACAGAAGGCCCACATACATATATAGGAAAACCCAAATATAGGTGCACATAAACATATATAGCTACACACCTATATACAGTATCTACATACCTGTACAAATATCAAAGCAATGAGTATACCCCAGATAAATATATACCAGCTGGGAATATACTGCACATTACTGTATAGCGCCAAAAAATATACTGCACGCCAGAGTTGTCATAAGGAAGATATGGACATCACTTACTGTATAACTCAGTTCTGGCCTTGTCCGTCCTGGTGGACTCAGTTACAGATTACACTATATAGGCAGCGAAGCCATCATCTGGATACACGAGGAGGCTGGAGCAGGGCTTATATCATATGCCAGCGCACAATGCACTGGTGTATGATAAATTTCCCCCATTGACTCTTCTTGTCACTGATGTAGTGATGATGGGTCAGGGTCGTACTCTGTCTTTTGCGGTGTTAAGCAGGAGCTGGAGGAGCAACTTATGTATCGGCGTGGTGAGAATATCATGATAGTTACTTTTTCTTAGTTACCTCTTGCATATACACAACTGGGTCGACTCTTCTTCTTACTCCACCAGCAAATGGGGACTAAAATATACAGGAACATAGAGGTTTACTTTTCTCCATAAAAAAAATGCCATACTTCATCTAAGGCTACAACAGATCTGTCATCTGTTTTTGCATTAGCAAAAAAAATAGAAAATTTAAGCCTGGCAATTGATGTCACTAGCTAATCCCAAACTCTTGAAAGGTCACATGATTTGAAAAAATGGACCAAATGGGGATGACACCTGTGTGCCATCTGTATGGGAAGCCCTGATCCACAAACCTGGGTAGGGATAGGAGCTGCTCTACAGACTCCTTGCAACACGTGTTCATGTTCGTGGGTCCATTGAAATTGATGTGTCAGTGTCCAATCTTGTACTGGTTCATGTGGCAGATTTGCCCATGGATTTTCTCTATGTGGGACCACCAAAGCAATCCCACTCTTGAAATAAAGAAGGAACATGCTCTGTAGTCTGGGCATAATCTGAGTAGATCTCGTTCTTCACTTGGATATTCCCTTGGTAAATGATGCTCTTAGAGTCTAGTATTAAAGGTATATGTAATTTTAGGGCTCAGTCATTGTGGAAGAGGAAATTTTTGTCATTTTTTACTGTTCCGTATTCAGTTTCCATTTGTTATAAATATAAATAAAAGTTGATGAATAAGATCTTTTCTTAATGTGCTATCGATGTATTTTCTTTCCGTATACATTTCGTTTCGTACCACCCATGACGTGATTATCATTTCCATGACATCCTCTTCCCTTCCTCATCATTTGTGCTCAGTCCGGGAACCAGAAGAATGAAGCCTTGGTCTTTGTGCCTGTAACTTGATGCTGATGGCAGTTGGCAGCTGCAGCTCCCACAATAAAGGGCAGTCTGTGTCCCAGGGCTGTGACAGGTGTTCAGGCTACTGCCTCGCTCTGGGGGGATTATACTGACTTAATATATGAGACCCCCCGACTACACATATTCTTTATAGGGAAATCTTATTGAAATTGCCTGAATTATGTATCGTGTTCAATGGGCGACCTCTTGTAAAAAGAGGGGTGAGGGTAATAATTCAGCGCGGAGTAGGATTAGCGCGTTTACATGAATCAATACGTGTGCATAAATCAATATACAAATGGTCCAGAATCTACAAACTGTCTGTCAAATAACGTTTTAATAGTCCTCATTCTTATACGGCATCTGTCACCAGACAGATTAGGGCTAGAGGCATAGCTATAGGGAGAGACGCAGAACTAGGATCCCACTTCTGGAAGGGTCCAGTGATCCCATGCTATGTAGGAATCACTATGGGGGAATTTATACAGACGAATGTTTCTACCCTATTATCCAATTAGTCAATTGTGTGAAATTTAATAACAGGTGCATGTCCAATTATATGCCTGATTAGTAAATTTGGTGCTTATTTGCCTTTTTTAAACAGAAATTAAAAATATGCCTGTATTTGGGACAGTTTTTGGTATAAGAAATGCTAAATCTGTCAGTCTGTCAATTTTCAGGAGAATCTTGTGAAAAGGAGCAAATTATAGTATTTGACTTTTCTTACACCCAAAAAGTGACACATCGGGGGGTCATTTACAAAGGACCCGAGTCGCTTTTTTTCGCCAGGTTTCCCAAATTTTTCCGATTTGCCGCGAATTGCCCCGGGTTTTTGGCGCACGCGATCGGATGCATGTGACAGAAATCGGGGGACGTGGCCTTCAGAAAACCCGACGGATTCGGAAAAATTGCGGTATTTAAAAACAAAAGTGTCGCTTGACACGTGCTTACCTGCACCAACAAATAGAAGGTGAACTCGGGTGAACTCGAGCGGACCTCGGTGCAGCAGCGACACGTAGTGGATATCAGCGCACTGACCTTAGTGAATCCAGGCTGGACACGAATCAGCGTCAGAGAACCCGCCGCTGGATCGCGACTGGACCGGGTAAGTAAATCTGCCTCATTGGGGCTCATTTACTAAGGGTCCGCGGACTGCGATTCAGCCGGGTTTCCTGAATATTTCTATATTGCGATGATTTGTCCCGGTTTTTGGCGCACGCAATCAGATTGTGGTGCATCGGCGCCGGCTTTCATGCCACAGAAATCAGGGGGTGTGCCATCGGACAACCCGACGGATTTGGACAAACCGCAGAATTTAAAAACAGAATTGGGTCGCAAGATCAATCACTTACACCAGGAAGAAGAAGGTGAGCTCCGGCAGATCTCAGCGCGGAAGCAACACATGCAGGAAATTGGGCGCACGACCTTAATCGCGGCAGACCCGTCGTGTGGACAGCGCAAGGAGCGGGTAAGTAAATCTGCCCCATTGCCGCTATGACATTTTAAAAGTGTATTTATGTAAGTCAATTACCTGAGTGTTTCCTTATCAGGTCGTTGGAGCCAAATTAGATTTTTGGGTACCTGGTATTGGGGAGTTAAAAAAAAACACAATATTTCTCTATAAAAGTATAAATTAATATACTGTACATGGTATTGCTCGAACCTTATATATATATATACCGTATATACTCGTGTATAAGCCGAGTTTTTCAGCACAAAAATGTGCTGAAAACGTCCCCTGCGGCTTATACACGAGTCAATATACTTAAAATATACGAGTAAAAATACTTAAAAAAAAATAACTTATATCACCCCCTCCGGTGGCTCGATGTGCAGCGCTGCTCCCCCGATGTCGGCGCCGCTTGTCTTCAGGCGTCCGCCCGCTTGTCTTCAGCTTCGCGCCGTCTTCTTCTCCTTCTGTTGCTGGGCGCCACATGTCTTCCCTCCGGGCGGCGCCTAGTGTGACGCGCCGCTGAGGCGCCCACAGCTGTATACCACTGGGGGCAGCTGTATACACGCTGGGGCTGTGTCTTAACTACTGGGTGGGCTGTGCTGTATAATGCTGGGGACAGGCTGTATAACCACTGGGGGCAGGGCTGTATCCCACTGGGGCAGCTGTATACCACTGGCCACGCTGTAACCTGGAAGGCACTGTATACCCACTGGAGGCATGCTTATAACCACTGGGGGCAAGGCTGTATACACTGGGGGGACAAGCTGTATACCACTGTGTACAAGCTGTATACTACTGGGACAAGCTGTATACAAACTGGGGACAGCTGTATAACTACTGGGGGCAGACTGTATCCTACTGGGGTGCAGGCTGTTACTACTGGGGGCAGGCTGTATACTAGGGGCAAGCTGTATACTACTGGGGCAGGGGCTTGGCGGTTATACTTAGGGGGCTGGTTGCTATATACTGAGGGGGTCGGTGACCATGCATTTCCCACCCTTGGCTTATACGGTCGATTCAATAGTTTTTCCCAGTTTTTGGTGGTAAAATTAGGGGTCTCGGCTTATACTCGGGTCGGCTTATACTCGAGTATATACGGTACTCACAAATGCATTATGAGGATAAATTTTATATATTTTGACTACATCATTCTATGGAAACACAGAACAGGGTTAGGTACCATGATTGGAACCACTTTTTAAAGGACAAATTCTATTAGAATATCTGATGGTAGATTAAGCAAATTTACTTTTCCGTATCGTTGTCTAGCATGTGTAACTGTTTTTAATAACTTCAGGAACATCAGAATCCAAATGAAAAAGACCTTAGAAAAATATGCTAACTAGTCTAACTAAATATGTCCTCACTTTCTGAAGTTGTCTTCTTTGTTTGTCCAATGGTCTGTAGTTATGAGCAGAAATCTTAATTTATTTGTACATTACCATACATCTAAAAACTATAAAAGCGAATAAAAGAATTTTTGAACAACGTGTTTCGCACTTGGAACAAGTGTTTCATCTGGTTCCTTCATCTTGGACCCCTCAACATTTTCTAATATCTGATATACCCTCTAAATAATTTATAATATAGGACCCACTGAATAAATATAAACTTTACTCTCTGAATTAATATGAATAGAATGTATAGTACAGTATTACATAAAGCACCTCCTTGAACATAGTGTACAGCAGCCCCCCAAATTCATATAAACAGCATCCTTGTAAATTATATACAAATATATACATACGCACGCCTAATTAATATTATTTTCAAAATTAACTGGGGGAACACGACCTTAACCCCTTAAGGACGCAGCCTTTTTTCATTCATTTTTTGTTTACCACCTTCAAAAATGTCTAACTTTTTTGTATATAGAGCTGTACGAAGGTTTATTTCTACGTAAAAATTAGCATTTCGCAGTGACAGTATTTATTATTCTATGCTTTGTACTGGGATGCAAGAAAAAAATTCCAAATGGGGGGAAATTGGTGACAAAACGCATTTCCACCATTTTCTTGTGGCCTCTGTTTTTACAACTTTCACAGTGTACTCCAAATAACACCTCTACTTTATTCTTTGGTTCGGTACGGTCACGGTGATACCAAATTTATACAGGTTTTATTGTGTTTTAATACATTGTAAAAATTGTAAGCTTTCTTGACCCTGGCGTTGCCTCCATGTGCATGGAGGAAGAGGATGAGAATGTTTCCCTGCGCCTTGCAATAATAATAAACCCTTTATTTATATAGCACACACAGATTATGCCACGTTGCACTGAGCTTGCCAAATCAGTCCCTGTCCTCATGGGGCTCACAATCTAATCAACCTACCAGTATGTTTTGGAGTGTGGGAGGAAACCAAACATGGAGAAAAGATACAAGCTCTTTGCGGATGTTGAACTGGATGGGACTTAAACCCAAGGCCCCCCGTGTAGCTAGGCTGTAGTGCTAACCCCTTAACCTCCATGGCAATGGCACTGCATTATCGGCAGTAGGGCAAGGCAGATTGTGTCTGCGCCTGGTTCGCCCCTCTCTTGATGATGCCCAGCATCGCTTTGAAGATGCCCCCATGGAAATGATTGCACTCAGCGCTTCTATGCTTGGCATTGCCTGCTACTCTGTGCTCGTACTCAACATTGGCGGGACCAGACTTGGCACCAGCTACCTGCTCCCCCCCAGCAGAATTCATGGCCAACTAAACAGCTAGGTGACCCCGCACACACATGTGGAGGCCCACGTAGCGCCGGGCCGACCTGGGCCCCTCCCCCCACACCTGGTATGTCCCATGCTCCCCTAGATGTAGGCTGACCACTTGATCACTATCAATCTAATCCACAGGGCTCCAGCACTGGAAAGCTTACATCACTTGAAGCTCCTGTCTGCTGGGAGCGCCAATACTGGGTGATATGAGGATCATGATGCTGCACAGTGACCCTGAGGACTGTACTCAGATGGACAGGTGCACGTAACCATGAGCATTAGAGCGCCAGCACCTAGCAACACAAAATGCATGCATCAGGCGCCGATATAAGATCACCCATCACCAATGGCCGGCTCCAGCACTACCAACCTAGAATGAATGTCTATAACATGTAATATTTGTGTATGTTGTATGTGCAAATCAATTATAATACAATCACATCATAGTGGTGCATAGTAATCCTTTTTTATTTTTAAAGGTTCAAATAGCAGATTATTAGTGATGTTTCGGCAGCCATGGATCACACCTAGGCAAGAGATGTGGAGCATCAACTCACAGTTTCTTTATTACACAACTCGAACACTACAATGGCAACAGACGAAGATAACAGTCCAATCTGTCCAGATCCAATGTACTGTAGCTACAGTCATGGCCAAAAGTTTTGACAATGATACAAATGTTAATTTTTACAAAGTCTACCGCATCAGGTTTTATAATGGCAATTTGCATACACTCCAGAATGTTATAAATAGTTATCAGCTTAACAGAAATTAATTGCAAAGTCAATTAACTTTTTCTCCCAAAAAATATTTTTTAACTTCATTGCAGGCCTGCCTTAAAAGGAGCAGCTAACATCGTTTCAGTGATTGCTCCAGTAACACAGGTGTTGGTGTTGATGGGACAGGGCTGAAGATCAATCTGTCATGATTAAGTAAGAATCCTACAACTGGACACTTTAAAAGGAGGCTGGTGCTTGGCATCATTGTTTCTCTTCTGTTAACCATGGTTATCTCTAAAGATCTCTAAATATCTCTAAAGATGCAGTCATCATTGCACTGCACAAAACTGGCCTAACAGGGAAGAGTATCGCAGTTCGAAAGATTGCACCTCAGTCACCAATCTATCGCATCATCAAGGAATTCAAGGAGAGAGGTTCCTGGAGCCAAAAATGCTCCAGGGCGCCCAAGAAGGACCAGCAAGTGCCAGGATTGTCTCTTAAAAGTGTTTCAGCTTCGGGATCGGACTACCAGCAGTGCAGAGATTGCTCAGGAATGGCAGCAGGCAGGTGTGAGGCATCTGCACGCACTGTGAGACTGCGGAGACTCTTGGAGGAAGGCCTGGTGTCAAGGAGGGCAGCAAAGAAGCCACTTCTCTCCAGAAAAAACATCAGGGACAGACTGATATTCTGCAAAAGGTAAAGGGAGTGGACTGCTGAGGACTGGGGTAAAGTCATTTTCTCTGATGAATCCTCTTTCTGATTGTTTGGAACATCTGGAAAACAGCTTGTTCGGAGTGAGCGATACCACCAGTCTAGTCTCATGCCAACTGTAACGCATCCTGCAACCATTCATGTGTGGGGCGGCTTCTCAGCCAAGGGAATCGGCTCTCTCTCTCTTGCCTAAAAACACATCCATGAATAAAGAATGGAACCAGAATGTCCTCCAAGAGCTACTTCTCCCAACAGTCCAAGAGCAGTTTGGTGATAAACAATGCCTTTTCCAGCATGATGGAGCACCTTGCCATAAAGCAAAGGTGAAACTAAATGGCTCAGGAACAAAACAAGAGATTTTGGGTCCAGGCCTGGAAACTCCCAGATCTTAATCCATTGAGAACTTGTGGTCAATCATCGAGAGGATGGGTGGAAAAAACACAACTAAAAAATTGTGACAAAATGCAAGCATTATGTGCAAGAATGGACGGCTATCAGTCAGGATTTGGTCCGAGTTGATTTGAGAGCTGCCAGGGAGAATTGCAGAGGTCCTGAAGAAGAAGGGTCAACACTACAATACTGACTTGCTGCAGTAACTCATTCTGTCAATAAAAGCTTTTGTTACTCATAATATGATTGCACTTGTATTTCTGTATGCAGGGGCGGACTGGGAATTTAAAGTGGCCCTGGAAAAAACTGTTAAAGTGGCCCCATTCTGTGGTGGGTCAAACAAGTAGCGTGGCCATGTGAATGTGGGTGAGTTACAAACTGTTTATAGATGGTCTAAATAAACATGTACAGCACAGAGAAAGAAAGAATTCATTCTACCTTCCTTATACAGGAATAAAGCTTTCTTTTTTTTAAGAAACACAACTACACGAACCTGTTCCGATTAAAACAACTACTTTCCATGTAACTACTATAATACTGCCCCCTAAGTACAAGAATATAACTACTATAATTGCGCCCCCCTATTTACGAATATCACCACTATAATACGCCCCCTATGTTACAGGATATAACTACTAAACACTGGCCCCCTATGTACAAGAATATAACTACTATAATACTGGCCCCTATGTACAGGAATGATAAACTACTATAATACTGCCCCTAGTACAGGAACTAACTACTATATACTGCCGCCCTAGTGTACAAGAATAAACTACTATAGATACTCTGCCCCCTATGTACAGACTACTATATACAATTACTCTATATTACTGTCCCCTATGTACACAATAAACTACTATAATACTGCCCCCAGTACAAGAATATAACTACTAAAGTACTTGCCCCTATGTACAAGATATAACTACTATAGATACTGCCCCCTATGCCAAGAATAACTACTATAATACTGTCCAATGTACAGACTAGTAACTACTATAATACTGTCCCCTATGTACAAGATATACTACTATATATCTGCCCCCTAGTACAGGAATATGCTAACTATAATACTGCCCCTTATGTACAAGAATATAACTACTATATAGCCCCCTATGTACAAGAAAGTACTACTATTTACTACTATAATAACTGTCCCCTATTACCAGCTAATATATACTACTATGTCTATATACTGACCCAATATTCTCCCTGCAAGACTAAACTACTTATAATACTGCCCCTATGTACAAGAATATAACTACTTACATACTGCCCCCTATGTACCAGAAAATATAACTACTATAATACTGCGTTATAGTACGCATAGTACTGCAGTATTATGTAGTATAATTCTGGTACAAAGGGGAACAGTATTATAGTAAGTTATATTCTTGTACTAGGGGGAGGCCATATGTTAGTAGTTATATTCTTGTAAATAGGGGGTTGTATTATAGTATATATATCCTTTACATAGGGGACAGTAATTATAGTAGTAATATCTTGTCATAGGGGGCAGTATTATAGTAGTTATATCCTTGTACATAGGGGGCAGTATTATAGTAGTTATATTCTGGTACATAGGGGCAGTATTATAGTAGTTATATTCTTGTACATAGGGGGCAGTATTATAGTAGTTATATTCTTGTACATAGGGGGCAGTATTATAGTAGTTATATTCCCACGTAGCATACACACCAGCCACACATTCCCACGTAGCATACACACCAGCCACACATTCCCACGTAGCATACACACCAGCCACACATTCCCACGTAGCATACACACCAGCTATACATTCCCATGTATACAGCCAGGGGGACGTCATGAGGCGGGTCACGTGATGACATTGGCATCAGACAGCAGAAGCACAGCAGGGGGAAGTCCCTGCAGCGCTGCGCCCGGCCTCCCATTCCTGTGGTCCTCAGCGCGGTGTCCGTCCATCCTTACCAAGTTGAGTTAATGTTTTTTTTTTTTTCTCCGGCCCCACAGATGTCAGACCGGCCCTGGACCGGCCCCAAACGAGTCGGCCCACCGGGATTTCTCCCGGTGGGTCGTATGGCCAGTCCGCCCCTGTCTGTATGTGATAAACAACATTCTCAAAACTTATGGCCATGACTGTAGTTGGATAATGTCAAAGGATGCTCACAGCCCAGTTTCAGTCAGTATTGGATTATTATATAGGTGGTTATGGTTCAGGACCTTGTTATATACCTCCTCTATTTTGGATAAAATGTGATATACAGTGAGGATGGAGGCATGCAGATGTTAATGGACTAACTGCTCAACTGGCATAAATCTGGTAACTGGGCAGTCCATGGAGGTGTGTCGTGAGCTGGCAGAGACTTTCCTGGGAAATCCTAGCTATGTTTTTGTGAGCATTATCCTGCTGAAAAACAACAAAGCAAACTCCTGAACACGGAGCTTGCATCTAAAAGACATATATTATGGTGCTCCCTTGAAGTGAGTGTGTAGGGGGAGGGAGGGTGGTTATTTATCGTAATGTGCTCCTCCCAGCCCTAAAGAAAAGAATAATACTCCAGAATAGTAGTCTTCTTTAAGATTTCAGGGAATAAAAAAGTACCAGTTGCTGATCTTTTCTGGATAAACCGACAAGTTCATAAAGACCATGAAGGACAATGTGAAGTGGCCTGTGCACCTGTGACAATGAGAACAAGCAGATGGAAAGAAAGGAGCAGATGGCTGGGTACACGGTTCAGCAGACACTCTGTAGAGTAGAAGGGCTTTGTAGAGCCAGTGTCAACATGTGTTCTGCCTGGTTAGTAATAGTGTGTTTAGTCTAAAATTAAAAAAAGAAAATTAACAGCAAACATAGAAAAAATTGGAGTGTGTATAACATCAATGTACTGGTGCCAGTGGTAAAGATTTTGTAACTTTTAAAGATGTTGTAACTTTCAAAATTAATTCAACTAATGTTTAACAGAAAAGTCAGAGTACAGAAGTGAAATTAATATCAGTTTTAGAATAAATGTAATTTAAATGAGTATACTTACAACATTTTGCTCAAATTGTATACTAACACAAAATCAAACAACATGTTATTATACTAGATATAAGCCAACCCAAGTATAAGCTGAGGTATTTGGATTTGCCACAAAAAAACTGGGAAAACTTATAGACTGAGTATAAGCCTACAATGGAAATGCATCAACTACTTTCTAAAATGTCAGTAGCAGCCTCCCCATCAATAAAATGTCCAGCAAAGACCACCTTTAAATAAAATGTCCAGCAAAGCCCCCCTTTAAAATAAAATGTCCAGCAGAGCCCCCCTTTAAAATAAAATGTCCAGAAAAGCCGCATGTAATTGAAATGTCCAGTAGAGCCCCCATTTAAAGAATGTCGAGCAAAACCCCCATTTAAAGAAAAGGAATGGCAGCAGCCGCAGCTACCCAGTGTGCAAAACAGGCTCTGCAGGAGTGCTGCCACCACCTGGGACTGAGGAGTCGAAATGTCTAGGCCTCAGGAAACGGAAGATCATCAGCCGATCAGTTAAGAGGCTGCAGAGAAGATACATCTTCTGGTAAGTATATATCTATATATGTGTGTTTATGTGTATGCGTTTGTTGTTAATGTATATGCTGTATGAGTGTATATGCTGTAGATGTATGTGCATTGATGTATGGTGTGTATATTCTATATGTGTGCATGTATTATGTGTTATACTGTATGTATGTCTGTATATGCCATATATATGGTGTGTATATGATGTATGGTGGGTATGAGTAGTGTGTATATGGTGTGTTTATTACAGTATGGGGGGATATTATCATACGCCGGCGCTCGTGCGCCAGCGTATGTAGCCCCCGCCACTGCAAATTCGCAGCCCAATACATGAAGAGGTTCTGCCTCTCATGTATCGGGCTGCCAGTGGCGCAGCGTTTATCCTTACGCCAGGCAGGGCCTGGCGTAGAAAAAAACGCAACGGCGACTTTTCACGTATGAAAAGTTGCCGGGAGCAGCAAGTGCGCAGGGACGTAACGCCCCTCGCCAGCCCACTCCCGCACGCCGCGAGCCACCAGCCTCGGACAGGCCGCGCCCCCTTCAGCCCCTTCACGCCGCCATCTGGGCTGTGAAGGTGGCGGATTGGGGAAAATAATCGGCAAAAGCTAGCAATAAGCTAGCATTTGCGATTATTTCAGGGCCTCTGCGCCACTGGCGGTGCGCAGAGGTCCTGATAAATATCCCCCTATGTGTGTATATAGAGAAGCAGTGACATAATCGCAATTCTTGCACAGTGCAAAAGTTTGCAATCAAAATTGTGAAATATGCCAACTTGGTGTGAAGAGGGCATAGAGGGCGTGGTGGCCAGTAAGGTGTGTAGGCACAGGGCTTAGTTTGCCTGCTTGCTGCGTTACCCGCCTGATCATCAAAAGGCCTAAGTCTCTTGATGTATCCGGCGTGACAAGCGGGAGGGAGCCATGGCCATTACATATGCCGGAGCAGCGGCTATGATAAATCTCCCTCTGTGTTTATTATGTAGTATGTGTAAGGCTACATTCACACACATGTATGGGGATGTATATAGGCCGATATACGGCCCCATACACTTCTAGGCTCACGCACCTTTTGGTACTATATTAGAAAAAAAATTTAAACAGAATACTGGCAGGACCAAGTGTAATTACTACCTCACACAAAAAATGTATGTACCTCAAAGTATGCACTAGGACACTTGCTTCTGCTACAATAACTTAGGTCTAGATATATGAAACCGGTGCGATCTGTCTCAGTGCAGTTTGCCTCAGTAATGTGCACTTTGCACAAGATAATCCAGCGTGGCGCACAATCTTATAATCTGGTTTGTTCGGATGTGACACAGTTGCACCTTTATTTGGTTCAGTTTGCTTCATTGGGGGACATGTGATTATCGTATCTGCACCTAAAAAATGCCAGGATCTTTCGCTTTTCTTGTGGCGTAGAATTGTTGCGGATCATTATAATGAGTTTGCACCGGAAAGATAGAGTTTCCGACTATCCTGTCTTTTGGCGCAAGTGGGCGTGGCCTAACTTTTCCACATTATCCGTCACATTTATGTGTATTTGTCGGCATTTTTTAGGCACATTTGGTGCACAATAGACCAGGAAAAAATTGGTCGAGAGAAAATGAAGGCGCAGTCCATGTAAGATTTTGGTGCACATCTCATTGTGTTGTGCGCCACTTTAAAACATCGGGCTGGCTTTCCGGAGACTGATCTCTGATGCCGACAGTCTGCTTGCGCCGAATTAGTAAATCCCTCCCATTAGTTTTTCGAAAGTGTCGGACAAAGTGCAGCCGTGACACAAATGTGTTGCAAACACTTACCTACTACATAAAAGCTCAAAAGACCTTCTTTCAGTGTAAACAGACAAAAAACTAACCCAGGACCAATGTATATCTGGGCCATAGTCTCTTCATATCCAATTAAAATCGCAGTATTCATTGGATGCACAGGTCACTGGTGAATCATAAAACCTGGATGTAAGACCTCCTTCAGAAACTGTATTTCTTACCCACAATCTATCTCTTTGCACCACTTTCCTCTTTTTGCCATGAGTTACATCCTTCAAGTAAACATTTTCTCGCTTTATTTTGCAAATTTTAGGAGGTCCCACGTGTTTTATGAAACTAAGCAATCAAGAGGCAGTTACTTGTTTGTGGTTATTTATGACTTTGTAGCGCTGTTGTTGACCTCTTATGGCTCTAAGACAAAAATAAGTAAAGCTAATTTGGCTGAAAGATGGACATTGTATATGTCACAATGAATCTCCTTGACATCGGGTCCATGACATCATAAAGGGCCTGGTTCTGCTGGCAGCCATGACAGTTTCAATTGCTCATTCAAGGCTTGGAGTTCTTCAATGAAGCACTAGAGATGGTTGTGTGCGCCCTGACATCTAAGGGTTCATGGACACACTCAGGAGGGGTAATGGGTCATACCAGGAAAGGAAGTATAAGGCAGACATAAACCCAACATAATGCTAAAGCACAAAAATCACATCATGTTAATTGCATGTGACCAAATGACTGAGGTACAGTGTTTAACTAACTTCTCAATCCTCATAGTAATATATAAATATATGTTTTTGGAGTATGTTACAGCAGACAATTCACAATCTAGACTCTCCTAGGTTTTCTAAATGTAAGCACCATCAACCTCAGACACTGATTTTTGCAGCTAAACAATAGTCTTTTATTACTCCATTTAAAATTGAACGTTTTTCATTGGAATCAAAGGTGCAAATATAGGGGAAGTCTCTACGGAAAACACATTTAGAGAGATGGTCTACAACCACTGGCTTGTGCTTAATTTTTTCTTAGAAGGCAGTTGACTTCTTGGGACTTTCAAGTTGCTCCAGTTTGTCAAGAAACTTTGCAACTGAAATTTCAAAATGGCTGCTCCAGTTAAAAATATGAGGCTAATTTGCTAAAAATGGAAGACTGACCATGGCACAATAAAGCTCCTGGCAGTGGGAACATGACATCATAAAGGGCCTGGCTCTGCTGGCAGCCATGACAGTTTCAATTGCTCATTCAAGCATTGGAGCTCTGGTGGAAGCAACACAGACGGTTTGTGCTACCCCTGGCATCTGAGGGTTCATGAAACCCCCGGAGGAGTAATGGGGTATCAGGACATGTCCATAAGGCAGTTTGATGCATATTGTACCTGAGCAGTAAATTTAAAGACTCAAGTGTCCACATGTCCAGGACAAGATTTTGGTGAGTGCTTCCCCTAAATTATTCTCTATCAGTATTAGAATTTTTAAGGGACAGATTACTAGAAGGAACAAACCAAAATCTCCCCCCTTCCCCCCAAAAAAACATCCAATTTATTTCAACTAAGTTAAAAGCAAAGTGACATGCTTTTGTTTCTGTGCGTAAACCCTGATCCTAACTAATGTAATTTAAAATCACTCACTTTCAATAGGATAGGCCTTATACAGATAAGCATATAATTGGATGTAGCTAGAGATGAGCGAGCACTAAATGCTCAAACTTTTTTTCCGTTGCTCGAGTGCTGTTTCGAATAACGAACCCAAGGTTCTGCACAGGGAAGCCTTGGCCAAACACTGAGGAACTCAGAAAAGGAGGAAACACCACGGAATGGACAGGAACGCAGGGCAGCATCATGGATGCCTCTGGGCTGCCCTATCGCACCATTATGCCACACACAGGGCAACAGCCAGGCGATGACAGAGTGACCGACGTGAGGCGAGTTAGCGATCTAAACCCCAATATTGACCCTGACACTCATGGGACCGGCATCAGAGGCACGGCAGGTAGACATACCCCAAATGGATCGTTTTGGCAAGGATAGACGTTTAGCAACTGTACGTATCAGTATTTGGCCTGTTATGGCAGCAGCAGAGAAACCAAAGGATGGTGAGCAAGGAGTGCCGAAATGTTTCTAGGTGAACAAAGTTTGACGGTATATTTAGATCGATAACACAAACCCAGGGTGGGGGTGGCTACATGTGGACCAAGTTCATAGGTATCTGTGAAACACCCGAAAAAATTAGCCTGCACACAGCAGCTGTTGTAAGGGGACGATATTGTGGCAGGCTAGGAGAAGACTTTTGGAGGAGCTATGGAGACGAAATGGGGACGGATGCTATGGAAACAACGAGTGTGGCAGCTATGGAGACACACTTGTGGAGGCAAGCTATGGAAGATGACGTAGAGGAGGCGGTGTTCCTATTAAAAACGGGTGTGCAACGTTGTTTGCTTATTCGTTCCTACGATCTCTCTCGTAATGCGATTTGCTCTCCTGACTCGTCCGCTACGCCTGCCAATGTCGCAGTACCCTGGAATCACATGTCCCCTCTTTCCTGTCTGTTCACCTCGGTCATTGAGTAATTGACGCCCGGTGACTCGAGGGGGGCTCAAGCCGGGGTGGAATGCAGGAGTGACAGGGGTGGGAGGAATGGGGCGGTTAGGTTCCTACGACACTGAGGGGAACGTACGGAGGTGATAAAAAAAGAGGAGGGAAAAGATAGAGTTTTAGAGTAAAAGGTTATAGGTTGTCGGTTGAAGGTTGGTGCAGTTTGAAAACGATGTTGGACTCTTGGGATGGAGCTGGCGGTCTCGCTGCCAGATGAGCTTTCGGCCTCCAAGGCTCTTCCTCTCGGCTCCTCCCGACCCAAAATGGACTGGGGGCCAGAAGCGTTTACTTGAAAAAATTATAATTTTCAAAGCAGGGGGGTCGTTGGAATAGCATATCGTTTATTTTTTATTTTTTCAGAATGGTCATGATAGAGAGCGGTATGGGGCTCCATATTGCGCCGCTATGATTGAAACTTCAGTCTCCAGCATGGCGGCGACAGAGGGCACTAGTCCATTATGTATCTGGGTGAAACACTCGTAAAATTTGCCTGACACAGCTGTTTTGGCTAATGGGCGACGATGTATGGAGGCGTAAAGTTAATAGTAATTAAAGGTGCTGCAGTTAAAACAAATGGTTAGTTGGATCTTGGGATGGAGATGGCGGTCCGCTGCCAGGGCGAGCTGAGTTCGCCTCTCCAAGTCCTTCCTCTCGGCTCTCCTACTGCACCAACAAAATGGACTGGGGGCCAGAACGTTATTTGAAAAAATTATAATTCTTCAAAGGCAGGCGGGGGCTACAATCACAGCAATTTCTAAGAACCTTTGATATAAGATCAAATGTAGTACTCTTCTTATCAAGTAATTGGCCTAGTTATGGTGGGGGAGGGTAGCTAAACAGATGACAAGTGCGCTGAAAGCAATATCGGCATTATAAAAGTTTGCGGTACGATGTTTGTGGATAACAACACAGCATGGTGGCGACAAAGTTACAAGTTTGAGTGTGAAGCCATTAAAACCACAACCAAAATTTTTGCCTGAACACAGCTCGTTTGCTAAGGGGACGATGTAGGAGGACAGCTATGTGGACGACTTTTGGAGCAGCATGGAGACGACGTGTGGAGTAGAATGGAGACAAACGTGTGGAGGCAGTCTAATGATGCGCTGTGGAGCGCCTAAAGACGAGTGTGGAAGCTGCTATGGAGACAATGTTCAATTTGTATCGTGCCTGTATGTGGCAGGCCAAAAAAGTTTCAAACAGAGGAGCGGGAGTGGCCCTCCAGAAAAATAAATAAATTGAGTGCCTGTATGTGGCAGTCCAAAAGTTTCAAAACAGGTGCGGGTAGGTGCCCCTCCAGAAAAATTAAATAGATAGAGGACCTGTATGTGGAGACTCCCAAAAATTTTAAAACAAGGAGCAGGTAGGTGGCCCTCCAGAAAAATTAAATACTATAGTAGCCTGATGTGGCACTCCCAAAAATTGTTTAAACAGAGGACCAGGTAGGTGGCCCCCAGAAAATTAAATCATAAGAGTACTATAGCTAAGCCAGTTGGCCCTGGCAAAAAATAGCAGTTGCTCTGCTTAGTGTACAAAGAGGGAGGTGAAGGAGGACAATGGGAGGAGGAGGAGTGGCATAACAATTATGCAGGTTGAGAGCCTCCTTTCATTCACCTGGTGGAGAATGAAAATCGGAGAATCCAGGCTTTATTCATCTTGATAAGCGTCAGCGTCAGCGCTGTCATCGGACAGGCGTGTTACGCTTATCTGCGTGATGTGCCACCAGCGCCACTGAAAAACCGCGTCGACAACAGCTAGCGGCAGGGCAGACAAGAAACTCCGGGTACCAGCGACTGGTAGGAGGCCACATGGCCACCAGTCCAGCTTTGAAACCCAGTAGTGTTTAGGAGCTGTGTGATCATTAAAGTGATGGTATGCGTCAGCTCACGTACTCCCTCACCATCTTTCGTAAAGATCAGCCCTACTCTGCGAGACTGGGGGACAGGGACAGGGTCTTGCTGGGGTGACATAAAAACTGGCAAAGCTTGTAAAGCGTACCCTCCAGTGCTGGACAAGCTGCTGCTCGCCTACTTCCCTTGCTACTGTCCCGCAGAAGTCGCCCTTGCCGCCAGGCGCTGTCAGAAGGGAAATACTGTTTCAGCTTTGCACCAAGGCGATGCGATTATCATGCACTCTCACACTCCTTTCCTCACAGGGATGAGAGTGGAAAGATTTGCTTGTACCGTGGGTCCAGGAAGAGTGAATACCCAGTAATCGGTGCTGGAATAAATCTTGAACGTGAGGGTCACGGGATAGGCAGCCTAGCATGAAATCTGCCATATGCGCCAGAGTCCCAACGCGTCAAGATTCACCTCACCTCATGGGCCTGACTCTCCATTTCCCTCCTCAACTCCAAATCCTTTCTTCTGCCATACACGCTGAACAGTTAAGTACTGACAATGCTCCCCTCTTCTGTCTCGCAAATTCTCCTCCTCTTCCTCCTCATCCTCCTCCAACCTCTCCTAACATGCTGCGAAACAGAACGAGGGGGTGTGCTGGCTATCGCAAGGGAATCTTCTTCCCCGTCTCTTGTGAGAGGCAAAAGCTTCCGATTCATGCTAATCAGAGAGTGTTCAACAGGCCAAGCGCGGGATGGTGAGGCTGTTGATGAAGCATGCCACATGACCATTTGTGTTGAATCCTCAAAGTTACTCAGCACCTGACAGAATACAGACGTCCACGTCCACTCCGCTTGTAGCGGTTGACGGAAGCGGAGGACGGGAAAGGGAGGTGGGGAAGTTGAGGCAAGGCGGCAGTAAATAGGAGGCACGCCTGGGGCGGAAAACTTCATGGAGAAATGGTGAGTGTTGGAACCTGAAAAAGTGGGAACAGTCGACAAAAACAGTCGGTGAGCGGGCAGTTGGGAGGCGGCGATGCGCTGCCTGAGAGTGGCAGAATCTTGCTGGACTTCTGAAAGCGCCAGAGGCGCGCACCTTAGTGAGCCAATCAGACAGATTGGGGTATGTCTTGAGGAGGAAACGCTTGACATCAAGATTTAACACATGGGCCAGCATGGCACATGTGTCGTCTGCCGAGTTGCAGAGCCGCCACAGGTTACGGCCGTTGTCACACACAACCATGCCTGGCTTCAGGTTTCAGCGGGGCCAGCACAGATCAGTCTGCGCCGTGATGCCCTGTAATAGATCTTGGGCGGTGTGCCTTTTATCGCCTATGGCTCAGCAGTTTGAGCACCACCGCTGTCGCTCAGCGACGGAACTGCTGCGTGCCTAGGGCTACCAACTGATGGTGAGGAGGGGTGGGAGGAGGAGGAGGGGCATAGTACGCCTGAACAGCCGTGACGAGGCAGGCCGCAATCCTGGTGGGCCAGTGTATGAGCTGGCACCCAGACTCGGTCAGACCATCCCAGCCCACCAAAGTAACCCAATTTCCGTCAGGATATATATGGCTTCCCGCAGCTCTGCTACCGTGGTTAGGGACTATTGGTCAGAAACGGCGTTGTTCGGGCACGGATTATGTGTCTGACAGTGCTGGTGCTGGCTGGGACGGCTGGGACGAATATCGAGGGGCGGCCCTCCTCCATGAGTGTGTCGAAAGCTTAGCTCTTACACACCTATAGGGCAGCATCTCCAGCTGAGTAATTTGAGATGTGGACTTTGATGGGCTTGGGGTGTGGAACTGCTATTGGCCTCCTGCGCTCCGCGTCTATGGTAAGACAGCTGAAACGCTGCGCATGGATGACATTTGGGGGACCCCGCTGTGGGGGAGGATCGTGGGAGGCGAGTCGTGATGGTCAAGTTGTTCGCATGGGCGAGGTGTTTGGTGCCGGGGTGCATGGGCAGGGGGCCTGACTACAGAAGCAGCAAATGACACAGGGGAAGGAACAGTGGTGGGCCCGGCGCGATGTGAACGGGCTTGGTTTCATTGAGGGGTGGGGTGTTTAGCATTCATATGCCTGTGCATACTGGTGGTGGTATTAAGCTTAGTGGAACCCCTGCTGATCCTGGTGTGGCAAAGGTTGCACACACAGTCCGTCGGTCATCCCACTGTTCTTTAAAGACCTCCAGATTTCTGAAAATCAGGCCCTCGACGGAGACTTCACTACTTAGTGAAACATTTGGCGCCGCTGATGCACCAGCCTGCTGGCCCCTGCCTCTCCGTCTGGCCCACCACTGCCTCTTCCACAACTGTTCTCGTATAGGATTCGACCTCATCGTTTCGCGCACTGTTCTGGCTCAACAGTGCTCTACACGAGTCCCATTACTTGAGCCAATGAAGCTAGGGAGTGTGGCTCTGTCGGCGTTCCACGTGCTCTCTCTCAGACAGGTGGTGTTCCTCCACCCCGCCCAGGACCATGGCCTATGACCCTTGGCATGCCCTCATCCTCTACCCTGCACGCCCTCATCCTCTACCTTAGCCCTCAGGTTCACACATTTTTCAAAATGAAAGTCTATATCATAGACAAAACATAAATGGTAATTCTTTTTTGGTTTTTTTTAATTTTATTTTTTTTTGTTTTTGTTGTGGTTTTTTGAACTAAAATTGCGCAGAATAAATCAGACGCAACCACAGAAGATGATTGCTATGATCTAGTTCTCAACCTACACTGAACAGCCACACAAAAGGATTTTTGTGCTGTGACTGAGGTGGTCACTTTAACTTTTGAAAAAAACGCTAATTACGGCCCTAACAGAGGGGTGGTTCTTGGATCACTCCTACTCCGCCTAACAGGTAGAATGTTTGGAGAATCATCCTGCCTAACAGTAATTAACCTAAACACCTAACCTAATCCTAGACAGCAGCAGCTCTCTCCCTAACGGCATCCAACAGATGAATGATCCGAGCAGCGCAGGCATGGGGTTAGTCTACTTCCAGGGTCCCTGATCTGGCAGCCAACCACTGTAATCCGACGGTAGGGTTACACAGTCAGCTGGGTGGAGTGCAGAGCTCTGCTTGTTGATTGCTTGTTTATGGCCGACCAAAAATCTAAAACCGCAAGAGACATTTTCTAGGGTCGAATACTCGTCCGGCACCGAGCATTTGCGGAATCGTCTCGCTCATCTCTACATGTAGCCCCTCCATCACGCATGTACCTGAGGTTGGTAATTTACTGTACTTTTAGTCCCAGTCTACACATGACTCAGATCAAGGTGTCTGCAATCAAGCATAATTGATTGTCACCACTGGGCGCCAACATACTATTTAGGGCTAATTGTTTCGGGGGAAAACCCCAATAAAGATTTGATGTGGTGGTACTTGGTCCTCACTTCAATTGTGTGAAAAAATTGTGCAACACAATGGGGCACATTTACTCCAATTTATGGACATCTAGGGTCTGATCTCTTTGCTAGTGTAAATGGATGTGATGGATAGTTAGCAAATGGGATAAAGTGTATGTAAGTGATACAATGTTAGAATGAAAGGGTATTTTTTGGGGGGGGGCTGTATAAATTGATTATGGTTCTAGGACCTTGTTATACTCCCTCTATTTTGGATAAAATGTGGCCTGGCTCTGCTGGCAGCCATGACAGTTTCAATTGCTCATTCAAGCATTGGAGCTCTTGGTGGAAGCAACAACAGACGGTTTGTGCTACCCCTGGCATCTGAGGGTTCATGGAAACCCCCGGAGGAGTAATGGGGTATCAGGACATGTCCATAAAGGCAGTTTGATGCATATTGTACCTGAGCAGTAATTTAAAAGACTCAAGTGATCTCACATGTCCGAGACAAGATTTTGGTGAGTGCTTCCCCTAAATTATTCTCTATCAGTATTAGAATTTTTTAAGGGACAGATTACTAGAAGGAACAACCAAAATCTCCCCCCTTCCCCCCAAAAAAACATCCAATTTATTTCAACTAAGTTAAAAGCAAAGTGACATGCTTTTGATTCTGCTGCTAAACCCTGATCCTACTAATGTAATTTAAAATCACTCACTTTCATAGGATAGGCCTTCATACAGATAAGCATATAATTGGATGTAGCTAGAGATGAGCGAGCACTAAAATGCTCAAACTTTTTCCGTTGCTCGAGTGCTCGTTTCGAATAACGAACCCAAGGTTCTGCACAGGGAAGCTTGGCCAAACACCTGGGAACCTCAGAAAAGGATGGAAACACCACGGAAATGGACAGGAAACAGCAGGGGCAGCATGCATGGATGCCTCTGAGGCTGCCTAATCGCACCATTATGCCAAAATTATGGGCAACAGCATGGCGATGACAGAGTGACCGAGTGAGGCGAGATAGCATCTAAAACACCCAATAATTGACCCTGACACTATAGGGGACGGCATGCAGAGGCAACGGCAGGCTAGACATACCCCAAATGGATCCGTTTGGCAAGGATAACGTTTAGCACTGTACGTATCAGTATTTGGCCTGGTTATGGCAGCAGAGAGAAACCAAAGGAGGTGAGCAAGAAGTGCCGAAATGATTTCCTATGTGAACAAAAGGTTGACGGTATATTTAGTCGATAACACACCATGGTGGCTACATAGTGACCAAGTTCCATAAGGTATCTGGTGAAACACCCGAAAAATTAGCCTGACACAGCTCGTTTGCTAAGGGGACGATATGTGGAGGCAGCTATGGATTCAAGTAACATTTTTCTCGCTTTATTTTTGCAACATTTTAGGAGGTCCCACGAGTTTTATGAAACTAAGCACTCAAGAGGCAGTATACTTGTTTGTGGTTATTTATGACTTTGTAGGCTGTTGTTGACCTCTTAGGGCTCTAAGACAAAAATAAGTAAAGCTAATTTGCTGAAAGATGGAACATTGTATATGTCACAATAAAGCTCCTTGACATCCGGGTCCATGACATCATAAAGGGCCTGGCTCTGCTGGCAGCCATGACTGTTTCAATTGCTCATTCAAGGCTTGGAGCTCTTCAATGAAGCACCAGGAGATGGTTTGTGCTGCCCCTGACATCTAAGGGTTCATGGAAACCTCAGGAGGGGTAATGGGTCATACCAGGAAAGGAAGTATAAGGCAGACATAAAGCCAAACATAATGCTAAAAGCACAAAAATCACATCATGTTAATTGCATGTGACAAGATGACTGAGGTAAGTGTTTTAACTTCTCAATCCTCATAGTAATATATAAATATATGTTTTTGGAGTATGTTTACAGCAGGACAAGTCACAATCTAGACTCTCCTAGGTTTGTAAATGTAAGTGCCATCAACCTCAGACACTTGATTTTGCAGCTAAACACTAGTCTTTATTAATCCATTTAAATATTGAATGTTTTCATTGGAATCAAAGGTGCAAATATAGGGGAAGTATCTACCTGGAAAACACATTTAGAGAGATGTCTACACCACTGGCTTGTGCTTCATTTTTTTCTTAGTAGGCAGTTGACTTCTTTGGGACTTTCAAGTTGCTCCTGTTTGTCAAAGAAACTTGGCAACTGAAATTCAAAATGGCTGCTCCAGTTAAAAATATGAGGCTAATTTGCATAAAATGGAAGACTGATCATGGCACAATAAAGCTCCTTGGCAGCTGGGAACATGACATCATAAAGGGCCTGGCTCTGCTGGCAGCCATGACAGTTTCAATTGCTCATTCAAGCGCATGGAGCCTCTGGTGGAAGCAACACAGACGGTTTTGTGCTAACCCCCTGGCATCTGAGGGTTCATGGACCCCCGGAGGAGTAATGGGGTATCAGGACAATTCCATGTCAGTTTGATGGCATATTGTACCTGATCATGTAAATTTAAAAAGCCTCAAGTGATTCTCACATGTCGCGAGAAAGATTTTTGGTGAGTGCTTCCCCTAAATTATTCTCTATCAGTATAGAATTTTTAAGGACAGATTTACTAGAAGGAACAGGCAACCAAAATCTCCCCCACCCTATCCCCCCAAAAAAACATCCAATTTATTTCAACTAAGTAAAAGCAAAGTGACAGCTTTTGATTCTTCTGCTAAACCCTGAATCCTAACTAATGTAATTTAAAATCACTCACTTTCAATGAGGATAGGTCGGCCTTCTACAGATAATCATATAATTGGATGTAGCTAGAGATTAGCGAAGCACTAAATGCTCAAACTTTTTTTCCGTTGCTCTGAGTGCTCGTTTCGAATAAACGAACCCAAGGTTCTGCACAGGGAAGCCTTGGCCCACACTGGGAACCTCAGAAAAGGTGAAACAAAAAACCACGGAATGGACAGGAACAGCGGGTGAGGCGAGATAGCATCTAAAACACCCAATAATTGACCCTGACACTATAGGGGACGGCATGCAGAGGCAACGGCAGGCTAGACATACCCCAAATGGATCCGTTTTGGCGAGGATAACGTTTAGCACTGTACGTATCAGTATTTGGCCTGGTTATGGCAGCAGAGAGAAACCAAAGGAGGTGAGCAAGAAGTGCCGAAATGATTTCCTATGTGAACAAAAAGTTGACGGTATATTTATTCGATAACACACCATGGTGGCTACATAGTGACCAAGTTCCATAAGGTATCTGGTGAAACACCCGAAAAATGAGCCTGACACAGCTCGTTTGCTAAGTGGACGATATGTGGAGGCAGCTATGGAGAAGACTTTTGGAGGCAGCTATGGAGACGACATGTGGAGGCTGCTATGGAAACAACGTGTGGTGGCAGCTATGGAGACAACTTGTGGAGGCAGCTATGGAGATGACGTGAGGAGGCTGCTATGGAGACAACGTGTGGAGGCAGCTATGGAGACGTCGTGTGGAGGTAGCTATGGAGACGGCATCTGGAGGCTGCTATGGAGATGACGTGTGGAGGCAATGGGGAAGGTTATAGGTTGTAGGTTGAAGGTTGCTGCAGTTGAAACGATGTTGGATCTTGGGATGGAGCTGGCGGTCCGCTGCCAGATGAGCTTTCGCCTGTCCAAGCCTCTTCCTCTCGGCTCCTCCCGACCCAAAATGGACCTGGGGGCCAGAAGCGTTTACTTTGAAAAAATTATAATTTTCAAAGCAGGTGGGGTCGTTGGAATAGCATATCGGTTCTATTTTTTATTTTTTTCAGAAATGGTTCCATGATTAAGAGCGACGGTATGGGGCATCCATATTACGCCGCTATGATTGAAACTTCAGGTCTCCAGCATGGCGGCGACAGATGGGCCTAGTTCCATTATGTATCTGGTGAAACACTCGAAAATTCTGCCTGCCTGGCTTGTTTGCTAAGGGGACGATGTATGGAGGCAGTAAAGTAATAGTAGCTTGTTTGCTAAGGGGACGATGTATGGAGGCAGTAAAGTAATAGTAAATTAAAGGTGCTGCAGTTAAAACAATGTTAGTTGGATCTTGGGATGGAGATGGCGGTCCGCTGCCAGGCGAGCTTTCGCCTCTCCAAGTCCCTTCCTCTCGGCTCCTGCCCACCCAAAATGGGACTGGGGGCCAGAAGCGTTTACTTTGAAAAAATTATAATTTTCAAAGCAGGCGGGGGCTACAAACAGCATTTCTAAGAACCTTTTGTATAAGATCAAATGTAGTACTCTTCTTATAAGTAATTGGCCTAGTTATGGTGGGGGAGGGGAACTTAAACAGATGCACAAGTAGCGCTGAAACAATATCGGTCAATTATAAAAGTTTGCCGGTATATTTTGTGGATAACAACACAGCAGGGTGGCGACAAAGTTAACAAGTTTGATGTGGAAGCCATTAAAACAACCCAAAATTTTGCCTGACACAGCTCGTTTGCTAAGGGGACGATGTATGGAGACAGCTATGTGGACGACTTTTGGAGGCAGCTATGGAGACGACGTGTGGAGGTAGCAATGGAGACAACGTGTGGAGGCAGCTATAATGATGACGTGTGGAGGCTGCTATAAAGACGACGTGTGGAAGCTGCTATGGAAACAATTCAATTTGGATCGTGCCTGTATGTGGCAGTCCAAAAAAGTTTTCAAAACAGAGGAGCGGGTAGGTGGCCCTCCAGAAAAATTAAATAAATTGAGTGCCTGTATGTGGCAGTCCAAAAAAGTTTTCAAAACACAGGAGCGGGTAGGTGCCCCTCCAGAAAAATTAAATAGATAGAGTACCTGTATGTGGCACTCCCAAAAATTATTTAAAACATAGGAGCAGGTAGGTGGCCCTCCAGAAAAATTAAATACATATAGTACCTGTATGTGGCACTCCCAAAAATTGTTTAAAACAGAGGACCGGGTAGGTGGCCCCCCAGAAAAATTAAATACATAGAGTACTATAGCTAGAGCCAGTTGGCCCTGGCAAAAAATAGCCAGTTGCCTCTGCTTTAGTGTACAAAGAGGAGGTGAAGGAGGACAATGAGGAGGAGGAGTGCATACATTATTCAGGTTGAGCTTCTTTCACCTGGTGGAGAATGATTCATTAAATACAGCCCCCCCCAAAAAATACCCTTTATTCTAACATGGACACTTACATACACTTAACATTTGCTAACTATCCATCACATCCATCTTACACTAGCAAAGAGATGCAGACCCTAGATGTCCATAAATTGAGTGTCCATATAATGAGAAATAACACAGGGAAAAGTCAGAAGTTACAGGGTCATGTCTAGGGTCAAGTGAAATTGTGTACACCAGGACTGATAGAGACAGGTTGGAATTCTATCTGTGAAATGCTCTATTTTTGTTAATAACGTGAATTAGAGAATGTGTTATTTTGTTATCCTGAGTTCGTATACACTGGTGGTCAAAGTATTGGTACCCCTGCAATTCTGTCATATAATACTCATTTTCTTCCAGAAAATGATTGTAATCACAAATTCTTTGGTATTAATCGCTTCATTTATTTTGCTTGCAAAGAAAAAACACAAAAGAGAAGTCATATCATTAATCATTTTACACAAAACTCCAAAAATGGGCCGGACAAAAGTATTGGCACCCTCAGCCTAATACTTGGTAGCACATTGCTGGACACTTTACAAGTCTCCAGTGCTTTCTCTCAAAAATTTTTTGAAGTGTGTTTTAGGTCATTGTCCTGCTGGAAGACCCATGACCTCTGAGGTAGACCCAGCTTTCTCACATTGGGGGCCCTACATTATGCTGCAAAATTGTTGGTAGTCTTCATAATGCCATTGAACGGGTCAAGCAGTCCAGTGCAGAGGCAGCAAAGCAACCCAAAAACATCAGGAACCTCCCAATGTTTGACTGTAGGGACCGTGTTATTTTCTTGAAGGCCTCTTTTTTTCCTGTGAAACTCTAGTTAATGCCTTTCCCAAAAAGCTCTACTTCTCATCTGACCATAGAACCTTCTCCCAAAAGGTTTTAGGTTCTCAGGTAAGTTTTGCAAACTCCAGCCTGGCTTTCTTATGTTTCGTGTGTAAGAAGTGGGGGTCTTCCTGGGTATCCTACTATACAGTCCCATTTCATTCAGACCCGACAGATAGTATGGGTGACACTGTCGTAACCCTCGGACTGAGGCAGCTTGAACTTGTTGGATGTTAGTTGGGGTTCTTTATATATCATCAAACAATCTTGCGTTGAAATCTCTCGTCAATTTTTATTTTCATCCACATTAAGGGAGGTACATCTAGAGAAGGTGCCACAGTGCCATGGGCTTTACACTTCTTGATGACACTGCGCACGGTAAACTCTTTACTAGAACGGCCCAAAAAAGGCCATAAAAACGACATGTGTGACATCACCCTGAGTCTGATTTAGTTATTGCCACCACCTGGTGCCACAGGTAAGTTAAGGTGCTGTTAATTACACAAATTAGAGAAGCATCACATGACAATCAAAACAGTGACAATACTTATGTCCACCCCCTTTTTATGTTGGTGTGAAATTAAATCCAATTTGGCTTTTGACAATTTTTTGTGGTTTTTCCATTGAAGACAAATATTAATTGAATATAAACTAAATTTATAATACCAAAGAATTCTGATTGCAATCATTTTTGGGGAAAAAAAATTATATTATCTGACAGAATTGCAGGGGTACCAATATTTTGGCCACCACTGTAGGAAACTTGTCTTTGTGGGAATACCCCTTTAATCTGAACGTTGAGAGAATGGGAGAATGGGACAAAATCTACCAGAGCAATACATTGCACATGTTTCCAATAGAGGAGGCCTGAAGTTTTCATCACCAACAAGAGTTTTTGGAGAATTATAAATGCATTCATGTTCAATACTCTTCCCTGTGTCATTTCTCATTATTACATAAAACTTAATTTATGGACATCTATGGGCTGTTATCTTTGCCATGTGGATCGGAAAGGTTATTACTAGAGATGAGCGAGCACTAAAATGCTCGGGTACTCGTTATTCGAGACGAACTTTTCCCGATGCTCGAGTGCTCGTCTCGAATAAGAGCCCATTGAAGTCAATGGGAGACTCGAGCATTTTCAAGGGGACCAAGGCTCTGCACAGGGAAGCTTGGCCAAACACCTGGAACCTCAGAAAAGGATGGAACCACCACGGAAATGGACAGGAAAACAGCAGGGGCAGCATGCATGGATGCCTCTGAGGATGCTTAATCGCACCATTATGCCAAAACTATGGGCAACAGCATGGCCATGACAGAGTGACAGAATGAAGCTAGATAGCATCTAAAAACATCCAATAATTGACCATGACACTATAGGGGACGGCATGCAGAGGCAGCGGCCAGACAGGCTAGAGAGTGTCATGGCGACATACCCTAAATGGACTCAGGCTTCAAACCAATGGGTGGCAGAGAGGAACCAAAGGAGGTGAGCAAGAAGCGCTCAAATAATATCGCTACATGATAAAAGTTTGCCAGTATATTTTGTGGATTACACAGCCAGGGTGGCGACAAAGGTTAACATGGTCTCTAGGCTACTCCCCAAACAGCACTCTAAGAACCTTTTGTATAAGATCAAGTGTAGTAGCGTTCTTATAAGTTAGGATATGGCGGGTGAGGGGAATGTAAACAGAAGCGCAAGAGATAGCGCTGAAATAATATTGGTAAATGATAAAAGTTTGCCAGTATATTTTGTGGTTAACAAGCTGGGTGGCGACAAAGTTAACAACTTTGATGTGGAATCCATGAAAAACAAACCCAAAGTCTGCCATCGGACACAGCCAGTTTGATAAAGGGACGATGTATGGAAGGCAGCTATATGGAGACTTTGGAGGTAGCAATGGAGACAACGTGTGGAGGCTGTATGGAGACAATTAATTGGATAGTGCCTGTATGTGGCAGTCCAAAAAAGTTTTCAAACCAGAGGAGCAGGTAGGTGGCCCCTCAGAAAAATGAAATAGATTGAGTGCCTGTATGGGCAGTCCCAAAAAGTTTTTCAAACCAGAGGAGACAGGTAGTGGGCCCTCCAGAAAAATGAATAGATTGAGTGCCTGTATGTGGCAGTCCAAAAAAGTTTCAAACCAGAGGAGCAGGTAGGTGGCCCTCCAGAAAAAGAAATAGATTGAGTGCCTGTATGTGGCAGTCAAAAAAGTTTTCAAACCAGAGGAGCAGGTAGGTGGCCCTCCAGAAAAATTGAATAGATTGAGTGCCTGTATGTGGCCAGTCCAAAAAAGTTTCAAACCAGGAGGAGCAGGTAGGTGGCCCTCCAGAAAAATGGAATAGATTGAGTGCCTGTAGTGGCAGTCCAAAAAAGTTTTCAAACCAGAGGAGCAGGTAGGTGGCCCTCCAGAAAAATGGAATAGATTGAGTGCCTGTATGTGGCAGTCCAAAAAAGTTTTCAAACCAGAGGAGCAGGTAGGTGGCCACTCCAGAAATGAAATAGATTGAGTGCCTGTATGTGGGCAGTCCAAAAAACTTTCAAACCAGAGGAGCAGGTAGGTGGCCCTCAGAAAAAATGGAAAGATAGATTGAGTGCCTGTATGTGGCAGTCCAAAAAAGGTTTCAAACCAGAGGAGCAGGTAGGTGGCCCTCCAGAAAAATGAAATAGATTGAGTGCTGTATGTGGAGTCAAAAAAAGTTTTCAAACCAGAGGAGCAGGTAGGTGGCCCTCCAGAAAAAGAAATAGATTGAGTGCCTGTATGTGGCAGTCCAAAAAAGTTTTCAAACAGAGGAGCAGGTAGGTGGCCATCCAAAAAATGAATAGATTGAGTGCCTGTATGTGGCACATCCCAAAAATTGTTTAAAACAGAGGGACCGGGTCGGTGCGGGTGGGTTGCACTATATTTGCGTTTCCGATACAGAGTCTGGGGGATGGGAGAGCTGAACGTGGGGATGCGGGAGGATCGTTGGAGCGACGATGGGGTTTTGTGGCAGGTGTTCTGGGCAGGGGGGCGACTATCAGCTGACAAGGGGAAGGAGCAGTGGTGTGCAACGGCCGGAGGTGAACGGGCGGTGGCCACTGAGTGGGGTGTTTAGCATTCATATGGCCGCGCATACTGGTGGTAGTTAAGCATAGTAGGTGGTGGAACCCCTGCTGATCCTGGTTTGGCAAATGTTGCACACCACAGTCCGTCGGTCATCCGGTGTTTATCTTAAAGATTTCCCTCCAAGATTTTATCTGTATGTATGCATCAGATAATATATTGACTAGCCCCTCGCTTGTTCTTGATAATACTCTGCAATACTAATGTATTGCAGGGTATTATCAGTGCCAGCCTATGCAGATGCATAGGCTGACACTTTGCCTTTAAGATGACGTCACAGACGCCATCTTAAAGGTAAACCCTCCAGGCTTCTCTGGGGTCCCGATCGGACCCCAGAGGGGCCAAAACAGCGATCGGTCCCCCCGAAAACGGTGCGGGGGGGGCCGACACATTTTATCCAAAATAGAGGGAGTATAACAAGGTCCTAGAACCATGATTCATTTATACAGCCATTGTCCTGCTGGAAGACCCATGACCTCTGAGGTAGACCCAGCTTTCTCACATTGGGGGCCCTACATTATGCTGCAAAATTTGTTGGTAGTCTTCATAATGCCATTGAACGGTCAAGCAGTCCAGTGCCAGAGGCAGCAAAGCAACCCAAAAACATCAGGGAACCTCCCAATGTTTGACTGTAGGGACCGTGTTATTTTCTTTGAAGGCCTCTTTTTTTCCTGTAAACTCTATGTTAATGCCTTTTCCCAAAAAGCTCTACTTCTCATCTGACCATAGAACCTTCTCCCAAAAGGTTTTAGGCTTTCTCAGGTAAGTTTTGGCAAACTCCAGCCTGGCTTTCTTATGTTTCTGTGTAAGAAGTGGGGTCTTCCTGGGTATCCTACTATACAGTCCCATTTCATTCAGACCCCGACAGATAGTATGGGTTGACACTGTCGTAACCCTCGGACTGCAGGCAGCTTGAACTTGTTTGGATGTTAGTTGTGGTTCTTTATATATCATCCATACAATCTTGCGTTGAAATCTCTCGTCAATTTTTATTTTCCATCCACATTAAGGGAGGTACATCTAGAGAAGGTGCCACAGTGCCATGGGCTTTACACTTCTTGATGACACTGCGCACGGTAAACTCTTTACTAAGAACGGCCCAAAAACGGCCTAAAAACGCCATGTGTGACATCACCTTGAGTCTGATTTAGTTATTGCCACCACCTGGTGCCACAGGTAAGTTACAGGTGCTGTTAATTACACAAATTAGAGAAGCATCACATGACAATCAAACAGTGACAATACTTATGTCCACCCCCTTTTTATGTTTGGTGTGAAATTAAATCCAATTTGGCTTTTTGACAATTCTTTTTGTGGTTTTTCCATTGAAGACAAATTAAATTGAATATAAACTAAATATTATAATACCAAAGAATTTCTGATTGCAATCATTTTTGGGGAAAAAATTAGTATTATCTGACAGAATTGCAGGGGTACCAATACTTTTGGCCACCACTGTAGGAAACTTGTCTTTGTGGGAATACCCCTTTAATCTGAACGTGAGAGAATGGGAGAATGGGACAAAATCCCACCAGAGCAATACATTGCACATGTTTCTCCATAGAGGAGGCCTGAAGTTTTCATCACCAACAAAGGTTTTTGGAGAAATTATTAAATGCATTCATGTTCAATACTCTTCCCTGTGTCATTTCTCATTATTACATAAAACTTAATTTGAGAATGGCCATCGTAGGGGCCTGGTTTAATACTATTGCCGATGTGCGATCGGAAGGGTATTACTAGAGATGAGGGAGCACTAAAATGCGGTTACTCGTTATCGGACGAGACTGTTTCCCGATGCTCGAGTGCTCGTCTTGAATAACGAGCCCCATTGAAGTCAATGGGAGACTCGAGCATTTTCAAGGGGACCAAGGCTCTGCACAGGGAAGTCTTGGCCAAACACCTGGAGAACACTCAGAAAAGGAGGACACCCAGGAAGAGACAGGAAACAGCAGGGGCAGCATGATGGATGCCTCTGAGGCTGCTTAATCGCACCATTATGCCAAAACTAGGGCAACAGCATGGCCCATGACAGAGTGACAGAATGAAGCTAGATGCATCTAAAACATCCAATAATTGACCCTGACACTATAGGGGGACGGCATGCAGAGGCAGCGGCAGAGGCTAGAGAGTGTCTGGCGACATACCCTAAATGGACTAGGCTTCAAACCAAGGGGTGGCAGAGAAGGAACCAAAGGAGTGTGAGCAAGAAGCGCCTCAAAATATCGCTACAGATAAAAAGTTTGCCAGTATATTTTGTGGATTACACAGAAGGGTTGGCCGACAAAGTGTAACATGGTCTCTAGGCTACCCCCAAACAGCACCTCTAAGAACCTTGTATAAGATCAAGTGTAGTAGCGTTCTTATAAGTTTAGGATATGGGGGGGGGGGGAATGTAAACAGAAGCGCAAGATAGCGCTGAAATAATATTGGTAAATGATAAAAGTTTGCCAGTATATTTTGTGGATAACACAAGCTTGGGTGGCGACAAAGTAACAACTTTGATGTGGAATCATGAACAAACCCAATTCATTTTGCTGACACACCTCGTTTGATAAAAGGGACGATGTATGGGGCAGCTATATGGACGACTTTTGGAGGTAGCAATGGAGACAACGTGTGGAGGCTGTATGGAGACAATTTAATTTGGATAGTTTGCCTTTGTATGTGGGCAGTCCAAAAAAGTTTTTCAAACCAGAGGAGCAGGTAGGTGGCCCTCCCGAAAAAATGAAAAGATGAGTGCTGTATGGGGCAGGCCCAAAAAGTTTCAAACCAGAGGGAGAGGGTAGTGTGCCCTCCAGAAAATGAAATAGATTGAGTGCCTGTATGTGGCAGTCCAAAAAAGTTTTCAAACCAGAGGAGCAGGTAGGTGGCCCTCCAGAAAAATGAAATAGATTGAGTGCCTGTATGTGGCAGTCCAAAAAAAGTTTTCAAACCAGAGGAGCAGGTAGGTGGCCCTCCAGAAAAATTGAATAGATTGAGTGCCTGTATGTGGCAGTCCAAAAAAAGTTTTAAACCAGAGAGCAGGTAGGTGCCCTCCAGAAAAATGGAATAGATGATGGTGCCTGTATGTGGCAGTCCAAAAAAGTTTTCAAACCAGAGGAGCAGTAGGTGGCCCTCAGAAAAGGGAATAGATTGAGTGCCTGTATGTGGCAGTCGCAAAAAAGTTTTCAAACCAGAGGAGCAGGTAGGTGGGCCTCCAGAAAATGAAATAGATTGAGTGCCTGTGTGGCAGTCCAAAAAACTTTCAAACAGAGGAGCAGGTAGGTGGCCCTCCAGAAAAATGGGAATAGATTGAGTGAGGCTGTATGTGGCAGTCACAAAATAGGTTTAAACCAGAGGAGCAGGTAGGTGGCCCTCCAGAAAAATGAAATAGATTGAGTGCCTGTAGTGGCAGTCCAAAAAAGTTTTCAAACCAGAGGAGCAGGTAGGTGGCCCTCCAGAAAATGAAATAGATTGAGTGCCGTATGTGGCAGTCCAAAAAGTTTTCAAACAGAGGAGCAGGTAGGTGGCGCCTCCAGAAAAAATTGAATCGATTGAGTTGTTGTGGCACTCCCAAAAAATGTTTAAAAGAGGACCGGGTCGGTGCGGGTGGGTTTTTTTTGGCACTATAATGTGGTTTCCGTGCCAGTGTAGACGTGCTGGGGGAGTGGAGAGGAACGCTGGTGGTGAGGGGAGGATCGTGGAGGCGACGATGGGGTTTTGTGGCAGGGTTCTGGGCAGGGGGGCTGACATCAGCGGACAGGGGAAGGAGCAGTGGTGTGCACGGCCGGAGGTGAAGGGCTGTTGCCACTGAGTGGGGTGTTAGCATCATATGCCTGGAGCATACTGGTGGGTAGTTAAGCTAGTAGTGGTGGAACCCCTGCTGATCCTGGTTTGGCAAATGTTGCACAACCACAGTCCGTCGGTCATCCGGTGTTTACTTTTAAGAACCTCAGCACTTCTGAAAATCTAGCCCTCGCCTCGCAAGAGCCTCCGGCACGGGAGTAGCATTCACTAGGTGACACTTTGGCGTGATGCACCAGCTCTGGAGCCCTGCCCTCCGTCTGGCCCACCACTGCCTCTTCCAACTGTTCTGGTCGAGGACTCTCCTCCGTCTCAGAGCATGTGTTCACCCGGCCTATCAACCCAGTTGGGTCTGTACACCCTATCATCCTCCGATCCTCAGGTCTGCTCCCCCTCGGACTTCCTGCCCTGACAACAACTTCCCCCATGTCTGACCACCGGGTCTCCTCATCGTCGGACACTCTTTACACACTTCTTCCACTACGTCAAGAAGGTCATCATCACCCACAGACTGTGTACGGTGGTGGAAAACCTGGGCATGGAAAATTGCTCAGCAGCAACGGACAAGTGGTTTGTGAGTGTGGGAAGGGTCCAGAAAACAGTTCCTAAGAGTATGCCGGTTCAAATGCCAAATTTTCCTGGGAGGGGGCAGACTGGGGGGGAGGAGGCTGAGGTGCAGGAGATGGAGGTAGTGGCGATTTCGATGACAGGGTGGACATGCGTGAAGACTGATGGTGGACAAATTGCTCGAAGCATTGTCGCAATCCACGACATCACTGTTCGCAATGTTTGGCCTCAACAGGGCTCTACCACGAGTCCAGTAACTTCAGACATGAACCTAGGGAGTGTAGCTCTGCGGCGTTCCCTGCTCCCTCATAAGCAGGTGGTGTCTCACCCCGCACAGGACCCACGGCCCTGACCCCCACCCTGCAGTAAGTATTGGCGCCACGTCCCGCCCTCGTCCGGCTACCCTGCCCCTCGGGTTAAACATTTTGAAAATGAGAGTTTAAACTTTAATTTTTTTTTACTTTTTTTTGTGTTTTTTGTTTTTTTTGTGTTTATTAGTTTTAAAACCAAACGATGCTATCCTATTGCTATGCTATTTTTAGCCAAGGATGAAAGACACTACTATGCCAGAGAGATGACGCGAGTTATTAAACAAATAAACGTAAAATAAAAAAGGAAATGGCAGACTGTGCCTAATTGAAATCAACCCTAATAAATTTCCCACTTCGGTCTTTGCGATGGATATGTGCGTCACTAGGCGAAAACCGCAGTGGGCGCAAGTCTCACTACAAATGCTCAAATTTGCAGTAGAATGCACTGCAGCAAGTAAAGCCACCAGCAGATCAACCAGAAATCATATATATACGCACTGTGGCGTAAGTAAGCGTTTGGATTCTCTATGCTTATTTTCTAGCCAAGTATGAAAGCACTACTAGCATGATGAGGATGACGTGAGTATTAAAAAAATTAACGTAAAATAAAAACAGGAATGGCAGACCTGGTGCCTGATTGAAATCCAACCCCTAAGTAAACTTTTCCCACTTCGGCTTTGTCGATCGGATCATGCTGCTGTCACTAAGCGCAAAACACAGCGGTCGCAAGTCTCAGTACAAATGCTCACCAATTTGCTAGTAGATGCATGCCGCAAGTACAACCACCAGCAGATCCACCAGAAATCAACATATATATAACGCTACTGTAGCGTAGTAACCGTTTGGATTCTCACTATGGTATTTTCTAGCCAAGATGAAGCACACTACTATGCCAGGTGAGATGACACTGAGTTATTAAAAAAATAACGTAAAATAAAAAGTAAATGGCAGAACTGTGCCTATTGAAATCAAACCCCTAATAAATTTTCCCACTTTGGGTTGTTGAGGTGGATAGTGTGGTCACTAGAGCTAAACACAACGGTAGCAAGTCCCCCTGCAAATTCCTCACAATATGGTACTAGCTGCAAATAAAAAAAAAAAAGTATAAGTTATTGTAGCCCTGGAAGGAAGGCGTGTGGGTTCTTGGAGAATCACTCCTGACCTAACACGTAAGCAATAGAGAACAACCCACTAACGCGTTTCCCTGACCAGCGACGCGCTCTCTTTTAGCTGGAAGTCCGGGAGCACCAACGAATGATGTACCGAGCAGCGCGGCCAGCGGCATAGTCTATTCCAGGGTCACCATAATGGATCTGGCCAGCCAACCTGCTATCGACGTGTAAGGGTACCACGTTCATGCTGGGTGGAGTGCAGAGTCTCCTGGCTTGTGATGGCTCTGTTTGTGCCGCACAAAAGCAAAACGCGGGAGCTGCATTTGTCTCGAGCGGGCGAAGTATTCGTTATCCGAGAACGAGCAGTTGGAAGTACGCTAATGCTCGACCGAGCCTCAAGCTCGGACGAGTATGTTCGCTCATCTCTAGTTATACCGAGACTCTGGGAGAGAATGTCAGTAAAATTCCTTAGAAATAAATTTGCTTGGAACCTTGGGTGACATGTAAGTACTTTTTTTACCCATTCTATATTATCCACACAAGAAAGTTTCATGATTTTCAAGGATTCTTGGTGGCATAGTTTTTTTTTGTCATTAATGTATTTCATGCGGTGCTTTGGAACTAAGTTACAATTACTATTTCAGTGCTCTCTATGAATGAATGGAAATTGGAACATGTCTCTCTGTAAGCCAAAACCATCATGGGACTATATGCAATAAGTGTATAATGGATAGGATTAGCATGTATTGTGGCATAATGTGGGATATGAAACTTCAACAAGCCAGTGACCTTATCAAGCCTGTCAGCACTCCCTCCTTAGAGTGTTGCTACTGGGATAGAGGACTATAATGGAGTTTACTGCATATCTGCATTGTTACAGCACGAGGGGGCAACAGAACTGGAGTACCTAATGCTAGCATTCCCTTACATTATACAGATCCATTTTAACATAAAACTACCCAAGCCTTAAGCTAAAGGTTAAAAAAGTTGTTCATTTCACCATTTTGACTAATTGAAGGTGATTGTAAATTATAAGCAAAGAAACTATTTTTGATGTTTCAGAGCCAGTACTGTCTTAATAATAAATCTTATATATATATAAGCGCACTCAAGGATGAGTGGAGACACAAGAGCTTACAGTCATGAGGATGAGGGGGTGGACACAAGAGCTTACAGTCTATGAGGAATGAAGGGGTGACACAAGAGCTTAAAGTCGCGAGGATGAGGAGGTGACACAGAGCTTACAGTCTATGAGGATGAGGAGAGGTGACAACAAGCGCTTACAGTCTATGAGGATGAGGGGGTTGAGCAAGAGCTTACAGTCTATGAGGTGAGGATGGTGACACAAGAGCTTACAGTCTATGAGGATGAGGGGGTGGTGCACAAAGAGATGTAGAATGGGTTAGCCATTTTTTTATAAGGTAAACAATATAAAATATTTAATATATATTTAATAAATAAAAATCTGCTGCTTGACACAGTCATCAGGCGCCATCTTATTTACAAGGTCCAACGGTGAAAGTGACTGCAGAGAAGCGGGAGCTTGGTAATATCTGGTGTTTGGTGGATAACAGACTGGAGATAGTATAGGATGGATAGTAAAGGAGAGGTGGAGAGGTGACGTTTCGGTGCAGTTAGCGAGTGTGATAGGCTTGCCTGAAGAGATGGGTATTAAAACTACGTTTGATGCTTTGGAGGGTGGGTATTAGTCTTCCAAAAATATGATCAGTATACTGTATCATGATAATAAATCCTAATCCTACTTGTATGTTTATGGTCAGCTTTGGGGAACTATATCTTGATGACACATTCATAGAAACACTATGCATAAAGACTTTTTATTCATCAACATCAAGTCTAAAAAAAGAGACCTGTATTCATGTGTATGTGTATCCTTATAAGGCAGCACAGGATTTGGTTTAATGTCATCTATAAAAGATTATAAAAACATGTATATGTATGTTCAAAGGCCTTTGCTATTATAACATATCACTAAAGTCTCTATGCATACTGTTAAGATCATAAGGGCTTTTAAAGGGTTACATTTTGTATTGATATTGTGATATTTTGTATTATATTGTGTTATAGTGGAATGGGTAACTCCTATATTTTATGTTTCAACTATAATTTGATCTTTCTTTTTACTTTACAGGCAGTCCCCGGGTTATGTCCAAGATAGGTTCTTTAGGTTCTTTGTATTTAAAGTGAACCTGTCACCACATTTGCACATATACAACCAGTGAGAGGTTCCTATAGAGCCCTCTTAACTGACACCCTTGTTTTAGCTAAAACTTGTTTTTTTCACATCCCCATAAGTCAATTGTATGTTATATTACCTGAAATGTGTGTGTGTGGGGAAGGGGGGGTGTCTTGCTCTTATGGCCCCTCCCATCTTTTCCTCCTCATGCCTTATGCCTCCTAGTTCCTGTCATGTGACCAGGGTGATTTAATCAAAGTTCCTGTATGTTTGCAAAATGTACCCCATATATGTATTTGATGACACAGCAGCCTCCATGGACTTATACTCCTCTCCATCCTCCATAGAGGTTACGTGATTTCATGTCATCAGATACACACAGTACAGTACCAGTACAGTTTGCTAATGTTAGGAGGCTAAAGGATCTGAGATGATGTCACTCCGGTCACATGACATGAATGTAACACAAGGCAGAGCTGTCAGTCAAAATAATGGGGCATGGTTCCCTGGCAGAAAAGTCAAAGCCTGAAGACATGAGTCAGGAAAGCTAATTTACATATCAGAAAAATGACTGTAATTAAGTTACAGGGCCCCACTGGCAGCTAATTTTAGTTGATATGGGGGGGACCTGTAACCCTTTATCAGCAGGTATTGCTAGTCATGGCTGTAAAATTCTGGTGACAGGTATTCTTTAAGTCGATTTTGTATGTAAGCCAGAACAGGTGTATATTTTATAATTGTAACTGCAGGCGAAATTTTTTTTTTTGCCCCTGTGACAATTGTCACAATTATCAATAAAGCTTCATTACAGACACCTTACAGCTGATCATTACAGGTTGGGACTTGAAGATTAATTGTAAATTTACTGACAATTAATAGTTTTAAGACAACCAGAGAGAAACTTTGACAGCAATTCCAAGAATACCTGTATCATGCAGCTTGCTTCTTCCTATCCTGATATATATATAGCCTGGTATATCTGTCATCCCTTCTTATAAATCATATTCAGCTATTCCTGAAGGAGGCGGCACTTCCTGGTTGTGACATCAGCTGAGGGCATTCATATGAATTGGGACAGCATGTTTGTAATTGGCCGACCTAAAGCATGTGACTCAAGGTCTTTTGAATCAGGACAGGATGTTTATTATTGGACGACCTGAAGCATGTGATAACTGCAGGTCCTCTTTTCTTGCACTACTCCTTTCTTGCATCTCCCAACAAACCTCCTCTCATGTCATCAAAACAAAAATGTCAGTGTTGGAATCCAAGATGCCCATTGAAGACCCCAAGAATAAACTGACCACAATCAGTTTAAGAAAAAAACAGGACACAATGTAATGAATATATTATAATTTATTCAGTAAAAGGAAGCTGTCAATTATTGTGTGAATAGAAATGTTACATGTTCTGTAATAAATAGGGGGGGGGGGGGAGAAGCCTTCTACAATGCAGGCTACAAACATAGGGCTCCAGCCAGAAGCACCTGGTCTTTAGTACACCTACTGGGATATGCACCCCAACGTGTTAAAGCATATCTATAAGATACATATACATATATTGTATGGAAGACAAGCTACAGCCAACAGCAGGTTCACTCTCTGCTCCTATATCCAATGTAACTGCAGGGTACAAGTGAGATACACAGTAAGGGTGGATAAATATGCTAAGGAGAGAAGGAACAGTGAGTCTGCCTATGGCGTCACCCAGTCTGCACTACAGGGCCCCTCTGACTAAGGTGGCCAACATGGTCACCAGGGTCTCCACATCTGCAGTGAGCCCATCACAGGACAATGTTTCTGTAGGACATTAACATCTGGTTTTGTGTCAGCCTCACATTTCAGAGTGGGTGAAGGAATCCTTCCGATACCTTCTTCCATCACAAAGGGCATCTCAGACTTTGCATCCATGGCCTTGGGAAGCGACTTTAACAGATGATTGAGAAGCCGCGCACCAAGGACCTGGTCCATCCAGTCGCAGTTAAGAAGCAAATTATGGAGCTCATGCATACACTGGATGTATCCCGTGCTGAATCTCTGTTGGCCATCCACAGTCTGTGAGGTTTCACCTAAGATAAAGAAATAAGGCCCCAAAGGTAAGTACAACCATAACATCTACCAACAATGGCGCGTTAGTTTGCATGTTTGGTTTTCCTTTCCTATCACTCTCAAATTGGAGATCCAACTGTTGGAGTTTTGCATCACTCCTTATAACATCAACTTATGGCATAAATCGCCTCCAAAAACTAACTTTAGGAATTTGTCTTATAGAATCTGCTTTTATTTATGACTTGGGTGGAACAGAAAACAAAATAGTGAATAATTGGGGGAGATTAATCAGAGGTGTCTGAGAGCAGAACTGTTCTAGTTGCCTATGGCAACTAATCAGAGCTTGGCTTTCATTTTCCCACAGCTGTTATAAAATTAAAGCTGCGCTCTGATTGGTTGCTTTGGGCAACTAGAACATTTTTACCTCAGACAATTCTTATAAATCTCCCCTAACATTGAATGTGTCCCTTACCCGTGGTTTTGCTTCTTTGAATATTTTCCAGATGTCTCACTGTCATCTCCAGGATGTCTGCTTTCTCCAGCTTAGACTGCTAAAGAGAGAAAATATTATATACAGTTGAAAACAGACGTTTACATACACAATATAAGAAGATGTTTCTTTTCATCTCACATCTCACCTTTCCATTTTAAGTCAAGTAGGATTACCAAAATTATGTATATTTAATATGCATTTCATTAGTATTTGGTACAATTGCCCTTAAAGGGACATTCAGGCACATTCAGCCCCCCAAACCGAGGGTCCTAACTCACTAACTGTAGTGAGCCGCTCTGCATGATGACATTGAAATCAGTCAGCCTCCTGCACATATCATTCACACAAATGTCTCTGCTGCAGCTTAGCAAGAGGTCTGTACTTGGGGGTGTGGGGGTGGGGGCGGCGGCAGGGGGCTTATATTTCCATTTCATTATTTGTGCAATGGGGAAACTTTCATTAAAGAAAACCTACCATCAAAATCAGGCCATGGGCAATTTTACTGTGACTGTGGTAATCTTCTTATATTTGTTAGCCATGGCTTCCTTCCTTGTAAAACCAACTTTTAAAATTATGCCAATGAGTCAGAAGGGCTTTACCGGAGCCACTGCTTGCTTTAGCTTCACAGGCTGTTACTCTGTGCAGGATCATGACTTCCCTTCTCCCTGTGTGCTGAAACTCCCTTCTGTTGTGAGATTACAAAAGGCAGATGTGGGAAGTGCTGAGGGAGCAGTGTAGAGGAGAACAACACCGTAATAGCCACTGAAGCCGGAGCAAAGTGGCACTATAGTAACACCCACCAGAGCACTTCTAGTTTAGTATAATTTTTAAAGCTGATTTTAGAAGGAAGGAGGCCAAGGATAACAAATAATACAAAGATCACCACAGTCACAGTGCCTGGATCTATGAGTAAGTGCCCCTGGGTTTTTCCTTATTGATCATAGATTTCCTTTAATCTACATACCATGGGCTAAAAATGTTACTTACATCAAGGTGAAATGCCTTGATCACAGTTTCTTTTAGTTGCTCCAGGCAGGAGTTTATTCGTTCTCTTCTTTTTCGTTCAATGAGCGGCTTTCTGAGCTAATAAATGGAAAAATGTATTAATTAATGCTTTTATAAGCTTCATATCCCAGAATTCCCTCTTTTTTGGTAAAACATCATCTTTATGCTAAGAATCTCATCTTTCAATTAACATCAGGCATGTGTTTTTTTTAAATACAGAACCAGAGACACCAAAAACATAGGTGGGATCTTCCCAGTGCTACTGGGAGAGGCATGTTCACAATGTAGGGTTAAACATGTTCTTGAATTCCCTCTTTTATGTGAAATGTAATAGTCAATATTACAATTAAATAGCCAATAGTTAATTATTTATTTTTAAAAAAGTTACTTTTTGCCTGAGATGAGTCAAGTTCAGAGGCTGCAAGGGGCAAGCGGGGGGGGGGGGGGATAAGACACCACTATCTTCAGTTCTTTAGTAGCTAGAAATATGCTGGTATCATGTAAAAAAAAAAAGAATCTCATCTTTCAGATGACATCAGGGTCGTGGTTCTGTGTTCTACAGAACCAGAGATACAGGCAGATGAATAAGAGGAATTGTATTTTAATGTGCAGCTTGTATTTTCAACTATGTCTTTAACTGCTCGAATCTGCTGTTTTGTGGATCACAGAACAAAAGATGTGATGTGATCTGAAAGATGAGATTCTTTCTTTGTATATGACACTAGCATGCAGGTACTATAAAGATAAACCACTCCCCCCGCAGCCTCAAATCTTGACTCATCTCTGCTTATTTTCACATGACTTTGGAACTGACTTTTATTTTCTAGGTTAACCAGAGAGATCCACATAAAAGAGGGAATGCTAGAAAGGACATTTCACACTCTACCTGTGGGGGCTAGTAGTTTATTGACACCTCTAATGTGTTTTTGTGAATCATCTGTAAAGAAATAGACCTAGCGGTAAGTGATTGGCTCAATAATCTGCTCCTCATGGGCGTTTCATTAGATTTTGGTGTCACTGGAAGATCCCAATAGGTGACTTTCTCTTTCTGCAAGGAGTATGACATTCTAGAATTTTAAGAACAAGGGGTTATAAAACCTGTATTGCAATATGATGGCCATCTGCTGTATATGTATATACTATAGGATAATACTTGTAGGATCTGTAACGTCAACCATATTGGCGGTCACTGACCTGTTCACTTTCCATAATTCCCACTCGTTTAGGGGTTTAGGGAACTTTTGAGAGGCAAAATAATGCAATTTACAGTAATCACCTGTATACTTAGAAACTAGAGAGCAACCTTATGTATCCCTGTATAGATAATGGATGCAGAATGTGTCTGCCATACCTGTCATGGTGTGGTATGAACACAGTCTAAGTGCTTGGGGGTCATTTACTAAGGGCCCGATTCGCGTTTTCCCGACGTTTTACCCGAATATTTCCGATTTGCGCCGATTTTCCCTGAATTGCCCCGGGATTTTGGCGCACGCGATCGGATTGTGGCGCATCGGCGCTGGCATGCACGCAACGGAAATAGGGGGACGTGGTTGAACGAAAACCCGACGGATTCGGAAAAACCGCCGCATTTAAAAAATAAATTGGTCGCACGCGCCATACTTACATGTACCAGGAAGAGATCAGTGAACTCCGACGCAACTCGGCGGACCTCTGCGCAGCAGCCACACCTGGTGGACATCGGGCGCAGCACCTTCATGAATTGCCGGAAGACCCAAAAGCTCATCGGAGAAGCCGCCGCTGGAACGCGAATGGACCGGGTAAGGAAATGTGCCCCTTTGTGTCTACTACATATTCTTACCATGGCAGCAAGCACCTGGATGCTACGCCTACACGTAGGGTGATAACATACACCTCTAATAAATATATATATGATATGTTATACTGTTTCTATAAACAATATGATATTGTTTGTATGATGCATTTATATAGTTAAACACACACAATGTATGAAGCCATTATACAATTTTCCCAATATACGTTCTGCATTAATTCCTGCAGGAAGCTTCATCGTGCAATGGATAGAAATCTGAACAACATCAAACAGAGATCTAGAAAACTGATACCGAAAGTATATTGGAAAATTGTATTGTATTCCATTTATATAAACCATAACATTTATTTGCTAAAGACTTGACAACCCCTTTAAGTGTTCTAACCATTTCCTCCCACACTTCAAAACACACTGGTAGGTTATTTAGATTGTGAGCTCCATTGGGGACAGGGACTGATTTGGCAAGTTCTTTGCAGCGCTGCGTAATCTGTGTGCGCTATATAAATAGAGGAATTACTATTATTATTTATTATTCTATGTGTTACTATATACAACTGCAGCAGTTCTGGAATTGAGAAGTAATAGGTTGGCAAGTTATACCAGCGACTGCTCCAGCTGATTTCTATATTTTCCATTATTATTCTGTATGTGAGCCATGCAGCGTTCTCATGTAAGGCTTTCATACCCTGCCTGCTGTGTATTCTGAAATACAGACTCAACAAGCTGCTCTTCACTGCGTGTGAACCTTGCCAATTGGTAATTAGGCACAGCCGGGCTGCAATGTTTAAAAGAGCCCAGCTGCATGTGTACCCCCTATGTGTATGTGAACTGTGCCATGCCCTGCATGTGATAGCAGAATTTCCCATGCACACGAAATGGAAAACTTAGTGTCCTGCAGGTGTCATTAGGTCTTACCTTTCTTTCCTGTTTGGAATTGGATACTTTCAGGGGGTCCTTGGCTGCTGCAGACATTGCTGTCCAGCTTCCTAGTGTGAACTCTGCCTGAGATTGGCTTGTACTGTATCTCTGTGTTTGTGCCTCCCTAACCTCCCACTCTCTGCCTTTTTCTATGTCTCTCCAGCAGTTTCCCGCTCTAGCGTTATATACAGGCCTCTATTAGCATGTGAATAGCTCACTCTCTCTCCTCTCTATTCAGGAATCCTAAGACCAGATGTCCAGATCAGGGTCTATTGTGAAGATAACACCGGCCCCCTGAAGCCCCCATGCCACAATGTAACCTCATCAGAAGAATGCAACTTGTGGATAAACAACATGAGAAGCCAAGGCATGAAAGGTTATGGCCAAATTCACAGCATATGGACAAAGTGAAGAATAGATTGTGTGACTGTATAGGACCATATGGGACAGTATTAGATTCTGAACCCAGTACTTAAAGGGGTTGGCCACACTTTTACATAAGTTTCCCATTTTCCTTTTCTGCATTAATAATAATCCCTAAATGTTCATCAAGTGATTTCGCATTCCTGCTACTTACTTTGGTGCCAACTGAAAACTCTTTGTGGTTCTTTGGTTACATGTCTAAGCATGGGGCCCCTCTTCCCACTTAAAAATATACATATTTGTATACTTACACATGAAAATTAGAATCACACATTTATACAATCATGTGCACACATATAGAGCCTTTATACACACAAACAGTGTCATATACAAACTTACAACATATATACACACCATATACCACATACAGCATATACACGTCACAGATACAGCATATATACATCAAATTTACGTTATATACATTTTATGCTGTATAATGTGCAACATAGTATATATATAATGGTGCACCTCCTTGACTCTTTAGTGTGTAAGGTTGGATGACAGGGCCCCCTGACACTGTGGGCCCCATAGCAGCTGCCATGGCTGCTACCACTGTAGTTAGGCCCCTAACTTAGAATAGGAGGAGCTGTAGCCGAGTTGTGACTCATCCTGTTCTCCCCCCCCCCCCTCCCCTTTCCCTGTGTCTGTCAGTGAGACGGACTGAGAGCGAAGAAGACACTGTGGGTGGCTCCAATAGGACGGCTGAAGTAGTGCGAAACAGGAAGCTGTGTATATATGCAATGGCAGCATGGCGAGAACAAGGAAAGGCCGAATCTCTCAAAGAAGGCAAGGATACAGGTACATATACAGTATAGACCAAAAGTTTGGACACACCTTCTCATTCAAAGCGTTTTCTGTATTTTCATGAATATAAAAATTGCTTTTGCTTTGATTACTGCTTTGCACAATCTTGGCTTCTCTTGATGAGCTTCAAGAGGTAGTTACCAGAAAAGGTTTTCACATCACAGGTGCCTTGTCAGGAGTAATAAGTGGGATTTCTTGCCTTATAAATGGAGTTGGGGCCATCAGTTGTGTTGTGCAGAAGTCATGTGGATACACAGCTGATAGTCCTACTGAATACACTGTTAGAATTTGTATTAGGGCTAGAAAAAAGCAGTTTAGTAAAGAAAAACGAGCGGCCACCATTACTTTAAGAAACGAAGGTCAGTCAGTCTGAAAAATTGGGAAAACTTTGAAAGTGTCCCCAAGTGCAGTTGTAAAAACCATTTAGTGCTACAAAGAAACTGGCTCCCATGAGGACTGTCCCAGGAAAGGAAGACCAAGCGTCACCTCTGCTGCGGGGGATAAGTTCATCCGAGTCACCAGCCTCAGAAATTGCAGGTAACAGCAGCTCAGATTAGAGACCAGGTCACTGCCGCACAGAGGTCCAGCAGCCGACACATCTCTACAACAACTGGTAAGAGGAGACTGTGTGCAGCAGCCTTCATGGTAACATAGCTGCTAGGAAACCACTGCTAAGGACAGGACTAAAGAACACAAAGAATGAACATTAGACCAGTGGAAATCTGGATCTCAAATTTGAGATCTTTGGTTCCAACCACCGTGTCTTTGTGCGACCCAGAAAAGGTGAACAAATGCACTCTACATGCCTGGTTCTCACCGTGAAGCCTGGTGGAGGTGGTGTGATGGTGTGTGTGTGTGTGTGGGGGGGAGGGGGGCTTTGCTGGTGACACTTTTGGGGATTTATTCAAAATAGAAGGTATACTAAACCAGCATGGTTACCACAGTATCTTGCAGTGTCTGCTATTACATCTGGTTTGCATTTAGTTGGACCAGCAGTCCAATGACCTCCAGGCTGTGTAAGGGCTATTTGACCAAGAAGTAGTAGTGAGTTGTTTCTCACTATTTTGTTAAGTATATAATTCCACATGTGTAAATTCATAGTTTTGATGCCTTCAGTGTGTCATTTTTATAGTCATGAAAATACAGAAAACTCTTTGAATGAGAAGATGTGTCCAAACTTTTGGTCTGTACTGTATATATGGCTGCCGCTCGTTTCCATTTTTTCTCACAATCCCATCAAAGTGAATAGATCAGAAGCCAAAGATGCTCCATATATAGGGGAACTTGTGGCTCCCAGTTTCCCTGTGTAAAAAATGTAATGGAGTGCAACAGAGCAAAAACAAATCTGTGACACTGACACTTAAGTTATAAGTTGCCTTAAATTGTCACTTTAGTGTATTCAGTACCATGGACAGTGATATCAGTACAGGACTGCAAAGCAAAGGCTTTTACGTCTATAAAGCTACAGGTCTCCATATACACAGGAGGAAAGTCAGCAGGACCTGCGTATGTGTAGAAAGGGGTCTTATTTATTTCCGAGAGAGAATATGGGAGGAAAAAAGGATCAGCTAGGCTAAATGTCTAGATCCTTACAGGGGAATGTCAGAAGTTTCTGGTTGCCTCTTACACTCCTCTTTACCCATCAAAACTTTACCCATCAGGCTTAAAAATTCTGTCTGTTGCCAGAAAAATGTACATTGTATTACAAGTATATGCCAAGTAATTAACCTTTACGCTATCCACAGGTTTGGGGATAACTAGTTGATCAGTGAGGGTCCGACTGCTTGGAACACCACCAAGCACAAGAACACAAGACCCTCAGCAATCCACAAAACAGGAATCGTGTTCTCACTAATGGGAATGACAAAAATATAAGAACACAGTGCTTAGTCATCTCTGACTGCTCCCATAGTCTGTGTATGAAGCGGTAGAGCACCTGAGGACACAATCCCAGCAGTTGAACCCTCTGTGATCAGCTAGTTATGATATACTTGGGACAATTGCTTAAAGTTTATTATATACACAAGAAAAATGTATGTGTTACATTTCCTTGCTAAGTCTACAGATAAATGTTTAGACAAAGGCATCCCCAGCATAAGCAGATGTGTTTAAACCATAAATATATGGAGGCTCATAAGCCAAAATATGGAATCATCAGAAGTAATAGCAGGTAACACAGTAAACAACAATTGTTTCCAAGTGACAAGTAGACAAAACAGAAACCAGGGATAAACAATAAAATCAAGGTAGGACATCATGTGATCCAGGGTTTGGATCTCCCTTGTCCCAGCAGGTCCGCTTTTTTTTCACAGCTGATGAACTAATTGAATCAGGGATGTTGATGGTGGAATTGTTCATAATAATGATGCAAATGTCAAATTACACTTTACCAGATCTAAGACAGCAGACACCTGCCATTAACTGCAAGTAACGATTGTGGCAGATTGCCTGCTAGATGCCATGGGTAAATCCAAGCACTGCCCTACTGCCATCAATCACCCACCGACCTCAGTTGTATTGTAGTATATTGGATGAGTGATCAGACCACCTTGGATGTTTGAACTCCAAAAAACATTGTTTCAAAAAGTAAAAAAAGATCTATATATATAAAATGTAGCAAAATGAGACATTGTTTTCCATTTAACACTTAGGAAAATGTATTTGCATACTTCCTTAAGTAACTTCCTTAACTCTTAACTAGAGGCATAAGGATCTATGATCACCTTCTATTTACAGTCATGAAAAAAGTAAGTATACCTTCTTGGAATATGGGTTTATATATCAGAACCACACAAGTTAAATGACACTGTGTTATCGATTTTAGTGATGAGCTGTCAAAGCTCAGATTTAGCAAGTTGGGTTTGGGTCCCAGAACTTGACCTCGAACCCTATTGAAATCAATGAGGAACTGAACTATAACACACAAAATAGCTTCAAAATGGATGTAACAACGAGTAGAGTGAAGCAAAATAGAGATTAATAACAGACAAAAGCAAACCAGTCATCAGGAATGTCATTTTTTAGCTGGTTTCCACTAGCCTTTGTTATACTGATTTTAAAAAAATGCCTTTGTCGGCATTTTGAATACTGCCACTTCTTTATAAAACTTTATTTCACATTACCTGAATATCAGAAAATAAACAAATAAAATAAAGAAATTAAAAATAATAAATTAAAACGCTATGTTATTTTCGTTACGCTATAAGATGCTATGGGTATTCAGTTATTTTCACTATGCAATAAGACACAGATATTGTCACTGGGGTATAAGACACTATGGCTGGGTATCCAGATGCAGCTATTTTCGCTGCTTTAAAAGATGCTGTCAGGGTAATTGCCCTGCTAAAAAATGGCTGGAGAAAGTACTTAAAATCATAAATATATAATTGAATGAATAAATTAAAATAAAATAATATAATAATTTTGAAACTGGTGTCAGAGTTCCAGGAGGAGAAGGAGGAATTGGAGGTGGATGTGATGGTGTAAATGGAAGAGGAGGAGGTAGCCAACACATCCAAGTTGCATGGGACCATGCGTAGTTCCTCTTAATAAACATAAGGATGTCCACGTAGGCAGTGGACAGACAGATTCTCTTGTTGGTGATGACATCCCCAGCGGTGCTGAACACGCGCTCTGACAGCACACTTGCCGCAGGCCAGACTATCACCCCAAGACATAGAGAGTGAACACTGGCCACGCCTAAAACCCAAAAATTGGCATCAGACATGCAGTGACTGCAGGATTACACCGTTTGAGATTAGAAATGTAAAGATTGCATGATTAGAGCGTTAGAGATTAGACATGCAGTCACTGCGGGATGAGACATGCAGCCAAAGTCACTGGCACTATGGTTCAGTATCGGCATACAGATGCAGTTCTTCACACTGCCTTGAAAGGGGCAGTTGTCTAGATGTCCTTCTATATAAAAGCCTCCTCTCCCAATCTAGCTCTCAGCCTGTCTTTGGCATCAGCAGCCTTTACCTCTGTGTCTTCTATCTGGTACAGGTGACCCTGCCTCTTATACAGCAAGGTCCTTCCTGTCCCAAATGGACAAACACAGTGTCAGCACCTGTCCAGCAACCGCGCAACTACAACCAGGCTTGGCGCTAGCTGTCAGACTAGGTAGGTGGTGGCGAACTCACCCTGCGACGTACCTGGTAAGGGCGAAACCACTATCAGGAACCTATCTGACGGTCCCTGAGTGACGCTACAAGATGACAGTTAAACCTACTTTGTCTGGCAGCTGCTGGATGGTGAAGCGGACAGGTAACCAGAATACAGATATAGGTCAGTGTTCACACTGGTAACAGAAACCGACACAAGACAGACAGGAAAGTGGGGTCACACTATGAGATAAACGATACTGAGGGACAAACAACAGATACAGAAAAGCGGAGTCATACAAAACGGGTCAAAACCAAGATGGCGGCAAAGGTACAGATTCGTATAGCAAATAGAATGGTCGGAAGGCAAAGCAGAAGTCAACACACAGAATAGCAAGAAACGCAATGGCAAGAGCACTAGATACACAGATAGACTGCAATAACCAGCCCCTAATGAAGGGCTGGGCAGAATATAAGGCAGTAATGGACACTACCCCCAGCACTGACTGGCTCAGCCGTCCATCACTCAACCGCAGCTGCAGCCAAACAATTACATACACACACCCAGCTTTCCCAAAGATCAGAACTGGAGCTGTCAATCACAGGCAGCTCTGGGTGTGGTTTTCCAGCAAGAAGCCTGAAACCTGATCCATTCAGTACAATTTGCGAGTCCTGACTCACAGCCATTCCCAGTATGGGCATACCTGCTAGGAGCCTGGACCTGAACTTTGCAGTTATGCTTCAGTCAGTAATTATTTAAAAAAAAAACTAGACCAAAATGCATGGATTTAGCAAGGCAAATAAAAAGCCCCATTACCTACAGTTTTGACCCTTTTCTGCTTTGGATAAGGTGGGGGCAGGGAGTGGGTAAGGTTGAGGGTGTGAATTAAATATATAATTGTCTCCACCTGAAAACCGGCAGAGACTTTAGCTGAAATCTCTGCCAGGTCCTGTAGATTTCTATCCGGCAGCAAGTGGCACTTCTGAATACTAAGGGATTGGAGCCTCTTAGTATATCCAGCATGTAGAGCGCCAATGAAGAGGGGGGGGGGAATCATTCCATCCAGTGTGTGAACAATTTGGTAGACCCCAACTGCCATAGGAATTAAGAGGGTACATAGCAGCCAGGTGGTAGAAATAAAATGCCCATAATTTTTCTCTATGATCAGCAGGTGTGACCACCTCTATAATAGGATTCGTTTCGATAGCTTGCTGTGCTGGAGCAGTCAGGCTTGAGTTAGCACAATACACAGAAACCATTACATCAGCAATTATGTGAGAGAAGCAATTGGTGCTCCCCATGAATCTAGATGTACAATGTACAAATACCTGAATGGGCAGTACAAAGATCTATCCATAGATCTTTTTATACCTAGACCTATGACTAGGACAAGGGGGCATCCTCTACGCCTAGAGGAGAAGTGGTTCTACTATCACCATAGACAGGGGACATATTCCACACGTAGAGAAGAGGTAGTTCTACCATCACCATAGACAGTGGGCATCCTTTAGACCTAGAGGAGAGGTGGTTCTACCATCACCATAGACAGGGGGCATCCTCTACACCTAGAGGAGAGGAGGTTCCACCATCACATAGACAGGGGACATCCTCTACACCTAGAGGAGAGGTGGCTCTACCATCATCATAGACAGGGGACATCCTCTACACCTAGAGGAGACGTGGTTCTACCATCACCATAGACAGGGGGCATCCTCTACACCTAGAGGAGAGGCAGTTCCACCATCACCAAGGATAGGGGGCATCCTCTACACCTAGAGGAGAGGTGTTTCTACCATTGCTATAGGTAAAGGTTCTTTACTGTACGAGCAGTGAGACTATGGAACTCTCTGCCGCAGGAGGTTGTTATGGCGGACTCTATGTATTTGTTCAAGAGAGGCCTGGATGCCTTTCTAGAGATCAAAATTATCACTTGTTATGTTTAAATCTTAAAGGTTGTACTTGATGGACTTCTTTTTCCAGCCTTATATTCTATAATACTATATTATGATACTATGATGATACATCCCAGACAAGGAATTGTCCTTTGATGAGTGATGATTAAGGTTTTTACTGCTTTACTGCTAAAGATGTTTCTAAAACCTATTGGGGGTCATTTACTAAGGACCCGATTCGCGGTTTCCCGTCGTGTTACCCGAATATTTCCGATTTGCGCCGATTTCCCCTGAATTGCCCCAGGATTTTGGCGCACGCGATTGGATTGTGGCGCATGGGCGCTGGCATGCACAAGACGGAAATTGGGGGCGGGGCGAAAACCCGACGGATTCGGAAAAACCGCCGCATTTAAGCTAAGCTTGCACTTACCTTCACTCAGCCCGGCTTGGTGAACTCAAGCGCGTTCCGATGCTTTTCAGCGCACCGGACCCGAATCCAGCGCAGAGAACGCACCACTGGATCGCGAATGGGCCGGGTAAGTAAATCTGCCCCATTGACTCATGGTAGGGGTGTACTAAATTGTAGACACCTGACTTCATGAATTAAGGCTTCATTTTTAGTAATTATAATGGTACAGTAGAATCTCGGGTATGGTGTTCTTCATCCGAGGCTCTATTTACTTAATTTTAAGACTTTCTAAGGACCAGATGATTTTTCATCTATTATGATATGTAAATCCATAGAATTCACCGAGGGTGCGCTTTCTTTTTTCGCATTCTCACTGTTTATATTGGAATAGAAGTTTTCCTGTAACGCTAGAGTGATTGGGAAAGGAACAACTCCAGGTCCATAATGCCCCATGTGTTAATAAGCTTGTTACTACACTAAGCAGACAGCTCATACCCAACCACACAGACTCAGCCTTTGGCCCCAGCACCTGCCTTTCCTGAAGAACAATGGCATACCCCTCCCAAAAAAAAACCTCACAAAAGTCTCTGGATTCTCTGCTCAAAACAAGCGTGCTAAGATCTGCTTCTACCCTCCTCTCCCATGAGCGAGCGGCAGCTGCCGGACCTAACACCAGATGCTGAGGAGGGGAAGGCGCAGAATTCTAAGAGGGGAAAGTTGTGTCTTTGATCAAAGACAGATCAATTATGAAGGATCTGGCATGACAGATGCCCAACATCGGGACAGACAGGCGCATACCTACATATTTCATGACTATATTATATTGTTGCTGTTATTGGTATATATGAGGGGGATGGTAATGAGCCAGGCTGCATTCTGCCTGCATCAGCATCAACAATGCCTCCTCCACCTGCTTTCTGAATAGGGAAAGGAGGGTGCGATAGCCGTAAGCTCCTCTATACCCTATTATTATTACTACACGAGCTGGCAATCTCCTTCCTTTATACTAACAGAAATTTTGTTGTAAATTTGAGAGTTTGGGAATTCCTTTTAATACTCCATCTGTCTATTTCTTTAGTTACATTCACACCTCAAATTTTGTGTAAGCATTCATAGTACACAGGGAGACACACCAGATGCACTTGCTTAATGGGGTTACAGGCCGCTACAGAGCCAAAGGGAACCAAAACCACAAGAAAACCTATATTATATGGAGACTAGAAGAAGTTATGACCATACAAAGCTGCAGACAGACAGTGTTAGATATTGGTCGTGGAGACTGTGGAAAATGTATTTATATTCCTGAAATATAACTGTACTTGGAGCACTGTAGGTGGTTTGATCTTTGATCTCTACATTCAAACTATTGATAGGTCATTCACGAATGAGCCAGCACAAAGAGCCGGCTCTTCCATGTGAAGGAAGGGAGTCAGCTCTCTCCAGTGAACCGATATATCACCTAGCCACGCTCCTAAACGGCTCACCATGCCCCTTTTAACCGGATAAAATCGGATTAAAAGTGGTGTGGAGTGGGGGATTGGCTGGCCTGAGGCTCACTATTATATATTAAATAGGGAACCATTCAGGAGCCAGATGAGCTGGATCTTCTTAAAGAGGACCTGTCACCTGTAAAAATGGCACTAGGATCTGCTTACTAAAGCATGTTTTACTGATGGCTCTATCCATGCGATAAAAGCCACCATTCTTCAAAAAATGCTTTTATTGATGCCCTTCTGTTACTAAAGATCCAGTCACAGAGGCAATATAAAGTCAACTAACCCTGACACAGCTTACTTGGCCCAGGTTTATGGGATAGGGGGATGAGTGAATTGAGAGAGACATTGGGGGTCATTTACTAAGGGCCCGAATCGTGTTTTTCCGTCGGGTTACCCAAAGTTTACCATTTAACGCCGATTTTCCCTGAATTGCCCTGGGTTTTTTGCCGCACGCAATCGGATTGTGGCACATCGGCGCCGGCATGCACGCAACGGAAATGGGGGGTGTGGCCGTCGGAAAACCCATCGGATTCGGAGGAACTGCCGTATATAAAAAAAAAAAAAATGTGTCACTTGACACGCACTTACCTGCACCTGGCCTGGCTTGGTGAACTTCAGTGAACTCCGACGGAATTGAGCGCAGCAGCGACACCTAGTAGACATCAGGGGAACTACCTTAGTGAATCGCCGGAAGACCCGAATCCTCCACAGAGAACGCGCCGCTGGATCACGAATGGACCGGGTAAGTAAATCTGCCCTATTAACTGTGTGTGACTTCCTGAAGAGAATTCTTGGGAAGGGGGTCAATGAGGAGATTGAGAGAGATGCTGGCTGTGTGTATCACTGAAGAGAATTCCTGTGGGAGGGTGGAATGAGGGAGCTCATTTCTCTTCACTCTCGCAAAAAGCCAGCATCCACTCATTCATCCCTCTTTAGGAATTCTCTACATTGAGTCTCTCAACACATTGCTGAGAGGAGCCACATTAGCAGTGTAAGTGTCAGTTAGAAGGTAGGGTGGCTTGACTGTACGCTGGAGCTCCCCAGCTTCCATAACTGGATCTTTAGTAACAGAGGGCATCAATAAAAGTATTTTTTTAGAAGAATGGTTGCTAATCATTACTTAAAGGAGGACATTTATTATACCTTGCCTGACAGCAATTTCTCCCAAAGTGGGAGCGACAAGGCGAGGCTTGGATGCCCTGGGCCCATTGCATTTACTATAGCCTCTGCAGGTAAATAGCAATTTCATTCCAACGGCCGAGCACACCTCAGGATTTACCTAGGCATCCAAATTCGATGTGCAGTAAGGTGAAAAATTAAGTCTAGTGTTCAATACAGCAGTCTTAATGTAAACTGCCCAAACCTCTGCTTTTAGAGGAGGTCACACTTGCTGATGATCAATTAATCAAGGGCATTTGAGTAGAAGAACTTTTCTGCTATTCAACTTAATGCAGTTTTGTTGTTTATCTGAGGTTGTAGTTACCTAATTTTAAGACCTTCCAAAGACCAGTGTTTTTTTCTAATATTTATTATTCTCTGATATGCAAAACTATGGAAAGAGGTTGTACTTTCTTAAATTTATTTAGCATTTGTTATGTTTTTGTAGTTACATATTAACATACTTGTCAACTCACCCCCAACTTCTGAGGGACTCACAAAAACATGAAGACCTCCTTAGCAGGAGAGCAGTCAGATCTCTCGTACAATATTTTACAGGTGATTTTGAAATGTTACCTGCTGGTCAAACATCCCCCCCCCCCCAAAAAAAAGGCGATGTACAATGCCCAAACATCCAAACATATAAAGCGGGTTTGGCACAGAAAACAAGGTGTGGTTACAATTAGGCTATCCAAATGTAGGCAAGTTTGAATATTAGTCATTAATTTAATTTTTTTTTCTATATCAATGGTTTTTTGAATTTTATTTTCAGATAGATTCCTATAGAAAGGAAAAAATCTGAGACTCAATGAGCACATATGTCAGATGCAAGAAACTTTTACACATTGAACTACTCACATATATATGTATCTACTGTATTTATATTGTGTTATATTGTATTTGTCTATCTAAGCCCTTCATATGGACAGTGTATGATTATTTTATCCATTCACATCACACGCTGACATAGTTTTGGCTTGCAGTGGTATGTGACAATTCCCTTGGCAATTGATGGGTTAAATCTTCCCCGAGGTCAGCGCAGGAATAATGTGTTGTGCTATTAGTCTGCATTTCACGCTTCCTCTGTCCTAAACAAGAATACACATCTGCTGTAGAGGAGCAGATGTCCCTCCAGTCATACATAGACACCTGACATGATGGGTGCAGCATTGTTCCCCCTGTAAGTTAGAGCCCCCCGTACACCAGACTTGTGCTGCCGGCAGGAATTACATGGACTGTATTTGTTTACGTTCTATATTTCCTCCTTCTTTCCAATTACAATTATTTATTACAATTTTTACTTCATGCCACAAGCATATCTTGCCACCCCGGGGAGTTAATTGAGGGGGTGCAGTGGGTGCAGTCGCAACTGGGCACAGGAGGTTTAGGGGGCCCTTATGGTGTCACTTTCCCATACGAGAAGACTATTACTATAAACCATACATTATAGTCGGGGGCCTGGCACAAACTTTGCACTGGGGCCCATCAGCTTCTAGTTACACCACTGTTGCCACCTATTATAAGAAGTAAGGGGGTTCTAGCACAGACTTTGTCCATAAGAAGGCACACTTTTGGGAAAGATTTATCAGAAGTGTTTGAGAGCAGATCTGTTCTAGTTGCTCATGGCAACCAATCAGGGCTCAGCTTTCATTTCATAACCAGCTGTTGGAGAATTAAATCTGGGCTCTGATTGGTTACAATGGGCAACAAGAACTGTTCTCAGACACTTCTGATAAATCTCCCTGGTTTAACATGTCCACTAGACACTAGGACATAAGTATTACACAGGCGGAGGATGCAAAAGCTAGGAGGCAGCCGGTCAGGGGTCACACCGGTCAGGGCAGCTTTGTAGTAACTGGCAGAAGGAATCCATATATTTATTTCTACTCTGGAGTACCTGGTCTTCTCTGTCTGCTCCTGGTCTGTCTTCAAGTGTTAGACTGAAAGGGGTTGTCCCCCCCACAATGAACATTAAGGAGGGATTTAATGTCAATGTTTTTTATTTTATTATTATTTTTATTTTTAGTATAAGTGATCAAAATCAAAATGACCGACATCCAGCACCGCTGCTCATCAGCACTGCCAAACTTTAGTGTTTTCCACTTGTGTGGCCTGTAATGTCATTTTTGTAAGTCACAGGACCAATTAGCAGCTTAGTCCATTTCAAGTTAATAATAATAATAATATTTAGTTATGTAGTGCCATCAAATTCCGTAGCGCTTTACAAGTTAAGGGTCTGAACTGCAATATCAGGAATGTCCACAATACAAAGTATGGCACTGTGCTAAGCGAAGGGAGGCGCAACATTCATCCTAATGTTTCAGTCTGTTTAAATTATTGTCCATTCCAACCTCTGTCGCTGTAGTCGTGTAGGGGACTACGGCTGCTGCTTGAAAGAGCGGTCAGCCGCCATCTTATATACAAGGTTCAAGGTGAAAGTGACTGCAGAGAAGCCTGGAGCTCGGTATATATCTGGTGTTTGCTGGATAAATGGAAGGATGGATTAGTAAAGAGAGTTGACAATTCATGCAGTTAGTGAGTGGGATAGGCTTGCTTAAAGAGATGGATTTTAAGAGCACATTTGAAACTTTGGAGGTTGGATATTAGTTTTATAGTCCGGGGAAGGGCATTTCAGAGAATTGGTGCAGCTCGGGAGAAGTCCTGGAGATTAATCTAATATCACTGGCAGATCGAAGAGCACGGGAAGGGTGATAGACTGAGATGAGAGAAGAGAGGTGCAGCATTATGCAGAGCTTTATGGATGAGGGTTATTATTTTAAACTGAATTCGGAAGGAGACAGACAGCCAGTGTGGTGATTATAGTGAGCTAGGGGGCTCGGAGATTAATGGGGTGAAACCTGTTAACAAGATCCCTTTAAACTCAGGGATGTATAATGTAACTTAAATAAGAAAATGAATACATTTATAATTCTAGCCCTTCTGTCAAGTGCCTGGTAAGTGTAGTTCAGTGGAGATATCATCTTGTGATCTCTATCCCTATCCTTCACTTGACAGTGTATCCTTTTAAATGCATATGCACTGTACATTTCCATATGATTCCTCCTTTCAATCTCATTGTGGGTCACTGCTTTGGAAATGAAAAGTTATAAATTCATGTGACACAAGAGAAGGTAAAAAATATATTTTATATAATTCTTTATAACCAGTCAATAAATAGCATTGAGAGGCTTTCATTATTTGTGTCACAAGGTCTGTTTTTTGGCGCATGAAGAAGAATGAAGTTATAAAGCAGAACATGCAAAAACATCTTTTGGTCTTCTTTCTTTTTCCCATTATTGAGACCAATGTGCATTTCCAAAAGACACATCACTTTTCGGTCAGTGTGGTGTCCATGTTGTATCAGCTTCTGTTTTTATTTTCATATCCATATGCTTTCCATTTTTTGCATCTGAGGAAAAGATAACCGTTTATTTTTTTGCTGCCAGTGCATGATGCAATTTTTATCTCATGGTATGCATGTCCCAGAAAACAGACATGTGAATAGCCACATTGAAAGCAGTGGGTCAGTGTTCTTTACACAAGTATCACAGATAGCATACAGAAGAATGGAAGAGCCCTACCTTTCCTCCTTACTGCTCTTTATAAATGTGCAGAGTCTGCCCTCTAGCGGGCAAACAATGGAGGTACACAACATTAACAACGTGTCATTTACAGGCAGTCCCCGGGTTACGTACAAGATAGGTTCTTTAGGTTTATTCTTAAGTTGAATTTGTATGTAAGTCAGAACAGACATATTTTATAATTGTAGCATTTTTTGACCCAGTGACAATTGGATTTTCCAAGTTTTGTGCTGTCATGGGAACAAGGATAATCGATAAAGCTTCATTACAGACACCTTACAGCTGATCATTGTAGCCTGGGACTAAAGTAAGATCCAGAGGTCAAAGTGGGCAGAGAGGTAACAAGGGGTTGTCTGTAATTCGGGTGTCCTTAAATAGGGGACCACCAGTATATAGTAGATATTAGGATAGGGTTGTTGCATACAGTCTAAGGCTGCATTCACATGAACATGTGCTTGCCCAGTTCGAGCCCGGTCGAGCACACTTCAGCACGCTGGAAAGAAAGAGGTATATGAGCGCTCCTCACACCTCGCTTCTCCATAGGAAATAGCGCCGCATGACTGTTCTTACAGCCGAAGATAGAGTATGTTATACCTTTTTTTCGGCGAAGGTTCGGTACGATGAGCACACGTTGTAGCGCGCCCAGGAGCCATAGGCGATTTTGGGGAGCATACATTCAGCCGTACATCCCCACAACGGTCATCAGAATGCGGCCTGACTTGGTCCAGGTGTGTATATATGCATATGTAGTTAGGTGTAAGTGAATATGTATGTTATATGTGTGTATGTATGTGGTAGTACTGTATATGCATATGTGTATGTATGTGGTAGTACTGTATATGCATATGTGTATGTATGTGGTAGTACTGTATATGCATATGTGTATGTATGTGGTAGTTCTGTATATGTAAATGTGTATGTATGTGGTAGTATTGTATATGCATATGTGTATGTATGTGGTAGTTCTGTATATGTAAATGTGTATGTATGTGGTAGTATTGTATATGTATATGTGTATGTATGTGGTAGTACCCTGATAAATCTAACCACATTGTCAGCACACAGCATCTCATAGCACAGAGGAATCATGAAGTGTCTGCTTAGAGAGTCCCTGCTCCCACTCTGGATTCTTGCACTGACCATCACTGAGTTATAGAAGCTAAAACAGCAATAAAACTGAGTAAAATTGTAAAGTAAGGGGTTAAAAATTATCTTTATTCTAAACATCACTAGGGGATTAAAATTTGAGAACTTTCTTTCATGGGCAAACCCCTTTAATGTTCAAACAGTCACTTCAGTTTTGAAGCTCAATCTCCTTCATGGACAGAGATGGAAGACCTTTTGCGTTCCTTCATACACGAGAACTTCCCATACATTGATTTCATCTCACACATTGCTCCACTTTCGTGTCCGTGGTCAGCAATGAATCCTAAATGGGACAGGTGTATAGTGCAGGTCATCAGGCTATAGGAATAAAATGACTTTTATTTGTACTCACTAACACTGTGTAAAAATGAATCACAATAAAAATGGATGCACCTGCAACATTCCCCACCAGGCCTGAGCTTTTGGGCTTGGGGGCAGCTGGATTCCCCTGGTACCGGAGTGGCTGGCTTGACCGTGGCCTAGTGCTTGACTGGGTCACAGTCACTGGGTACAGGGGGCTTGCAAGAAAGAGGGAGATGCCGCGGGTGGATGGAAATAGTTCTACCAGAGGCATGCCCGACTTAGGTACCAACTTTACAACAAAGTTTGTAACGTAACCCGTCAGGCGGGCCGCACCCACATTTATTTGCCCTCTTCTCAATGTCTTCATTAAGGTCCGTCCTGCACCTGGGACCAAAAGGGGAGAGCTCTGCATTAACAAATAGGTAAGTTCTCATTCAGTTCCTCCCCTTTAGCCTCGACCAATCAACATACGTCTTTTTTACGCTGAAGTAAATCCACCTCGTACTATGGACCAATAGGGAAACATCCTCTTTGATACATACTTTCCATTTATGTAGGAATCATTGCCGACCTTGGATACGAAGGAGGATCAACGCCTGCAGTGAAAACCGCTTGTGGGAAGTTTGGGTGTATGAAGGAACACGACAGGTCTTCCATTTCTGTCCATGACACAATGGTAAGATTGAGCTTCAGAACTGAAGTGACTGTTTGAGCTTGGAGTAGAGCACTAACATATATTAAGTGTTGTACCTTCCATTCCAGATCATGTTTCCTTCATTTTCCAGTGTGTTGGCAAAAATTCTGCTTCACTGAGATGTGATATTGGATCATAATTCTCAATCTGATGTAGCTCTCTATTTGTATATATTCACATACAAATATCATACAAATAAATGTACAGTATTGGATATAGCTGATGATGTCACAATGAATAGGAACCTCCACTATGGCGGATGACATCACAGTGTCCAGAGAACCTCCAGATACAGGTACACCAACAACACACCAACGGAAAAAACCATCAAGGAATGTTCTAGCATGACACAACCTTAGATAGACCCCTGTAAATACATGATATGGTAGTATATCTCATTATTATGTGTATAGACCCCTATGGTTCTATATGATACCAGTGTACTGGTCATCAGAAACCAAATTAGATCCAATTGGCTTCCCGGCTAGCTAATGGAGTGTGTGCAGCTCTGTACACTATTCTAGGGATTTTTCCACCGGACATCCTCCTTATTTTCTATCCTATACTTCCATCTAGCATCATCATGCAAGGCTACATCGGCCATATGCGATGCCTGTGTATTAAAGGGTTAACATTTGTAATGTTTATACTAAATGCTTTATTTAACTTCCAGATCTGTGGATTTCCAAAGACTCAAACCAATCACTGACCTCAGGCTGCAAAAGGAAATCACAGAATAAAATTTACCTCTGTCTGGATTTCAGGGGAAGGAGAGAGAGTGTGTGTCCAGTTTGTGCAGTGTCTCCTAGAACAGTTAGCCTGCTAGCTCTCTGCCACACCAACTAGCGTGGTGTGCCAAATTCACGTGTGATCCCTGGCTGTTCCGTTCCCTGGGAATCCAGCTGGCCCCACACTGCGGCCAGGTCCTGGTAGGTGGACGTTCCACTCGGCCAATGGGACACCGTAATTATGGTATCCACAGTCCTACAGCAATTTAAGCTGAAGCCAGGCATCTTGGGAAATTAGAAAAAATGGATTAAAAACAGAACAATCAGGATCAAGATACGGTTAATTAGCATAAAGGGGGAAAAACTATCGGGGGAACGATGGTGCAGCGAGCATTGTGGAAAATATTCTCAAAAGAGCAACATCCAGGACCTGCCTTGTAGAGCAACTCATCCTAAAGGAACATCCAGGAACAGCTTCAATACCTTCCACACTGAGAACTATAGGGGAACAGGGGGAGGACAACAAAAATAGCGAAAAACTACAGTAGAAATAATTAGAAGAAGAGTGAAGAAATCAGGCAATACCTTCTTGAGGCTGAGTATACTTGATTGTGAGATTTCAAGAATAATAGTTCTCTTCATCTTATGTACCCGGACTGCAAACTAGTGGACATAGAGAATACTGACACCTGGCTCTGTTAGTTTATAGAGGTTATAATCATAGTATCATAGTTTATACGGTTGAAAAAAGACACTTGTCAAGTTCAACCAAGGAAGGGTAGGGATTGGATGAGGATGGGATTATGGAGAAACAATTCTATATAACATAACCATCAACATTATTTAGATGTAAAAAGGCATCTAGACCCTTCTTGAAGCTCTCTGCTGTCCCTGCTGTGACCAGCGCCTGATCTCGGCTATTCCACAGATTGACAGTTCTCATAGTAAAAAAGCCCTGGCACCTCTGGTGATTAAACCTTGATTTCTCCAAACGGTATGGACCATTCATGTATTTATATAAATTAACCCCTTAACGACTTGGCCTTTTTTAGTTTTTTCACTTCCATTTTTCACTCACCAACTTCAAAAATCTATAACTTTTTTATTTTTCCACATAAAGAGCTCTGTTATGGCTTATTTTCTGCGTAACAAATTGCACTTCATAGTGACGGTATTTAATATTCTATGGCGTGTACTGGGAAGCGGGAAAAAAAATTCCAAATGCAGTGAAAATGGTGAAAAACCACATTTGTGACGTTTTCTTGTGGGCTTGGATTTTACAGCTTTCACTCTGCGTCCCAAATGACATGTCTACTTTATTCTTTGGGTCGGTACGATCATGTGGATACCAAATTTGTATAGGTTTTATAATGTTTTCATACATTTAAAAAAATTAAAACCTCCTGTACAAAATATTTTTTTTTTATTTTGCCATCTTCTGGGGCCAATAACTTTTTCATACTTTGGTGTACGGAGCTGTGGATAGTGTCATTTTTTGCGAATTTTGATGGCGTTTTCATTACTATAATTTTTGGGACTGTGCGACCTTTTGATCACTTTGTATTCATTTTTTTAATATCTTTCAAAAATGGGCAAAAAAAAATGCCATTTTCGACTTTGGACGCTATTTTCCGTTACGGGGTTAAACGTAGTGAAAAACATTATCATATTTTTGATAGATCGGCATTTCGGACACGGCGATACCTATTTGTTTATGATTTTACTGTTTATTTATTTTTTAATCAGTTCTAGGGAAAGGGGGTGATTTGAATTTTTAGGTTTTTTATTATAATTTTTTTTTTAACTTTTTTTTATTTTTACTTTACTATTTTTCAGACTCCCTAGGGTACTTCTAACCCTAGGTAGTCTGATCGATCTATCATATACTGCCATACTACAGTTTTTACTCCCCATGCATACAATTGCAATTAGCACATGTTAATGCATGGGTTAAAACGAAGCGCCTCGGTCTTCGAAAACCCGAGTGACCGTGTGCGAGGGTCGCGCTCCCCCCGCTCCCCGCGACTTCATCGAGCAGCGATCCACACAAGATGGCGTGCGCCCATGCGGCGCAATCTCTTTGAAGCCGCCGGCAGCATGGCCGCGGCGATCGAGGTGAGAAACAACCACCCCGATCGGTGCTGCACCGATCGCGGGTGTTACCGTAGCCTTTGCTGCATATGCCGCAAAGCCTTACCGCTTTGGACAGGGCTCGGCCGCGAGCCCTCCCATGCACGCGGACCCGTCGGGAAAGGGTTATTCATGTCCCCTCGTAGGGTCTCTTTTCCTGACTAAATAAATCTATTCTCATAATGAGACCCTCCAAGCCCCTTTCATTTTGTGTGCTCTACGTTGAACCCTCTCCAGCTCCATGGCCCTTTTTGGACCGTGCCCCCAGAACTGGCCAGCATATTCCATGTGTGGGCCGAACCAGTGCCTTGGTACGTGGTAATATTACCCCTATCACGAGAGTCCATCCCACTTTTGATACATGGACAATATCCTACTGGCTTTAAGGCAGCTGCTTGACATTGCATGCTGTTACTCATATTATGATCTCTATATACCCCCCCCAGGTCCTTCTCAACAAGGGACCTCCCGATTTACTCCCCCAAGGACATATGTTGCCTTGCATTATTGCCCCCAGGGGCATACCTTACATTTATCACATGAAGGGGTTCCCATCTTGGGCTTTTACATTTAATTAATAAATTCAATTGTCATATGTAAACATTTCTTCATTGCATGTTGTTAAAAAAACTGTTTCTGTTTTGTGTGAGATATAATTTCTCATAATGTAGTCATGTGGTCCCTTAAAACGAGATAGCTTCCTCGGATAACACCACCACCCCACACACTGCAGCAGTGGCCACATAGTGTCTATTGAGTCCTGCCGACCACCAGGATTCAGCATCATAACCACGACGGCATAGGTGGCCGTATCCAAGGACACAGTCTTGTTTCTAAGGGACCATATCAATACTTTATGAGAATGATCTTCACACAGAACTTTTTTTAATACATCCATTGAGAAAGGGGTAATATATGGCAGATTGATCAATGTGAATGGGGAATGCCCAGAGTGAGATCCCCTTAAAACCTCATTTGCCAAGTGGATGACCAAACATTCAGTTTCTACAGAGGTAATAGGAAAAAGGGAAAAGCAACACCGCACGGCGCCTCGGGTGATATCGTCAGGTTCGGTAAATAGATGCACTACTAGGGGTGCTCACCTGTATTCTCTTGGTGTCAGAGGCATAAATATAAGAAAGATAAAAGGTGTCCACATAGGGGGTCCCCACGTCCAGACTGGTTCGTCCTTAGGCGAGGTAAGTGGTAGGGTAGGCAACTATACTGAGCAGCTCACACAACTCCAAATAACACCCGGACTCCCAGAAGGGCCGTAATATAATATATTACTGCTTGGTCCGTTATTTGGAAAAGGGTGCTTGAACCCGAAACGCGTTATATTGGACATTTTAATTGTATTCTATTTTGTAACTCAAAAGCATTAAAGAGATTGCTATTTTTAAGATTTCGACTGCATGTGGACTGTGGATCTTTTGGGTACCGGCACTACATGCTCCTCCGTACGCATCCATTTTCTTACTTTTCTTCTACAACATTCAGTTTGTCCAAGTCACCTGCAGCCTATGAACATCCTCCATAGACTGTATTACACTCACACAGCTTGTAGCTATACTCCCTCCTCCATAGACTGTTACACTACTGCTGGTGCCATCTGTAAAATAACACAGTGCTAAATTCCTACTCTCTATAATCATTTAATAAATATATTAAATAGTAGTGGGCCAACACAGAACCCTGATATACACCACCATAACGGTGACCATTCCGAGTAGGAATCATTGACCACAACTCTCTGGATACGATCCTTCACCAGTTTCATCTAATTGCAAATATTTCTGCCAAACCAATAGCCCTAATTTTAAACCATCGGGCGTCTATAGGAAACAGTGTCAAGCCTTGCAAAGTCCAAGAACTCAATTCCACAGCTGCTCCTCACCAGGCATCGCTGCACTCTTCATAGAAGCAGATCAGGTTGGTTGACAACTTCTATTCTTAGTAAACACCATGCGGCTGTCACTTATTATACTATTTGATGTCACATACTCCGTATATAACTTTTACTAACCTTCCAGTATTTTCCCCCCAATGAAGTTAAGCTTACAGGTCTGTAATTTCCTGGCGAAGTTCTAGAGCCTTTTTAATATATTGGCACCACATTTGCCTTGCGCCAGTCACTTGGCACCACACCAGACATTACGGAGTCCCTGAAGATTTTAGACAGCGGTAAAGCAATAACAGAACTGAGTTCTGGTCCAGGAGCCTTGTACACATTGATTTATTGAGCTTAGATTGGATCATGTCTACATTCAGCCAGTCTAGTATATTACAGGATGCAAATCCCCCTTACCAATCAACTGTTTAGCTGGTACCTCCTAACCTTCCATAATACAACAGGATAGCCCCAGATTTCTGGCTCTGTCCCGCCTGGTGGGAGATATATCATCCTGCCTTCTGGCTTTAGTACTACACACAACAGGAGAGGACAGCTGCTGCATGAGGGAGAACAGGGAAAGATAAATAATGTTTTTTTTTTTACCAAGCAGTAACAAGGCACAGTATGAAGGGGAGATGCTGGGGGTTGGGTACAGTATGAAGGGAAGATGCTGGGGGTTGGGTACAGTATGAAGGGGAGTTGCTGGGGGTTGGCTTCAGTATGAAGGGGAGCTGCTGGGGGTGGGGTATAGTATGAAGGGGAAACGCTGGGGGTTGGCTTCAGTATGAAGGGGAGCTGAGGGGGGAAGACACAGTACAAAGGGGAGCAGCTGGAGGTGGGGCACAGTATGAAGGGGAGCTGAGGGGGGCACAATATGTAGGCAGCTGCTAAGGGGTGCACAATATAAAGGATAGCGGCTAAGGTGTGCACAATATGAAGGAGAGCGGCTAAGGGGGTGCAAGTATGAAGGAGAGCTTCTAAGGGGTGCACAGCATGAAGGGGTGTACTGCTAGGAATTCACAGTATGATGGGGAGGGGCTAAGGGGGGCCATTTGAAGGGGAGCTGCTTGGGGGTAAAGTATGAAGGGGAGAGGCTAAAATGGCCACAGTACAAAGGGGAGCTGCTAGGAAGAAGGCACAGTATGAAGGGGAGCTGCTGGGAAAAAAGGCACAGTATGAAGAGGAGCTGCTAAAGGATACACAGCATGAAGGGTAATGGCCAAAGGGGAGAGTTTGAGGGGTGGGCAAAGGGTGCACAGTATGATACGGAGCTGCTGGGAGGGTACAGGCCACTTGCTGTGAATGACTTCAGCAGGCCACAGGACATAACTATCACTCACACGGCTTTACTGGGATTTTGGTCCACTCTGCTTCCAGCCTCTTCTTGGCCATAATTTTGTCACCAAGGATTTTCAGAGGTTTTCTATTGTGTTTAGATCAGGACTCTGGGCCATTTCATTGTTTTAATATCACGCAGAATAAGAATGGCACACACCCGGATGCTGGTAGCGACTTTTTGTCATTTATTGATATATACTCACAAATTGTAGCAGAAATAAGGGAAGGGAGGACACGCAGGTATAGGAGCCGGATGAAGTAGTAGAAGCAAAACGGCCGTTGCTCCTCAATTGTTGGGTGCACTGTGTGTTCTCCCTCCCCTTATTCCTGTACAATTTGTGAGTATGTATCAATAAACAAGGGTTGAAGCTACCATCAGCATCCGAGCGATTGACATTCTTTTCTTATTCTATGTGGGAATATCTATGAATGCCGCATTGTCTGAATAGAGCATAATCCATCATGACAATCACCACAAGCAACAACTTTTTTTAGTTCTGGATTTAAGGACTTCAAGATGTAAAGGACAGATTGCAGAGCAGTGCCATTCAAGTGCTTTTTTCATATTTCACTGTTTTTATGTTTTCTGTTTCAAAGAATTGCTGTGTGACGGGTTGTTTCCTGCATGAAAATGTGTGTCTGAGTGATTAACGCAAGGAAGGAACCATGTGTTGGTGAAGAAGGTTCTGATACACACTTGCATTCACTCTGCCATGTAACTGTATTAGAGGTCAAACTCCTGCTGAAGAAAACATTCCCCAAAGCATGACACTTCCTCCACCCCCTTTCACCGACTTCTTTACACATTGTTGATGAACATTTCTATCACATCCAAATAAAATAAATAAAACTTACTTTAGTCACTATAATTAAGTGTGGACCACTTCTCCTTCCACACAACATGCTCCTCAGCAAAGACAAATCTTGCCTTTCTGCTTTTTGAGAGGTTTGGTGACTGCAGAGTGGGCTTTCAGTCCACATCTGCTTGGGGTACTTGAATGTGAAGATTGTGAAGTTGTACAGATGGAATATACTAGATATCACAGACTTGGAATGACCAACTTCTCTTGCTATGGTGGGTCATTCTTTGGCATTCCTCTGGACAACCTACTGCTGGAGGGTTTCAGTCACACTTTGGAATAGCACACCATGTTTACAAAGTCCGTGAAAACGGGAAAGTTGGGCTGCCAGTTAAATAGGGTTTGTCAGATAATTAAGGAAATTAGCACCAGGTGACAGATTGACAACATTGGCCCACATTTATTAAATCCCCTGCACCAGTTTTTTGTATTACTGCACGTTCTTTTCTTTGCAAACTGCTTGCACATGTACCCAACGCAACACAAAGTTCTGCACTGAAAGGGGCATCTCGATGGAGTTAAGTCCAACAGAATTGTGACACACCGTTATCAAAGGCTTTTAGATCGTTTTTTTGGCAGTTTTCCGACTTGCCCGAATAAGGGCCGTGGTCTTCTGTATATATAAAATTTTCAAATGTGAGATGTCATCTGTAACTATGGGTTGTCTGTAACTGACGGGGACTGCCTGTATATATATTTTTACAACTCTATTGGGCATTCTGTCTTAATCCCCATTAATTTATAGATCTCCTTACATTAACTGAAGTGGAGAGTGGCCAAAAGCGCACATCATAGTCCTTTTACAGCCATCCGATTTCAGGGATCACATTTAAATATACAAATACCAAATAATTCCACACCACAAGTAAAAAATAAAATGGTTTTTACTGCCATATCTACCAAAGTCGGGACAGACGATACATGATAAGGTCGGGGGCACACACTGAATATCACAGGAGACGGTGGAGGATTTGGTCATAACCTCTGTGATGGTAACAGTCGATGTTGAGTAACCTTTGGCAGGTCCACAGGGATCTCCACATTACAGGAACGCGGTCAGCTGATGATCGCATCATATGTAAGATGACATCATGGAAGACTCCTTATGTATCCGTCACTGATGGGGGACACAATGCAATGCTGTATATTCATTTTGGAGCATACATAAGGTAGTAGTGCCATAGTATACAGACGGGTGGACGGACAGACACGGTGATCTGTGCTTCTAACACATCTTCACATAGAGTCTTAAGAGGGAAGTTTTTTAAGAGATGGATTGAGAAGCTGCTGTGACCAAGCTGCATCCCAAACCAGGGTCAGCAGGTAACCATCCCTCACCAGTGACAGGTTGCTGGTCTGCAACTACATAACTCACACCAAGAGGATCAAGAATAATGCACAAGTATGGGGCTAGGTACTGAAAGTAACAACCAGATCACTAATACAGCGTCCATATAACTGGGCAATGCCATGATAATGTTGTTGGTGCAAATAATTTGGTTTAGAAGAGCCACAGCAGGTCATTACATCCAGTGCCAGGAGTGGTTTAGGCAGCAAAAAGTACAGAAAAGGGTTAAGAATCTACTAAACTATATCTGCTATCATCCTCTGCTCTTCAAAATAGCTTAAAAAAAATACAAATGTTACAATTATATCAAAAGCCTGAAAAAAAAAGCTCTTGTATATAAAGAAGAGGAAACCGAAATAAAGCATTCCTCCAGGTGCTCTCTACCTGTAGCCCTATACAGACACCATTGGCCAAAGTGACTAGAAAAGGAGGGCAATAATCCAGTGTTAGACTGTGTGGCTGATGTGAGTAGTAGTTTAGAGAAATCTTTGATAGGCCAGCTATAAATAAATAATAATGTACAGTATGTAGGTAAGCCAGAGGGAAAACACCAGCAGCTGAGTCACATCGTGTCATAGAGTGAAGAGAAACGCAAGCCCACCGCGTGCCGCTGTCCAGACGAAATGAGGCGGAGTATGAAATGTCCATGTACAGATCTGTGGTCACTTTATCTATGCAGGGGTCTAATTGGCGGACCCCTGGATTCTTATTGCCCGATTTAGTCACACGACTCCATGATCCCACTGAGCTCCAATTCCTGGAGAGAGTCTGTGTAGTCCTCACAAGCCGAACTCCTGTCCTTACAGCAAACACAGCCCTGGAAAAGGAGGTAACACAATAATGAGACAACAGAGACATGAGCAGCATCAGTAAGGAGGCCGACTGTACTGGAACCTCACTAATACCCCTCATGTAGAAGAAGTGAAGAAGTGTGCATGCATCAGATGCTCCACAATTAAAAGGGGCTGCATCACATATGAAAGGGATTGTACCATGTATGCAAGTTTTATTGATGAGGGTCCAACCACTGGTACCCCAACTGATCAATGTAACGGGACCCCCAATAATCCAGAAAATGCGTCCTGATGTCCTATTCAATAGTATGGGAGTGTCAAATTGCTGTGCACAGTGCTCCAACATTGTATATTAAGACACGTGACTCTGATAAAAACACATAAAAAATGATACAACCCTTTAAAAGGTCCTAGGAGGTCCCAGCAGTCAGATCCTCAACAATCTGATGCCTATTCCCTGTGGATAGGGGATGACTTGTAAACCTGATACCTTTAAGCCCGTACATCAGCTAGAGCTGACATCTATGGTGAACTAGTAATAACTAGTAAGATAAAATTTACATCCATTTAAAATACAATCAATACAATTGTTGGCCCAATCGTTATATGCAACAAAACTGCAATTGTTCTACCAGAATGCTGGCACTATAACTATTATACATACCCCACGTGGACGGTGTCATGCAGCTGCACATGCATGGTCTAATCCCTCCGTGTACTAGTTACAGGACGCTACTTACTAGAACACCACCACCTGCTGCAGCCATGTTTATAGTCCGTGCATTATAAGGTCTTTAATCCATACTCTGATCTAAATGTAGGCCCTAGTGTTGTCAGGTCAGGTAAAGCGTGTCCCAAAATTATACAGTGCCAGACAGACTCAGCTATTTCCAGAACCAGACTTATCCTGCAGCCAATTATAGCCTCCGCTGAGCACAATCCGATTAGAGAATTAAGTAGCACAACTTTGCTTATATTCCTGCTGTAGTCGAGCATCTGCCAATGGTTCATATCCTAACTATCAGGTGAAGATATTAGATTTGTGTTTCTTGTGTCCTCTTCCTAGAACCTTGCTGGAAATCAGGGTTTTAATATAGTGGAGTATGTATGATATGGGTCCATGCAAGTATGTAGTGTGAACAGTGGTATGATCAACTCTTTCCACATTGTTATGCCAGGCTGAGTACAGGGTTTTGGGTTTAGGTTCTTCCCCCCTACAATAAGATCATAGACCTTTTACCTCTTCAGGCAGGGAGTACATGAGGAACCCTTAGGAGCACAGTCTGCAACATATATGGTGGTTGCCACATGTATTAAGCATTTTACATCCCTAGATGACCCCTTTAACATATTAGGTAAACCTACTGTGACCTCCACTGCCCATGGAAGGCCTCCTCTTTGTATCCACGGATGAATCTCCCCAAGTTCCTTCTTCTGGTCATCTGTAAAACGAGGTTGAAGCTTCTGCATAGATTTCAGTCTGTCACGATCTTCTTTCAGAACCACATCAATATCCCTATTTAATAAGAAATCATACCTATTACCATAAAAACATATACCCAAAATGCAACGTTCAGGTCCATGCTGAACATTGCGGGTTCGGCACTCAGGCTCAAGTGTTAGCGATCGGTGAGAGTGCAGCTAGATCCGATTGGGTCTGCTCAACCCGAAGTGTGACCTCTTCACTGCATAGCAAGCCAAGTGCATGCTACTACAGGAATTACAGTAGACAATGATATGAGTAGGGAATGAAGAGATGTGGGTTCTTGTCTAAGTGACCTGGGTGATATTAGACTAAAATATGGAGATGCATAAAAGACGACTTCAACATCAATTCACCCAGACTTACCGTAAAGGGATCTGGTATGTCATCATAACATTTTCGTCGGCATTAGCCATCAGAAGCCACATAGGATCTTGCAGGACATACTTCATCACAGATTCACCACCTCCAGATTTTGACCCCCTCGCATTCTGATTGTTCTCCGAGGAGTCAACGCTTCCAAAATATTTGCTGCTATGACTGGTTTGGCTGCTCCCTGTAAGTTAAAGAGGCTAATTAGAGTATCACAATGAACATGTACTGAAAATCAATGTTACATTGACATCGTAAAATGTCAATGTGCCTCAGGATTAAATATTGTAAGGGGACGCATGGTGTCACACTTGCTCATTATTTATTACGTGTGGTCTCTTAATTTTACCTCAGGTTTGAAGTATAAGGGGTTAGTGTGTATGGTATTTGAATGCTGTGGCATTTTCCCGCTCTTTTTTCTCCCTCTTATCTGTACTAGGCAACATCAGCTGTGATTGGTTCATGAGCTGGTCAAATAGCAAGGCTGTTTCTGGGTGCTGGGTTATGTAGGCGCTCATCTGATTGGACAGATGCCTGGTTGCTCCTCTTTAAAAGGCAGCCGTTACTTGTGGTCTGAGCCAGAGTTTGAGGAACCCAGCTAAGAGAGATGTTTTAATGACTTATTGCAATGTTTAGTTTGTGGAGTTTTATCTCCCAGGTTCATTTAAACGGTAATTACTTGATAGGTTTTAAAAAAATAATTTTTAGTCATTTTTATTATTTATCGGGTTACTCAATAATAAAGCATTGTGGCCATGTCTTACCACAACTTTAGGGTTTGGTGTGTTTATTTAATGTGCGAGTTATATATTTTGTGACATCATGAGCTCCTCAAGGCAAACAATTTCCCTGCTACTGTAACCGACCCACCTGTTTGACTCCCGGAGGTGCCATTTCCATTGGATCCTGAAGTTAGCGATTCTGAAACTGCAGAGGAACCTGAACATGTTCCAGAGCAGGCATCTTCCTGGAGAAGAAGGTCCATTAGGTCACTGCCAGTGGATAAAGCATCACTTGTGTGCCCATCCGCAGGGAAATCTTCCTGCAATATCGGCTGAAGGAATATATGGAAAAAATGTAGGTTATAAATCATGTAAAACTCAGTGTCCATGAACATGCCATAATAAATGCTAAATTTTATGTACCAAATTGGGCTCTTCACAGGGGTGAGGCATAAATGCACTGTTCGCAGCAGCTCCAACGCCAGTACCGCCCTCTGAGCGATCCGCCTTCTGTGACTCTTCCAACTGCAACAAGTTGAGCTGCAGGGGTGAACTGCATCGAGACTGGAAAAGAGGGGGAGACTGACGATCCCGGGGGGTGGAGGAGCGAGAAATTCCTTCCTTCATCTTTGGTTCGCTTGGAGGAGCTGGATATGAAAATTGCTGCATTGGGCAAGGACCTTGCACTGTTTGGGGGGCACAGGAGGGTTGAGGAACAGGAAAACTATGCTGTGCAGGAGTGAAGACGGGTGGTGGAACAGAGAAGGGGGGCTGGGGAACAGTGTAGGTGGGAGCAGGTGCTTGAAATGCTGCTTGCGGAGTGAAAAATGGTGGAGGAACTGGAAATGGATGTGAAGGTGCTGCCCCAGGATAAACAGTTGCTGGTAAATTGGGTGGGTACATGTAATTGGGCATTAGAAGAGCTACCATGGGTGAAAGCAGAGGGGTGGGGAAAGGCTGCATATTGGATGATGTTCCATTAGGCATCTGAATATTATCATTTGGCACAGGAATTTGAGGAGAAGGAAAAACTGGCATAGGATAAGCAGGCAGCATCGGATAGGGCAGGGGAGGACAGCTAGCATGAGAGGTGTCCGACTGAGACCAAGCTGTGGTATTTAGCCCTGGGAGAGGGCAACGATGGGCCTGGGGTACACCAGAGCTGCTGCTGTCCCACGATTCTGGCCTCACTCGTTTCACTTTCGGCTTCCTCGGCTTCCCGCTTCTCTTTGCTGCAGCGTCTGGACCATGTGGAGCATGAGATTGTAGAGCTTTAAAAGAAAGAAAGATCTTATTCTCACGACATAGTATCAACCATGAAACCAATACCATTCATCGCCCGCCAAAGGACCCACCTCCTGGTTTCTCATGCATGTAGGTGTTGCACCTTGTCTGGAAGGCACTTAGCCTCTTCACATCCATGAAACCACTGAGAAAATCATTCTCCTCCTTCTGGGTGTGAGCTACAAGTACTTCTTTGGTTAGACCAAGCTGTTTATATGGCTCCTTCTCCGCACTGCCTGGGGGAGCTGTTGGAATATCCGAATGTGACTGCCCATCTTCCAATTCTATCCAAAGAAAATGAGAAGACAAGAAGTTCTGATGATTGAAGATTGTAATAGAGTATGTCTGGCAGAAAAAAAAAAACACTTTTGCATGACCAAACACAATCATCAGCCTAACTAATAAGTTAGGAAAAGTCATAACCAAGGCTTAAACATAGCCAATTATCACGTATTTGGCAATCCCATGGTTCTCCATTATTCTGGGTTATAATTACCTGCTTCTGGTTGTGGCTTTTTGTCTCCCACATGTACAATTGTGCTGCTGTAGCTGCAGTGGCTGGTAAGAGATACCACACTCTCAGCTTTGGCAGCCATAGAAAGCTGAGTGATTGCAGTAGTGGACACGGGTAGAGATGCAAAGGATGGATGTGGTAGAGAACCGGGCACAGACTGGGTGGTGGATGTCGATGCGGGAATTGTGGCAGAGAGGACTACTGGTGGTCGGCCATAAGTAGTGCTTGGCACGCCTGATATAAGATTGGTTGTAGAACCTGGACCATGGTCTGATATGGTTAATGGACTCCGAAATCTATTCTGGGGATGTCTTGGAGGTTTGTGCAATGTCTGGGACTGATGGTGCCCATCTGGATCAGGATAAACACAGATAAATATTGTTATTAGAAAAGAGAAATTCTCCTAACTAATTTACTAACACATACATGTCCTCATAGATCCAGGCAGCATGACTGTTGTAATCTTCTTATAGTTGTTATCCATGACTTTCTGTTAAACAACTTTTAACATTTATGCATATGGGCCTGAAGGGCTCCTGGATGTGTTACCAGAGCCACACTGTGTGCAGCTTCACAGGCTGTTACATAGTCTCTCCATCTCCCTCAGCACTTCCACCATCCTCTACCTTATGTAATCTCTCTGCAGCAGGTGAAGTCTCAGCAGATATGGGAGGGGGAAGTGCTCCAACACAGTGTAACAGCCTGTGAATCTGCACCTCGGAGGGGCTCTGGTAACAATCCCAGGTTTTAAAAGTTGGTTATACTGGAAGATAAGAGGCGACAAATAAACAGACTTACCCTCTTGCATTCGGTCATCAGATTTAGCGTTCTCGGGAGATACAACTTCACGCTTATCAGATGCCAAAACACTACAGCTCTCAAGATATCTAAACCAATAGAATAAAGAAAACTACATTAATAAGGTTCTCTAGTTATAGTATAATTTGTCTAAGGCTACCTGTGCACTCACATGCACTTTTCACGGCCGGCAAACCAAGGACCCTATCCTATGTATGTGTCATCAGCAGGGGGAGACATAGCGAGGGGAAAGATTAGAGCAGGCAGGCATCAACTGATCCATATCACCCAATGGAAGAGCCTTGGTGAGAGAGGTAAAGAAGAACCTCAAGATCACCAGGGCTGAGCTCCATAGATGTAGGAGGGAGATGGGAGAAAGTTCTAGAAGGTCACCTATCACTGCAGCCTCCACCAGTCAGCGATTTATGGCAGAGTCTGCCGACAGAAGCCTCTCCTCAGTGCAAGACATATCCTAGATGAAAACCTCTTCCAGATGCTCTGGATCTCAGACTGGGACGAAGCTTCACCTTCCAACAAGACAATGACCCTAAGCACACAGCTAAAATAACAAAGCAGAGACTTCAGGACAACTCTGTGACCATTCCTGACTTGCCCAGACCTTAACCCAATGGAGCATCTATGAAGAGACTTGGAAATGGCTTCCACCAATGTTCACCATCCAACCTGAGGGAACTGGAGAGGAACTGCATGGAAGAGGCAGAGGATCCCCAAATCCAGGTGTTAAAAACTAGTTGCATCTTCCCAAGAAGACTCCTGGCTGCACCAGCTCCAAAGCTGCTTCTACTCAACACTGAGCAAAGGGGCCAAATACTTATCGCCATGTGATATTTCAGCTTTTCTTGTTTAATAAATTGGTAAAAATATCCACGTTTGTTTTTTTTCTGTCAAGATGAGGTGCAGGTTGTACATTAATGAGAAAATAAATAACTTTTTGGATCTTACCAATTGGCTGCAATAAAACAAACATTGAAAAAGGGGTCTAATTACTTTCTGTACCCAGGGTATATGCATTAAAAGGGAAGGAGGGGGCAATAAGAATTTTCAAAATAATTTTTTTGCTATTCTTTTAGCTCCCCCTAGGATATTTGGACCTGAAAGAGTCTGATCGCTCAAACAATATACTGCAATAAGACTGTACTTTAGTAAATAGTGAATATAATGAGCAGTTATTAGATCCTGCCTCTGTCAGGCTATGATAAGAAGTGAAGTGTGAAAAACAAAGGCTCCCAGCTGTCAAAGCAAACTATCAGTGCCCACTGTGATACCACAAGGAATGCAAATCAGATACAGGCTGCGTGTGTTAATGGCATGTGTTTACTGTACTATACAGCAGACACCTGCCCTGTATGAAGAGGTCTCAGCCTGTGAATTCTCCCCATTTTATGCCATTATGTATGAAGAATCAAGCTATTGCTGCATTCCACTGCTGACAGCCTCTAGTCCACATGTGATGACGACTTAAAACAATCCAGAGAGGGGCACAGATAGTCCCAGGCTTATGTGGAGACCCCTGCTGCAGGAAGTCAGCCATTACCAGGGAGTCATAAGTATATGGCAGCTGGATGCAGGCTGACACAGGGGTAGCCGCCTTACATTTATGTGGAGAAGTCTGGAAGGTGTTACTCACCTGATAACGCTGTCCAGGCAGTTTATTTGCTGGTAGGAGTAGGGGGACTGCTTTAGAGGCAGCGGCTCAACCTGCTGGGGGCATGCAGCGATTCCCGAACCTTCTCTATTGAGGTCTTTACTGCACCCATTCCCGGTGTGGCTAGCACCTGAGGGAAACAAATCAACAAAAAGTTGTGAAACACGTATTGGGTGTAACCCATCCGAACCATAATCGAGACGCAGCTATGATCCGACCACCACTAAATCACTAGTACTCAATGGAGCTGCAAGGCACATGCTCAACCTGCCACACCATCAATTAGTGAGAACGAGAGCCCTGTAATCCAGATGGAAGAGGGGGTATCCATTCTTGTGATTGGTGGGGTTCCCACCAGTCAGGGGATTGGATAGAAACATATGGTTTTATAAACAAAAATACATGGCTGAAGAGGCACCTGAGGTTTTCATATACCGTTTTGCTAAACAGATACATTTTGCCCCTACAATGTGGATAAGGCATTAAATAAAAATGTGATGTTATATGAGCCTCTAATGTAGAGGAGACTCCCAGCCTTGGGCATCTGAACCCTTATTCCTAAGAAAGATGTGCAGGACACGTGAAGAAACAGTATGGGCTTCATCTGTACGATTTTGGAGTTTAAGAGTGACCCATATGAAAACATATTGGGAACATTTATCAAAGCCAATTTGGGATAGAAAAAGTAAGAAACCACTGATCCACTCCATTTCTCTTTCACCCACCCTCCTCAAACCCCCCAAAAATCCACTGGATTTACTACAAGTTTTGTGGCATAAAAGATCAGTACAGTTGAACCTAATAGAAGACAAGGCCTGTGCTTCATCATATAAGACTCATGTGCTGGACTGGGCTAAGGGTGGGGTGAAAAACACTGTTGTTGATAGATGCCTGCCATTGGTTATGAACACTGTATCTTTATACAGTCTATTAAATAAAAGGAACAGCGACCTCCAAAATACACACCCACCCAACTTCAAATCCCACCTATAGGGCATAATGCCTGATGAGCTGAACAGATTGTACAAAACCCCAAGGGATAGTATTGCTATCCTCTACACTGCTACTCAGGCTCAAAATAAAGGTGGCCATTCTCTCAGGTGTCTTTCACTTGATAGTCATCATCTTAAGTAATGAGCTTAATACCGGCTATATTTCCTGACCCTATGGTGGCCCGCATTACAACAAGTCACAATGTCATTTATGTGAATATGCTATGCTCTTCACTACAGCAATGTATATGACGCAGATTTCCAAGTCCACGTGCACAAAACTGTCTAGGTGTCTGTGATTCGGCCGCATCATAGCACCCATAAAGGGTCCATGACACACATAGTGCATTGAGCACAATATGTCTCACCACACCTTATCCAAGCTACTCGACTTTCAATAGAGAGGTGAGGAGTGCTCACTTCCTCCAACTTCACTTAGCCGTGTGCTACCCCCTGGGATCTAGACGAGCCGCTTCGCCTCCTACCTTTTTCGGGGCTTCTCTGACCGCTCTGCTGGCCTTTGATCTCCACTTTGCTCGAGTCCAGCTCTTTTGATCTATGACCAGGATGAGTTCCCTGCAAAAAACAATGAAAAGGAATGCATGACCACAGGAATAGAGCTATGAGAATGGCCGTCTCAGTCACAGCAGCACACTTTTGCGCCAGATAATTTACGATCTGTCAGCCGCACGGTGTATGTGGTGGCAACCTGATGATCACTCCATTACCTATTTTTAACAGTGTTGCTCTTACATGCATTGTACCTCCTCCCCAAGACCATTTCTGGTTTTATTACCTTGTATTTTAAGTGTTTGTGTGCAGAAGACCGTTATTATTAGCATACAGGCAGCACTGCATATACAGAAACTACCTGTGATAGCTACACATGCTGCAGACGCACATCGGACATTGTGTTATCTACCTCCTGCACACAGACAGGTTCACATCACCCACTATTAGTGCACAGCATCATTCACTGGCACAGAGCTCTTCTCTCTCATGATGACGCACACAGCCTTTTCTGTGCTTCCAAAATAACCCGGGCATGCTTGGGGTCTGACGCACATTCATGCAGGTGGGCACTCACATTCTTGCTGTCATTTACATGAATTGTACTACACGCTGTCACTGGGAACAGAACCCGTAGCCTGCTCCCTGCCCACACAATATGTGTGGGAAGACACACACAGGGAGCTGCGGAAAGACTACGGAATTAGCCAGGGATGCCCCTGGGAAAAAAACGAGTTCATTATATTAGTGTGTATTCTGACAAGGTCAAAGGTCAAAGAAATGAGGGAATCGACAATGCATGACAGAAAGTAAAGGACTGGTGGGCAAGATTAGAAATACGACTTACTACAATATGATTACTACTGAATTCAGACGACTTACACGTTTCTCTTTAACGTCATCATTGAGGTTCCCATTACTATCACTGGATGAGGCCCCACTCATTGGGTTTTCATGAGATCCATTGCTGCCCAGACTTCCATATCCGCTGGAACCGCTGTTATGGACAGGCTGAGCGCAGACAAAAGGACAAGCAATAAGTATTACATTTATACATGATATAAAGTCACGTCTCACAAAGGGCTATCAGAGTCAAGTTGTAGAAGGGTTTCCAGGGGTTTGGAAAAACAGGTCTTTCTTTCAAATAGAGCTCCACACCTGACCATTGGTGGTGCGTGGTATTGCAGCTTAGCTTCATTCATTTCTATACAGCTGAGCTGCAATACCGACACAAGCCATGGTCAAGTGTGGTGCTGTTTAGGAAAAAAACGGCCATTGTTTTCATCATGATAAGGCTTCTATAAAGGGAATCTGTCAGCAGTTTGACCATACAAAGTTGCAGCCAGTATTTGGTAGCAGCACTACAGAGCTGTATAATCTCACCCTTGCGTTAGTAGCAGCAGGACTGTGAAAAATTTAGTTATAATTCAACTCTGAAGCATTGAAGTAGTGCAAAAAATGGCGTATTTTCTTAATTCATTTACCACACCCTTTTTCCTGTAAAGACACACCTCTTTTGCTGTACTAGTCCCAGAGCTAAAACCCTTGGTAAATAGTGTGGTTTAGTGTAAATTTTTAAAGAATTAACAAATCTAACCCACAGTATGTATGTGGCTCCATACATTCTAGATAATGGAAGTTGTGATCACAATCTAGAATTTCACACCTACTGTATTCTACAAGAGTAGCCGCATGCAAAGATATATATGGATTGTCTGTGGACCCCGTTTCTCTACTTTAGGTGAACCCAGAGAGGTTATACAGCAAGTCATGTGGTTCCTACTCATCCCTGCTGCTCCACCTGGCATTGCAGGGTTATATGTAATCCCATCCTATGTACCATATCCACCCCATCCTAAAAAAAAGCATCCAGTCACTTTCTGTTCACAATTTTTGAAAAGTTGGCTTACAACCAATATGGTAACTATTACAGCTTCTCCAAAGGTTTCCAATGGCAAATCTACCAGCTTATATGGTTCATCTTTGGTAAACCAGATTTCTTTACATGCAAAGGTTAGAATGTTACGAAATAGATCCCAATGGCTTCCAGTAGTGTTCCCTCATGTGGTCAACCGAGCAAAATGAATTCTACAGAAAGTCATTCCCATCTAGCAGAGGACACTTCAAGTAATTTATATAAACCATGAAAATTCACCTGCATGAGAAGTTGGTGTATTTGCTCTGTTAGCTCCTGAATATCTGGTTGAGGTGAGCGATCTCCTGCAGACACAGGTGCGGTGAAGACATCTTCATCAACAGGACCCCTTCATGGAATATAAAAACGGTAATTAAAAAAAAAAGTAAAAACATTAAATAAAAATAAAGTAATAAAACCAGTCTACTGATTCATATATCAATGTAGTGTAGTGTAGTATGACTTTTTATTACTATTTATTGGTGGTATATGCAGGAGGAGGGCACCAGTATATGTTGACAGGGGGAGGGTATTATATATAGGGGTATGTTGTGTGATGCCATTCTAATGAGGGAATATAATGTTGGCACTATAATATTTATAAGGGCACTGTACATCACTATGAGGAGACTACAGAGTGGAGAAGCTGTCATAGCAGAGTGGGTCATAAAAAGAAGCAAAGGTAGTAGAATGAGTCAACTTAGCAGAATGTGCCTGGGTATTAATATATGAAAATGTTCCATTAAATTTATATAACAAAACGATAACCAAAGTATAAAACTTAGGTCTAAGCTACGATACAGGACTTCTAATATAATCTTGGTTCTAGGACACTATGTGATAAGTGTTCCAGGACACTTTAATGTGAGATCTTTCCTTGTAGTTAGACATTGTAGCAAACCACATTTTCCCTCCTCTCACCTCGCATACTAAATATTAATAGAAATTACTGATATACTGTAGCTGTCATACTGCAAGTATTTTGTGCGATAATTAGCTTAAAAGATAAATCACCACATCCAGATAAATATGTACATCCAGAGTACATATCTATGTCAGCCCAGTAGGGAGCTTGTTAAATGTGAATCCCCCTTCTACACACGACATACAGAAATGTAAATGTGCTCACATCCTGACTTTGTGTCTACCAATGATAAAAGACACTTTACGACTCCAGGGGTTGATGAAGCTGGACCAGCTGGTATCTATGGTGACGTATTCTCCGTTTCTCGCGCAAAATCGGATTGGGGAAAAGTCAAAAGGTTGTCCTCCGCATTGCAGAACTAAAAGGGGAAGAGAATTGGGTTTGATTAGTCATTAGCAGCAAGAGAGGAGATTAGACATCATATTAAGACTATTGCCTGTCCCCTGACTGCGTAGGATGCAGGATTTGCACAGCTCATGGATAAATATAATAAGAGAGTCATTATAGTTCATTTTAGATCAGGAAGGAATTCATTGTCCTTATGTGGATTGACTTTGCCTTTTCAGGTCGTACAGGGTCTTAAAGGCCATGTATGCAGAACAGGGGTTCTGGGTAACGAATATGCAATTTTAGTTTTCAAAAAGTTAGAAAAGAAAAAAAGTAAAGTCCAGTGCTACCTTATGAAATGCAGCTTCCTCTGCACCTATGTCAGATTTCAAAGAAGCCTAGTAACAGGACATGAGATAACAGACAAACCAATTAGTCTTTTCCAAATGGAAAAAGACTCTTACAAGTAGACAGCACTGTTACAATGTTATTACATCTCATCGGTACAGTATAGGGAATTGGTTTGGCTGGGTGAGAAGCCATGGATGTAGGTCAGGAATGAATACTTTCAATTTATGGAGACTGCCTTTGACAATTACCTCCTTCATGACCTACATCTATGGCCTCTCACCTAACCAAACCAGTTCCCTATACTGTGCTGACTAGATGCGGTAACATTGAAACAGCAGCACTTACAGTAAGAAGTCTATTCCATTTGGCAAAGACTTACTGGTTTGGCTATTATCCCACAGGATGTCACATGGTTTCTCAGAAGGCAGATACTGATGGAGAAGGAACTTGTCTTTTTAACTAGCACTGGAGGGATGTTTTTTATTTCATGCATTGGAAAACGTAGGTTCCCTTTTAAGGAATGTGCATGCCATCAAGAGAAGACACAAACCTTACTCAACCCTCCCTTCCCCATTGTGCCTTTGTTGAAAGTACATTACAGCATCGAAGCTTAACCCCTTTCCGCCAAGGCCCTTTTTTGATTTTACATGTTAATTTTTCACTCCCCACATTCAAAAATCTATAAACTTTTTTATTTTTCCATGTAATGAACTGTCTAAGTTCTTGTTATAAGGGCAAATTGCACTTCACATTGACAGTAATTCATATTCCATTAAGACAGAGGGGGGGCGGGGGGAATTCAAATGCAGGGAAAGGATTTTCCTGTCTGCTCAGCCTGAGATTTGTAGAGACACAGAGCTGTCAGTCAAAAGACGGAGGTGGTGGTTACTGGCAGCTCGGAGAAAACCTGACTCTTCTAGTCAGAGGTTGACTCAGGTCTACTCATTTGCACATCAGAAAACTTCTGTAATTAGGGTACAGTGCCTCAATGGCAGATAATTTTAGGTGATATGGGGAGGACCCTTTACCAGCAGGTATTTCTGATCTGGGGGGGGGGGGGGGTGAAATGCAGGCTACAGGTCCTCTTTAAAGTTTATTTTGTCACAGCAAGCAGTTTTGGAATGTTCTGTAAAATTGAAATGAAGTGGCCAACCCATTTTTTTACTTTTAGGTAGTGACGTTAAAAAGGGTTTAGGTAATATATACATTGAGTGAAACTGACAACAATGAGACCAATTACAGTATACGTACTCTTCTTGTGCACAGCGAGCATGAGAGGCCGATCACTCGGATGCAAATGCAGAATGATGGGAGTGCCAATAAGGTCTTGAGGCAGGTATCCTAACAAAGGCACGGCTCTGCAGAACACAAAAAATAAGGATAAAAAGAATGAAAAGGAATATAATCAGAATGGTGGCTGTCTAAGATCCCCTTGCAGCGCTGGGGACCTGGGTTCAAGTCCCAGTTCAACATCTGCAAAGAGTTTGTATGTTCTCTCCGTGTTTGCGGGAGTTTCTCCGGGTCCTCTGGTTTCCTCCCACATTCCAAAACATACTGGTAGGTTGATCAGATTGTCAGCCCCATTGGGGAGAGGGACCGACTTGGCAAGCTCTGTGCAGTGCTACGTAATCTGTGTGTGCTATATAAAGGAATTATTATTACCTTTCATCCACGTCCTGAAACAAGCAGCTCGGAGTGTGAGTAGTGGTAAAGATGCGCTTATCCGGGGGGATCCGAGGAGCTAAAACAAAAAATAAAAAGGAACACAATTTCCTCATCTTAAACAACGTACCTGACTAGCACAGAACGCAGTCTACTACTCTCAGCACGTAACTCTGTGGCCTAATGCAACTTGCTAAAAATATCAGAGAGAAGATCACAAGTCTCTCACTGCACATCAGAGGATAAGACATGTCATGTGATGTTTTGCAAGGGGATATTCACAAACACGTCGCTGGGATCACACAAGAAACAGTGTGACATGGAGGCCCCGCTGCTACAGTATTAGCCGAGATGAGACGTAAATCTACTTCTTACTGAGCAGCAGCCAGATGGAAAATACAAACATGTTAGACTGTGATAAATGGAAATCCCTCATGTACTCATGAGACACTCCGGCATTTACGGAGAGAGAGCAGACACAGATTGGGACTATTTTCCATGTAAAAGAAAAAAAAAAAAGTGACGTGACCTGTCAGAATGAAGCACAAAATTCTACTGCTAAACGGAGTGCGGTACTGTTTACGATACATCTACATAGTCCAATAAGTGACGGCTATACGTACCTTCATAACCAGAGTGAACTCGCTCTGCAAAAAGTACACAGCACAACTGCTCCTCAGAACTGTCCTCTGTCTGAACACGGATCAGATATGGAGTCAGGCGGAATGGGTGGTAAGAGATTTCCTTTCGAGACTCTCGTCCACAGCTAGGGGAAAAGAAAAACGTACATTAAAACACTATGCCAAATCCATAAACGGCATGCAGATGGTTAACCCCAGAAGACCAAGTGTGTGACCTCCATTACAAACGGATGGCACGTGGATGAACACAACTGATGGTGCAGGAAGACACCATGTTGATTTTACCAGACCAGGCCTACTCCAACACAGGATTTCGTTTTATCTAATGGCCTCACAGAAAGTACACAGACACTTGGCCAAACCCAGAGTTCATGTCTTTAACACTGTCGGGAGAAATAACTATTGACCCCAACAAGCGTTGGGTTGACAATTACTGAAGGTGTATAGTCACCTTCAGAGCAGATCTTTTCTAAGAACTTAGTGATTGGTGAAGGTCAGCATTTATCTCATGTCTAGTAGGGTATCATACCAAAAAGCAGAAGTACAGGCGGTCCCCTACTTAAGAACACTCGACTTACATACGACCCCTAGTTACAAACGGACCTCTGGATATTGCTAATTTATTGTACTTTAGTCCTAGGCTACAATGATCAGCTGTAATAGTTATCAAAGGTGTCTGCAATGAAGATTTATTGTTAATCCTGGTTCTTATGACAACCCAACATTTTTAAAATCCAATTGTCACAGAGACCAAAAAAGTTCTGGCTGGGATTACAATGATAAAATATACAGTTCCGACTTACATACAAATTCAACTTAAGAACAAACCTACAGACCCTATCTTGTATGTAACCTGGGGACTGCCTGTATATAATAGCCACAACAGCTTAATGAAGGCATACTAGTGGGGTTTAGGACAGAAAAAAAAAAAAAAAAAAAAAAAATTGTATGGAAAGCTGGCAACGCTCACCCGATAAGACTCTCTTAAGGAAGGCTTTCTATCCGAGAGCTCGGATCTCCACGTGACCAGCAAAGGAGACAGTACAACATCACATATGCAAGAGCACTGCGTCCACTGCAAGGGCTACAGATCTTTACCTACGCGTTTCGAGCGTGTTATACTCGTGCATGAGAGCGAATAACGGAGATACAGATCTGTAGCCCTCGCAGTGGAAGCAGTGCTCTTCTATATGTGATGTTGTACGGTCTACATTGGAGTCGATAAAAAGTCGGAAAGATTTTCTACCACTTGCGCTGGATCGTAATTCTTGTGGGGTTTAGGACCCCAAGCCTATTAAAAGGTTCGCTTTTATCGAATACAACAGACACCTTGCTGATGAGTAATATTTCTGCCATCATACAAACAGTATAATATTTTTGTATCGATTGGCACAATGGCCCAACCAGGGCCCTGTCATTATAACATGATGCTCTGAAGAGAACACTTTTAATAGACCTATTTTAGACCGAACACAGATAGATCCGTCATCAATCAGAATGTTGGAAGGAACGCAGTAAAATATCTCACGCTGCTACATACAGGATGATCCCAACATCTACAACCACTTTATAGAAGCGGAGAAATCTCCTTCTCCTGTGCGTTTTGTCCTGGTAACCTTATTTCTCCTTTTTGCCCACGCAGATGACTAAGTGCTGGAACATCTTCTGCATAGACTGTTCTACACACATTTATTATGCAAATCATTGGCTCTGATTAAAATCACAGCGTTAATTCTTGGATTATCAACAATAGAGCGACTGCAAGCGACTTGTGTACAGCGTATTGATCGTCTGCCGGCAAGCGGCCATTATTCAGCCAGGAGGCCAAGTCATTCATGAGTCACAGAGTCATTCATAACATTTTCCTGTCCCTTTGGATGTGTATGCTGTAGTCCACACGTAAACAGCGCACAGCACGATTAACCCATTTCATAGGTTTTTTCCACTGTAAACATTTATAGAATTTATTTGCAGCTGCGCACATAGCCGGCTCCACTATTTTTCATAGAAGAAGCATGACCTGTTTGAAGAACTGCCATAGAACTGAATAGAGAGCAGTTTCTATTCTCTCACATCGGCTGCAAAACGCTGTTCAGATAGGTACACCTAGGTTCCTATCTCGAGAACATCAACGGTACCTCAACCTAATTCTTCATTTGCATAAGGCCTAAAAGGACATCTACCACCAGATGAAGGATTGTAAACCAAGCACACTGGTGTGTGCCCCAGATTTTAAAATTATGCTAAATAGCCCGAGAAGAGTTCAAAACTCAATTAACAGCAATAGAGCCTGGAGCCCCTCTTGCTCATTTGCATATTTTTAAAAGCCATTTTTCTTAAAAACAAGGGCATAAGTAGATAAAAGAAGAACAGAACCTGAGAGAGGGGCACACACCAGCATGCAAGTGTGCTTGGTTTACAATCCTTCATCCTGGTGGAAGATGTCCATTAAAGTACAGTACCTAAAATTAAAGTTTGATCAATTTACTATTTATGTTGGTGTAAGATAAACCAACTCGATAAAATAAATATTATAGTATATATAAGCAAAAAAGATTTTGGTGCGTTCATCTTCCGACTTTCACTTTCAATGTTTCAAGCAAAGTTTGTTTTAGATTTGTAGTTTTAGTTTATATAAGCAATAAATCATAAACCCTAATTCTAATGAAAAAATAGTGAATAGTTATCCAGAAGCCAGATAAAAAAAATTTCTCAAACATAAAAAACCCAGCCCTTTTTTTAAGCCAAGAAGAGGGGAAAAAACAGCGTGTGAATGATTTGTGACGAATATTATGCAATGGACAAACTTCTCCACAAATAGGAGTCTTTGAGGAGAAATTTGTTGACACTGTTTACTCGACTTCCACCCAAAAACTACCATGAATATCAATCACCAAATGATCTGTATACAGGGCAGAAATGGAGAGGGCACAACTATACTACGATACAGAATAGTGCACCACTGTCAAAACACAGAAGGCTGGTAGTAAAGGAGTTAACAACGCTTTACAAAGAAGGATTTACAAAGCCTTCTCCTGGGAATTCAGTTAAGCAAATTAAGACATTAGACTCTACACATGAGCCAAAAAGAAAAAAAGAAAACACATTTTATATAACTTTTTGGTTTGTTGACAGCGAATGTACCCAAATGCACTTCTAACAGGTGTGGCAGAGCATCCAAGGCAAAACCCACTAATGATGTATGTGCTTGTGCCACTTTTCCTCTCAGAGTAATATAGAAGTTCTTGGAAACATTCCCAGAATGGCTTCTATGAAAAACCATAAATCAGCACGACACATCATTAGTGTTTCACCTAGAAGTGACAAGCAGCACTCTAAGGGTCCATGTACATGTCCGCAAATGGCGGCCGGAGCTAGAGATAAAAACAGCAGCTAGCTCCTGCAGCCATTGACGTGCACTGTGGACGGGCAGCCAGCAGCAGGTCCTATTCATGCCCTAAATTGCGGTACGGAGGCCAAATCCAGTATGATTTGTGTGGTGGTGAATACACCTGTGTAGGCTACATAACACCCCCCCCCCCTCCAGTAAATGTGGAGGCAGTGTGTATGCTCGATCTGCTGCGCCATTTAGTTGGGTTACATCAGATCCCCGTTCTTTTGATCTGAAGATGAAGGGGAACATGGAGAGGAAAGTACCTGGTATGTGTTATTTTTCATCAAGCAGTAACAAGGAGGAGAGGGGACCACAGTATGAGGGAGAGCTACCAGGGGGGCCAAAATATGAAGGAGAGCAGCCACAGGGACCACAATAAGAGGGGGAGCAGCCAGGGGGCGGACGGATCACAATATGGGGGGCATCCGAATATGACAAGAAGCTAGGGGGAACCAGTGTGAGGGTGGCAACCGACATACTTATGATCTTATTTTTATGTCAGGTATTGCCACATCCCTAAATGCCCAAACTATAAAAACCTAGTGAAAGATGAGCTGTAATAAGAGCTCCCACAAGAAAAAAAGGTCCATATATTTTTTAGTCAATTACAACACATTGGGGCAAATTTACTTACCTGGTCCTGTCGCGATCCCCGATTCGGACAGGCAGACGAGGATTCGAGTCCGGCGCGATTCATGAAGATCTTGTGCCTGAGTTCCTGGATCCGTCGCTTCCCAATTCTAAATGTTAAATCCGACGGGTTGTTCGACAACCACCCCCCCCATTTCTGTCGTGTGAAAGCTGGCACCGATGCTCCAAAATCTGATTGCGCGTGCCAATATCTCCTGTTAAATGCGGCGCAAACTGAAATCGACAGGAAACCCGACGAAATGGCGCTCCGCGGACCCTTGGTAAATGAGCCCCATTGTGTGTTTTTCCAGTTTCCCAGTACATGACATGGGACAATAAATGCTGATACTAGGAAGTACAGTTTGCTATGCAGAAAGAAAAGCCATCATGTAGCTCTGTAAACCAAAAAATAAAGTTATGGCTTTTGAAGAAAAGAAAAAAAACTAAACTCTGATAACATAGTGCAGGTAGAGGCCAGTTTTAAGTCAGTTTTGATGAATAAATCCCCAAAAAAGTATATTACAAAGTTAATTAAAGTGCTGTAATACACTAAGGCAGAGGACCTCTTTAGCTATAGGCTTTATGTATGATAACAATGGATTCCCATCAAAATACACTTTCCAGCACCACTCATCTTCAGATGGAAAATAAAAGCAGCCCCAGAGCAGATCCCTGACTTAGAAGACATCCACTGTAGGAGTCTGTAACTAATTATTCGGGAGAGAGTCTTCTGGATTCCCTAATGAATTATGTGCTTTAATCTGCTGTTTGCTCCATGCCATGCATTGCTAAGATACAACCAGATCCTAATTGGGTTGCAGCAAAGGTGACACTTCCTAAATTCTGTGCTCCATTACATAATGTCACCACCTGGAGCAAGGTATATTCACGGGCGGTGCATGACTGTATAAACATGGAAGCTTTGTTCCAAGTCCAGCACCACGCCTCTCCCCAAAATGTTCTGTACATGGTCACGTGGCTGTTTTACAACTGTGGTTCCCATTGCAGAAACTTTTAATTTTGTATGGGTAATGAAATGGAAAAAAATGTGTGTCAATTCAGCCATTAAACCAGAGGGGCTATTATAATAATGTAAATTTAGATAATTTTTGGACACAATTTTTGGGAAATTTTTTTTATTCTTGGTTTTATTTTTACATTTGTTTTAAGGAAAGAAGTACGGTATCTTAAAATTTTAGATTTTTATATTTCTGATTTTATTAGCTCCACCATTACTATCCAAGGGTGATTGATTATATGATCCTCTGAATGCTTGTAATACATACCGTACGTCAGAACTATTGTATTGCAGTGTATGGAGTTTTTACATTAAGTCCAGGACAGTCTGCCACAGGCAAGGTGGTATTTTCTCTCCGGTGAAAGTAAAAGGGGTTTTCCAGGAATATGGAAACCCCCTAAAGACAGGAATAAATTAAAAAAACTAAGCTATGCATCATTAACTCGCTTTTTTTTCCCAGGTTGGCACTTGTTTTTTTTTGGGTGTCTGAACTTGGCAGAAACTTCAGAGGTCAGAGGACCTGCATAAGCCAATAAGTGGCTTCCTCAAACAAGGGGTCATCAAGAGAAGTGAAGTGGAGCTCTGTGGTCCAATGAGGCCACTCATAGGCAAAAGACCCCATGAATTACAAGGTTTTTTTCCCCCCACCCCCAAGCCCCCTAGGGGTTTTCCAATCAATTTTGAAATAAGCCTATAGACAATATTAGATATAAGGAAACAATTTTTTAAGAATGATATGGAATAATGGAGCATCCAAGGCAGGTATTTGGTACAATACCAGAATTTGGGGAGAGGAGATGAAAGTCCTGGGTCTCAATCTGTCCTAGGAGGACCTTGGGGTGGGAAAACAATGTAACCATACTGCATACCTAGGGAAGGGGGTTTGAAGACTTTCTCCCATCTAATCCCTTATTGATCAAAATTACATAATATCCGATACGGTTGTCACAATTGAGGCCTATGACGAATCCACAGGGAGAGAATTACAAGTGGATTAAGGCATCTATCAGTAGTAGAACAGCATGAAAAATCACTGCCATACTTAGCACTTAACTCACAACTGGGTTTGCCAGAATAATAATAAGTGCCTGGAGATTACAAATCTTTTTCTATAACTCATGACCTGCAGGAGCGGTAAATGAGCACAATTTCATCACAGCTTGTAATAGCACCACCATTACAGGAGAGGAGGGCAGGTGAATAATACTAACAGCTATAGGGATAGCAGACTATGTTAAATGCTACGGACAGCATTAGATCTTACGTTTTCATAATTGCATTAATTTTGGGCTCAAAATCGTTTTGCAACAGGTTTTATAAAATATTTTCAAATGTCTGGCATATAATACATTGCAACCTGCAGGACACAGGGAAACGCTGGCAGTCTGATGACTACGCTCAGCATAGGAGAAAAAAGGGATAGCGACCTGACACGATTTTCGTATGTATGCTGCAATCTCTCTAGGTTTATCCGCCTTTATCTCTATTCCCCACGTTTTGTGCTCCCTCTTCTCTGTACATCCCCATTTCCCCACATTCACATCATGTTTTATGTTCAGCATATATACGCCAGATAAGCTCTCAGCTGCACTACCTCAACCTGCTGAGTGACATATAATAAGCTTATGGAGGACGGATGCAACTCTACGGCATCCATCGCTGGCCTCCACTGAACGTACGCTATGGGTGGTCCCTAGTGGTGTCCATAAAAAAGGACAGTGAAAGCATTAGGGGGAAAAACCCTTGATACCTGTAGTACCCAATCACCAGCTGATGCACCAGTTCACTCCTCCTGCTAACTTCAGGGTAGAGGAGCCTAAGCAGAGGACATATCCTCTGTATGTATGAGTATACAGTGGGATATGTCCTAGTCACTTTGTTCCCCGAACGCAAGTATTTAGGCCACAAAACACATCTGGACAAGCTCTGGGCTTGTATTCAAATCTAAACACAACCATTTAGAAACTATTTAGTGGATAAAGTTAGATTCCATACAATGTATGGTGGGGTTCCTTACTAGAGCCTACACGTGCTGTAGCTTCATAAATTATTACACCGTCTCCCCCTCAGAACTTCAACCCTTTACCTACCTGATATAATCTCACTGCAGCAGAGGAATTTTCAGCACATAGTGGGTAGGATGGGAAGGAGTGCTCCTGCACAGTGTAATAGGTTGTGAAGCTACAGCACGGAGTGGTCTCTGGTAACATCCCACAGAGCCCTTCAGGCTTAATAGCAGAACTGATCAGACCTAGAACAGCTCTGATCAACATCAGCCCTCAACAGGGGGTCATATACATACTATACATCAAAAAGACAAACAAAATAGGGAATTAATTAATAATGTTCATTTTGCATTAAATTTGAAAATTAAAAAAAATAACTTAAAAAAAACACCATTTTTCCCCCACTTTTAACACCAAATAAAAATAAAATTATGTAAAAAAAAAAAAAAATCTTTAAAACTTTATTACTTTGATTAGCCCATGCATCCCAAAAAAAAAAAAAAAAAAAACGCTGCAAAGAATGTTAAGGTAGTATCTTGTACAAAACATCCCACTGTCATTAAAGCGTTACAATTATGCTAATGAGTCAAAAGGGTTCTGGGGGGATTACCAGAGCCCCTCTGTGCCGTTCCTTTACTGGCTGCAACACTGTCACGAGCACATCCTCCACTACCACTTACAACTGCTGAAACATTCTCTACTACAGTGAGATTACACTAGGCACAGTAGAGTGGAGTGCTGAGGGCAGGGGGGAGGGGGAGATGTACAGGCTGTGAGATGCAGCACAGAGGGGCTCTGTAACACCCCCAGAAGCCCTTCAGGCTCACATCAGCATAACTTTAAATGTTTATTTTAGAAGAAGATTCCTACAGATAAACACAAGAAGTTAACCACAGTCACTGTGCTGGATCGACGAGAAGTGTCCTTGGTTTATCATGATGGGAATTACAAGGTAGATTTCCTGTAAGCTTCAGGCTGCGTTCACATGTTGTATTATCATTGTGTTAACATCACTTTACATAAAACCTGTATAAACTCTGTGTTACCAACCAGTTACATTCCTTTAGCGCAGCGTTAATATGATGGAAATGCAGTGTGTGAACGTACCTCCCTCTTAACACTATATATGGGCAACAGACTGTGGCCATATTTTCTCCAGGTATACTTTAAAAAGGACCCGTCGCCCTAAAAAACCACTAGGAGCTGCTTACCCTTGCCGAGGCAGCCACCGCCGGCCTATGGCATGGGAGGGCAGTCGGGGAAGAAGCCGCCTTGGACCACCCCCCTCTTGATACACGAAATCGCTGTAAGCTGAGCTATGTAGTGCAGCATCTGCTGGCTTGTTACACACCTAGTGTTTAACACTGCTAGATCTGGGGTAGCGCTAGGAGCTGCTTGTTAAAGTAAGCAGCTCCTAGCGCTACCCAAGATCTAGCAATCTAGTGCATTTTTTTATAGGGTGATGGTTTAATGAAGGTGAACAGACACAAAACGCTACGGGGCCATGTTGTTCAGTGACAAAAGGAGTCAAACTGGATTACGAGCTGCGTTCACAGCGAGCTTGAAATCTCAATTTAAAGCACACAGGGGAGGACATTCATTTGCGATCAGGAAGTGCATTCATGTAAACAACGCAAAGCCTCTTTTGGAGGTGGTTACTGATCGGTGTAAACCGCTTATGCGATAGGAGAACTCCATGCAGTAAACGCGCGCTGAGAGCTATAGCCGTTTACTATGCCAACATTTAAAGAAGTTGATCCTCACAGAAGTTGCTCCCTGTGTTGATGTTTGGGTTAGAGCAGTTTTACAAAATACCTTCAAACTTACCTGATACGACAGTAAAAAGACTTCTCTCCAACCATCCAGGTATCCGGAATCTGAGAAAAGAAGAGGAAATTCACATTGGAGCTTAAACTTTTCTTTGTTGACCCTTTCTATGTGAAAAAGGAGTTAATAATCCTCCCCAGCGCAGGAACACCTGAACGACAAAGACGTCAACCACCTTACGTCCTGCCAAGATACAAGACCGTATGTACAGAGCATGGTCATGTTACATGCACTTATCCCGATGTGACCTTTACACTTTACATTACTCCTACACCACAATGCAAATAGCGAATCATTACCTAATGCAGACACTGTCAGAACACTCACTCTAAATATAGGATTTAGTAGGGTCTTCTAGGTTTAGCATTATCACATGCACACCCACAGCCGCCACCTCTACAGAGAGGTTAAAAGTGGAGTAGGCTGGAAAATGTAAAAAAAAACGATCATCAGTTTAGACATCTGGGCGATATTTGTAAGCTGGGAAACTGACATAACTTTAACACCCCCCACCCCGAAAAAAAAAAAAATACTTGCTTCCTTATATACATCAACCACCATTATGTGTTATAGTGGAAAATTACTTGTGCGTCCTAGAAAAGTAAGACTAGGGTGATGGTCAGGTGTGAGCCTTGGCTACTCAATGGGTGAGATTTATTATAAGCTGGGGCTAGGTGCCCCAGAGTATGATGTATTCCCCCTCCCCAGCAGAGGGAGGTTCTAGCCTCTCAATAAATCTGTCAGGCGGCTGTATTGGTGGACAATTCCACCGGCTTTGCCACAACCAGACCCTCTCACTTGGCGGCAGGTGGGGTAAGGGGGAGAAAGGGTGGCAATACCTGGCCATGCACCAGCAGCTGCACCTATGGGCTTATACTGAAGTTTTTCAGGTGTACAAGCCCAGATAAATCTACCCCAATTTCTGTCAGACTTGATGGACTGCAGCCTATAGGAGACATCTTGTGATTGATACAGTCAGACCCATCAATAAAAAAACTACTGACTATCCTTGGTTACAGGGGATAACTAAGAGATTTGTCTGGATGTAGCTGTGGGTTTGCCAGTTATCGGCCACTGTTGCACAAACAAAAATAGTCAAGTGAGTTGGGATCTACATCTACAGGATGAGGCGAGAAGCTGAACTCAATTCAGGGAACACTATACAAATGTAATAAAATGATTTCACGTTGCCATTCTTACCCGCCCCATTGCACATACTCCATGAGGGCAGTCTGTAGGGAGTGGTCGAGCTGTAAAACACACTAACATCCTGCGGTGCAAGGAGCTCCACAAATCGGACCTGGGAGAACAGGTCTGCACTGCAGCGCAATACGGTAGAGGCCTGCTCCGAAATGTAGAGGATCCGTCCAGTGACTAGGGAAACCGCCACAGCAAATACATCCTGTTAACAAAGGCAATGAAAAGCATTTTAAAAAAATCTTTATTTTTTTTCACTTTATCTTGAATATTTGCATAGCCGTGTTAGGGCTTGTCTTTTGCAGGACAAGTTGTATTTTTAATGGCGGCATTTGAATACTAACAATGTATTTTTATAGCGTTTAAAAAAATTTAAAAAAAAAGCAGTGTTGGCATTGTTTTTTTGTGGATTGATGTAAAGATGCTGTCTGGATTTTGAAAAGGGTGGCTGCTTTCTTCTTCTAAAAAAAAAAAGCTCCACACCTGACCATAGCTTTGGTCCCGATTTAACAATTGCATTCATCTCCCCATTGCCTTTCTATTCATATGCACCATGGTTGGCAACTTCAGCCTCGCATGGTTTTTCAAAGTGGGTAGAATTGTAAAAGGCTCTTTATTTTTTACAAATCTGCACAACAAAAAAAAAAAACTTGTATTGCAATAATAAAGAACCAAGGGAAAAAATTGTAAGAGCTTTCTTTTTGTCATGGAAGTTGTAGTTTTTCATTTCATTGGCGGAGAGTTGGAGTCATATATTAGGTAGAGAACTTTGTTTATTACATTCCATGAATAGGCCAATACATTTCATGACAAGGAACACGATCATTTAGTTCAGGTAGTTACAGGATAATTTAATGATGTGGAGTTTTTTGGTGTTTTTTTTTTGTAATTATTTTTATGTGATAAGTCACACAATTTGATCTAATACAATTAACCGTATATACGCGATAGAAGAGCCGAGGGGGGTGAAATAGCACTGTCACAACCAGCCTCCCAGTGGATATAGCCCACCAGCCCTGCCCCATTGGATATAGCCAGCACACCCCTCCCCAGTGGATATAGCCTCCGGCCTCTAGGAACCTGATCCCCTGCCCCAGTGGATAATGCCTGCCAGCACCTGCCCCAGTGGATTAGCCCTGCCAGCCCCTGCCGCCACGTGGATTACCTGACCAGCCCCTGCCCCAGTGGATATAGCCTTGCCAGCCCCTGCCCCCGTGGAAGCTATCCATCCATTGACCTGCCACCCCCTGCCCAAGTGGATAATAGCCTGCCGCCACCCTGCCCCCAGTGGATATAGCCTGCCAGCACCCTGCCCGCAGTGGATATAGCCTGCCAGCCCCTGCCGCCCGGTGGATATAGCTGCCCAGCCCCCTTGCCCCAGTGGTATGCCTGCAGCTGCCCCATGCCCCAGTGGATAGAGCCTTGCCGACCCTGCCCCATGGATATAGCCTGCCAGCCCCTATCCCCAGTGGATATAGCTTTTCCAAGCCCACTAGCCCCCCAGTGGAATAGGCCTGCCCAGCCCTCCCATTAGCTGCCAGCCCCCCCCCATGGTATAGCCCTGCCAGCCCCTCCCGCGGGATATGCCTCGCCAGCCCCGCCCTCATTTGATATAGCCTGCCATGCCCACGCCCCAGTGGTATAATAGCCGCCAGCCCCCCTGCCTCCAAGTTGGGATATGCCTGCCAGCCCCTGCCCCAGTGCGATATAGGCCTGCCAGCCCCTGCCCAGTGATATAAGCCTCTCTGCCAGCCCCTGCCCTAGTGGATATAAGCCTGCCACCCCTGCCCACGTGGATAATAGCCTGCCAGCACCTGGCCCAGTGGGATATAAGCCTGCACGCCACCCCTCCCCCAGTGGTATATGCCTGGCCAGCCCTGCCGCCAGTGGATATATCCTGCCAGCCGCCCTGTCCCCGTGAGGTGATAAGCCTGCCAGGCCCTGCCCCAGTGGTTATAGCCCTTGCAGCTCCCTGCCCCAATGATATAGCGCTGTGCCAGCCCCGCCCCAGTTGATATAGTGCCATGCCCCTGGCCCCAGTGGAGTACCTCAACCTGAGGTTGCCTGCCAGCCCTGCCCCAGTGCATATGCCTGCCAGCCCCCCTCCCCAGTGGATATAGCCTGCCAGCCCCTGCCCCAGTGGATTATCCTGCCGCCCCTGCCCAGTGGATATAGCCTGCCAGCCCCCTGCCCCAGTGATAGGGACCTCATGCCTCACGCCTGCCCATTGGATAGCCTGCCAGCCCCCTGCCCCAGTTGATATAGCCTGCCCAGCCCCCTGCCCCAGGGATATAGCCTGCCCGCCCCTGCCCATGGTAGCACAGGCGTAGGTAGCCTGCCAGCCCCTGCCACCACGTGGATATATGCCTGCTCCAGAACCCTGCCCCAGTGGATATAGCACTGCCAGCCCCTGCCCCAGTGGATACCACAGCCTCCCCTGCCCCATGATATCGCGAGCCTGTCCCAATGATAATGCACGCCACACCCTGCCCCAGTTGATATAGCCCTGCCAAGCCCCGCCCCAGTGGGGGATATAGCCTGCCGCACCTGCCCCCAGTGGATATCCTGCCTCCAGCCCTGCCCCAGTGTATTATATCCTTGACACCTCCCAGATGCCCCTGCCACCCCATGGGTCCGCCACCTTCCTGATATACCCTTCCAAGCAACCCTCCATCAGTTGAATTAGTCCTGCCCAGACCCCTGCCGTGGATATAGCCTTCCAGCCCCCTGCCCACTGGATATAGCCTGCCAGCCCCTGCCCCCAGTGGTATAGCCTCCAGCCCCTGCCCCATTGAGATATACCTCAGCCCCTGCCCTATGGATATAGTCCTCCCCTCCCCGCCCCAGTGATAATACCTTCCGCTCCCCTTCCCCAGTGGATATAGCCTCCACCCCCTTGCCCCTATGATATCGCCTGTCCAGCCCCTTCCCCCACGGTGGATATGCCTGCACATGCCCCTGCCCCGTTGAGTGCCTGCCCCTGGCCCAGGATATACCTGCCAGCCCCTGCCCAGTGGATATAGCCCTGCCAGCCTCCCTGCCCCATGGATATATCCTTGCCAGCCCCTGCCACCGTGGATATAGCCTGCCACCCCTGCCTCCAGGGGGTGATATAGCCAGCCACTGCCCCAGTATCTCCTCCATGCCCTTACTCATATCCTGCCATCCCGCCCGCTATTCCTGCCCTCCCGCAGTCATATTCTCTCCCGCCGCCCCTTTCTCTAGTCCCCCCTTCCCCAGTGGATATAGCCGCCACTCCCTGCCCCCCAGTGGATATAGCCTTGCCAGCCCCCTGCCCCAAGTGGATCATAGCCTCCCGCCAAGCCGCCCTGCCCCAGTTGGAATTAGCTCTGCCAGCCCCTGCCCCCAGTGGATATAGCCGCTCCGCCCCTGCCCCAGTGATATAGCCCTGCCACCCCTGCCCCAGTGGATATAGCCTGCGCCAGCCCCTGGCCCCCAGTGGATATCGCTGCCGAGCCCCTGCCCCAGTGATCACCCTACTGGTCCCCTGCTGCATGCCCCTGCCCCCAGTGGATATAGCCTGCCAGCCCCTGCCCCAGTGGATGATGCCTCCAGCCCCCTGCCCCAGTGGATATAGCCTGCCAGCCCTGCCCCAGTGGATCATAAGCCATCAGCCCCTGCCCCAGTGGATATAGCTCAGCCCCCTGTCCATGATGCCTGCCTCTCCGTGTATCCCCCAAGCCCTGCCATATATAGCCTGCATCGCCCCTGCCCCCATTGTAATATAGCCTGCCAGCCCCTGCCCCATTGGATCTAGCCTGCCAGCCCTGCCCCAGTGATTAGCTGCAGCCCCTGGCCCCGTGGATATAGTCCTGCCAGCCCTCTCAGTGTAGACCCGCCAGCTGCCGATATAGCCTGCCAGCACCCTGCCCCAACCATTGGATAATCCTGCCCACCCCTGTCCCCATGGTATAGTTGCCCCCCTGCCCATGGAGCCCCCGCCTGCCCCCAGTCCTGCCACTGCATGATATAGCCTGCCAGCCCCTGCCCACGGGGAATATACGCCTTGCCACCCCTGCCCCATTGATAGTCCTCCAGGCAGCCCTGCCCCAGTGGAGATATAGCCCTCCCAGCGCCCTGCCCCATGGATATAGCCTGCCAGACCACTGTCCACCCGCATGTATATAGCCTGCCAGCCCCTGCCAGCCCTCAGTGGATACTTAGCCTTTCACCCCTGCCCCAGTGGATTAGCCTGCCAGCCCCTGCCGACCGGGTGAGATATAGCCTGCCAGCCCCCTCCCCATGGATATATGCCTGCCACCCCTGCCCCCATGTGATATACCCTGCCACCTCACTGCCCCAGTGGATAACTGAAGGCCCTGTCTGCCTGGCAGGCCCTGGACCCCATGGATATCGCACTGCCAGCCCCTGCCCCAGTGGATAATGCTGCCAGCCCTGCCCCATTGATATAGCCGCCACTCCGCCCCATGCAATGCCGCAGACGCGTGTGCTTAGACCTCCCAGTAATAGCCAGCAGACCCCTGCCCCAGTGGATATAGCCTCGACCGCGCATGATTCCTTCCAACCTGCCCCAGTGGATATGGCCTGCCAGCCCTGCCCCAGTGGCATATCCTGGAAGCCTGCAGCCCCTGCCCCAGTGTATATAGCCTGCCACCCCTGCCCCAGTGGATATAGGCCTGCCCCCCATGGATTCCGCCACCCCTTCCCCATGGATATCAGCCTGCCAGTACCCTGCCCCAGTGGGATCCTCCAGAACCACCTGCCCCAGTGGATTAGCCTGTCCGAAACCCTGCCCCATGGAATCTAGCCTCCAGAAAACCCTGCCCCAGTGGATATAGCCTGCCATAGACCCCTTGCCCGCATTATTAGCCTCCCAGACCTGCCCCAAGTGGATATAGCCTGCCGACCCTTTCCCCAGTGTGAATTGAGCCTGCCAACCCTGCCCCATTGTATATAGCCTCGCAGACACCCATCCCCCAGTGGATATAGCCTGCAGCCTGCCCATAATTCTGCCAGACACGCCTCAATTGTATCTAGCCTTCGCCGACCCCTGCCCCCAGTTATTCTAGCCTGCCGACCCCGCTAGCCCATGTATCATGCCTCCAGACCCTGGCCCCGGTTGTATATAGCCTGCCAGACCCTGCCCCAGTGTGTCCTATATATAGCCTCATCCCTGTAATCCCGGCTGCCCCAGTGAATATATAGCGCCTGCCAGACCCTGCCACCCAGTGGATATAGCCTGCCCGACCCTCCCTCAGTGGATATAGCTCCCAGAGACCCTTGCCCAAGTGGATAACGCCTGACCAGAACCCTGACCCAGTGGATAGAGCCTGCAACCACTGCCCCATGGCTATAGCCTGCAGGACCCTGCCACACATGGATTTATCCTGCCAGACCTGCCACCAGTGGATTCTAGCCTCCATAAGACCCCGCCCCAGTGGAATATGGCCTGCCCAGACCCCTGCCCATGATTATCGCCTGCCAGACCCTGCCCCAGTTGATATAGCCTGCCAGAACCCTGCCCAAGTGTATATAGCCTGCCAGACCCTGCCCAAAGTGTATAAATCCTGCCAGACCGGCCCCAGTGTTATATGCCTGCCAGACCTCCCCAGTTATATAGCCTGCCAGACCCTGGCCCCTCAGTGGTATATAGCCTGCCAACCCTGCCCCCCAAGTTTATATGTCCTAGCCAGACCCTGCCACCCCATTGTTATATACCTGCCAACCCTGCCCCAGTGTATAGCCTGCCAGGCCCTGCCCCAGCCCAGTGTTATTAGCCTGCCAACACTTGCCACCATGTATATAATAGCCTGCCGTCCTCTGCCCGGACAGATTGCAACGCATATATATCAGGGGTCGCCGGAAAGGTGATTTAGATATATTTTATTTTTTTGACTCTGTTATAATCCGATTTTGTGGGTGTTTCAGGCACCATTTTATTGCTGAAAACCTAGGCTTAATCGAGTATCTAAGGTAAATACAGAATTAACAGATGCAATGTATTATATGCCACCAGTGAACAGAGAATCCCTTTTATACCTTTTATACAGAGGATACGGCCACATATCATATAAAGATGACATGCTTACTCAATATTGCCCAGCGTCATGGAACTTTCAGGGCAATGGCATGGTTACTGACTATTGATTTATTAGTGACCAGTCTCTTATGCGAAATTCACAGTCAGAATTGAAGCCAATACCAAACTGTATGGTCCAGAATCAAACTGCCACGATAAGATAATCAATTAGATATTTATTAGAGAGGACATCTTGGAGTGCAAGGTTCGCAACTTATCCCACACTGTACTTTCTCACTGCTGTAGATTTGCAATCTGGTCTGTAAGCTGTGCCTGACACCTTTGCCCCTGTGACCTATACCTAGGCTGTGGAGTGGGCGCTCGTGTTTTCCTCTCCTGTGGCGATTTCACATTAGTTAATATACCGGTTGGCAATTTTAGAATTCAAGTATACTAATATCTAACAGTGATACGCCAAACCTTTTAGAGCCGAGTGCCCAAACGCAAACCCAGACCCCCTATTTTTGCAAGTGACAACAGCAAATTCCTAGCATAACTTATTTAATCTGCTTGCTCTGTCCATCACAGCTTTTGGTACCACGTGGTCCTGTGACAACCAATATCCTTGCAGCAAAAAGGGAAAAATTACAAATTTCCATTGTAAGCGTACCCTTGACAAACCCCCCTGAAAAGGAAGACTTTTGGGGCCAAGAACAGGAGCTTCAATGGCTCCATGAATAATCGAGAACCCTGTAACACAACTTCTCTCATCTCTCTTGCAGTCTCTCTGTGTAGACCATCTGCTATTCCTTTGATAAAATAACGCATGATTTAATAGCAGGAGGATCCCGCACTCCTGTCTGGAGGAATTTTTTGTGATGGGGCACCAAGCCTGAGTGCCAACACTGAAGGGCTCAGAGGTTCCCCGATCTAGAACACCCTTGCCATATTGTTTCGACTCACCACTATGGATAGTGATCACTCTCCCCTCCTAGATCAGGTACAAATGCTGCAGGATGAGTCTGGGTAGCAATGGAACTGAAGCAGAAGTCCTCCTTCCTATCCCTGAATTTTGCTGGGCGAGTCTTTTAAAATCACATATTTTTTCAGACCACCAAGATTCACTTATAACCTTATATACTCTCGAGTATAAGCCTAGGTTTTCAGCAAAAAATGTGGCGAAAAAAAACCCACTCGCTTATACTCGAGTCAAAAAATAAATATAATCGAACCACCTTTCCGGCACCCCTGTAATATCTTTCTGTGCATCTGTCTAGACGGCGGCAGGCTATATACCACTGAGGCAAGGGTCTGGCAACAGCTAGATACACTGGGCAGTCTGGCAGGCTATCTACACTAGGGGCAGGTCTGGCAGGCTATAATACACTGGGGCCCCAGGGTATGGCAGGCTATATAACACATGGCAGTGTTCTTGCAGGCTAGATACATGGGGCAAGGTCTTGCCTCTATATACAACTGTGGCAAGGTTCTGGCCATTAATCTACTCTTTCTGGCAAGTGCAATGGCCTGCTCTCTCCCCTTGTGCATGTCCTGGCAGGCTATATACACTGGGCAGGGTCTTGCAGGTCTATATACACTGGGGCATGGTCCGGGCATGCTATATACCTGGGCAGGGTCTGGTCAGGACTTATATACAACTGGGGCAAGGGTCTTGCAGTCTATATACCACTGGTGCATGTCCTGGCAAGTCTATCCAAAACCACTTTTGCATGGTCTGTCAGTCTCATATAATACCACTTGTGTTTAGCTTTGTCTGGCAGGATATCACTGGGTCAGGGTCTGGCAAGGCTATATACACTGGGGCAGGGGCTGGCTGGCTATATACACTGGGGCAGGGGCTGGCTGGCTATATACTGGGGAGGCTGTGACCAGTGCATTTCCCACCCTCGGCTTATACTCGAGTCAATAGATTTTACCAGTATTTTGTGGTAAAATTAGGGGCCTCGGCTTATACTCGGGTCGGCTTATACTCGAGTATATACGGTATCTAAAATTGAATTCACTTAGTACTTTATATATGTCACATATTCATTAAATGTGATGGAGTGCTGAAAACTGGAAGCGCGTCTCTTTGGATAGTAATGCACACTTTTTTTGCTGGAGCTCAATCAGAAATGTAATACGAATGGTTAAATCCACTTCGCTTCAACCCCAAAAGTTTATGAACTTTCACAAAGTATTTCTCACCGTGTTATTCTTTGTGAACTCGGAGGTGATGTTAGCGATCTCCTGCACCGTGTAACAAGACAGATCCTGACCGTACGGGTGCTCATTATTCACCATCAGCAGCTGATAATATTCTTCATTTGCTACAGAACACAAAATATACACAGCAGCTCAATACTGAAAAGGATGTGTATAGGCGAGCACACTAGGACTTATAATAAATTATACTCTTCTACTCCCAAAACTATTCAACAAAGAAAAAGAACAATGTCCTCCAAAGCTTTAAAGGATTGTACACTTACCTGCTGGCGGGTGCCCCCTCTGGCAGGATCTGCTCTTCATTTAGCTTTGTATACCCTGTTTTTTCTGAAAAAAACGGCTTGAAACATTATGTAAATGAGCATAAGGGGCTCCAGGCTCCACCTATGGAGCTCAGAGCCCCTCAGGCTCATTTGTATAATGTTAAAATCATTTTTTTTTTCTAAAAACCAGGGTGAAAGAAGCCAAATGAAGAGCAGATCCTGTCACATGAGGCACACACCACTATGTCAGTGTGCTTGGTTTACAATCCTTTATCCTGGTGGTGGATGTCCTTTAACAAATATCTTTCATGAATTTTCTATGTACCTCACCCTTTTCCAGAAACTTTGCAGGGAATAAGTAGTCTGGTGTCTACATAAAGAGTAAGAATGTCTCTGGCCATTATTGGACATGGATTTCTTTTTTTCTCTCTCTACAGTATGTCTCTGAAATTTGCAGTTTCCTCAGAGCTAGTGGGTGAAAACGACTGGGGGGAGGGGTCTCTGGCATGGTATGCCTGCTCTGGGAGGTGTCCCATATGGGATGCCGGCTATAAAAATAGGAAGGTGGGGTCTCCAGTATCGGATGCCTGCTCTGTACGAGGTGTCTCTGGTATCATATCATATAGTAGGAGGGGGGCCTCCATTATTATTGCCTGCTCTGAATGCAGTATTTGATTGCTGGGGTGGTATTTTGTGCTGCACTATCATTGTTGGTGCTTGTTAGTGTTGCGCACCTTTGGTGTAGACAGCCTGGAAGCTAAATTACCTTTCACCTGCTGGATGCAGTGCAACGCATAGCGTAATGAAGCTGTGGTGCTTGACTTGCCCCTTGACCGCTTTTCAGGTGGGAGATGAGAGCGAAGTTCTTTCAGTATCTTCATCAATTCCTTCTGCGTCTTGGCTTTTGCCGGCTGCTCACTGCTACAAAAACAATGAAATGCTAAAGAATACTGCTCAAGTAAAAAAACGCAAAAATACAAAATGTTGTTTCCTAAAGCAAAGATAAAGATCAGGTGCTCATAAATCTGGAAGAATGAAAAGTTCAAAGACATGGTGGCTTACCTATACCCACTAGTAGAGGGGTTGTGTTCAGAGTCGGCCATCATTAAAGGAAACGCATTGGAGCTACAAGGAGGAGGCTGACAATTAGAACAACTGTAAAAAAAAGAGAAAATAAAATATAAATGATAAAATAAAATATAAAATGTCACCACCCATGTATGTAACAGAGGAGACACTAGATGGATGCACTCATTTCAGAGCTCCTCGCTACTCCCTTGACCCTGACACAGATCATGTAAGACAAGGTTATCTTGCAGGTGCACCATAACCTCAGATGACTTATGTAGCACAACTGACAAGAGAGTACAAGAGGCACAAACAGAAGAAATCATATGCCAGAAGTACTTTCATCAAGACTCCATTATTTCCATGGAGACCGGCAAAGATATCCAGTACACTTCTTGTCAATGTATAGAGAGAATCCATAAGATCACTACATGTAAATGAAATGACCTCATACCATTTTATTTCAATTTTATTTTAGCTGGTGTTTGTAAAATAGTAGTAGGCTGACGAATAGCAAAACAAAAATGGCTTCTTCCACTATTTGCGTCAATGTGCAGGGGCAATTTTAAGCACAAGGACCACACTAATGCTCCCAGTAACGGGGAGGTGGGGGTCAATTAATTTTTATCACAGACAGAGGATCTGTCACCCAAAAATTCGGCACTAGAAGCTGCTTACTAAGTAAGCACCTCCTAGTACTTGAACAAACAGCTCAGTGTTAGAAGGCTAGCGTTACCAGAAACCTCCGGTAACGCTATCAAACACTGCAGCGGGGTATAGTGTAATCGCCAGACCGCTCGCAAAGCAGTCCGATGTATTCATGAGGGATCGGCTCGAGGCGCTGCCTCTTCCATGGACCGCCCCGTCCGATCCATAGGCCGGCGGTGACTGCCGCGCGTCATGCGGAAGTCACCGCCCCTAACCACGCCCCAACCCTGCTCCCTCATGAATACATTGGACCACTTTGCAAGTGGTCCGACGATTACACTGTACCCAGAGGTTTCCGGTAACGCTATCCTTCTAACACTGCGGCATTTGTTCAAGCACTAGGAGCTGCTTACTTTAGTAAGCAGCTCCTAGTGACGAAATTTTGGGTGAAAGGTCCTCTTTAAGGGAACCTGTCAGTTAACACTTTTTCGTTTTTGTGGTTTTTTTATTCCCCTCATTCAAAAAGCTATAAACCTTTTTATTTTTCCATTTACAGATATGTATAAGAGCTTGTTATCTGTGGGACAAATTGTACTTTATAGTGGCGCCGTTTATTATTCCATGCAATGTACTGGGAAAAAAAAAATCCAAGTGCAGTAAAATTGACAACCACCCCCAACCCCAAAAACACATTCACGGCATTTGTGTGTGGGCTGTGATTTTGCAGCCTTCTTTTTATTCTTTGGATCTGTACGATGATGTGACTGGCTAGTGGATTTGGTGCCATGCGCTTTGCTGGGGGTTTCCCCATTTCTGTGTAAGGGGCGGGGACGACGCTGTTATCGCCATCACCAGCCCCTGCCACAGACAGTATGGAGAGGCTGCAGGGAAACAGGCCACACGACATTGAGGTAACAACATGACCAGAGACTGTGGTGTACAGTCAGCGGTACAATGTGAGGACTAGATCTGTGTGATGACACTTACGTTGGCAACTAGATACTCTAAAAAAAATATAAATATTGATTACCCATATGCTTAAAATATACCTCTTAATAACTATAAAAAGATGAGATTACTCATCATGTGTACTTTATGTATCAGAGAACTAACTAAAATTAAAAGAATCCTCCAAGAATGGCCTGCATGTTGGTATAAGGTAGGTTGTGTACCTGGGTATGCATACAGGTATGCTATATGTAGAATATACCGGCTGTTTGATAGTTATGTAGGATAAATATACATATATATATATCTGTATATATGTATATCTGTACCGTCACGTTCACATTCACAAAATTTTGCATAGTCGCTGTCTGGATCTCATGGAACGTCAGACTAGGATTGGAGCCAAAATTTTCACCCACACTTTCCAAAATCCACTTATTGTCTTCTGCTGTTGCTGTGGCAGTTGGAAGCTGAGCCATGATTGGTTGTCGTTCTGCCACAGGTCATTAATATGAGCTCTGAGCTGTGATTGGTTACTATAGGCCAGGGGTAGGGAACCTATGGCTCGGGAGCCAGATATGGCTCTTTTGTGCGGCTACCCATCTCTTGGGAAGCATGTACTGCGGCTACCCATCTCTTGGGAAGCATGAGCTGTGGCTACCCATCTCTTGGGAAGCATGTACTGCGGCTACCCATGCGGCTACCCATCTCTTGGGAAGCATGTACTGCGGCTACCCATCTCTTGGGAAGCATATACTGCGGCTACCCATCTCTTGGGAAGCATGAGCTGTGGCTACCCAT